>JAGXJF010002309.1:0-600000 GCA_019208055.1 Stipa capillata
CATCAGCCATCAAGGATCTCAAAGCAACGAGCCCCACAAGCAAACCCTAGGCACAAAACCAGACACATATAAATACCTTCGCCTCCCCTCGCCTCTCCCTCTGCCTCTATCGCCGCCGCCGCCGCTCCTCCCAGCTCGCGCTCCCCTCGCCCCGCCGCCGCCGCCTCGGAGATCTCCCGAGCCCTTTCCTCAACATGGGGTAAGCTTGTCGCCACACTCCTACGATGAATTTTCCATGGTTGCCTCTTGGTTGTTAGCGATCTGGAGTAGTTTAGTCTGGTTCCATCTAGCAGGACCCTAGGATACATTTGCCTTTGAGTACTACGTGATTTAGAGACATGCCGCAAGCTTTCTACCTATTCCATTGTTAGATTGTGCAAGATACGTGTGCTGAGACTAAGCTTATTGACGGTCAAGTGCTGATCAGATTATACAACATCAGCACTAAACATATTCATAAGCGATATTAATTCGTTGCTGCCGTGTAGTCATATTTTTCTTAATCCAAATACTTGAATCTGGAAGGTTATGCATGGCAGCATACACACCATCATCGTTCATATTGTCTCAAGAGATCATCCTTAATTTAGTAGTCAAATCTATCTGCGTAAGCCCAAGTTTTTGAAGTAATTATCTCGACTTGCAGGATGGATGTAAGTATTCTGTTCATTTATGTAACAGTTGCTTACTTATGTTGGATGAGTTAATTCGTTTTGTAGGATAGATGCAATTGTTATGATCATTTGATATAACAGTTGCTTATGGTCAGCAGTCAGCATTTTGGATGACATGTTGCTCTTTAGATCTTAAGTCATTTCTGTAGCCGTGTCTTCATCTCATAGCCATTTATTTCTTGCTGCATGCTTGGAGTATATACTTGTGTTATTATAGTGTAGCATAACCATTCTTCCCTATCATGCGTTATATTATTCTGTATTGTGTTCAGTCCGAATTCTCAAACTTGATAGCTGGATCCTGAGAATGCTTGCGGTATACTTCAGTGAGATACAAATATGTTCTGAGTAACTTAAAAGCTGAATCTTCTTTGTCGTATAATATCTATCAGCTGTCGTTCTAGTTTCAAGTTATGAATATCCAATGCTCTTGGTTGTTCTGCAGAGAGAAAGCAAACGCAGGCCATCTCACCAACTTTGAAGTTCTTGACTTCTTACGATCTAGAGGCGCAAAAACTGATCCCATGGGATGTTTGGGGGCTGTTGCTGCATCAGAGTGTAAGGTGATCAATTATTTCTCTGATCCTTATCCCAACATTTCATGATTGATAGCTTGTTCGTCTATGTTCTTTTTATGCCTAAGCTGATCTCATGCCCCCCGTTGTGAAACCCAGGTATATGAGTACCTCTTGAAAACTCCTGCTTCCAACCAGACAAGGGAATCAGTTACTGAATTTGTAAAGAGATGCGAGAGTTTCAAGCTTACAGATGCTGACAAGCTAAACGTGATCAATTGGAGACCATGCTCAGCTGCTGATGCTTATGCGGTACTGCCATGTTTATCTTGCTGATATTAACATGTTCTTTTGGTCATGCTATTTTCCTTGACTGATGCAAACTAAGATATGCAGTTATATGAGAACTTATTGACAGTTTGGTACACCAATCCTGCGGTGTCTGCTATGGTCTTAGATATTTACTGTTCAGCACGATGAGGGGATAAACTCGGCATCGTCCAACTCAAGCGCCAACTTAGTTATTTCTAAAATAAAAAGAAACTAAACTTGAATTTTTGTAATGATTCATGTTTCAAGAGATTGTGCTTTTCTCCTTCTGAACAAGTACACAAATATACTTGATTTATCACCAAAAACTTTAAGTTGTCCATAAGTTTGATTCCTACAGTATGTGTAGGGATGCTTGCTTCTCGAGGTCATTTTGGATTTTCCTTGCAATAAATCACAAATTGAGAAGCAAAACTAGCTTAGAATTTGGATAAGCTGTGTTCCTTGGGGCCTGGGGGATTTCCTGTACTCCTGCACGTATAGATGTCCATGCAAAATCTTTTGGGCAAGTGTGTGGGGTACCAGGTACTAGTTCATTCCCATAACTCCCATTGATCAGTCTAGTAAAAAAAATCTAGTAAGGTTTACATCATCATAGATGAAATTGATTTATCTGTCCTGAGAATTTGAGCGAATTGTCGCCTGATAGACTAATCTGTTCGCAAACAAGTACCACAGATTTGCTTTGCTGTGTCGCGTTCACCTTTTAAATCCTTTTTTGGTTATGATCTCATTGATCTAATTTGTTCTGTTCTCCATTGCAGATGATAGAGGAGTGTGGGAGAAGATTTTCCAAGGATGAGCGAGGAGTTGCACGCAATGAAGATGAACGAGTCCAAGAATTTTTGGAGCTAGTAAATGAGGTTTTGCCACCACCTCCTCCTAAGCCAGAGGATGTTACAAATGCGGATGTGAAGAACATCTGAAAGAGTCAGATTCTCGAGATCTGGCTAGGTGTTGTAGCGTAACAGCTCTTAGAGATCTGGCAGAAGGCCATCTTGTTTTGAGACATCCATCTTAGAAACGACAATTTAACCTATGAGCTTCAGTGGCAGTTGCAATTCATGGCTCCGTTCTTCCCTAGTTGTCTTTTGAAATGAAAATGAACTGCCCAAAATTTAACACTGCTCACAACGTGAAGCTGTAAACTTGATTTTTTCGCATAAATCTAACATGTATCTGCTGGGCGATCCAACAAGCTGCCCAAAAGTCAAGATTGAAACCAAGAGTAGCAGGCCTTGCTAACTGCGAAGCTATAACTATCTACCACTGTAGATTCCGTAATGGTTTTACTTGTGTCGATTAAATCTTGATGGACACCATATACAATGCTCCACTAGTTACATACCCTGTGCAATGCATCCGTCTCATACTGAAGGTGCAAGGCCAAAAGAACATCGAAGTAACATATGAAGAACCGTAGAGACACAAAAGCAGCAACGAGAACAACAAATGGCTTCCATTTTTTAGCTACATTATCAGACAGGATCAACAAAAGAAGGCGCCGAGAGAAGGGCGGGAAGCGACAACAATGCGAAAGCCACCTTGTTTCACAAACAAATGAGCCGAGCCGTATATACTCACGATGTATGGATCGATGGATCGATGGATCGCGTTTAAATCCTCTTGAGAAATCTCTTATGCCCATGCCCTGCCTTGGAGGAAGATTTGTCGAGCAGCAGCAGCAGCCCGACGTTGTTACCACACTGGCCAATGGGGTATCTGCATACCATCGGGGAGAACAACGGTAAACAGAGAAGACCAATGCGCGACAACAGTAACGAGATCATGAGGAATTTAACTCACTTGATACGGGATGATTTCCTTCGCCACCAGACAATTGATGCGACCCACTGCAAGGAGATCAAAAAAGCAGGCTAATGAGCATTATTTTGGAACTTTGAGAAAAGGGTTGTTAACTGTCAGAGCAACCATGTTTAAAAACAGAATATGGTAGAAAGGAGAGCAAATCCAGTAGGAAGTACCCGGAAAATAGGACAACGAGAACTCTAATTTCAGCCGCTAGCTATTCTTGTGTTGTTATTTTAAAAAGAAGTGTTGGTGTCTTTTGGTAAGCACTTGGGCCTTCTGCATGCAATCCAATGCTACATTTTCTAGTTACCAAAATTTTTAAGACAAGTTCTCATTTGATACATTCCCTGAAGACAGAGAGCTTGGTAATGTAATGGATCAGAGTCACAAAGAAAGCAGAGCTTTGCAATGGTGAATTAGCGATCAAGATGAAACTATACTTGTTAAACTAAAATTAAATGATGCTATTAATAACTGATATCCAAAATATGAAAGGAGTCTTACTAGTTTATGTGCATATGATTCAGTAATACAAGGAAACAAAACAGGTAAAAAAATCTGATAGAATTAGTTAACACGCAATAGTACTTGGGAATATTAACTGATAAGCATAAAACTGCATCCTATGCTCATCATCATAAAAAATAGCACAATATTTGGAAATATTAACAAGATCAATTACGGGAGACAACTAAAAGTATCACATGCTATCACCAAAGGCCGATCACAGTGAGGTTTCAGTTTTTGTTGATTATACAGATCGTCCCGTGTCGAGTAGCTCCATAATCTAGCACATGTCGTGTGTGTACTTTAGCACACAGTTTGGGTGGTGTATACCAAACTCGCCGATACATGTTGAGTGGACAAAAAGAGAAATTCATTCCCATCAACGGCAATCAGTCAAGTGCAGTGGAACATGCAAGATGGATGCAGGAAGAAATAGAAATGTTCTCACATTAACAATAAAAGAGGGACATATTTGTTGACATCATTTATCAGAGGCACATGTAAAACATAGTTTAATTATTTATCTCATCAAGCTTCAACATGGTTCATAAATTTATGAAAACTGGCAGCTGTCAATCCCATCTTAGCAAATGGTATATAAAAAAAAGCAAAGCATGTACTTATTTAAACCAAAGGGCAATACCAAGCTTTCAATATAGTGCGCCAATGTATAGCGCATTGAATTTTGGAGAATAGACAAAGAGTAATGAATGGATCACTTGCTGCATGGTTTTAAATATTTTGTTAGAAAAATAGTATGTGCTCCTCAGAAATAAAAAATCTGTATATCTATAGCATGGAACAATACTAAGATCCACGTAATGAGACTATATTACTAATTACTAGCAACAATCATTCATAGTTCAAAAACCAATGTTTCTTTAATAAAGGAAGTATTGTAGGAATCAAACTTATGGACAACTTAAAGTTTTTGGTGATAAATCAAGTATATTTGTGTACTTGTTCAGAAGGAGAAAAGCACAATCTCTTGAAACATGAATCATTACAAAAATTCAAGTTTAGTTTCTTTTTATATTTTAGAAATAACTAAGTTGGCGCTTGAGTTGGACGATGCCGAGTTTATCCCCTCATCGTGCTGAACAGTAAATATCTAAGACCATAGCAGACACTGCAGGATTGGTGTACCAAACTGTCAATAAGTTCTCATATAACTGCATATCTTAGTTTGCATCAGTCAAGGAAAATAGCATGACCAAAAGAACATGTTAATATCAGCAAGATAAACATGGCAGTACCGCATAAGCATCAGCAGCTGAGCATGGTCTCCAATTGATCACGTTTAGCTTGTCAGCATCTGTAAGCTTGAAACTCTCGCATCTCTTTACAAATTCAGTAACTGATTCCCTTGTCTGGTTGGAAGCAGGAGTTTTCAAGAGGTACTCATATACCTGGGTTTCACAACGGGGGGCATGAGATCAGCTTAGGCATAAAAAGAACATAGACGAACAAGCTATCAATCATGAAATGTTGGGATAAGGATCAGAGAAATAATTGATCACCTTACACTCTGATGCAGCAACAGCCCCCAAACATCCCATGGGATCAGTTTTTGCGCCTCTAGATCGTAAGAAGTCAAGAACTTCAAAGTTGGTGAGATGGCCTGCGTTTGCTTTCTCTCTGCAGAACAACCAAGAGCATTGGATATTCATAACTTGAAACTAGAACGACAGCTGATAGATATTATACGACAAAGAAGATTCAGCTTTTAGTTACTCAGAACATATTTGTATCTCACTGAAGTATACCGCAAGCATTCTCAGGATCCAGCTATCAAGTTTGAGAATTCGGACTGAACACAATACAGAATAATGCTTTGCTGCGTAGGTGCTCCCAGAAAGGTCATCTTCCGGTGAGTCGGTTGATAGTTTGCTGCTTCTCTGGACAGCACTAACGGACGCACGGTAGTGTTAATTATGAGCAATCTCCAAAAGTATTTGTTCATGGACGTGCATGGTAGTAGCAGGTCGCTAGTTTCACAGGAAACCTAAACATCCGCTGTCCTGTGATACCTAACAGATGAGAATTTAAGGAGAGTGAGCTATGAATCCAAGTAGAGTCGATCTGGTTGGTGGTTGCTTAGCTTGGATGCGGGATACGTCCCCCCTGCGCCAGGAGAAGGCACAGAGCAAAAGCGCATGGACGGGGACGCGCGTGCGCTGTTTCGGATGGCTGCGAGGGATGGGCGTGCAGGAACTAAAAACAGCTCACCAGGAAGGCAATTTATGTTGTGGAGTTGCGCGTTCGTTCCGGCGTGGCGTGTGGTCCGCGAGCTGGGCGAACGAAACACTGCAGGAGGGCCAAACACCTCAGCGTCCCGCGTCGTCACTGTCCTCGCTGGCGAAATATCCTAAGCCGTACGCGCAGCAAGCAAATCTACCCAGGCCGTTCAGAAAAGAAGAAAAAAAGTATCATGTGTTTCAAAATAGAGCTTATCTTTGTGTTAATTCTTCCGCCACTCCAAAAGGTTGCAGCTCTGGGATAGTAGGATTTATTTACCACCTTTCATTATGTAATTATGGAATTGCCGCTCCAAAGGTGTCTATGGTTGCAAAAGACCAGCATTAGTCACTCAACAATGTGTGGCCTTCCATCCGTTATCTGGCACTCATTGCAATTCAGCTTATGAAAATATGCCTTTGTCTCTGATAGACTATACCACCTCTTCATCCACCTTCTATTCGTGCTTTAATATTCGCATATTTTATATCTCTACATTATGTAACATTGTACTTTTCATAATAAATCAATCTATATTTAATTTGTAATAATCTACTTTTATGCATGCTAGGTAATGAAATTTAATTAACAATTAAAGGATAGTTGAATCCAAGACTACATTGACCACACGATAGTACTATAAAATTAGATTTATTAAGGTATAAAATAGTGTGCTAAGTAAAAATAAAAATATGTGAATCTTAAAACATGAACCGAGTGGATGAAGAGATAGTATTAACCCATAAAGATAACAAATCCACACTCTCCGGCACACATGTACGTTGGACAATTTCTCCTTCAGTGATGCTGCACTTACAAAATGGTTTGACACGAGACGTTATGCTTGGCGCGGCGATTACTTCGTCCTGAAAAGGATATTGTCTCGCTGGCTTGGAGCGTGACCACGATGCCTGATTACCTGAGCTATGCAGTGGTCGTTTGACTTAATGAATGGCATCGTAGGTCCAAACTCCAAAAAGTTTATCGAGAAACCGAACTCCAAAAAGTGCTCATCTTCTTCTAGCTACTACTTCCCTTTTCGGGTAAGGGCAAGGCTAGCAAGCGCAGGAGTAGGTGGAAGCTGGACCATGGATCACGAACGTTCGGAACTTTATCAGAACTAAGTAAACTTCAGGGGAGACTCATTTCATCATCTGACTCTCCTTGCAATTCGTCTTTTTGTAGCTGATTGGATCGAGCATCGGATGTTTTGCGTTGAGAAGGGGGATGATCTCAGTTTCTCATGGCAAGTGCCCAAAAGCCATTAATTTTTCTCTTGCTTTTATCTTCAGTGTTGAGTTTGTATCATGTATAAATAGGTTACGAGTTGGATTAGAGAAGATGTAGTATTGTATTAAAGTACTACGGGTAGTCTTAGTAGGATACGGGTAGAGTTAGAATCAGACTCATATATCCTATGCCTCCTATATAAAAAGGGGAGCACCACACAATATAACCAAGCCAACACTATGTAACTTGAAAGAGAGTTAATAGATGGGGAGGAGCGCCCGTAGTCAAGCCTCGAGAATGTAGGTCTCGTGGCCGAACCACGTTAAAAACGTTGTGTCTCTCATAGCCTATTTTGCGGTGTCTCGGTTTAGATCTACGTTTCCACGTGTGACCTCGTGATTTCACAACATCCAACGTCTACTTTTTTTTCTTTTTTTAGGGAATCTCGAGCTTCTACTCTACTTTTTTTCTTTTTTTAGGGAATCTCGAGCTTCTACTTGCTCCTGGTAAGACGGTTCAAAAGGGCGGTTGCTTGGTTTAATACCTGAGCATCGGTGTACATCCGAACAGGCAATGGTCAACCCTTGGTGATCTTCTTTTTTAGTTCTTGGTATTGGGCCACATTCATGTAGAAATTGGGCCACGTTATCTCGGCAGTGCTTTACATATATCTGGGCTATTCTTTTTTCGTAACCAGCCATCTTTTAGCGGAGACATTGGGCCTTTCAATGACACACTCTTGCATTAGATTTGGATCTTTTTCGTATTTCAAAATAGTGAAAAAGTCAAATAAGAGGTGTTAAGCTTTTATCATTCTGGCATCGAGCTATTTTGCCGTAGGACCTCCCCTACAATATCGTCACCGCAGTAGAGTTTAACCACCAAAATCAGGATGGATTGGTGTGCTTCCTCTACGCCTAGGACACCAGAATATCGAACCATGAACGAGGAAAGACATGAGAGAAATATTGGCTAGTAATTGTGAAGCCCCAATTCTTGACTGAAAGGGACATCAAAGGCCTCTGCCCTCCCTCTCTATCTATCGAAGAGATGGAAGGGCAGAGCTTTTTTTGGTTTCGTGCACGTGCAATGCACGTCTCAACTAATGCAAATCTACAACTATAAAACATTATGAGTCATAATAGTAAGTGCAATTTTACCAGAAAATTTAAAATGACAATAGTAATTAAGCACACACAATGCAATCGTATTGCCCAATATATACCACACCAAATATGAGCTTCTTTGTAAGCTCTGCAGTTATATCTACTCTAATATAAACTCAATAAATTTTAGAATTATCTTCTCTGACGAATATATTTGTTTGAAAATAATACTTAAAAAAATATTTCCAACCACTGTTTGAGATAAAGCTCACATAATGCGACGTTTTTCTTAATCGTCCCCAATAATTTTGAGTCCGACCAGAGTAGATAACAATATTTTCCTAGCCGAAATCATTGATATCTAACTTAGATAGCATTCAATGTATCACTAATCATGCCCTGCTACCAAAAGAAGTAATAGCATAAATTTTGGCAAATACTTAGCAGCCTGTTTGAAGTTTTGACTAGTTTTAAAAAAAATGAATATTTTCATAACCTTGCCTTCAGTTTTTCTTCCCTTAATGAAGAGCCACTTCTTTCTTCCCCCTCAAAAACTTGCTTGATTTTCATCATACTACTACTTCACACACTGTGTATCAGCTACAAATGAATCAATGTGCATCTTGGCTTGTACTCTGTACAACTAATTAAGCTACACAAAGAAAGATTAATACATCACAAAAATGTAATTACATTATTAAATACAAAGGAAACTCTACGAAAAGATTGCTAAAACTCAATAAATAAGACAACAAGAGTTTCATTACTATGATATGCTGGACGGCAACTACAAGCAATCTTGAGTTTGGTAAAATAACCACTTAACATATTGAGGATGAAACCATACTAACGAAAAAGGTACTTCAATAAGAGAAGTTTATTGTTACTCAACTCCAACGCATCTCATTTTCAAGTTTTGCCTCTCTCGCATTCTTTACTACATTGAAGCTAAATAATTTGCACGGTTTTAAAACATCATTAACTTCAAATCTTTGCATTCAGTCACAAGCAATGTAAGGCATTGTCCTCCAACAAAAAATAGATAAACTCGATTATCTCAGGACACAAATTGATTATTTTTTCTGCTACAAGTATCCTTTACATCACTAAGTAAACCCAAACCATTGGATCTTTCAGTAAGAGAAGGCATAGGTGCTTTCAGAACTCGCAATTCAACGCAATAAACAAATAGCTACTTCTAAACTATACACCTTCTAAAGTATATATGGTGCTCTAGATTCTAGATGCCTTCAAAATAACAAATCAGAGGGCTCGTGCTGAAACAATTTTCTTTGCCTTACCCTGAAATTGCATAGCTAAGTTTATTTAGTTACTTTAAAAAATGTGTGTGTAGGACACATGCCTTACATATCTCAGCCTCCTCTTATGCCCCACTCCCCCTCGCTAGCAATAACCCAAACCTAGAGTTTCAATGAAACATATACAATGACCGTTGCTCATTATTTTTCAGAAATAAATCAGGAATGTAGAGAGCACAGCCTCTTATATGCACGATACTCCTGCAAATTGTGCATATCTTTGCCTGCTCTTATGCACAATTAATAGCATGCCAAGTTGATATTCTTAAACTGTAGTGGTAGTAATCAAATTTTAAAGAAGTAAATCTGATTAAAATGCCTGGATGAATTAATACTTAATGCCATACATGCATACATTAATGCATGCTTTTGTTTCTCCTAGGCTTGTATGGTTTTTAGGCAGTGCATACGTATATTGCATTTAGTAAAGAAAGTTGATGGAGGTTACTCGGATGTGCTTCTTCTGCAATAGATAAAATTCAGTCGTCTGGCGTGCTTAACAAGTCACAATTGATATGATTATAAGAAACAAAATAGAAAGGGAGATAAATACAATAGTGGAAGACAATAGATTGTCTCATTATGGAGCATGTAGCAACAACGATAGCCAAAAATAATGCTAGTGCATTTAGGAATTTTATCAAACATTGGCAGACGTTTGATACTTTGATCGCAGAAATAGACCTTGAACTAATTTGTTCGTGATCATTGATCAAATGCCCCTACAGAAACCTTTGTCCCGATACACCTCAAGCACCTGCAAATCCAATGTCCCTTCCAAAGAAAAAATCAAATAAATCCAACCTCACTCTGCATCAGATCTGACTCAAAACTCAAATGCAAGTTACCTCATGTCACTACACCATGGCGGGCAGACAGGTGATCTAGGGTTAGGGTTTCCTTGGGATTTAAGGGAGATTTGTCTGTATTTTTCTTTTCTAACTTCATCTCACAAAGTATACCTAGATTTTGAGCCATCTAATTTGTAAGATTTAAGCAATTCAGAGAAAACACTGTTCAAAGCCATTGCAAGAATTAATTTTATCAATTCAATTTTTGAAGAAATCTGACTTGCTGGTAGCTTCCTTTGGGTGGACGTAGCGATCAAGATTAAAAATTGATAACAAGCTTCACGTCATGGAGTGTATCAGGATGAACGCCTCTTCACCTCGGGACTTGATCTTGCTCCGTGTAGTACTCCTTGCTTCTTGGCTGACTTGCAAAAAGATTCCATGGCAGCTACAACGGTTGATTATTTTGCTTTTGGCTGGTGTACGACGGAGGGATTCCACAATAGCAGCAGTACACGGCGAATACTTTGCCTCCGCAGCACATGAGTCGACGGCGCAGCGCAAGGAGCCGAGATTCGCAGCGGATTGATGTAGGCGACACGGTGAATTAATTGAGATCGGATTTGATCAGGTTGGCGGCGGTGAATTTCTTTGAGCAGAGCGACTTGCAGATAGAAGATGTGAGGAACCGAGCGGGGTTGAGGAAGGGGGAGGGGGAGAGGGAGAGGGCAGACCATCAAAGCAATATTAACCGTTGGATTAATAGACCATCAAAGTAATATTGAGCGGTGTGGACTGATTTAGGTACATCTTATGAGGTGGAGTTAGAAAAAAAACTATCTCTTTTATAAAGTAGTATAGATATAGATTTTGTAAGGGGACACACTCTTACATTCGGACTAGTACTGTTACTAAAATTGCATCGGTTGTAGGTCTGAAAACCTGGTCCTCAATCGATTGGACAACACCACACCAACTGTAGTCTCGAGCACACGATGAACTCATCTGAGTGTCTCGTTTATTCCGAAAGAACTTTTAGATAAGGACTTTACTACACGGCGACCGTGTGCCCTGATTGCTTAACGTACGGCGCGCCTGATGTCATGCCCGTTCCGCTCCCACGCCGAGCGTGAGCACGTCAATTGCAGCCTTAGGGTGCGATAGATGAAAAATCAATTACAATGTATGTAAATGATGATATCATCCTTGCTTTTCTCTCTCGTGTTTCTCCCGTTGCCTCTCACTTGCATGCAAATGATGATCTCAATAGAAGTAAATGCTAATTTCAAAAACTCAAAATGTTTTGTAGCTCAAACCGTTGACCTGATCCACGATCCATTTTCACCTTCGGGTTCAACTCGATGAGGGCTTTGAAACTAGATGTCACTTGGGTATGTTCTGATGAATTTTTTTTCGTATTACCAGTTACCTATAGTAATATGCTGGTTACTAGCTTATTAGCAAATGGTTAACAGGTAATAAATCGGTGGATAGATATAAATTATAAACGAGGATCAAGAGAGAGTAATTGGGGGGGGTGGGGGAGAAGGAGAAGTAGGAGGCTGCATGCTATCATTTCCCCAGCCGAGCACGAGCGCGTGAGCGCGAGACGTGCCGGAACATGTCTCTTCCCCCAATGATTCACGCGTTAATAATATTGTTGTGTAGCTATAAAAATCATTAGTTAATGGTTGTTGAATCATTTGTTATAGGTTACTAGATTAATACTTAATTTTAGGCCGTGGATCATTGGTTATAATTGATGTTCATTACTACTTGGTAACTGTGGATGACGAGGTTCGATTACTTGATAACTCATTATTAATAAGATGGTAACTAATATATTACTGCGTGGTAACTGAAGAGTTTGAAAAAATATCGTCGGAACATACCCGAGTGGGATCTAGTTTTGAAGCTTTCGTCGAGATGAAGTCCACGGTGAAAACGGATCGTGAATTGGACAAACGGTTTGAGCTATAAAACATTTTATAATTTTAGATTTTTAGAGAATCTTGATGACGTTAGTTGTTTTGTCTGCTTGCTATTTGAACGTAAAAATGCATGCATCATAAGGTGTGTCTGGCTCCCACTTGTTTTGTCCGGCTCGAGCAGATCGGATGGCCCACAGTGAGTCACTGTGTAAGACTAACTGGCACAGTTAGATTTTCTGTTTAGATAATTGCGGATGAAGAACCAGAAACGGGACACACGGAGGCTTGTTTTGGAACGCAGTTTCGCACGAATTATATCTTCATTCTTCCGTGCCGTTCAACTAATTTACTCTCACTTCCGGCTTCCGTTTCGTTTGTTAAGTAGGAGGAGCAATTGTAAGTACAAGTATATATCAAATGGTGAGCTCGTAATATACTAGGATCACCTCGCATTGACCGGAGAAGGCGAGTCTTAGACGCGACTTAATAATTGCAAAGGACAGAAAGCTTGGTCAGGTTCAACGTATCTGAAATTCTGAACCCTGGGCCCGAGAGCGAGCCACCAATGCCATGGAGCCACGTCACCCCCGAAATTCGACCCTGCTCCGGTTCGAGGCCCCGCTCCTGCAACGGCCCGCTCCTATCCCTATCGCCGGGTTGTCATCACCAAAAAACTTTTACTACACATACAGGTTCACGTGCGCTGTGATCTCCTCTCCCTGACCTGCGGGACCCGGAGAGCTGCAAGTGTTGGATTAAGCCTGCGGGCCCGGGATGTCATGGTGGTGTACTATGAGGGGGTAGACGAGGGGTGCTGTGTGCCAACGAACGTGTCCGAAGCGTCGCAGACGTGTGGTTGGGAAGCTAACCGTGTGGGGCCCCACCCGTCAGTGCTGCGCGCGGGCTCACGGCATTTCGGGAACTCGGCGCTCGCGACACCACCGCACACGCCGCGCCCGGGCACCACAAATTTACGGAAACGCCCCTGCCGCCGAGGACCAGAACTCGAGAAGACTTCCCAAAACCCTGAACCCCCTCTCCTCGCAGGTGAGCTTAGGGCAATGCCGTCCATGCGCGCGCTCGAGCGGCTCGCCGCCTCGCGGTCGCCGCCCCAGCGGCAGCGGAGCCCGACAGCGGCGGCCGCGGAGGCGGAGAGCTCTCCGCCGCAGCTCTCTTCGTCCTCTGCCTCCTCCTCGTCTTCATCGTCCGCCTCGGCGCCCGCCAAGCCCGCTTCGTCGTCGGTGGGGCGGCGCGGATCGGTGGCCCGCGTGTACCCGCTGCGGGACTTCCCGGGGAGGGACGCGGCCGTGCTGTGCGGCGCATTCCGGGACAACGTCCGGTGGCTGCTGAAGCAATGGGGCCCCGCCGCGGACGCCGCAGCGACGCCGGGGCCGACATGGCGGGCGCTCCTCTCGGACGGCCGCACCGGCGCCGTCGTCCCCATCCTCGCCGTCGAGGTGCTCGCCGCGTCGTCGCCCGCGCCGCTCTGCGACTTCTGCCGTTGCGCCGGTGAGTGCGCTTCTCCCCCTTTAAATCCTCGCCCTCTTTCGTGGGTGATTGATGGATGCGCGGATTAGGTTTTAGTCGCAGCGTTTCTTGATTAGAGTTTATTTGTGCTAATCTGTAGAGTTGCTCTTGCAAAAATTTCCCTGCGTGATTAGGGAAAATGCGCGGTTTTATGATCACCGAGTTTTTTTTACGGTACTTCCTTGCAATTTGTTAATTTCTCCGTTGCAAACAGTTCGGAATTGCAACCCAAATTCAGCCATTCGGCTAATGGATCATACCAATTGCATTTGCTCCCTGTTCGTACATTTAGGATCATTTTTTTCTCTACACATTACCTGGATTTGATGGACTCCATCTTGCCTGTTTCAAATTGTTTTGAATGCGATTCCTAAAATAGCAATGCTGGTTGCAATGATTGCCTCGAGCCTCTTAAACTTCCATGTCTTATTTAGGAAAAATGGTAGTTTGCACATTGATGAGTTGGTTCCTAGTTCTCTGACCATGAGCACGTCAATAATAACATATGCGAACAATATCAGGTTGGAGCCACCACTGGGTGTCAAAGCGGAGGTACCATTTCATTATCCCAGTGGCCACCGACTTGGACCAACAGCTGGGCACTGATGCGCTCCTTGGACACAACGGCCACCTCCTCCATGGCCTGATCCACAGCAATGGCTTTGGTCACCTTGTCACTCTCCGTGGTCGCGATGGTGGCTCAACGTTCCTCTCTGGACGTGACATAATGGATGTCTGGGATCGCCTCTGCTCTGCTCTCCGTGTCAGGTAACAAACCACTTCTTTCCTTTTCAGATATTCTCTGCATATGCACTTGTTATGAAGTACCATTACTGCTCAACTGATTAACCCGTATTCTCTAAAAAGACTTTCTGAGGGGTGCTTAATGTAAAATTACAATGGTACATTTAGGAGGGAATGCAGTAAATTGTAGAAGTTCAAAACTTTTTGCATGTATTCATGGTGATTCTGAACTATATAGACTATACAAAGGTTATACACGCAATGGAGATTACCACTTTGTTCCTGTGTTCTGAGCTTTGAGAGCCTTCTGTGCAGGGCCGTGTCTGTGGTGGATTTTTCTCGGAAGCGCTCCCTGGACCTCCGCCTTCTGCTTGGTGTGGCCCATGGTGAGACATGGTTCACCCGCTGGGGGTACTGCCTTGCCAGGGGTTCATTCAGTTTGTCTACCCCCACCTATGCTGCTGCTTTGGAAGCCCTGGGTTCCCTGCATGTTGACTATCTCCGCAGCCGACATGTCCGTCGTGTGGTCAACATCTATCGCCGCCTCTCCAACAAGCCTCTGACCACTGTCCGCGAGTTCCTCCACTGCCTCCTTGACTGGAAGCACAATGAACCACCCCTTTCACCAGCTCCTGCAAAGCCATGCTCACGGCTGCCATTCCTACTGCCAAAGCTGTGTATGATGAAGAGGTTGAGGCAGCCCTGCAAGCGTTTTGAGGATGTGGTTGACCTGCTCAAATGTCGGTGGTCCAAGAAGCGTCTTCTCAGTGCCGCAGAGGTTGTTGTTGACAAGCTGCTGGAGCATGGAAACAATGCAGAGATGACACGGCAGGCAGTACGGGATGCTGCCAGGGGTGACATCGGTGATACTGGTCTCCTTGACTTTGTCATCAAGTCCCTTGGTGACACTATTGTTGGCAACCATGTTGTGCGCCGTCTGCCCAACGCTGTGACACGTGTGCTCCAGTTTAGCCTTGAGGAATATGAGGAGCCAGTGCAAATGGGTGTGGAGGTAGAAGGCACCCGTCCTGCAGCTAGGTGGCCGAGCACAGTGGTTGTGGAGCGGGATCTGCGTGCCATCTACCGGGCAATGTTGGAGGCACGCAGTGAGGCAGCTCAGATT
This sequence comes from Stipa capillata, assembly GCA_019208055.1. Classification (NCBI taxonomy): domain Eukaryota; kingdom Viridiplantae; phylum Streptophyta; class Magnoliopsida; order Poales; family Poaceae; genus Stipa; species Stipa capillata. The sequence continues at coordinate 15,848 of JAGXJF010002309.1, forward strand.
GTGCTGGACTGCAAGCACTGGGTGAAGTGCTGGGGCCTTGGCGATGAGTCTGATGATCAGCTAAGGTTCCTCGTTGAGTGGCGACCACAACCGTGGGAGGCTGCTGAGCTTACACGACCGATGCCGCCAGGGGAGATCGTGGTGGTGCCACTCCATACATCCATAGGCGAGCTTGTTGTTGAGGCAGAGCATGCGCTGCGGGACACATACTGCTTCTTTGAGGTGTTCCAGGCTGAGACACTTGATGGCATTGCTGGGGAGAAGTGGGATCCAGTGATGCTTGGTGGGGCAGAGTCTGGGGACACGATTGGCCTGCATGGCCACGGGGCGGACATGGAGACTGGACTCCGGTGCCAGGGCGGGCTTGACGCGTGGGAGGTCAGGTGTGTGTGTGGGGCACAGGATGATGACGGTGAGCGCATGGTGGCGTGCGATGCGTGCGATGTGTGGCACCACACCCGCTGTGTCGGCATCGCGGACAGCGAGCCTGTGCCACCATTGTTCCTGTGCATGCTCTGTGGCGGCACGCTCATGGCTGCTGGACCGATTCTGGATGAGGCGCTAACGCTAGATAAGTGACTTCTTTTTCCCCTCTTTTAACTTCCCTTCGGTTCATAATGTTCCATGATGGTTGTCTGACGAGGTAAACCAGTTCTGAAACCGCAACCTTTTGTGTAAGTGCGTTCTTGTGGTATGTAGTAACATCAAATGTTATGTGTAGAAGTAGTAATGGATATGAGTTAGACAGTAGATGGGGAAAATTTGTATCTGATACGTTACAGAAGATGAATAGCTAGATGTAAATACATGTTCTGTGATTGTATCTTGTACTGTCTCCGAATCCCAGTGATTAGGCTATACAGACAAATCAGTCGTTTATAGTGGTCTTGGCTTTCTTGTTGGCGCCTCCAACAGGTGCTACAGTCGTTTGGTGGCTTCATCTGTTGGGAGATATCTGCTGCCCAACAGATGCTGTAATCCGTCGTATTGCATCTACATGCGCAAACGGAACCTAGTAGATTAGTTAGTGCTACGGTGTTTCTCTTGCATCCCTCCAAAAAATGGGCGCAAATGATCACTAAAAGTTTTGAAAGTTGGTAGCAATATACAAAATCTATGTTTCTTGCCACAAAAGTTCAAATCTAAATTCCGTATAAAAATGCAAGTCACCTTTTCAGTTGACTTTTGGCTGGACGCTTAACTATATAATGACATATCTTACCATTTTATTTGGAATTTTTTATAGCATTTAGCATTCTACGAAGAAAGCATGGAAACCATTCCTAGGGTGAGGAGTACAAGATACAATCGAGATCCTAGGGCTACGTGGGGTGTAAACTTTCACATCAATTTGTAAGGGAACACTATAAATCTAGAAATAAAATACTATGAAATTCCCAGGCGGAGTTTAAATAGCGGTAAAATGGTCATGAAAAAAATCTGACTACATCGATGCATAATCAATTTATGATGTCACAGAATTGCAAATCAAAATTCGATCTATGTTTTGAAAAACAAAAAGACAAAATCTGCTGTAAGAATCCAAAAGGAGGAAAGAGGAAAGACGTCACTCACTTAGGACCTTTTTAATTCGCAAGATTCTAAAACATAAAAATAAGAAAAACACATGATTAACAGGAATGCATGTGCAATAGAGGATTAGAAAACATAAGAATTTATAGACTGTGTTTTGATTCACAGGAATATAAAAACACATGACTCCTAATAACACATTCAAATCAAGTCAAAACACATGTAAAAGAAAATTTACTACGTTATTATGTCGTTTAAGGCTCTTGTCTCGTTCTTTGTGCATAGCATTTTACAAAGAAGTGTGGAGTGGATTGTAAAATTTCTATTATTTTTATTTGTAATTGAGATCAAGGAAATTTTTCTTCATTCCTTTGAATCAAATGGGTGAATAGTGTCATCAAGGAATTTTTTTCTATTTTTTTCCTATGAATAAAAGAGGCGCTTACATTTATTGCCTCTCGGTATACATCTTGTCCTTTCTGTTGATATTTTGCAAGATACTTCATTATACCATTTGAGAATTCTCACGACTATTTGCACGACGAGAGCATATTTAATGCTTCCCGAGCCACGGAAGAACAGCTAAAAGGTCAAAAATATTCAAAAAAATTGAATATGTTGGCACCATATGTATGGATCAAGCAACAAAAGTCAAATGCAAATTCTATACATACATCGAGAAATAAAATGATGGTACTTACAATGTTACTATTGGCAATAGAATTCATCTTTCTATTTCCCGATATACAAATAAGATTTAGACATGAAAGTTCGTGGCATGGTGAACGTACATTAGATTTTTCTTTAGATTTTTATGATGTATTGGTGTTTTTCTAGAACCACGTTAAGAGTATCATCGATGGTCTTCATAAATTTATCTCCTTATATCTCTATATGAAGAGCTCTCCATAAAATATGCTTTTCATATTTCTTTATGCTCCAATAGACTTTTCAAATTTGTCTCCTTGTATTCCATCCTTTCCTAATCCTCCTTGCTTCCATACTACCAAATGGCCCAAGATCATCACCGCCTCGTTCGCACCGAGCGTGACCCGCACCGCGCCTTCGTGCTCTTTGACGTAGTCACCACCGTGCCTACCCCGATCCCCCTGTTCCCGACCATCGGCTCCCTCCTCACCTCCTGCCTTGCCTTCGCCACCCTGCTTCTCCTCGCCACCTCCCTCCTCTCCCGCTTGCGCGCGCTTTTCCCCTCCGCCGCCGACCTCAAGTCCCCTTCCTCACCCTCTTTCGCGTCTTCTCCTACACTCACCAACCCCTCGCTGCCCTCCACCTCTTCCGCTCCGCCCTCTCCGTCCTCGCCCTCTCCCACTCTGCCCACTCCTACACCACAGGGGGAGCGGTGCTGGGTTAGGAGGCGGAGCTCTGGGAGCCGAACGGGGGGAGAGGCAGGAACGAGCGAAGCTCTGGCCATCTAGGCCAGAGATGCGAGCGGGCAGAGCTGCAGCATCGTGCCGAGGGTGTTGAGGTAGAGGAACTCGATGTTGGGGTTGGAGGAGGAGGTGGGCATCGACGACGGCTTGTGTCTATGGCCCTCCTCATTGTCGTTGGTGGCACGGCGGTGGGACGCAGAGAAGGAGGCCGCGGTGGGTGAGGCAAGAGGAAGAGGAGTGTAGCGTGGGAGGGTGGGAGGTGGAGGGAAAGGAGCGCAGCACGGGAGGCCGATGGCGAGCATCGGGTTGCTTGCCAGGAGGAGCGAGCCGAGAGGGCAATTTGGGGCTCACTATTTTTAGGAGGTGGGATGAAGGTCCATTAGAACTGGTGTAAGAGCATTTTGGCTAAATTTTGATTATAGAATGTGAGACAAGAGTCTCTTTGAGGTTGCTTTAGCATCACAAATTGTAAGAGCATCGGATATATTCTCCAATTTGCACATATTTTGATGATGGAGGACGCTGTCACGTAACGGCTGGTATGACTGGATATTATTTCGTGCAAACCCGTATGTCCCCTGCCCGATACACATGCGTATGTGTACGTATGGGCCCATACGTATCCGACCGTATACTCCCGTCCTCTACCTCAACTCCTGGCCAACGTCCTACTACGATCTCGCCTTTCCGATTCCGACCCCAACCCCCACCACTTCCTCCTCCTCCTCCTCCCACACGACGACAGCCCACCTCGCGTCGCGCCCGATCGCGCCGGCTATGGTGCACAGCGCGTACGACGCCGTCGAGCTGGTGGCCGGCGTGCCCGGCCGTATCGAGGCCGTCGCCTCCCACGCCGGGAAGCTCCTCGTCGCGGCCTCTGACTGCTCGCTCCGCATCTACTCCGCGCCGGCCCCCGCCGACGGCGAGATCCGGAGAGACGGGCCCTACGCGCTCGAGCGCCAGGAGCCGCGGCTGTGGCGCCGCGCGCCCACGGCGATGGAGGCAAGCGCCAGCCGCGACCTCCTGCTGTCGCTCTCCGAGTGGGTCGCACTCCACCGCCTCCCGGGGCTCGAGACCGTCGCGGTCGTATCCAAGACCAAGGGAGCCAACGTATTCGCCTGGGATGACCGCCGGGGCCTCCTCGCCGCCGGCCGCCAGAAGCGCCTAACCGTCTTCCGCCTCGACAGTGAGAATTCAGTTGCTTGCTTTTGATATGATTCCAGTATGTACGTTTTCTTTCATGCTTTAACCATGTGATCGATTGGGATTTCCGTGGAGCTGGAGATCACCTGTTGGTGGCGTCGAATTGGAGAATTGGAACTTTCGGGGGCAATGGATTGCGAATTGGTGCTCAGAGTTGGTAACTGAAAGAATTGGTACTCGAATTTAGGCACAAGCTCTGGTCCCGATTTTGGACCTTTGACTGGATATTTCGGAAAGGGAACATTCACATATAGTTTGCAAATCTGGAGGATAAGCAACTACCACCCCAAATGCTAAATATTTCCGTGAAACACAGTTGCAGTTTTAGTAAAGCAATATAATTCTAAGAACATCATGGTAATTTAATAAGTAAATCAGTTTAAGTTGGAAGCCTTCAGTGAATAGTTTTAAACTTTTGATGGATCCATTCATATTTACTCTTCGAATTTTCCGTGGTATTAAATACACATATTTTATGTTTTTCAATTTCCACATGCTGTGCACATTACAATATTTGAATTGGGACAACCCTCATGTATTGCCTTTAAGACCTTTCATTCATGTAGTGCTGCCACTGCTGTTGGTGCTAGATGATCTATTATGCCATGAGAGGGGCTCTCTTTATTTAACCTTAAGAGATCGTATTCCTTTTCTAACTTTATTTTATAATCTTGAGACATCAAAACCATATGCTCCATGAAATTTATTTTGTAAATTTTTTATATGGTTGTAAATTTTGTCGGCAAGAGGAAATATGCAAAATGTAACCATATCTGCAATTTGGAGAAGCTTATGAAGTAGTAAACCTTTGTTTGTTGAAATTGTTAATAGGAAAAATGTATGAACAAAGCTTCATAGTGTTGTAAGAGTAAGGTATAGAAGACTAACTGTATTTAGCACCAGTTGGTTCATTATGTAAGAATAGAGGCTGCCACGTGCCTTTACATGTTAATTCCCTCACAGTACCTGTTTGATTGATTTGTGTAAGCTTGTAAGGTGAAACAAGGGAAACTGGGAAGATGCCAGATGGTTAAATGTTCTTGTTCTGAACATGTAAGGCAACTTTATTTCTGTTTCAGGTGGGCGAGAATTTGTTGAGGTGAAGGAATTTGGAGTTCCCGATATGGTGAAATCAATGGCCTGGTGTGGTGACAACATATGTATTGGGATTAGGAGGGACTATATGATCATAAATAGCATAACTGGAGCATTACTGAAGTGTTTTCTTCTGGGAGGATTGCTCCTCCTTTAGTTGTGCCTCTCCTACTGGGGAGCTCCTCCTTGGAAAAGTATAGTACTTCTTTTTCATGATCTTATTTCTAGTTTCTAGTTGATTTTCCATTACATAATGTTGTTGGGTAGTTAGATGATAGCATTTGTGGTATTGTTTGGTTCAAAAATGAATAGATGACAAAATGCCATTCTTTACAAGAAGAATGTGACAGTTGTTTCTAAAATTAGGAATTTACTCTTGTTATCCTCCCGCTGATGCCTAATCGATAGCAATCTAAAAGGCTTGTTTCGGTCGAATTCCACCCGCAAGTCGAGGATAAGAAAATCTTGTCTTGTGAAATATTGAAAATGTTTCTACCATGATTGATGAGGAAACCTTTAGCTTACGTGCATTATAATAAGGGCATGTTTGGTTGAGCTGTGGCTGTTGACAAAGCTGCTGTTGGTTGGCTGTCTGGAAAAGCTGCTATGGCTGTGGGAAAGTGAACATATAGCGTTTGGTTGATCCAAACAATCTACAGCATTTTGAAAAATGAGCACTGAAACTTCAACACATTGCAAAAAGCTGGTAAAAGGCAGCTTTTTCAAACAGCTGAATTTGCACTGCAAAGCCCACAGCTACCGTTGGCAAAAGCTGATGAAAAGCTGACATTTTGGTTGGGCTGCAGCTTTTTCTAGTGAAAAGCTGCTGAAAAGCCCAACCAAACACCCCCTAACACTGAGCACCAGTTAGAATACATGCAAACTTTGTAATTTAGCTATCAGGGACTAGCTTAATCCAGATTCCTGAACATGCTTTCAAAATCAATACAATAATGGTGTGGCGTGAAAAGTTTTCTGTGAAGCAAAGTATGGCTTTGAAGTCATCAAGATTCAAACACATAGAAAGTATTTCTTTTATCTTTAATTTTAGCTCACACCTTATTCAGGATAACATCGGAGTATTTGTTGATCAAAACGGGAAACTTATTCAAGATGGCAGGATAATTTGGTCAGACACACCTGCCTCTGTTGTTATACATAGACCGTATGCTGTGGCACGCCTGCCTCGGCATGTTGAGGTGAGTTGTTTTATCTTGCATATTCGGTGGTAAAGAGAATATCAAAGTCGTAAGTTCCATCGGTCCAGCTAATCTAGTAAGTATTATTTCAGATACGGTCTCTGAGAGCTCCCAATGCATTGGTTCAGACGGTTGTCCTCCGTGATGTTCAAAAGCTTGTTCAAACTGACAACTTTATACTTGCTGCGCTGTCCAACTCTGTCTATGGTTTGCTGCCTGTTCCTATTGGTGCCCAGGTATGCTGTGTTTGGTTTATTAATTTGATAGCGCATTGATGTTAATATTTTACATATTTTTCATTTGGCTATCACAAGTCACAAACACTGCTGTTTCATGCTAGCTTTTGTTATAAGTTCAATATAGTCTGAGAAATCTTAGTGAATTTAATGACCATTATATAACAGTATAGTTTGAATACGCAGCAAAAAAGTACAAGTAAAATCAAATAATTTGATCTAATGATCCCTCTTTATTCGATATAAAGACCAACCGAATTATTTATCAAACTGTAGGCAATGATCTATGTTTCATATCCTTTTTATGTCACCAGTTTCAGCTCAGATTCTCTCTAATAGACTATAATATGAAGACTTAAGGGGGATTTTACATTTTTACTGGAACGTTACTCGATGAAAATTTCATGTTAACGCTGAAGTATCTGTCTTAATCATTTCAGAAGTTGTTTGTCAGGATTGATTCTTAGTTCTTACATATACATCATTTGGTCTACAGATAGTGCAATTGACCGCGTCTGGAGAATTTGAGGAGGCGCTGGCGTTGTGTAAGCTACTTCCTCCAGAGGATTCAAACTTACGAGCTGTGAAAGAAAGCTCAATACACATGAGGTATTTTCAGATTGCCTGATCAGATGGGCACAACATTACTCAATTTGCACTTTTCTTAGTCAGTTGATATCTTTATCTTTACTTCTACAAAGACTTCTATTAAGATGTCAATCGGTGGCGGCGGTCCGTTCACGTTATGGCCATTCCACCTATTGGATCTACCTTGTACGGTTAGGATGAGAGTAGGCAGGTTCATATATTGCGTAGCAACGCACATGTATTTAGCTAGTTATGCTTACATGTCCTTGCATAACATGATTGAGTAGATGCTATTCCTCTTTAGTCAAGCTATTTCAAGCACACCATTCTGCTTTTGCTTTGAATCTGTCATCAGCTGAGAAATCAACTTCAAGAAAGAGAAAAACCATTATATGCCACTGACTAGCTCTGCTTTGGTTCCATGTAGGGATGGCAGTTTTACCCATGGGTTCGGGTATCCGTGCGTAATATACCCGCGGAGAGCGGGCATGGGTCTGTTCTTCTGCCCATGGGTTCTGCGGGAGGGTACCAGTAGTGTCGTAGGTCAGGCACTGGTGGTAATGTTGACCCGTGCATACCCAGAAAAATTAAAAATATTAATTATAAAACCTATAACATGTGGGCTACTGGACATTTGGTGTGCGGTATATGAACCTCATAGTCTCAACTCAAACGTTAGCCAGCTAGAGACTATTTTTTGTCATGTTATGAGACCATTTGTTTGTACTGTCAGGCTGTTATGAGACCATTTGTTTGTAATGTCAGGCTGTTTGTTGGATCATTTGTATTGTTTTGTGAGACCATTTTCTGTTCAGTTGTTGCCTCATATACATGATATATTGCCCCCATGGGTACCCGTCGTGCGGGTTCGAGCATAATGGTCTTTGCACACCCTTAGCAGCAGGCAAGTAATGAGTAACGGGGGAGATTATGGTGATGAATGGAAGGAATAAAGAGTTATTCAGTGGCAGATCGTGGAACTTGGAGTTATTCAGTGGCATATAATGGATTTTCTCGTGAATGAATGAATGTGCATCTCATACAGTTCTCCCATACAATTCTAACAATATTATTATCGCTAAGACGTGTGTGGCAGTGTTGATACTATCAACGCGAACAGCATGCAAATTATGGGAAAAAATTGTTGACATTAGGTAATTTGAATTATTTCAATAAAAAGTTGCACCAAGAGTTGATGTACACCAAGCTAAGTAAACCTGCACATTATTTTGCTTTTGTTTGACTAGTAAGCAGCACTTTGGCAACCATCTCATGCTACACATTCTGAATTCACTTGCTTTGATACAACGATAGAAGCTTCACAATTGAAAGCCTTCTAGAAAAATAAATTCTCAATTTTATCACTGATGGCTAATGGTATGCATGTCCACATGTCCCCTTCTTTTTGTAGACTATAATCAATCAGGTTAACAGTCACAGTTGAAAAGGGAACTCTTTTAAAGCAGGAACCCTATCATGGTATCACTAAACTTTGTATCGGGTGCTGTTTCTAGTCTATAATTGAAGTAGGCGAACAGCCTTCTTCATTTCTTCTCAAAGTGATTTGCATGTTCTCTTGTAATTTGTCAATTTGGCTCCATGCATATAACTGAAAAACATCTTTTCCTTTTGATTTCATGAATTAGATATGGGCACTTCTTATTTGATAATGGGAGCTATGAGGAAGCAATGAAGCAGTTCTCGGATTCACATGTGGATATAACATATGTGTTATCTCTATACCCATCCCTTGTTCTGCCTCAAACACACATTATCGGTGAACATGACAAGCTCCAAGACCTGACAGAATTAGCAAGAGAATCCTTTGACGTGACAGATGAAATGGAATCATACTCTTTGCAACTTAATGAGTCTGATGATAAATCTCCATTGGAGAAAAAAATGAGTCATAATGCTCTAATAGCTCTTGTGAAGTACTTGCAGAAGAAAAGAAATGGGATAATTGATAGAGCAACATCTGAAGTAACAGAGGAGGTGGTCTCTGGAGCTGTGCACCATAGCTTAATCTTATCTGAGCCATATAAGTCAAAGAAGCCAAACAAGGTAGTTATTATTTCAAATGGCTGGATTTTCTTGTTGCATTGCAAATGTTGTAACTAGTGACAGATGTGGAATTATTCATGAAGCAGGAACTAGTATAAACGAGGCCTGGTCAAAATTATTACTTAGTCAAACTAATAACTGCTACATCCCATGTGATGTTAGTTTGAGTCTTTGAGAAGGATTTGTGTCATACCTATTATTCTGATCCTTGTTTGATTTGACGCTATTCACCTTCTGGTCCTGGTACTGCAGCTTGCCTTTGCTACAGCCAAATTCATTTAGAATCCCTGGACAGTAAATTTTTCTTTTTGGTAAGGTAGGCTGATAGAGTTTTATTCATTGGTTATCTGAGGTCTCTAGATTGATCTATCAATTCCATGTGTCTCTGAGTTCAGTAGAAAACATTGTGAAGGAAGAAGACACATGTTTATGCTTTTGTTTATGCTGGAGCTTAACTAGTCCAAACATATGCATACAAGAGTCCAAGCTTTCATAAGAATTCCAACTTCTGGTCTACATCCATGATATTCTTATTCCTTTAAGGATGAGGTAAATGCAATTCCTTGGTAAGAGACGAACATTCTGGTGCCAAAGAAACAATTGATTTAAATTTCTTGTCATGACACCATCCTATCTAAAATTCTTGGGCCTTGTGTTTTTACGAGTGTGTGTGGTGCTATGTCTATTGTACAGATAATTGTGAATCTAAGAATTTATTTGTTAACTATAAAGAAAAGGTGATTCATAATAATTCTACTGTATTTCTGTTGTCAGAAACGAACTCAGACACATAGAAGCTCTATTGCTAGAGAATTGGCAACTGTACTGGACACATCTCTTCTTCAAGCTCTTATTCTTACAAGACAGTCATCAGGAGCAATAGAATTATTAAAAGGACTTAATTATTGTGATTTGAAGATATGTGAGGAGTTTCTGAAGGAAAGGAGCGATTATATGGTGTTACTTGAGCTGTACAGAAGCAATGACATGCACCGCGAAGCTCTCCAATTACTCAATCAGTTAGTTGAAGAATCAAAGTCTGAGATGGAAAATACTGATTTTAATAAAAAATTCGACCCGCAAATGATCATTGAGTATCTAAGGGTATTGCTTTTTATCCTTTATTGTCATATAACTGATATTGTTCTTCATGTACGCATACGCAAACCGATGAAACACAACCAGTTGATGTTGGTTGGATTTATATACCATGCCGTATCTCGTATGGTGTTTTATTTGTCCTAAAATCTACTATATACAGGTTTGATATAAGTACATGTCTAAATATGTAGTTATTTTAGTAAGTTAACGTATTAAATGCGGAAGCACCAGCAAAATAGTAAATTCAAGGTGCAATCGATGGTTTTTAGGATTGCATTTCTTTGCATATTTCTGTGTGGTTATTGCATGGTGACTTTTAGATTATTAGTTAAAGTAGGTTGTATGTTTGCAGTTTCATTTGACATGGTACTAGGATCATATTGAATTGGTTATTGCTTATCTTTACTCCTATAAATATTTGAGTTGGTGGTGATGATCCGTCCACTATCCCACCTCTCCTCCACCATAGGTAACTTCCTAATTGGTGGGGCCATCTCTCCACAATTTCCAACGTCTTGTTTTAGGGTTTGCAAAATATGTCATATAATTATCTTTACGGTTTTGCAATTTGTATGTTACCTTGTTTTTTCTAACTCAAATTCAGTATTTGTGGCCATAGATGTGTATGGAGATTAATGTGCCACATGATTGAATTTACTTTATTATTTGCATAGCAACACGAGGGCATTCAGCTAATCTTGATACGCTGCCGTGTCCTGTTTAATGCATTGATGTTGGCTTCCAGGAGCCGCTCATTAGCATTAGAGAAACTTGTTGGCAACAATAATGCTTTTCTATTGTATTTTTTGGTTGTTGTTAAGGTTATTGTTTGTGCATTTTCCTTCATATTATGAAGTTAATATCCTTCTTATCACATTCTTCTGGTTTTCTATGGCTGATCTGAGATTCTGTGCTCTTTTCTGCAGCCCCTTTGTAGATCTGACCCAATGTTGGTTTTAGAGTCTTCTTTGTACGTTCTTGAACGCAACCCGTCAGACACGATTGAGCTCTTTTTATCTGAAAACGTTCCAGCGGATTTGGTAAATTCATATCTGAAACAACATGCTCCAAATTTGCAGTCAAATTACTTAGAGCTAATGCTTTCAATGAGTGAAACTGGGATCAATCCTAATCTGCAAAATGAACTGGTATGTGATCTTTCTAATTTTACTTTGTTAGTATGTAAAATTCATATCCAGTCAATTCATTTTACATTGTTTAGATAATCTTAGTTCCATAAGATGTTTCAACAAAGTTCACAGTAAATGGATCAGTTCTAATCTTCTGATATTCGAACTTTCGGGTCTGAAGGTGCAACTGTACCTTTCTGAAGTTCTTGACTGGTACAATATTCTGAAGGATGAGGGAAACTGGACTGAGAAAACATATTCCCCAACACGAAACAAGTTGATATCTACATTAGAGAATAATTCAGGTTACAATACAGATATACTTCTTAAACGCCTTCCACAGGATGCTCTTTTCGAAGAGCGTGCGATATTGTATGGGAAAATAAATCAACACCTCCGTGCATTATCTCTCTATGTTCACAAGGTACCATTGCTCTGTGATGTACTTTTGATATCCACTGTATATTTGTTTAATGACTAGGGATTAGTTTGAACTTTCAAAAGTTATACAGAATAACCTGTGCACTACTTTGCAGCTCCATATGCCAGAGCGAGCAGTTGCATATTGTGACCGTGTTTATGAAGAAGGAGCGCAGCAACCTTCCAAGTCAAATATCTATTTTAATCTTCTGCAAATTTATCTAAACCCAAGAAAAGCTGAAAAAGAATTTGAGCAGAAAATTATTCCAGTGGCATCACAGTACCCTGGAATTCAGAGGGTTAGCTCTACTACTAAGATCAGAGGGGGGCGTATGGGTAGAAAGGTTGTTGAGATTGAAGGGGCTGATGACATACGCTTTAGCCCCAGTGGAACTGATAGTGGTCGAAGTGATGGCGACGGAGATGATGTTAGTGATGGAGGCCCTATAATGTTGAATGAAGCACTTGAATTGTTAAGCCAACGATGGGACAGAATAAATGGTGCTCAGGCTCTTCGGTTGTTACCAAGAGACACAAAACTCCAGGTAAATGTTTTATATATTCTGAAAGATATCTTTTCATCTGGCCTAGGTTTATGTCAGGCCACACCCACGATCCTACTGTGGTCTTATGTTTGAAAAGCAACAAAATGAAAGGCATGAATTTCTGTGTTAATGTAATTTCTCCGCCTTTCCCCCCTATATGGCGTAGCTCTGTTATCTGGCATGTTTTATTTTTGTTCAGGCTTTTGCAAGAAACAAAAGTATGCCCTTAAAAGAAGAGCACAATTATGCAGCTTTCAGAGATGCTTGTGTTACAAGTTGCTTCAGCTGTTTAATTTCAAATTTCAATATGTCCACTAATAATCTGGTGGGAATGCTGGCAGGGTCTGGTGTCATTTCTTGAACCACTATTGCGGAACTCTAGTGAACATCGACGCAACTATATGGTTATCAAAAACTTGATTTTCCGGGCAGACTTGCAGGTTAGCTTGGTATTATGTTCTCTTTTAGCTGTGTTTCCATGATTCCCGTTGGGAAATGGAAATGCCACTATGTATTGCTGCCCCCTTGTCTAATAACCTCCCACTGTAGCATATCCTAGACTTAAATAGTGTAATGATGTGTGTAATCATCTTATGCACTGATAAATACAAAATACCCATTAACTTATGGTAAACTGTCGCAGGGCTGATAAATATGCTATATCTCATCATGGATGCCATAGTAGTAATACAAGCCTAGTTATGATCGGCTCACCTTATTAGCAATGCTGTAGTTTTGCTATCAAATAGCTTGCTTGTATAGTGGAGTGAATGAACTTTTGTTCTCAAAGTTGTCTCTATATATCAGGTAAAGGAGGATCTGTATAAAAGACGTCAAGCTGTTGTGAAGGTTGATGGAGATAGCATGTGTTCTCTGTGTCATAAGCGCATTGCAAACAGTGCTTTTGCAATTTATCCAAATGGACAGACGTTGGTACATTTTGTATGCTTTAGAGAATCACAGCAGATTAAAGCTGTTAGAGGAGCGAACTCTGTGAAACGTAGATGATATGGCCATGCTCCAGGTATACATTCAAATTCCATATTCACAGATTTCTGTTAAGCCTATTGTTGTACGCTAATATGTCGGACAGCTGACTCTTAATGATCGCTGTGACCTCTGCCCTGAGTTGAGTAGAGCCTTTTTTTTTGCCTACCATTGTAAAGGTCTGAAACATAAAGTGTCCCCTCCCATATACTGCCATCCAGTATCATTCTTCCAAGCTTCGACCCTTTGCTACTGCCATGAGAAGTACACATTGTCACTCCCCAGTTGCCTTGATGTCTTGCTGTCTGCTACTATCCCATCGCTGGTTCAGAGGCTGAGAACAGGAATATGACTTTAACAAGGTCATGCATTGAAATCCAATCCAGCTATAGCCCTGATCGTGGCTGATTTTCATAAACATGGTTGGCCTGCCTATGATCTTGTGTTGTGAGCTTGCTAATTGCCAGTGGACAATATACACGTGAATACTCCTTTCCTTGTGTATTTTCCGTTTGATTGCTATTAAAGTAATTATTCTTAGACAATTTAGTGATTGTCCTGATCATTCCATCACGTTTTTACTCTTAGAATAAGATTGTGTCTGTGCTAACTTGATTCCACTTTATGCATTTGACAGGTTAGAGACTTGGAGTATCAATCACCAAAAATATAAGTTCGGACACCTGGGCAGAAGCAAGCCAACAAGCATTCAACCTTTTGATCATGCTTGGAGAAAGTTGTTCTGAAGTCCCAATCCATTTTGGGGGCTGTTCAATCTATGGCTTGGCCCGTAAGCATACTGGATGTGCTGTGTAACACAATATTTCTGGTTGAATCTCTTGCCCTCGCTTTGTCGCATCAACTTTCATCGATGTCGGCTTACGGAAATCCTTTTGTTGGTCTTTACTGGGTTTGAGTGGATTGCTTCAAAAGTTATCAGCGGTCTGTTCTTCAGTCTATTCAGAGCCTTGTATTTAGTCCAGCAAGCACACTGAAAGTTTCAGTTAAAGTGATGACCAGTTGACCACGATTATATAGTGTTCCAGCATGTATTCAAGCGTGGTGTAAATATGGAGGCAGCGATAAGTTTTTGTTTGTAGCAATTATGAGTTGAGTATTGTGATATACTCATATTCTTAAGTCTTAACCATTCCATATTGATTAAATTTCAAAATCTACGCTTGGTGTAAACTATCGCAAAACTACACATTTGAGAGAAGGTTTTAGAGAAGCACACGTAATTAACTAAATGTATTTTAAAAACTACACTTTTGACCAAACTCCATTCTTGCCAATAGTATGATAGATGTGCCTACAAGAAAGAGACACGATAAGTTTTTCAGAGAACATCACGTAGATTGGCAAAATGTATCAGAAAGCTACATTTTAAACCACATTTTGTTCTAGGCAACGGTCTGGCTTCATGGCATATGCGCCTTGTAGGTGGGCCCTACTGTCATATTGCTATCTAGAACAAAGGACTCTTTCCATGGTTGTCCTATCCTCCTCATCTGCCTCCCTACCGTCATTGAACCCTCATCTTCGGCAACATCAAGCGTGACCGCTGCCAGACAAGCTACAGGTCGCCGCTGGGTCATCCTCTTTTACACTAGCGAGTGAGGTCATCACTCATCACCAAACAAGCTATCGTAGGTCGTGCCACCGCTGGGTGCTGGATCATCCCCTTCGTCACCATAAAGGGTGACCGCCCCTCCTAGTCCCGTTAGGGCCTAATTTGGACGTGAGCGGCTAGTAAAACGATAACGATGTGGATCGGGGGTGGCTGTAAGTCGGCGATGAAGTGTAGGTCGGGTCGAGCATGGCAGCAGCCACAACGCTGTCTATGGTGGAGGTGGGCTGGGCTAGGCAAAACGGCGAAGGCACGACGGCGCCAGGTGCAAGCTCTACCATATACGTGGTGTAGGCCGAGGCAGGCAAGTGCGGGCTTACTCCAAAAAATTTTAGGAGGGAATTATTTTTGAGCGACTAGGCATCCATCCTGACATAGAATTTTGTTATGAGATGAAAACATTTTGTTGGAATATATATAATAAATTTATCGAATTACATGTAACACATGACGTAGATCCAATTCTTAAGAAAATAAATTCAGATTTTTAAGAAAACAAATCCATGCTTTAGTTGTTACAAGGTCATTGTACCATGGAGACAAGTTTGATCGCAACGATTTGTGAAAAAAAAAGATCGATGCACACAACAAGATTGAAAAGATATTACAACAAAATTATTGTACTATTAAAATAAACTTTTAGCGTGATTACAATATCATAGGTGCATATGTGCAACCAATGTTTCAAACGATCATGGAAACAAATATTTTGCACGACTATAACATTATACGACTGAAACAACAACAAAAATGCAAAACTATTGCAACAAAAACCTAGGAAATAAAAACGTTATGTGTATGCAACATCATCCGCCTCTGCCTGCAACAATTTTCATCTCATATGCCTCAACGAACCAATCAGCCACTGTCGTGATGCAACTAGAAAGGTTGCCGATGCTGGAAAACCCTATGGTCGACATGGCCGGATCAGGCCTCCAACGAGTCTTCGACATTGGATCCAATTATGCCTATCTACCATCTTCGTCTTCTATGAGCTCGACTGTAGTTGGCAGACTCGGTCGTTCACACGCCCGAGAGGAGGAAGGAATGGTTGCCGGCGCTGCCCCAAGCTCGTTGGAACCCTAACTCGTTCCAGTGAGGCATAGGAGCTTGAGATCCTCATCGGGGAGAAGAACTTTCGAAGAGAAAGGCACAATCACCGACGTGGAGGAGTTGTCTAACTCGAGTAGAGATAGCGTCAGGCAGCCATGGGTGGAGGAGCCGCCTGGTTGCCAAGGATTACGATTTTGGCAGCTTGCCGCAGTGGGGAAGGTGCACCTGTCCCTGGAAACGCTGCGCCACTTGAGTCACTGCTACGCCGCTTGGGAGAGACTGAGGAGCATGCGTGGTTGATTGATATGTCCTTAGTTACTAGGGGGTTAGGGATAGGAAAATGGCATAGTGTTATAATTTCTGGATGTTGGACGGGTGCATCAGTGAAAGCAAATACTATCGTCGAATCAAAGAGGAATCAACTACCACCAGGTGGTCCAACCAAAACGTTCCGCTCGGACGTCAGCATGAGAGAGAGTTTCCCTTCCTTTTAAAAGGGTGCGTGGAGGACATGTTGGGTCTGGTTGTGGACCCATAGGAAACAAAAAGCATACTTAAAAGTCACGATTTTTCAGAAAAATTCATGGCATAGATATAATATATATCTATTATGCCAAAAAATTCAGATCTAAATTCGATTCATAGCTTGATAAATAAAAAAGGTCGAGTACCAACTTCAAGTCTCGAGTGGACGTACTATTCACGGTCAGATTTATCTATATTGTTTCTTAAGCTGTGAATCAAATTTAGATCTGATTTTTTGTGACATGGTAGATGCATGCTTTATGCATGCTTTACGAATGTTGTTAATCTTTTTTAGATTTTTGTCCATTATATTTTAAACAGTAAATTGGAGGCTTAATGCGCTAGTACGCCTTAAGAGGATTTGGTCGGTGCCAACTGTCGATGTACTCGGGGCATGTACACTACACATGCTCAAGGTATCCTATACACTTCAACTACACATGTTAGAAATGAATACTCGCGTCCCTCAATGTGCCTCAGAAATTATTTCATGTGCAATGAAGTCGCTAGGAAAAAGAAGGCAATAATCGGAAGGTGACCAACTAGACCTTGAACAGTGACACGCACACAAGTACATCCTTGCACACCACCACAAACATGTGCGTGCCCATAGTGAAAGAACACAAGCCAACGGCTCAGAAAACGGTCGACTCCACCGCCGCTGTCGCCATCTACCCTCCTTCCCCCTCTCCATCACTTTTGTTTCGTCCCCGTGAGGATCCTCCATTGCAGCCCCACCAACCAGCCTCAACGAGCAACCGGGTGACAACTTTGTGCATCACCGGTGAATGGAACAGGGGGGGGGAGGGGTTGTTATCCCCCATGTTGTTTATCCATGCCATGGACCCTCTCCATAAGATGTTCAATCTCTCTACCCACCACAACGTGCTTTCGCCGCTTACTTCGGGTGATGCTAAGCTGAGGGCATCACTTTACACCGATGACACTCTAATATTCATCAACCCCACCGCTGAGGATCTTCATGCCACGCACTGCATTCTTGGCACTTCGGTGAAATCTCAGGCCTCGTCACCAACCTCAACAAAACTTTTGTTCACCCAGTCAGTTGTGACGCCATTGATCTCGACACTCTCCTTGCCTACTTTCGTAGGGAGAGGGTGAGCTTCCCCTGCTACTACCTTGGTCTCCAACTGCATGTTAGAAAACTCCAGCATGTCCATATGTAGCCCATCATTGACAAAATGGGGGAGCGGCTGCTCCATTGGAGGGCTGCCTCCTCTCCACGGCCAGCCGCCTAACTCTGGTAAAAGCGGTCCTCTCGTCCATCCCTACTTACCACCTCATGGTCTTCCCGCTCGCAAAGTAGGTCCAAAAGAAGATGGATAAGATCTGAAGATCCTTTCTTTGGAAATGTAAGGAAGAGGCGAACGGTGGGCACTGCCTAGTCAATTAGATTAAAGTTTATCGTCCCCCGTGCATTGGCGGTTTGGACATACTCAGCCTTGAGAAGTATGGCCACGCCCTCAGCCTTCGCTGGCTATGGTATGAATGGACCGCCTCATCCAAGCCTTGGGGGTCGGCACTACCCCTCCTCCCCCTGCCCTCTTCCTAGCCTCCACATTTGTCTCCATTGGCACTAGCAAAATGGCAAAATTTTAGCATGACGCGTGGTTGGACAAGGCCGTACCTAAGCACATTGCTCCAAACCTCTGCACCATCTCTAGAAGAACAGATTGGTGCATGATGACCTCTCCAACAGCGCCTGGCTACAGGCTCTCTGAGGGCAAATTGTCAACAATGCCTAGCTCGAAGAATTCCTCTCCCTCTCAACACGGGTGCAAGTGCAAGGGGTGTTCTTAACCCTCGACATCCTGGACTCCATCGCCTAGCGATGGACCTCTAACGAGATCAACAAGTTTGACTTACTCGGTGCAATTTCAGGGCTCGAGAACAAACTAGAATCCATATTCCATCTGGAAGTCACATACTAAAGCCAAGCGTAAATTCTACCCATGGATCCTATCCCACAACAAGATCCTCATTGCCGATAACCTTGTCATCCAGGGGTGGCCTCATAACCCTTCATGTCCGTTGTGCAGCATCTCGCCGGAATTGTGTTGCCACCTTGCCTCTTGTGCCCCTTTGCACAGGAGGTGTGGACTAATGTTCTCACTCACTTCAACCTCAACGTGCTCCACCTTACAAGACCTCAGGACTTCCCTAGAATTGTCGACAGGTGGCTTCATGCATCCAAGATCATACCCAAAGCTCACAGACGATCCTTTAGTGGCATTGCCATCTACACCATGTGAAACATTTAGAAAGAGGGGAATAGAAGAACCTTCCAAAATACTCCGGCCACGCCCTTAGAGGTTGTTTTGATGACGCGAGACACAATCAACCTCCAACCTCTGTAGTTCGGCTTTGGCCACACCGGCCGCCCCTTAGCTTTTTCTTTGCGTTTCTTTAGCTTGCTGGGCTCAGCCCTTTGCTCTTCTAGTTCTTCAACCCTCGCAGTCTAGTTTGTACATAAACCTTCTCTTATAATGCACGGCAGACCTCCTGCCTATCGCGGCAAAAAAGAAAAGAAACACAAACCATACAGAAGTACTGTGTGAGACAACAAAACATTAGAAGACCGCAGCGAATAAACTGCTGTTTTTTCTTTTCAAAAAAAAATGTACAGACATGTTTTACTTGACCGATCCGCAAGGCTTTGCTCACACACCTTCTCTAGGTTGCAGCAGACAATTTTAGGACGAAGCTATGATCTATGCACAGACAAAAGGAGGTCAGAACGAAACTGTAGACACTGCAACATTGGACTATACCCAGTTCCTTGAATCGATGAAACGTTTACTAAACGGACGAACATATTTGTGATATTCCTCTGTGCTGTACTATGCTATCTAGAATTTTATCATATGGGCATGTATGACCGAACTCGCAGCCGCTGCAGTGGTTGCTGTACTTCACGCACCACGGCAAATTGTCTTCTCAAGGATGTCATGTTAACACCAGGATTACGGTGCTAAGTACTCAGTCCACATGTTGTTTTCTTGTGAGGCGTAGATTTATATACCAAGCCGCGAGGCAGCGCAGTATCAATCCCACTAGTATCTTGAATATGGCGAGTATAAAATAGGTCAGAACTGACCAGAGCAAAATCCAGAATATTCTCCAGATAAACAGGCCAGCGGGAAGGAGGGTAGCGTACACTGGAGTCAATACACGAATTACCTATAGACACAATGCGTAACTTGCTCGTAAGTAAAATCTGTAAATACAAAGTGGCAGCATAAGAGCATGGACATTTGACGTGTGAACTTACCACACAAGCAGGGGCAAGGGGGATGAATGTTAGATCCTTCTGACGGTCATCAGATTGCTCATTCAAAATCTGTGCAGATATTTTTCAGCAAGATGGGCATTAGTAACAACATTCAGATGAACAAGGTTCAAATTCTAGGAGAATGAACTAGCAACAAGGTTAAAATTCAACAACAAATTCAGGAAAATAATACTCGAACATATCTCCTGTGGACACTCAGGAGACAAAGATATTGAGAACTAATGTTCAATGCATGCTAATCATATTGGATGGCAAGTCCAGTTATTCACCGACATATATATACATGGAATTTCCTAAATGATACTGTCAGGAGAAAGGCAGTCAATAGAGTGAAGTAACATACATGCCACAGAATCACTGTCAGAAAATTACAAAGCCCAGGAGGCAGCACCGCAAAACAACAACAGTAATGAAACCAATATTTGCCCACTAACTTAACATACTGTTCTGTGTGCATGACTGCATCTTAACGTTTTTAACTCAGAAATTATTCCGAACCTCATTGTTGTTTGTTTATTTATCTGAGTACCAAAGCAGCTTAGGCTATGTAGCCAGCAATGTATTAGAATCAAGGTACACATGTAACTGATGAAGTTATTTGTCAGCACATCACCTGTTTGCATAGGTCTTCCAGAAACTCTGAATAAGCAATTGGCTTTATTTCATTAAATTTTGCAAGGAAAGAATGCTTGATAGCATCAATAAGTACTTCACACATAAATACCAAGGAGGCATTCTGCAGTGACAAAAAGGAGTGATATTACTTTTGAAACAAATAAGCCTCTGACTATAACAAAAAGATAAGAAATAAATATGAACTTACAATAAGAAAACTGTCAAACCATGGTCCCTCAGCTTCCAAGATATTTTGAGCTAGCACAAACAATAGGAATGCTGTGATGTGAAATCTCTCAATGATGTCTGCAAATGTTAATGATGAAACCAAATGAGAAGTGGGCAATATCAATGCTTATAAGAATTAAGCATTGTAAAAATGAAGAAAAAAAGTAACTGGGGCATGTTACATATAGAGCACAGTGCTAATTAAACAGTATTAAAAAAAACATACTAGTAGTTATTTTGCCATCAATGAATTGCTTGAAACCAAGGCTCACAATTTCTTGCTAGAATAGCACGAAAGGGTTGAACCTTGCACCTATAAAAGGGCCCACAATTTGCTTCTAGAACATGAATGAATATCCAATATGTCAGGTTTAGCTACTCCAAAGAGGTCCATGTAGACAATTTATTTACAAGTCCAACTGAGCTCTATTAATTTAATCATACCTAAGGAGCTGACATGCTGAACAGAAAGTAGCATGACAGCAACAGTAAGGCATACATGAAAAATACTGACAAATGCATGCAATGAAGCTACAGTAAATTCAAAGGATCATCCAGAAAATGCAAATGTAGTAAATACAATCATCCATGAGCATATTATTTAGAATCATGAAAACGAGACAATCATAAATACACTCACCATAGTAGACCAAATTGTGAAGGTTCTCTTTGCTAACACGCTTAAATACATTGCTTTTGATCTCAGCGAAATTGCTGGACACCAAAAGAGCCAATAGTGCATTGTTGTGAGCAATAATACATGTTGACAGGGTGATAGCCTGGGCTAACAGTACAAATGAATGGACAAGTGGTAACTTGTTAAGGAAATCAAGTCTAGACTATATCACACGATAGCAGCAAAAGTAATGAAGTAAACCTACAGTCTAATTGAAAGTTGGACAAACTGATGTTGAATAAGACTCAAATCGCTGTGATTTCAATTGAAACTAATGATATACAATGACTACATATATGTACTACGAGCTTATAATCAGCTGGATACTGCATATCGATGTATGGGTTTACCTAATTTTAGTTTGGATTGTATTTACCACTGAAGGAATTTTGACATCAAGGATTCACAGAACCAAGGTCAATAACAAGAAAAATACGTAGCATAGTCTGCACCAAAGGATATCAAATGCAACGACAGCAATAGCCTCATCCAAAAGGAACCGCATCAGTTCAAATGTTGCATTATCTGTTGAACACATTGACAGTCCCTCAGCTGAATTGAACAAAACTTGCAACACATCCTCGCCAAATGATTGACAGAGTTTGTCAAAGATCTATAAAGAAGGGAGAAAAAGGTTAAGTGTGCTTACTAATAATGTACATACATTTCCAATAAACACTTCGCTCACCTCTAGTACATTGTATACCACATACAGTTTGATTGTGCCCTGGCCACGAATGACATGGTAAATCAAACTAATATCTGACACACAAAACCAATTGTTGGAGGACTGTCAAACGTGTGTAGAATATCCTTTTAGTTTAGCAAAATCAAAGGGGAAAAAAACAAACCTATCATTTGCAAAGAAGCAACTCCTAGGGCTAGAACTACAAAACATCCATAATCCGATAATTCAGCAGCATTTGGCCGCAGAAACTGCCTGTCACAAATACATTGGATAAATAAGTACACGACTCAATACGGGCAGGGCAAACAAAGGATTAACGTGGGAAAGAGTAATGTGTACAATAAAATGGCAAATACAAGTAAACAGATGAAAAAACACTTAATGCTAGAGCACGTAATGCAGCAGAACGTGGCAAACAGTAAATAATTCACCAGGATTTCTTCCACCGGTATAGTCATGGCTATCATAAATGGATGCCACCCAAAGATCAGCATATCAGCCTACTCTTGAAAAAGAAAAGAGCAACCTACCAACTAGACCAATATTGGCAATGGATGATACCAAGTATAACTAACTATCCACTTCACTGGAATACTAGCAAATATAAATAAAATATTCACTTCTATGGACTAAGTATACCCTTTCAACAAATGTATCATTATATTACTATAGGAGAAAATAGTGAGCAACATGGGGAGAAGAAATGTGCATTCCTCTGGATTTAAATCAGAAAGGTAACAAGGAGCATACTTACTTTTTTTTTACACGGTTGCTATTACATTTGGGATTGAGATCATGTCAACTATAGTATATATAAACTCTCAACAACAAAAAAGAATTTATATACGAAAACAAGCCATTCCTGTAAACCTGTAAATCCTCAAAACATAGTGAGGCCCTGTTTCAGAGTGGTTAACTTCAAATAGAAGCTAGCTAGTTTCTCAGAAAAGCTGAATCAAAGGTTAAAGGTTTGAGTACAGAAGGGATTAAGCTAATCTGAGAAGGCTTATAGGCATGGCTTAAAGCTTAAACTTGTGGTAGCTTTAAGTTTAAGAAGAAGCCTCCCAAACAGGTCCTAAGGTCAGTCTAAGAAGTCATCTTCAGGTTCAGTTGCTGACAAGAAAAATGAATGGTATCCTTTGTGAACAATGAAATCCTAAAATTAGATGTGATCAAACATAATTAAATTAGAAATCATATATTACAAAATTTTGCCAAAATCTATTAATATGTAAATCATCTACATGTAAATCATCTAGTTTACAGTATCATCGCCAACCCACCTGGTTTTCAGCACTCGCCAAACTGTCATGACAATTCTTGCAGGCATAATGGTGAGCAAAGACAAAAAGGAATCCAAGCAGACAAAGAATCCTGCGACAATTAGCTGCAGCATTCATCACAATCAAACATCTCCTTATAATTAAGAAAAATGCACAATAACTCCCAAAAACATGTAAAATAATGGATACTAAACTATCTATAGTTCATTTGCCAGGGTGGCATCAGATATGGTGCAACCACTGCCATTTCAGGCATTACTAGAAAATTCAGAGCACCAGACACATTGTATGTACATATGGCCTAGTAGATACATAGTTTATACATGTCAATAGAGTGGATAACCTCATCAACTGCGTGTCTGGATCTGTTAGAATGCAGACATATGGTGATTCTAATAACTAATAAGGATCCTATAGTTGGATGCAAATTCATTTAGACATACATTAACTAATTATTATTTTCCTTTTCTTTTGCTAAATTTGGAACTTGGTTACTTAACTTATAGCACCGTACGACACCACGTGAATATCACCCAGATGAACCTGTCTCATGTCCAAAGGAACTTTATTACTCATTTGTCACATTTTCTTTAGATATCATGTTTTGACTATATATTTTGATGTAAAATACAATTCAAAATTTCGAACTCATTTGAGAATAATGGTGCATTCATGTTATCCCATTTCAACTATTAGATATTATTTTAATAGTTTAACTACATGTGATTTGTCTTTAAGTGGTACACTTGAAACTACTAAACTAAAACCTTTAGCTATTTTTATAACATGGTAATCAAATCCATTCTTTTCTTAAGGAAATAATTGAAGGAATAATCACATACAGTATTTTGTTAGTTTATTCAACTACTGCCCATGATGCATTTTCAGTTAAAATACGTGGTGAATAACATGGTTTCAGAAATATTACAAGAACTGATGCATATTGGATTCGTTTCCAGCAATACCGGCAAACTAGGATGACCGTAAAATTCCAAATATATTTAGGGTGGCCCTAAAATCCTAAATATTCCCATGTATAGGGTGCAAAGCAAGAAGAATCACTACAAGTGCAGATATATACCCGTTCACATCTCCAAGGCACATGAAACATAGTGTTGTAGACCCGCTGTCGCTTCTTATCATTACCCACTGCAATTGTGCTTCTAAGTGAATTACCACCATACAATTCTCCAATGAAGTATCTGAATGGTGAATTGTCAAGGCGCTCGACTTCTGCAGTATCACATAGTTGAAAAGAGGTGTAAAGGCATATATTGGACTTCTTAACTCAATATGCAATAGGAAATCTAACTAGATGTAAAAGTTGTGCTCATCTACCACCACTGCAAAGCAATAATGATTAGGAGCTGGACTGACAGTTAAAAAGAAATGCAAATCCACAAACTCGTCATAACAAAAAATGCATAGTTTTCCTCTTAACAAAAACCAAAAATAAATGATCTTCCTCGCTGGTTTAAATTATTTGGATTCAACTTTCTGTAGCTATTATTTTGACCAATTTGTCTTATTGCTGAGGTCCATTTGACAAGATCATAGAAAATCAGTGCATCTATATGTCCTTACTTCAAAACAGTATCAGCAATCAAATGTAGGTTATCATATGTTTATCTGCAGATTTTCTGAGAAAAAATATAAATATTCCAACTAAAGCCATGCTGCCAGTGTTCTTTCTAAACCACATTGCACTTTATTTTTCCAAATTTGGCTGGAAACACAAAACTCATAACGAAACCACCTCAAGTATACCCGCAAAGTAATTTCTACTTCAGAATATTTCGTTTTTTGAAGTTCACAAATGCTCATAGGCTATGCTCGGACGAAATTCACAAATGACGCGCTCTACTTTTACATCCAATATGAGTGATCTAAGTTCAGTACCGGTGTAACAACCGTCACATCATCAAAGAGAGGTATAACAAACTAAACAATTATTTGTTCAAATACAAACAAAGAGAGATCTATACCTCCGAGAATGTTGCTATTCTCCTTGATGAACTTCTCCCAGTCCAGAGACTCCTCCTTCTCCAGTTTCTTCACGCCACCGTTCGCCTCAGGCCGCCAAGCCGCGGCCGTCACATCCGCCACCGCAACGGCAGCCGCGGCGCTTTCCCGCGTGCTGCTACCGCAGCTGCTGGTCGCGTCCTCCGCGGACGCCGCCACCCTCCCATTCGCGGGCACGCTCCTCTGCCTCAGCTCCACTCCGACGTACGTAACGCAGCTCGCTGCGGACCTCTCCGCATCCGAGCTCTGGCACACCTTCTCCACCACGGACCTCAGATCCGTGACCCTGAACGCCGTGGCCGCCTCCGCGTCGCCGTCCCTACGCGGCTCCTCCTCCGCGATCGGGGGGCTCTGGAACCCGTGCTTGCGCTTGGTGCGTCGCCTGCGGCGGCGCTGGCCATCGGAGGTGAACTCCGGGAGCGAGCGCGGGGACAGGTCGTCGAGGTCGTCGGCGGTGAGGTCGCTGGCGAGGAGCTCGAACGAGAGCTTGCGGCCGCCGGATCGGAATGACATGGGAGGCGCCGGAGGGGGCGGCGAGAGAGAGCTCCCTCGCGAACCCTAGGCGTGGAGGTGGCCGCCGCGCGGCGGCGAGCAGCGGAGCGGAGCCGATGGGAGGGGGAGGAAGAGGAGTAACGACGCGGGGGAGATTATTATTATTTTTGTCGCGTTTAATGCGCGCTTTTTATTCTTTTTCACTGCCTAATTTCTGATTATTTTTTTCTTCCGATGGTGATGACATGCGCAGAGCCAATGAAAGTAAGTTTCGTGGCATCCTAGGAAGGGAATGAGCCTTTTGCTGCTTGCAATCCTGGGAACGTATTCGAGAATCGGCAGGTATGGCACGTTGATTGCCATGTCAGCATGGCTCCTGGATACTTGGGCTAGGCTCTTTTATTCGCAATATATATATCCGGATTTTACTGAAAACTAGTAATTGCAATTGACTAATATAGATTACACAAATAAATTGGATGCATGAAAACTCTATTGAGCAGGTTGACTTTAGTACAACTTCATCCTTTTTGAAATTTGCCTAGTGTTACTTATAATCTATTCAGATCGAAAGGAGAATGATAGGAGCACCGTGCGCTAGCAGAAGAGAAAATTAGAAAAATACTGAAGGTAAGATCTGAAGCACTGAGGGAGAATACAAAGAGCAACTAAAAGAAATTGATTAACAGACATAAAGTATAATTAAAAGCGGTTGATTATGAGAGTAAAGATATAAATTAAATTGAATTTGTAGAAGTCCAGCTAAAATTATGAACCATCAAATTATAGTTAGGTGGATGGTTTAGATTGTTCGAATTCCGCAAATTCGTATCTTTTATCTTTTATATTGGTATAAATAATTCAATTTTTGTAGGATTCAAAACAAGATCAGCTAATTAAAAAGATCTTGGGAGACCAACGATTCTAATCAACCTGTTACGGAATACCTGGTATTTTGACCAAATGATGCATACCAATCTAGTGAAATTTTGTAGGGAGGAATATGACCAAAATGACATTCGACAATATCCTAAACGCGAGAAACAGAGTGAGATACCGATCCACTAGTCTTCAAACATGCGTCAGACGAGCAAAGTATTGGAAACGGGAAGGTATCAATTTTGATGTCAATTATACACATCTTTTGACACTTATGACGAGGGACACCGAGCAAGCACCGCTGACCACCTAGCCACCTAGGCACCTACATACATAGTACATGCCGCGAGATAAATAAAGGAAATGCCACTATGCTTCCTTATTAAGAGCATCCGCAGCAGCTTCCTCATCCGGTTCCCAATAGCCAAAATTTAGCTAAATCAAGCAAAAACCCCCTCCCAGCAGCTTCCTCATCCCGTTCCCAATCCATTTTCGTTCCCCATCCGTTCTCTCCGGTTCTGCATTCCTACCACACATCTCCCGTTCCCCAATTCGCAACCGCCGCCCCCGGAATCCTCCTCCCCGCCAATCTGCCCCGCGCGTCTCCCCCGGCGTTCCGCAGAGCACCAGCTCCCCGGCGCTCTCCTCCGCCCCTTCGTCCCCGAGCAAGGGCCAGAGGCAGTTCAGTGCGCCCGTTTTCCCCGCCCTCGTCCCCGACCAAGTTCCCGTGCCCGTTGAGCTCCTCCGTCCTCCTCGCCGTCGTCCCCGAGCATCTTTGTCTCCGCCGCGTCCATCCTCTTCCACTCCGTCGCCCTCCCCTTCCCCTCCGTCGCCGTCCCCTTCACCTCTGCTCTGTCTCGTCTCCCCATCGGAATGGACTGAGCCGCAGCCCTCCTCCGCGCCCGCACAGATCGACGGCGAGCTTGTGACCTCGGACCGGATCCAGCCTGGCGTCTTCCTCATCTGCCGGATCGACGCCCCGCCTCGCAGTGGTGGCCGTCGTGGCGGGGCTTGTGGCGTGGGAGGCGGCGGAGCACCACGAGCGGAAGTGCAGCAAGCCGAGGTCCACGGGCTGCGCAAGGCGGCGGAGTTCGACATCCAGCTCGAGACGGTGGAGTGCGTGTGGGGCGGCTGCTGCCGGCGGCGGGGCGCGCGGTGGCTCTTGCGGCACGGCCCGTCAGCAGCAAAGGCAGCCACGACGGAGAGCGCCGTGATGGTGATGCCTCTTCGTTCGTTTCTAAGTATTGTTCAGTTTCTTGCACGGCTCATAGGAACGAATGCCGTCATCTCGATTGTTTTAGATTTTTGTTAGATTCTTGATTGATATATTTTCCGGGAAACCAGGGTAATGTTATCTCAATCATCTCGATAGCTGCATTTACTTGTTAAATGTTATACATTGAACCAATTTTGGACGATGTGGTGTCTGATTCCATCAAATCTTGGACGATTTGGTGTCTGATTCCATCCAATTTTGAACCAACCAGAGGAGATTTCATGGCAGGGTATGGGAGCAATTGATGCTATCAATGAATGGAGATTGCCTAAAGTCAATGAAGAGGAAGATGAGGCAGTGGATCATTTTTGGTGCCTTTTCCTCTAGATTTTGTTATAGTCTAGTTTCTTGGTTGCATTATTTCCGTCCATTGGAATGCTTTCAGTTCAGATCCGGTTGTGATGTTGAAATTGGTGAGATATTAGGCATCTTTGAATTGTTGTAAAGGTGGATGGTGCATGCATTTCAGATCGAAATGGTAAAAAATGGAGCTTTTGGTGTATTCCTGATCAGTTGATGGTTCATGAGTGTATGTATAAGGTCGGTCTTCAGATGCTTCATGCCACAGCACTTTTGGTGGGTCTTCAATCTTAAATAGGACGTGCTGGTGGTATCTGTTCTCAGCATCTTAAATTAACTAGCTGGCCCTTTTCCACTTATATGTCCAAAGTTCTTTTCTGAATGACAAGGAAAATGATGACCTGATGCTTACATTTCTAACTGTATGTCTTGTTAATGGTACAAAAAGTTTTGGTAAGAGGTTTGCAGTACTCTTTAGCTTCCCATTTTCAGTTTTTTAATGTTTCAACAGAATGTATAAGAAATCAAAATTAAGGTGGTAGTTATAGAAAATCAATAAAATATAGGATTGTGGGATATAGGGAATGAGATTTAGGGAAGCTGTTGGAGTAAAAAGAGATATAGGGAATGAATCTTTTAGGGAAGCTCCCCATATGGAGATATAGGGAACGGGATTTGGGGAAGCTGCTGCGGATGCTCTAACCTGCTACAAACGAGAAACACTACTACTAGTTGAGAAACGAACGAACAAAACCCAAGTAATAATTTATACACGATTTATTTATATTTCTATGAACGAATGAATCATCAGAAACCAATTATAATCCCCTTATTACATGGAGAGGCATGTGAGCTACGGAGGAGGCCTCTGGGGGCAGCACGACCTTCCCTCCGTGTTGCGATCGTGCGTGCAGCAAGAAGCCCCCGGCCCCGCCAGCGACCTCGCCGCGCGCGGCACTCCACCGTGCTCGGCTGGACCTGCTCTCGCCGCGCGCGGCACTCCACCGTGCTCGGCTGGACCTGCCCTCGCCGCGCGCGCCCCGTGCGCGGCCACGACGACCAAGAGAAGGAGCAGCAGCAGCAGCTTGCTCGCCGTCGCCGAGCGGCTGGACGTTGCAGCGCGGGCACCCATGGCAAAACTCGATCGTCCACGCCTTAATCAACCGAGACACGCGAATTTGATCGGATCTCTCTTATTCAATTCGCCTTTTGGTACGAGCTCATACGTACGGGCGGATGCATATTTATCGGCCAAGCGAAAGCGTGTGCATGGAAATTGGACGCAGTTTTCCATGACTTTGTGTGTATCCCGGCACGAAGTTTGCATGAGGCGGCATTTTCACGGAATCATCTGAGAAAACGGCGGCAGTAGAACCGTGGACCAATAGAAACGCAAGGAGATGACGAGGAATATACGCGTTGTTTTTTTGTTTTTGCTGAAACGGGAATATGCATGCACTTTTCATCTCAAGACTGGGCTGCTCCGGCCAAAAAGTAACGAGAACTTGCTGCTGTTGGTGCCGAACTAGCCAGGTGGCCGGACGAGCTCAGCGGCAAAAGATCCGGGTTTTGGGCCAAATTACACGTAGTGCAGTTGCCAAACACTGTTGGGCTGAATCTGCGGGAGGACCCCGGGCTGGCTACACGAATTTTGGCTTTGGCGTGCGCCCCGTTCCTCTAGGTGGCATTGGAAACGCGAAGCGACGTTGTTTGGTTGCCTCCCGTTCGTCAAGCGGCACCCGTGCCAGCGCCGAGCGCGCGCGTCGTCGTGCTTGTGCACGATCACCTCGAAGTCCGTGATCCGTGTGCAGGTCGAATCGAGGTTGAGCGGCATGCACAGAGAGAACGGGGCAAATGCTCAGGTGTGAGGTGTATCTCACGCATGCGTCCTATTCCTAACATAAAAACCGGCGATACTAACATGCTCACTCGTATAGAAATCTTTATCAGTGACAGACGAAATCCTTCGTCACCAACGGATTTCCGGTCCGTCGCTTATAACTGGTCAGCGATTGACTTAAATTTATCCATCACTATCATCAATAATGAGCTCTAAGACAACCTCGACACTGACGATTTTGCAGAAGCGGAAAAAAAATTATATTCGGTTAACTAAAATGGCTATAACTTTTGCATACGATATTCGTTCTACTCAAAACGAGCATATCGACGAGGCACATCAAAAAACTCCACTAACTCGTCTTTAGACTTGTGTATTTTTTGACCTCCAAATTCGTCTTCTAAGGCATACTTTTGGGCCTCCAAAAGAAAGCCGCCCTCTTTTGATCGTCCGTTGAACTTCCCCTAGAGCTTCAAATGTAATATTTTTTGTAGATTCCGAACCGTTAGGGAGTAGAGCTGCTACGAGAAAAAAAAAGATAGAAGATTTATGCACTATTAGGAATCCTTCAAATTCAAGCGTAAAAAGTCACAAATCTCTTGCCGTGGGAGGACTTTCCTTACCTCGAAACCGAGTGAAACTCTCGTGTAGCCTTTGCCATGTTCGTACAAGAAGAGTGATGGGAAAAGGAGAGGCTGCCTTGCAGTGAATTTTGATGGGAAGGGTGAGAGGAGGAGAAAGGTGAAGCAGAGAAGAACGAGAAATTTTAGATTTGAATCTAAGTGGAGAGAGAGACGAGCTGAGGTGAATTATATACCCTGCGGCACTTTGAAATTTCAGGTTTTTGAAAAAAAAATCACAGACGGGTCACTCACATAGCCTGGCAGTGATGATGCTTTCATCAGTGACAGGTTGCAACACATCAAGAACTAAAAAGTAACTAAAAACTACAACTAATATGCAAGAACTGAAATAAAAATAGAGTAAAATGTATCTACGGTCATTGAATTTGTCCATCTTATTCACTTTGGTCATCGTATTCAGAAAAGTACAAATTACGGTCATTAAGATTGTTAAAGGGGGTCCAATTCGGTCACTAGATCCCTTCCTCTATGTATTTGCTACGTATTTGCCTTCGGTCGAAGTTCAAACGGGTCTACATGATCGCATGCCTACTTTCAGAAATTTTCTCACCGACATGATGGACAAGAAGGCCAAGGACAAGGGCAAGGGCAAAGCCGATGGCGGCCGGTCATCATTATCGATGGGACACGCATCGCGCCACCCATGAAGGAGAAGAGGCGTTGGAGCTTCCGGCATCCGACGACTATGAGCAGCAAGGACACGAAAATTTCAGGGCCAGCTGTTGAAGTTGTGGCGGATATGAAACTCCACCACATCTAGGTGATTGTCACCTCCTAGAGAGGCGTGTCCGCCGAGTGGCTGCAGCTCCTCGAGGACGGCAGGCGGGCCGCCCGCATGCCACGGGCGCCCGTTCATGTGATTCTAGCTGGGATTGCCCTCGCCTGGCACTAGCCGAGCGGTCGAGCGCGCGCCTGCCCACTTGGCGCCCCTCTGTTGCCGCTGCACACGTGCCTGCCTACAACGTCACTTCGATGTGTTGCCATCCTGGCACTTGTTATATGCCGTCGGCCGTCGAGTTGCCCTAGTCCTAGCACCCAGCCACCTGGGTGGAAGCTAGAAGGTTCAATGGTTTCGATCAATCCATCGGTCACCGTCTTGTCGGTTCTATAGGAAGGCATGTGCGCTGAGCGGCTGCGGCTTCTCGAGGATGGCAGGCTGGCTACCCGCATGGCACAACCGTGCACTCCCGCATGCCACCACGAGTACCAACATAGAGTCGTCGTGCACCAAGGCACCACCCCCGTGTGGGCGGGTGAGTCCAAGGCGGCCTCGCGATTGATGTTGTATGAGCGGCCCTTGAGCGGGAGCGGCAGGGGTGACTCAACATGTTGGCGTTGAAGATCAGAATGAGGAGGTGGCTGGCTGAAGTCAGACAAGATGACTCCGGTGTTGGCGTTGATGTGCACGGGAGGACATATCGATGGTAGGGCAACCTCAGCATGTCGTTCTGCTCCTCCTGTGCTCGAAATCGATGCTAGGCGTCCTCGAACGCTTGATCGCATGCGGTGCAACCGATGGCCAAGCGGCAGGCAAGAACAAGTGGACGATGATGGGAGAGCAGGGAAGCATGCCCATGTGCAAGCTGCAGCCAACGTCGACGCTGGCGGTGCGGCCGGGTGGCACATCCCGCGAGATGCGGGCGTGCGACAAAGTGACGATTGGCGCTGGCCATGGTAAACATGAGGTCACAGACGAGTGGGTCTGCGATCATGTTGACCCATTTGAACTTTGACTGTAGACAAATATGGTAGCAAATTAGTATAAAAAGGGAGCTAGTGATCATATTAAACCCTTTTAGCAACCTTAATGACCGTAATTTGTACTTTTCTGTATACGATGACCAAAGTGAGTAGGTCAGATAAGTTCAGAGATTGTGAGTTCATTTTACTCATAAAAATATGTATACAAAATACACGCATCAACCTCCCAAAGCTTCATCTGTTTGGAAATATACCACATGTAATTTGATTTACTATATTTAGATGTTTAATTAACACTTATGATCTTCCAGAATTGAGAGGATATCAGGGAAATACTGAACGTACGATCTGAAGCAAAATGAGAGGATGTAAAGAACAATTAAAAGAAATTGATTAGGAGACATAAAATATAATTAAAAGGGTATGAGAGTAAATATATAAATTAAAATGATTTTGTAGGGGTTTAACTAAAATTATGAGCCATCAAATTATAATTAGATATATGATTCGGATTGGTCGGATTCCTGTATATTGGTATAGACAATTCAGTTTTAGTAGGATTTGAAAGAAATCCACTAATTAAAGAGATCCTAGGAGAGCAACGTTCTAATCAAGCTGTTACAGAATACCTGGTATTTTGATCAAATGATGCATACCATCTAGTGAAATTTTGTAGGAGGAATATGACCAAAATGACATTCGACAGTATCCTAAACACGAGAAACAGAGTGACATCTAGTGAAATTTTGTAGGAGGAATATGTCCAAAATGACATTCGACAGTATCTTAAACACGAGAAACAGAGTGATTACCGATCCACTAGTCTTAAAACATGCGTCAGACGAGAAAAGTAGTACGTATTTGGAAACGCGAAGGTATCAATTTTGATGTCAATTATACACATCTTTTGACAAGTGACAAGGGACACCGAACAAGCAGTGCTGACCACCTAGGCACCTAAATACATAGTACATGCCGCGAGATAAACAAAGGAAATGCCACTATGCTTCGTATTGACCTGTTACAAACGAGAAACACTACTACTAGTTGAGAAACAAACGAACAAAACGCAAGTAATAATTTATACGCGATTTATTTATATTTCTAGGAATGAATGAATCATCAGAAACCAATTACAATTTCCTTTATACATGGAGAGGCACGTGAGCTACGGAGGAGGCCTCTGTGGGCAGCACGACCTTCCCGCCATTTTGTCGTCGTGCGTGCAGCAAGAAGCATCCAGCCCCACCAGCGACCTCGCCGCGCGCGGCACTCCACCGTGCTCGGCCGGACCTGCCCTCGCCGCCCGCGCCCCGTGCGCGGCCGCGACGACCAAGAGAAGGAGCAGCAGCAGCAGCTTGCTCGCCGTTGCCGAGCGGCTGGACGTTGCAGCGCGGGCACCCATGGCAAAACTCGATCGTCCACGCCTTAATCAACCGAGACACGCGAATTTGGTCGGATCTCTCTTATTCAATTCGCATTTTGGTACGAGCTCATACGTACGGGCTGAGGCATATTTATCGGCCAAGCGAAAGCGTGTGCAATGGAAATTGGACGCAGTTTTCCATGGATTTGTATGTATCCTGGCACGAAGTTTGCATGAAGTTTTCTTCTGGTTGCACTTGCACGAGAGCTTGTGCTGCAGACGGCAGTCGGTGAGGGAATGCGCGTCCTGGTACTTGGGCGGCATTTTCACGGAATCGTCTGAGAAAACCGCGGGAGTAGAACCGTGGAGCAATAGAAACGCAAGGAGATGACGAGGAATATACGCGTATTATTTTTTTTGCTGAAATGGGAATATGCATGCACTTTTCACCTCAAGACTGAGCTGCTCCGGGCAAAAAGTACCGAGAACTTGCTGCTGTTGGTGCCGAACTAGCCAGGTGGCCGGGACGAGCTCAGTGGCAAAAGATCCGAGTTTCGGGCCAAATTACACGTAGTGCAGTGCCAAACACTGTTGGGCTGAATCTGCGGGAGGACCCCGGGCTGGCTACGCGAATTTTGGCTTTGGCGTGCGCCCCGTTCCTCTAGGTGGCATTGGAAACGCGAACTGACGCTGTTTGGTTGCCTCCCGCTCGTCAAGCAGCACCCGTGCCAGCGCCGAGCGCGCGTCGTCGTCGTGCTCGTGCACGATCACCTCGACGCCCGTGATCTGTGTGCAGGTGGAATCGAGGTTGAGCGGCATGCAGAGAAGGGGGCAAATGCTCAGGTGTGAGTTGTATCTCTCGCATGCATCTTATTCCTAGAGGTGGGACTCGGGCCGGGTAATTCCAGGCTTGCCCGAGGCCCGGCTGGCACAGCCCGGCACGACCCGTCTGTCAAACGGGTTGGGCCAGCATGGCACGACACCTCGGGTCGGGCCGTGCCTGGGAGAGGAGCCCGATGGGCTGCACAGTCCGGCACGACGCAATGGGTTGTGCTCGGGCCGGCCCGGCACGACGGGCCAAATTCCTCCGCAGCCCACCCGTTCCTTAAATCTCCACCCACCCTAATCCCTAAATCCCCACCCGATTCGTGCGTTGCCGGGCTCCCCCGCCTCCCCCGCCGGCCCCGGCTCCCTCCGCCTCCCCGCCTCAGGCCTCCCCGCCGGGCTCCCCTGCAACCTCCTCTCCGCGCCCCCGAGCCCCTTCCTGCCACGCCCCCCGCCTCCCCCGCCGGCCCCGGCTCCCTCCGCCTCCCCGCCTCAGGCCTCCCCGCGGGGCTCCCCGCAACCTCCTCTCCGCGCCCCCGAGCCCCTTCCTGCCACGCCCCCCGCCTCCCCCGCCGGCCCCGGCTGCCTCCACCTCCCCGCCTCGGGCCTCCCCGCCCGCCTCCCCCGCTGGCTCCGGCTCCCTCCGCCTCCCCCGCCGGCCCCGGCTCCCTCCGCCTCCCCGTGGCGTGCCCGTGCCGGCACGGCCCGAAGG
Organism: Stipa capillata; assembly: GCA_019208055.1. Classification (NCBI taxonomy): domain Eukaryota; kingdom Viridiplantae; phylum Streptophyta; class Magnoliopsida; order Poales; family Poaceae; genus Stipa; species Stipa capillata. The sequence goes on from JAGXJF010002309.1 coordinate 51,408, forward strand.
TGGCACGGCGGGCCACCGTGCCGTATTTGGGCCGCCGCTGCGGCTGCGCGTGCCGGCACGGCACGACACGGTGACCACGGTGGGCCGTGCCAGCACGATCAAGCTCCGGCCCGAGGCATGCCGGGCTCGTGCCGTGCCGGCACGGCACGGCCCGAGTCCCACCTTTACTTATTCCTAACATAAACAACGGCGTATGTGATGCTGACATGCTCCGTCAACATGGTACGTTACGTTTGTAGCAACAGTTTTCTCTTCGAGATTACGATCATAACGCGCGTTTCTTGCGAGGACAATCGATCATAGCGGTGTTCGTGTCGTGTTAATTAACGATGCAACTAGATAGATACGTACGTATAGGCATGCATCGATCACACCACCATATTTTTAACAAGATTGGCATGTGCGAAAGGTACGAGTTTAATCGGCATGCGTGGACACTGCCTAGCCTTTCCCTAAGTACATCTGCGTCTCTGCCAAGTGCCTTTCGATCACAAATCAATCGAAGACGTAGGACCGTTAATTGAAGCCATATAATATTGCATGGTGACTCATGGTCAAGGATCAAGTGCTAGAATATAATAGGATATAACGATTGCCTGCATGTGCTTGTAGAGTTCTTTTACAGTACCCTGAAATAAATATGGACCGTATATTTACTCTAATCTAATGGTTAATCTTCTCTGGTACTCCAATCTAGATTCAAGGAGTACTACTTTAAATCAAACAAATTAAGTAAGGGAGTACCTTGATTTAGAGGGTAGAATTGGAATGAAATAAAAAAAAATTGACTTATATAGTAATCGATAACCCTGATCCTCTTAAAACCTAATTTCATTTCGGCTTCTCCCGTCCGGCCGCACACCGCACGGCGGGGGACGGCGAACCGCGCGGTGGGAGGCGGCGTGCTCGCGCACGGCTCTTCGTCGGCCGCGTGGCCGCGGGCTCGGCTCCGCCGCGCCGCCGCGGGCCTCTATCTGGCCGCCTCCGCCAGGCCGCCACCGGCTCGGCCCCGTCCGCGCCGCCGCGGGGACGGCTCGTCCGCCACGCCGCCGCGGGCTCGGCCGCCTCGGGCTCGGCCGCCTCCGCCACGGCGCCACCGGCTCGGCCCCGTCCGCGCCGCCGCGGGCACCGCTCGTCCGCCACGCCGCCGGGCTCGGCCGCCTCCGCCACGGCGCCACCGGCTCGGCCCCGTCCGCGCCGCCGCGGGCACGGCTCGTCCGCCACGCCGCCACCGGCTCGGCCCCGTCCGCACCGCCGCGGGCACGGCTCGTCCGCCACGCCGCCGCGGGCTCGGCCGCCTCCGCCACGCCGCCACCGGGTCAGCCCCGTCCGCGCCACCGCGGGCTCCGCCTCAGGCGCGCGCCTCCGCCGCACCGAGATGGGGCCTCGGCCTCGCCTCCGCCGCGCCACCACGGGCTCGGCCGGCCCCGCGCCGCTCCGCCTCTGTCGCGCTGCCACGGGCTCGGCCGGCTCCGCCTCGCTGCTTGGTGGAAAGAAGGTTCGAGGAGTGTTTGATTGCTTGGACGACGAAAGAAATGGCGACAAGCTAACGCTGGTGGGTGATTTGGGTGTGACACGCATGGATGAGGACAAGCAAAGGTGTGCCAGTTTCTGGGGATTTCGATTCCAACTTGGACTCTCTCTCTCTCCCTCTCTCTCAATCTTTTGTACGTCCTGATATTTAGTTAGGAATTTAACTAGGAAAGATGTTTTGAGACGAGAAAACAAATAGACAACTATACTACTAACAGGGACGGGTACATTTCTAAAGGAGTATGGACTACAGAGTATCTTCAACTGCGATGCATTTAACAATTTGAACCATGGTTGCGGAGGAACAATGTGAATGATACATATGAGCCCTCTGCAACAAGGAAAACTTAACTGGAGTGTGAATTCTTGTTGCAGCGGGTTGGTGCAAGGGCATGTTAGTTGATAAAGAACCAAGGATTTATCAATTAGTAGATACAAGGCGTTCTAAGCATCCCATTGAAATCGAAAGTAGTAAAAATCGATAGGTAATACAGTTATGTTCCTTTGTTTTCTTGGCTTGTGATTCTGTGCGTCACTATTTTTTGTCGACTTAGATCAGCAGCATTATTAATGCGGAATACATATCTGTCTTTTGAGAGCACATCTAAACACAAAAGGTTGCAATCTTAGTTGCCATGTCAAACTTGTGGTAGCTTTAATTCTGACGAATTGTGGTATCATCCCTTAAAAAAATTGTGGACACATAGTTTAATTGCCGTAAGGCCTATCTATAATTCAGAACTATCATTTAGGGAAAATTATTCTTTCTTAATTGGATGATTGTTGTCGGACACTTGGCCATCACGCGATGCCTCCGAACTATCGTGTGTGTTGATCTTGTTGTTAACATAGTAGAGCAGCTGACATGCCAATTCCCTCCTAAACACATCAACATCACGCTGCATAGGTAGAGACAAGCAGTTAGAAAATAATCTACAAGGAGATTTACAGTACGTGTAGAAATGAAAGTTCAAATATGTGCACCTGCGTAAATATTTTCAACAATTTAGATCCCATCCATAGTTGTATGAACTTTAGCATGAAAAGGCCGCATGAGGAACTGCATGGATTGTAATATATTAGTACAGCATTCTCGAGGTGGCAAAATAAGTTTATGTTGATGGATGTAACATACGAGTCCTTTTGCGTTGGTACGTCTGCTATAGTCTTGATATCCCAAGACGTCACTTTGAAGTCTGGCCAACTAGTTTTCGGTAGCTCTATATTTTTTTTGCCATCTCTATATATGACTCTATTCCTTTGAGCTGTGAAGTGTTCATTTAACTAATGAATATAATGTACAAAGTAAGAACGTTAACTGAAGGGTAGTACAAAATGATAAGCTCACCGAGTATGTTAGTTGCATATGTGGCTCTTTACCGTACGAAGCCAATGAGTCGAGGATTTGAATTTGTCTTGATGGGGCGTTCAACACTCCTAGGTACCAATGTAGACCCCGGTTTAGGGGTAGGAAGATCTGCATGAAGGTTGACATAAAACTATATGAAATAAATGTTTTAAGAAAAAATTAAGTAGGTAATATATTTTACCATGTCGTGCTTTAGATATGTAACTGCCTTCTTTTTATTATGTTCTTTTTCAATATCATCCATAAACGAAGCGTAATATTGGCCATCTCTAGCCAATGTTTGCACATGACATGTCTGCTCGATGAAGACCTTTCTGCCATCCCTTGTGTCAAAGGGGTTAGAATACCGTTGATAATAAATTGCTGCGTCAATGATCTAGCATTGCAATTAAAAAAGTAAAGCTTAGATAATATCGTAATCCATAACTAACAAATTTAGTTATAAAACTTACCGTGCAATGCAAGTATTTGTGTGACCCATCGGTTTCATAACTTACTGTTAGGCACTCTAGGGTTTGTTTTGTAATGGTCAGATCATCTATGTGGACCAAAACCTTGGAAGCTCTTTGTCTGTTTATCCAAGCAATTGTGGCAATCGTACCTACTGTGTTTTGTAAGTGGTGAAACATTTAGAAGTAATTGGAAATGCAATGATACATAGCAAGATACGGGCAACATTTGATAGGGAATACCATCTTCCTCCTTTTTTTACGACGTTGTCTCCGTTCGTGATCATAGTAGATATATGGATCTTTCTTGCTGAAGGATGATTTAGATACCCTCCCTGACGGTCCTCGAACCCGCTTGGTAATTGTCTTGGTTTCCTCTTCACTAGATGTCTTGTTTGCGTCATCGCCATGTACCTCTTGTTGGGTAGGTGGCATATGTGCAGCACACTTATCTCCCTTTTGACAGTACGACCTCTACAACATAGGACAAGGAGAATCGCAATGTAATATATAAGTTACAAATCCAGGATTACTTAACTAGTACGTATTTGATTTACCTCAACCTCTTCCTCCGATATGGTGGGGAAAATGTACCCCTTATCCTGTATGAAAAATAGGTGAAGCCACACAACAATCTTTAATATATTAATCTTCAAACATATGTGAAGAACATACCTCAAAAGCGATCTGCATACGATGTTGTGTTTTTAGTAATTGTTTCATATTATGCTCCATGTCATATATAGAATCTTGCAGTGGCTTGTAGAACTTATTTTTGATGATATAATGTTGCCTGTCAAGCTTACATTGTATAACGTGCTGATTCAGGAGAACTTGTTTAAGAATGCTAAGGCCCTACATAATAGGATGTAAATGAGTCAGAATAACATGTAGTGTGCAAAGAGAAGAAATAATTATTCATAATGTGGTTTTTAACATGTGCCTACATCATCACTTGAGCTGAGACGGGTTGTTCTGTGCAATATATATTCTATATCACTCTTGATTTCCTTAATAATCTGATAAAGAATATAACATTTATGGTTAGTTCGTGCCTTCAAAGATAGCAAATTAAATCTAATTTGCATGAACATTTAGCAAATAATTTGTATACCGTCCCTTCTCCGAACTTAGTTTTCTCTCTTTTTTTGCTTTCTCCTCATCCCAATACTGAATTAATGGTCTTTCACGGCCAGTGTAATCTATGTCTATCCCATGTTCTGCTTCGTTCACATAGAACTTTTCCCAGTACCAAACCTGCATTACAACATATTAATGTTAGTTCTAGCAAGTGACGCTATGTATTTGTACTTGGTGCATACATAAATAGTCATGGGGTCTTACCTGTAGGAGAGCCAGATTACCCACAAGGTTTACTTGTTGTTTCGTCTTGTACTGTACTATACTTTGTATGAGGTGATCCAATGTTAGCCTTGCCCAATTGACATTATTGAGGTCTTTTACATCTAACATGAGGTTTAAGTAGTCCGCGCTCACATTAGTCTTTGTTGTAGGGCATAGTAGACGACAAATTGTACACAACACAAATCTTCTGATGAAATGTTCATCATGAGATCCGTTGCTCTTTTTAATTTGTTGGACTAGGCCACTGAAAGAAATTTTGCCGTTGTCGTCTTTGTATGCTTGGAAGAGTTGTGATGCAAAGGCGATCTCATTTGATGCCTTTTTTCTAATGTCTGGGACCTCTCCTTCCGACGATACTCCTAAGAGATAATCAACATCTTGTAAGGTGATTTGTAGCCTGGATCCTCCAATGTTGAAAGCATTTATGTCTACATCATAAGAATCAGCCAATTTTTTGCAGGTCTGGCGTCGGATTTGAACTTGTCCTAACTTGAGCAAACCTCCAAGTCCCACTTCTTCGATTGCTTTCTGCTGATTTGGAGCCAACAAACTGATAAGATCAAACATTGCTGTTTGACAACATGCCATTGTTTCCTGTAAATTAAACTAATTTGTTAGAGAGTACGAACCACCTTTGTTGCTCAGTTGCATATTATAACACAGATTCCTCAAAGTGACTAAATTACACAGTTGCATATTATGACATGAGTAGGATGGGTACATGGCTCTAGAGCTAAAAGCTTGCCTACTTTATACAATGTAATGCCATTGATTTGATGTCCTATCCTACAAACACATCCCAGTTTCTTCTTTAATATTTGCAACCTTCACTTATTTTGCTAGTATAAGTGTATGACTGATCGGAATCATATTAGTGTGCAGTACAGAAAATACTGTAGACTAAAAATCTTTAGCTCATTACTATTGTTGTTGATTGTGGCGTACAGATATCCTAGCACTTCTTTAAGGAGTGCAAGCCTGGAATTAATCCCAATTTGTTGTATCTTATTTCAGGCTCTAGATTTGAAGCCCAACTATGTCCGTGCATGGGCTAATATGTGAATTAGCTATGCTAACCAGGTAATTCTTTTCTAGCACAACCATCGCTTGATTATGTTATTGGCCTTGTAATTGCACTTTTCACAGATACCTTGTGATGCGAAATAAGAAACCATGTAGTAATGTTATTTATCAGAGTTCCTGAACTTTACTCCACTAGTCCACTAACATGCTTGCCATCATTATACAAATTTTGCTTGCATGGGGGATCACATATAAGCTGCTGACTTTTGTTGAAGAGTTAATTATTGTACCTTAGGCGTAGCTCGTGCCGCAGTATATGCTGTTGATGCTGTTTTACGGAGTGCGGGAGTGCAGGGCTCATGAAATTGCTCCTCCTTTGTTCCAGGTGTGCTCTCCATGGAAGGTGGAGCCTGAAAAGCAGGAAAAAAATGAAACAGTGCTAATGATTGAGAAGTTTTTCATGTTATAATAATTAAGGTACAAACCTTAGTGTTCATTGCTGCAGGTGCTAACGATCTGTATTTCGTTGATTTCGCACTTGGTTGAGGATGGTAGCCGGGCTCCATGGATGTGGATACACCAGGAAACAAAAAGGGCAAGTAGTTGATTGTGGACAGACGTGATGTCCAATTATATATATATATAGATATATGTATATGCACATATATATGGACACTTGATTGCTGTAAGTCCATTGTTAATTCTAATTCCTAATTGGATACGCTGGCCGTTTGAAAATTAACAGCTAGCAATTGGATACGTTGGCCGTTCGAAAAGTAACAGCTAGCAATCCATTGTTAATACTAATTCGTGATTAGTATGGTTTCTTGTTTGAAAATTAACAGCTAGCAATTGGATACGAGCTAGCAATCCATTGTTAATACTAATTCGTGATTAGTATGGTTTCTTATTCGTAAAACTCCCGGACGGAGGTAGTACACAGCAAGCAATCTATTAAACTCAAAAATAATCAAAAAGTGGGGTTTGAACCCACAACCTGAAGGTTCACAGCGTTGGCCATGTACCAACTGAGCTAACTTAGGTTTGTGAGTACTCTGCCATCCAGAAAGACATAACGTATGTCATGTTGGTAGGAAGTAAAGGCCAGAGATAATCACGTTTGATGGCATGATTTCCTTTTCGCAAATTGTGAAAGTTGTAATAGCACGGATAAGGTACCGGTCGTCCTGTGCTAACAAATCTCTCGCCACCATCTATTGTCACTGCTCGGTCTCATATCGGACAAACTAACAAATCTAATAATTCTATAGCAGTCGTCTGGTCATGTCATGTACCCTCGTCCAGTCCCACTACCATCAACCTTAGAGAAATCCCACTGCCATCTATTGGAGTCGATCCGTGCACATGCCATCTGTCTATAGCAGTCGTCTGGTCACGCCATGTACCCTCGTTATCTCGTCGCACTCGCATCCATCCGCTTGGTATGGTTAGACTATTATCTACAGGAGTTGTCCGATCTCACTAACGCGAACCATAGGCGTCCTGTTCGGTCCCAATGCCATCTGCTAGCAAGATCGAATGAACTAACAAACTGCATAGATATTGCGTCATTTCATCTTCTAGCTATCCATTAATTATAATAAAAATCTATCCATCCGCTTGGTATGGTTAGACTATTATCTACAAGAGTTGTCCGATCTCACTAACACGAACCATATGCGTCCTGTTCAATACCATCTATCTTCTGAGTATGTTCTCACATCCATGAACCTTAGCCGTCAGGTTCCACTATCATGTACCGGAGCCATTCAGTTCCACTGCCATCTGCTGCCAAGATCGGATGAACTAACAAACCGCATAGATATTTCGTAATTTCATCTTGTAGCTATCCGTTAATAAAAAAAATAATATTTATGTAACCATTGGGTATATTTCTATTTACAAGTTTCACTATCATGTACCGGAGCCGTTCGGTCCCACTACCATCTGCTGCCAAGATCAGATGAACTAACAAACCGCATAGATATTTCGTAATTTCATCTTGTAGCTATCCGTTAATAAAAAAAATAATATTTGTGTAACCATTGGGTATATTTCTATTTACAAGTAAACTGTTAGCATTCCATCAATTTAAATAAACAAAAAAGTCATGGGCCGTGGGGGTTTGAACCCACGACCACAAGGATAACAAACTTGCTACCAACTGAGCTACACAAGGCTCCTGTATAGTTTGCCAAGCACAATCTTGAACTAGCTAAATCGATAGAGGTGCATCTCAGAGTACAGAGCAACATGAGCATGGAAACAAAGATTAACTAGTTCTCAATCTTCATCAACACAAGATTTTGTCGTTTAAAACATTATGATTCTGGTGTCCAAAAAGGTGATGATTAACTAACAACAGCAATATGACAAAGCTGTTCCTCCTTTGGCCTTCTCAAATTTCCTCCTTAAAGCCCTTGCTGTTCCTCCTTTGGACATCAATAGAAGAAGTTGTCAGGAGTTGGGAACAAAGTAGAGGGCGTCTTCCATGGATCTCCAACATGCTAATTACAACAGAGAAGGTAACAATTAGTGTTCTGTCTTGCTAACTAGCGACAAGAGCTGAAGAGCAACCAAATCACTAATATCTACACATCTCAAACAAAATAAAGGGATAGTATAAATTCTGGAGCCAATTTCTCAACATGACTACAATGTAATATTCCTAGTTTTCGTACCTTTATTTCCAACACAAGCACGTGCTTTTCTTTTCGTTCGGGCTTCAACTGCAAAAACTAAAGGAAACAAAAATAAGCCTGGTACTAAAGGACCTAATGTCGTACAAAATAACAAGATACAAATAATTACTTTAGTTTTGGACAAGTGCGCCTATCGTGCGTGGATTCGCCACATTCGCTGCAAGCTCTCTTTCTCTTCTTGGCCATATGGGATTGGCTCAATCTCTCATGGAATGACTTCATCCTCTTCTTAGATGGAGCACCTTTTGTAACAATCTGCTTGGGATCAAGGACTTTGTCACCGAAGGCATAGCTAGAGGCAGAATAATGGGCGGGCAAAGGACCAAATGATGTTGCCCCCATGTTCTCATCATTCCCCTTGGGGTCATCCATAATGCTCTGTAGCAAATCCATCACCTTCTGTGAATGCTCCACGCTCTTTGAAGCTTCGAATAGAGCAACACTAGCCTTGTTGCGCAGTTCGCGATACCGACCCATCTGTTCGGACCACACATGCGTATTGGCATTCCTCTCTGACACGAATGCAGCCTTGGCTTGCATTGTCCACCTCATCGTAACACAACATCGAGGAATGGTGTCCAAACCCAACAAATTCAGAACAGCAAATATGTGTGCACATGGGATGCCTTCGCACTGCAACTTGCGGCAATGGCAGCTGACAGCATTCACCGATGACCCTTCCAAGACACACTGCACAACGAACCGATGCTGTGCTCCATCTTTTAACAGAACTACATACTTGACCAAACCGTCTTCCTCTCTCGTCTCTTCAATCTCCCATGCACATGATTTACAAATACTCTCTCGTACCTTCTTGAACATCTTTGGTGTGTAAATACATGCCGCACTTTTCTCTAATGGGTGAGCACTTATTTTTGTGAAAGGGATTGACTGTGATGCTTTTGCATCCAACTCAGCCTCATTCCTCCGAATACGCGACATGCAGTGCTCAGTGTGCTCCACCAAATCAACCAGCGACATTTTGCGGTCTAGATGCTTATGGAGCCTAGAGTTCAGGCTCTCACTACGCTGGTTGCTCTGCATGCCTAAAAAATATCTTCCATTGGTATAAGCCGCGGACCACCTCTTTCTAAGTTTGTACATCTTGGAAAGCCATGCGTTCTGTCCTGTGACCTCATACCTTGTCTTGAACTCAGCCCAAGATTTCTCAAACTCAAATATTCCCATTGGATGGTAGATGAGTTTTCTGAAGTCACCAAGCATTGGATTTCGCAGGTGACGTACCATGTTCTGCTCAATGTGCCAACTGCACAACCGATGGTCTGTCTCTGGCATAACCTTCCTAATAGCTTTTCTCATTGCAACGTCTCCATCTGTGATCACAGACTTTGGGTGACTTTGTCTCATCCCCTCCAAAAATATCTGAAGTAGCCACTCATATGACGAGACGGTCTCATCGGAAACAATACCACACCCGAAAACAACTGTGCTACGATGATGATTCACTCCAATAAATGGAACAAAAGGTAGATTATAGCGGTTCACCCGATATGTGCTGTCAAACACAACAACATCACCGAATGCTTCATAGTCAATCTGAGATTGGGAATCTGCCCAGAATATATTCTGAAGACGACCTTCGGCATCTTTACTGTATTGGAAGAAAAACTCAGCATCTCGTTCTACCTGTGCTGACCTTCGGCATCTTTACTGTATTGGAAGAAAAACTCAGCATCTCGTTCTACCTGTGCTCTCATATGGTTGAGCACAAATTCAGCATCGCTACCTAAGATTCTTTTCTTCTTGTACTTGGCGAAGAAATTATACAGGTCCCGAGAAACGAACCCAACCTTGTCATAGCCACCATGATGCCGCTCCATCACTTCCATGATTTGGCACGTACGAAGGCCGCCAAGTCCGTATTCCACCGCATCAGCTTTTTGAGGGTCGGTTAGCCGACGGTGTGATCGTAGAAAAGCTACCTGGTCAGGCTTAGCAAGCGGATGATTATGCACATCAACAAAGTTTTTAACGAACCACACACCCGTGTCAGGATTGCGTTGGATCTCAAGCATAGCTTTACAACCACAACGGGTGAGCGGTCGTGGCTCCCTTTTCTGATCAGTTGCTTCAAAATACTTCTCCAAACGGCACCCTTCTTTAAAGCAGCAGAAACGCCTTCGCATCACCGTTTCTGTACCCCTGATGCACTCCTTATCATCCAATCTGACACTAAATCCTTTTTTTTCTGCATAGCTGTTGTAGTGCTTGAAACCCTCTTCCTCGCTTTCAAACATTTGACTCACCATCATGTGATATTCTTCGATCTCCTCCAAGCTGGCGCTGTAACCTTCCATATCTCAGATGAACTATCACAAAAAAAAATTAGTGAACTATCACAAATAAAGACTACAAGTTAAAGAAATTAATAATTGTAGCCATCAAAGCAGAAACTTGAATGTTGCATTCAGCGGCCGGTAAAGAAGATCTCATGCCATGGTTTCAAGTGACAATACTTTGCAAGTGTTCTTACTGGTTTAAGAATGTCATCATCTACCATGACAAAACCAGTGTATGTGTATTCCAAAATTTTCTTCAAGGCGCGACTATCTACACGATCAGACATTTGAACACGATACATTGATTTGCCCCATTCATCTGTAATTTTTCCATTACTGCCAAGAAGAGATTTTGCAGATGGCAACGGCTTAGGACACCTTGCTGATATGATGGCTGTATGAGCATTTAAAGATTCACCATCCGAAAGCAACAGTTCTAGATCAACTAGCTCATTATCATCTAATGCACTTCTAATCTTTCCTCCCAATTTGCTTGGAGAACCACAGAAGCCAAACAAAGTCAGTATATGTGCAATATAGAGCTTGGGTCCTGACCTCAAGTTTTGACGGCGGAGACGTGCGCGGGGCCGGAGTCGTGGGTGCACAGGGCCGGCGGAGGCGTGGGCAGCCGGACGCGCTCGCGGGGCGGAGGCGCTAGCGGCGGGCCGGCCGCTTGCGCCGGCGAGGAGAGGTGGCGGGGCGGGGCGGCAAGCTGGCGGCGAGTGCGGGGAGGGCGAGCCCAGGCGGAGGGGCGGGCCGGCCAGAGTTCGGGCCACGCCCGTGCGGGCGGAGACGCGGGCAGGCAGCCGGAGGCGGGAAGGCGGTCGGAGACGAGCGTGGCGGCGCGGAGGCACCCGCACGCGGGCGGAGGCCAGGCCAGGCGAAGCCGCGGGGTGGACGGAGGCTGGGCGACGCGCGCGCGCGGCCGGAGGTGCGGGCGCGCCCAGGCGGCGTGCTGGAGCGGCGTGCTGGAGTTGCGGTCAGACGCGGCCGCGGCCGCCGGAGGCGAGGGCGAGCCCAGGCGGAGGCGCCGGCCGGGCAGAGTCCGGGCCACGCCCGTGCGGGCGGAGACGCGGGCAGGCGGCAGGAGGCGGGAAGGCGGCCGGAGGCGAGCGCGGCGGCGCGGACGCACCCGCACGCGGGGCGGAGACCAGGCGAGGCGGAGGCGCGGGGTGGACGGAGGCCGGGCGACGCGCGCGCGGGCGGACGTGCTGGCGCGGCCAGGCGGCGTGTTGGAGCGGCGCGTGCGCGAAATCAGGAGCAGGCGGCGGCGTGAGTTGGATCCATATTAGCCCTACATTAGTAGGAGAAAATGTCTAAATTAACCCACTAAATGAAGGGTTAGATTTAATCGGTACTCCTACACCTGTTTAGGGAGTACCAAGGTACCGTAAAAAAACTCGTGCTTGTAAGCATAAACTTTAAGACGTAGATCTTTTCGGCACTAAGGAATTTAATAAGTATGAGACTTTTCTCTCCACGATCTCATGAACCCACTTTTGGGTTCGGCGTTGGGCCTTGCATGACCATCAATTGCTTTTTTGATGGATAAAAAAAAGAAAAAAAATAAAACCCTGATTCTAATCATTTATATTTAGCAACCATCGTACTAAGTCTTCTAATTAGAATCAATGTATAATTTACATTGGCCATAAATCATAAATATTCTTACAGTGCTATGCACCGTTGCCACTAACATGATTAGGTCTCACGCATCATAGGATTGTACGTACTCGAGAAAAGCCGTTGTAATTGCACGCAAACAAGCAAAGCAAGCCGAGAGTCGGCAGGTAGCATTTGACGCCGCACAATTATAAAAGCCTCGAAAGTCCTAAGAGATCGAGAGAAACACAAAATCGTTACTCATTTCTTACTCAAAATACCTCGGCGGTCACGATCGAACTTGCAACGAAGAAACACGCGCGGTTTTTCCAAACGGGAAATGCATGCGCAGAGATCAGGCATACGCGCGCCCGCTAGCTCGACGTGCGCGCACTAGCTAGCTTAGCTCTATCTACCACAAAGCATCGGTTGAGCGGAGTTCGCGGCTCTGTGGCTTGGATTTTTGTAGCACCCAATGACCCAAACATTATAAAATGGAGATTAGTTTAGTTTTGTATCGTTATGAGTCATACACGAGAAAAAAGTGGCATCATTCCTGCATTCGCTCCATGCCGGCCCGGGAATATTCTGTATAGAAGAATCTCTGATCCTGGAGGTAGGGTAGGGTTTCGCCGACATTTCGCATACCTGGCCCCTAAACAATCTCTCAAGATACGAAGTGCAACGTTGTCATCGAGGGCTCATCGCGTGCTAATAGCCCAGCCACATGAATCAAAAGCTTATTCATGCATGTGATGATAACGCGAGATAGGAAAAAAGAGGAATCAAAACATCACGGGAGAATTGGATGTCACGATGTTGCATTCGCGTCTTCTACGTGAACTGAAAACAAGAGAGTGATACAACATAGCTATTTAGATGCTCTAAGAAAAAAATTCAGAATTTTTTTTTGTTAGAGATAGAAGATGAGAGATAAAGATACAGTCTCATTTTGGGCACTTGAGATTTGAGCAAATGTTTAGAATTCTTCACAAAGTGGAAGAAAGGAAAAAATTCCTAGGGGAACGTTCCAAAAGGATTTCGGTAAGATCCATAATTCTTTTCCAAATAAGCCCTAATTAAGGTCAGGCTTGATGCTAGATTTAGGTACGTACTAGCTAGCTTCGTCCATTCAAACAATTTGAACTCTGAACTATGAAACCGTTTATATTAAATCCTAAACTTTCTAAAACCATTTAATATGAACCCTCGCCCGGTTTTGGATGATGGTTTTGTATTTCAGGGTTTCTATAAAATGTTTAAAAAATATAGGTGTACGGAATTCTAATGATAACCTACAAAAAGTCATCAAAATGATTATTTGTGTCATATGCAAAAATGACAAGATATAAATAGATTTCTCTTTTCTTTTACATAACACAAGTGGGTATATTTTTGGATGAATCTTTGCGGGTTCTCATTCTGTAGCACCCCTTATGTTATTGAATTTTTTTCAAAATTTTCTGAAACTCTGGAGGTGCAAAACCACCCAAAAAAACCTGGCTAAGGTTTTGTCTCTCAATGTTCCCAAAAAATCTGAAACAATTCAGGGTTGTGTGGAATGCTATAGAATGAGAACCGATAAAAATTGATCAAACAATATGATCATTTGTGTTCTATACAAAAAAGATAAGAGATAAATAAATTTCTCTTGTCAGTTTTGCACAGGACACAAATAGTCATATTTTTGGATGATTTTTTTTGTACCTTATCATTTCACAACATTCGTTACATGTGTACATCCACGAATTTTTTCACATTTTTTTAAAGCCTGAAATGTAAAACCACTACTTAGAATCGAGTTAGAGTTTAGGTTAAATGGTCTTGGAAAGTACAGGGTTTAATGTAAACAGTTTTAGAGTTCAGGATTCAAGTCGGACCAAGCACCATAGTTCAGGGTTCAAAATAAACTTTTTCCATTTAGAAAGTCACGTATGAGCATAGTGAATGTCATATCGGTTCGACATACCTTGAAGATTTTAAAAATTATGAAAAAAATCATGAATATATATAATGCAAGTTGTAACATGTACAACCTGCAAAATTTTCATCCAAAGATATGACCAATTACGGGCTACTTTTTTTTCCTTGTGCAAGTCATCACAATTTCATATGTTAAAGTCCTTTTCACAATTTTTAGAAACTTCAGAGTACCTCCACCGACATGTGTGCCCCCGCACCCTGCTAATATAATCCGCTCTAATATAAATTTGATCGTAATAAACATTGCGTGATATTTACCTGATTATTGGTGGGATTATGAGAAACAGGTTTAGTAGCTTATTGGCCGCCTGGCGCGCGTCCCTTGGGTAACTTTTATATTATGATAATATAGTCCAAACGAGGATGCGATCTGATCACGAGTATGCGCATTGTATAATTTTAGAAATGCAGGTGATCAACGCGGGTGCTTATCGATCTTTAATTTGCTCGAAATAAAGTACGAAGCCAGGAGATGGTTCTTTACCATCTAGCATGATGATGAGAAATAAAGCGAAAAAGGCGGCGTCCATCGATCCTTTTAGTTGGTTAATTATTAGATCGCTTTGAAGGCCATGGCAGCACCATGGACAATGAAAAAAAGGAGATACGTGCGGACACACGCAAGAAAGAGTACGTTAGGGCATCTCTAGCCCTTCCCCTATCCTTTAATTCCCTAAACTTCCCCCTATCCTTTAATCCCCAATATATAAGGCACTAAATTTTTGGCGCACCTAGCCCTTCTTCTAAACTTAATCCCCTAAATTTTTTTTTGCTGTTTTTTCCAAACATTTCCATACAAACTCCATTTGAACATATATTTTTCACAACATATTAATTCAAAACTTGGGATTTCAAATACACACAATTCATCTACATATTGTTTCCGTAAATATCAATTTGAGAATCGTAAATGAAAAAACAGAGAAAAAAGTTACCGTTCGGGCACACAAGGTGGCCGGCGATGGAGCCGCCGCGGCCGGCGATGGAGCTCCGGCGACGAGCGGGCACACGCGGAGCAGCCCGCAGCACCGATTCCCGGGGTCGCCGACGACGAACATGAGCCCGAGCAGCGAGCTCGACGACGACGGCGGTGAACTCGGCCAATTCCGACGCCGGTGGCCGGCGTGGGCTTGCGCGCGGGTAGCCTACGGCGTCACGGAGCTCCGGCGGTTCCGTTCCCGGTGAAATCGGGCTCGGCGGCGAGGTCCTCGAGCTACGTGGCGGCGACGAGTACAGCCGCGTTTCCCGGCGGATTCCGGCGCCGGCTGTTGGGGAACGCGCTACGCAAAACAAAATTTTTCCGCGCACGAACCAAACCAAGAAACACTATCGAGGTGTAGGTAACGATATCATACCTTCGACGATCACGTCAATGCAGCGGAGAAGTTGACCGATGTCGATGAAGTCCGCAGACTCCCGCAGCTAGGTTATACCTCCCAGCCGCGAGAGCGATCTCCTCGTGAATAGTTCGCCCGATCAAACGCCGAAGTATACGACGTCTCCGAGGTATCCACGCGTACCGGATCAGCGACACCGCCGTAATGTGTGGACCAGCACACAAGAACAGCAGGGATCTACGAGAAGGAGAAGCAGCAGCGCGCCGGCAGCTGTACTAGATCCAATCTAGAAGAGAGAGAAAAAGAAGGCTGTGGCCAATCTAGAGATGGCCGGCCTAGGGTTTAGTCCAAGGGACTAGGGCTGCCTCTGGGGCTGCTTGGGATACCCTTTGAGGTGCTCTGCCCCTCTATTTATAGGGGTTGGGGCAGCTCTCCCTAGGCAGGTGGAGTCCTACTCCAGCAGGGACACCCTGTTGGAGTTGGAGTCCAACTCCACTAGAACCTTCTAGAATTTCTAGAACCTTCCAGAACCTTCCAGAACCTTCTAGAACCTTCCAGAACCTTCTAGAACCTTCCAGAACCTTCTAGAACCTTCCAATACTTTTCGGAACACTTCCGGACATCACCGGAACCATCCGGGACCTCCCGGAACACTTTCGAGATCATCCGAAACACTTTCGGAACCCTTCTCTCTCGTTCTCCATAAATCGTAGCATTCCTAAATGTCGCTAAAACGTTAAGCGTGTGACCCTATAGGTTCGAGTATATGTGGACATGTCCGGAATACATTCCGGTCAATAATCGTCAGCGGGATCTGGACACCCATAACGACTCCCACATATCATCGAAGATCTTTATCGAGCAAACCTTGTATTGTCGCATACAATTCCTTTTGCCTCACGATACATTACACAACCCGAGGCGAGACTTTGACGGTATCCCTGTGATCAACTCCTTGATCACCATACCTAGTTATCCTCGTTACTGGTTTGTACTCTTTTCTCGTTTCCGTATTCCGGTATCCCCGTGACTAACCTTTTAGTCACAATACCTGGCCAGGCGATGCTGGACACCGTAATACCGAGTGGGCCCAGAGTGTATCTCTCCATCGCCGGATGGGCAAATCCCAGTCTTGACATATCTAGAACCACTATATACTTTCTGGTGTACCTGGAAGTCACCTTTATAATTACCCAGTTACGGCGTAACGTTTGATGACCCCAAAGCAACCATCCGGTATCCGGGTCTATGGTATTCTCATGGTCTAAGGACGCAAGTAAACGTTAACACATCATGAGAAGATACTGACAACATATTGACGAAGTGATCTCGCAGTATCTCATAAGGGGTCTATCCAACACCATTGTTACCCTAACAATGTGTTCCCATTATTGCCGGCATCCTTGTTACATTAACAATGCCATGATCAGGAAAACAAGATCATCAACAATACATGAGCTAGTCCAGAGGCCTGACTAGGGATCTGAATGGTGTTTATTATTCCACACATGCAATTAGGTTTTCCTCTGAATCTCATATTCAAGAACCAATGCAATTTTAGCATAGAACATAAACTTAATCATGAACATGAAAATAGAATAATAACAACTTTATTATTGCCTCTAGGGCATATTTCCAACACCGGCGAGGGAGGAGACGGTGGAGGGGAGGGAGGCGGAGCTGCCGGGGGCCGGGACGGACCGATGGGAGTGCCGGGGGGTCGCCGGCGGCGACGGGAGCAGCGGCGGCGCGAGTCGGTCGGGGCTGAGAGAGAGAGAGTGAGGGAGAGTAAAATTTAGGGAGAGTTGCTATTCTCTCCCCAAATTTAGTCCAGAGAGGTAAGTTTTGAGGGATGAAAAGCTATATTTTTGAGGAGTTAAAGATATAGGGGATGGGCTAGGTGGGTGTTAATCCCCTAAACGAAATTTTTTTAGGGGATTAAAGGTTTTTAGGGGATGGGCTAGAGATGCTCTTAGAGGTATACTTTTCTTTTCAAAGGTTAGAGGCTCTTGATCGATGCACATCAGCACATGGCCGGCTGTCCCCAACTGTAGTTTTGTCTAATTAATTTCACCCTCTCTTTTACATGAAGGGAAACGGCAGGCTGCTGTTCGAGTGTAGACTTTGTGTACCAAAGGCTCCGGGTGTTTCGCAAAAGTAAAACATGGTAATTAGACGTTTTGAAAAATTCTTTTAGAAAGTGTGGATATTTGTTGAGTGTAGTATGAACTACAAATTTTGAACCAAATATATATATATATATATATATATATATATATATATTCATATATTTATATTTATGCTTTGTACAGAAAAGGAAGAGGAGTTTCTAAAACATACACCGTGAATGTACACATTTTATTTTATTTTTCTTTGTGCAGCCAGCATGAACATATTTTGCCTCAAACTATGCGGGTTCACACATCATCAGATAATGACCATTTGTGTCCCAAGTTTACTATTTTATGATATTATTCCACAACATCACAACATGCACGCATGCTAGTGACCGCCGCCGGGACAAACGCCGCCGCCGCCGCCCGGGCCGTAGTTGGTGCATCCCGACGCGCCCCTCTTCAGCAAGTCGGCGCCGGCGCCCAGAGGCGGAGGAGGAGGTTGACTCGCGGTGTTTGCGTCTCCTGCCGCAGGGCCGCTGGGCGGCGGTGATCCAGCCGGCGCGTCCGCGGCACGGAGAGGGCGGAATTGGAACGCAGCCGCCAGCAAGAGCACCAGCAGCGTGGCTGCTGCCACCGCCTTGCCTTTCTTAATCCCTACTGCCATAGCTAGTGATCAAGATTAACAAGCTGGGGCTAACACTTGTGCGATCTAGCTAGGCTAGCAGCTATTTTTGCAATCGACCTAGCTTAGCTAGCTTAGTTTATGTCCGTGTGCACTCTACTGCCCGGAAGAGATAGCTAGGACTAGAAGTCTAGAACGCAGAGCCATGCACTGGGAGTATATATAGAGGAGAAAATTATTTTTTGCATAGTAGGGGGAATATTATAACATGGTTTTGCATTTAATATGAATGCTATGCGAGCTTACACTTTTGCGATCTAGCTAGGCTAGCTAGCATCTACTTTTGCAATCGACCTAACTCTTAACTAGCTTAATTTCTGTCCTTGCGCGCTCTTGTCGGGCACTAGAGTGCAGAATGCGTGGATGGATGTGCAGCGCACATATGACAACACTGAGTAGTTATGTAGTACAAGGCGAAAAGGGCAAGGCCCATGCGTATCGATCACTTGGAGATAAACTTTACTTGGAGACAAAGCACAAACGCAAACGAAGTTATGTGCTATGCATATGGATTTGGTCACTGGATGCTAACGTGTAGATCGATCAGAATATCCTCATATTCGATCAGAATAATCCACATATACACATCTACATGTATACACATATATATTGTACAGAGTCCAGACTCAAAATTTTGTAGCTAAACTCGTGACCCCCTTGCTGTAGGCTATAGGTAATTAATAGATTATGCTCATTTTGGAACGTAGGAATTTTACAAGTCAAATAGAAATCAGTAGTGCTATTTCCTATAAAATTCCTGCATTCCATCCCTAGATACGTGTCCATCTTTGCATGACGCCCACTGGCAAACGTACTTGTTACTCCTTTCGTTACTGGAGTACAAAAGGATCAACGAGTAGGAGAGCTTGTTGTTGGTTGATTCCCGCATGCACGGACCTAGTGCATGCATGTGGGCAGTGAGATCTTCCTCCACCTGCAAATGCTTATATATACTATAGACTATTCGGTACGTTAGAATTAATTAAGATACACTTAAAGCAGACCAATTCACGTGAAGATTCCGAGATGTTTAACTAAACGTAGAAGCATTGATTATTTATTAGAATCCGTGTGTCCATGCATGCTCTGAACTTTCGGCTTCACCATCTGTAGTATATCATCGGGCACCGGCCCAGCACTTCACGGCCAGTCTTTCGTTTGGCAAAGTAGCAAACAACAGACGACTTCACTTGTGATATATAGTTGCATTATTGCACATATAATCATTAGTCTTACATGAGAGGCAGAGCACGCCTTCACTGCTCCGGCCTCCGTGTGCGTACGTACATTACAAATTTTCTGCAGAAAGCTTCAAGAATCTGAATGGCCTTGGTCACTCAGAGTAGGTTCGCCAACAGAGGCTAGTGCATCTCTCGTACTTGCCGCCTACTTTAAGAAATTTCCTTGGCATAGCAGGCTCATTCCGTGCTAACTGCTAGCAAACGCACCAAAACTCATTCTGCTAACTTGGGATACGTTGTTGACGAAGTTTCTAAACGGAAGGAAGTACTGCGAGGATGTACGTCTGGTTGGTGAAAGAAAAAAAATTGAATGACGAAATCACACAATATTCAGGTAACGCTCATGTTATGCCATTCCAAAAACTCCAGAACACTACTTTTTCAAGAAGCAGCTGCTAATTACCAACCACCAGGAAATCAGAAATTTACGGGAACTTGCAAATAATAGTATTTGCTCTGTTTTGTGTGATATACAGATCGACGTAAATTAAACAACACCGTAATCCTGTGATGCTTCTGCATATATACTTGAATACTCGCCTTCATATTCCCATGGATCCATAGATGATACTAACTGGTCTGTAGTTTCCACATGATCAAACGATTAGCCCTCCCCAGGGTAAAAGTCCCTAACCTTGAAATCGGCGTCTTCCCCGTAAGTAATGAATGCAGTCGTCGATGTAAGAAGTACATATCGTCCCAAACATGATTTCATCACAGCAAAAGAACGTACAGCATCACATCAGTACAGTCTATAGGTGTGATATTAGAACACCAGAGATTTTGATGTAGCAGAAAAGAAAGCATCACCTGTCTCCTTTGTCAAGTCAAAGTGGTATGAAATTCGCCGTGCGGTAATGATCAACCTGCATGATAGCTAGTGCCGACATCAATGAGACAAGTGGCGTCTCAAAGTTCATTTCAGACATTGCTGAGATTAGATCAGCTCATAGAAAATCAGGGCATCTTTTATGTTCTTTAAAAAATAGTACACTTCCTATTCTCCATAATAACACTTGGCGTTGCTGCCATGTTTGACCTCTGGAGTCCCTAAAAGGGCAGGTGTCGGCTCCCAAGTGCGTGTAGCTACCCATGTACGGTGGCAGAGAATTATTTTCGAAGGTTATAATATGTGTATTTGGAAATGTTCTGATAAAAGCTGCAAATTTGACAACTAAAGCCATGGCGCTAAAAACCACATTGCATTCTGTTTCTAATACCCTTCACAAATTCACAAATAACGCATTCTCGTTTTAAGGTTCATAAGAAGAGGATATAGCAACACTATATCTCAAGAATTCCGGTTGAATATGAGTGCCAAAGTTCTGTATCGGTAAAAGGACTATCACATCATCAGAGCGGTATAACAGACAAAAAAGGTACGCTGAAACACAAACGAACAAATCTATACCTCCACAGAACGTTGTTCTCCTCAATGAAGTTTTCCGAGTCCAGTGATTATCCCTTTCAGTTTCTTCACGCTACCGTTTGTCTCAGGCCACCCAAGCCCGCTGGTGTTACATCCACAGCTGCATTCGCCGGTGCAAAGTGTCATATCTTAGGACATGAAGGGTAGGCAAGGCCGTTTTCTCTTGCCTTTCACATCATTAAGAGATGACAATAAAAATATACTATATAACAGGATATCTAGTTTCATCTCTAACAATAAATGCTCACATGCATTTGAAAAAATTTAGTGATTAAAGTTAAATTAGAAAAGACTAAAAAATGGATGACATCTCATATAGTCCATTTTTTTCTCTTCTAACTCAGCAAAAATCATGCATATCATATCTAAGAGATGGCTGACGTCATCTTATTATACACGTCCTTAATACAACGTTGCAAATGAGGGCCACTTGATCAATTAGAGCATATGTAGAGATACAATTGTGCTTGCTCAGACAGCGTATATTGCTTCCCACGTCTGCTCTAACTGGACCAAAGTGGCCTTCCAGCTGCCCTAGACGGAGCTTATATGGGACGAGCACGGGAGCTCTCTTGAAGGAGCAGGAGGAAGCGGCAACAACTTTGATTCGCGGTGAGGAGAGGGAAAAGAGAAGTCAGATGCTCTGGCTTTGGCACAAAGGAAGCAAAGAAACAAAGAGTAGTAGTACAATCTGCCCTGCTCTGGTCCCTGAAGTGAAAATCACACCGTCTCCGATCTTAAAGTGAAAGCACACCGGAACAAAGGAAAAAGAAAATAGGGAGAAACATCTCCCGCGTGATAAGACTTGATATGTGCGGGGCACATTGCAGTGTGCTTCTAGCGAGTGAACCTCTCACTCATCATACGTTGCAAGGAAGAGCATATAATCTGACTGTGCAAACGCCCGTGCATATTTATCATGGGCCTAAAAAATAAACTATATTCGCTCAGACTGTGCTTCCTCTTCTTTTTTCGAACTCCAGATTGTGCTTCCTCATACCATAAGCATCAGCCGAGCAGTGTTCACAGTTGCGTGTTTGGAGAAATAGGAACAGAATTGGATCAACAAGGAACACAATATTTAGGCACTACTAATGTTTGATGCCGTTGAAGAACTCCAAAACAAGATTTTTACAAGCAGTAGCTGGTTACTAACCACGCAGGCATAAAAGCTGATTTATACGTGATTGCAGATGTGTTCTGCTTTGTTTGGTCTAACGATCGAAATAGATAAACATTTTTACCCTGTGATGCTTCTGGTGTTTTGCGTACTGCAAATACCTCCTCCCATGGACCCACAACATGATACTAACTGGTTCGCAGTTTCCACATGATCAAATGATTAGTCCTCCTCAGGAATGAAGTCCCTAACCTTCACATCAGCGTCTTCCCCATACTGGATGCAGTTGTCGATGTTTGACAGCACATATTGAATGCTGGAAAATCAAGGATGGTCAGGGATACCGGGTGAAGAGAAGAAACAAATAGTTCAAACAAATGCCAAAAAGATGTCAAGATCGGATATATATTGATACATCCATGCCATGGATATGATTGGAAATTTAAAGTCGGCACAGAAAATGAACCAGTACCGCATTAATATTGCTGAAAAGTTTTATTTTACTGTAGTATTATACTCCCAATTCACCCAGCTATAGCACTTCTAAATTTCGACTGAAACAATCATCTCATGTTGCAACATTTCAGACCCAAAATAGCGTGGACTCCGTAATTAGATTTGTTTTTCTTAGGCAGGACTAATATACCAATGAAAACAGTACCGCATTGGTAGTGTCAACTGTCTGGGAATATGTCTTCCAGATAAATACGATATCTGAAAGTTGCATCCATAAGCGTACTAGTATAAGTAGCATCGCTACTTATATAACATGCCTAGGGATCAGAAATTCAAGTGATAAAGGGCCCCATTGATCACTCAATCTCCAAAAAAACAACTTCAGCATGTAAAAAGGCTTGATATTTGGAAACTAACAAGGATTGAGATTTTAACAAAGAAAATAAAAACAGCATTACCTGCTCTCCTTTCTCAAGTCAAGTGGTATGAAATTCACCATGCTGTAATCATCAACCTACATGATGGCAATGACGTCAATATTGCCGGCAGAGTACACCATATTAAAGCAAATTACCTACCAAAAGAAGATAGCATAAAAAATAAAAGGACAAAAGATGTAACACATGATTATTATCAGCGAGACAAGTGGCATCTCAAAGTTGATGATTCGGACAAAGCAAAAATGACCATTATATCCATCTATTCAAAAATGTGATTATAAGCATGTCAAGTTGAATTCATTGGTCTGCCTGTACATCCCCGTAGCAATACATCTGAGCCCCAGTGAAGTGCCAAGAAAACTAAACCACTTCAAATAGCTAAATCAACATGTTATACAGATAAAAGTGAAGTTTCCATTGGCCTTAATTAAATCACTAAGGATCGGAAACTGAAATGCTATGATTACTACTGAAGCCAAAAAGGAAGGTGGAACAAGAATTATGCATGTGAATTTTCTTCATGAATCCCCAAAATATTCTCGTAGACTCATATAATGGTGTTTGCATCGACCAAGGCTATCTACAAGTTTTATCTACTCCAGAAGTCTTCGGAGACTTACTGTAGCTAGACATAGGTGTTGGTTGTCTACTTGGAATATAAATCAGCAAAACCTATAATGCTAGAATAGTACGACTTGCTGGCCTAACTTTAAATAAAAGCAAAGATGAGTTGCCCATGGTCCATTCTATCACAAAATAAGTACATCAATAAACTCGAAACATAAATTTTAGCACGTTTGTTTTGAAGTACAAAATAGCTAGTGACTAGCAGAACATAAACAACAAATAAGATGATATGTCTCATTGTAAATGAAAATTTAAGCCATATGTTGTCAGAGAAAATCTTAATCATGCAGACAATTTTCATCAGAAACATAACAGATGATTGCAGGAGATACAAATCCAGCATTTATGAGTTTATGACATCACAAAGACACAGCTGACCATAATATTTTGAAAACTATAGGGCTTCATAAAGGATGAGATTATAGAGAATTTACAGGTTCATGGAAGGCATACCAGTTCAGCTAAAGACTTGTTTAACTTCCCAAACCGAGGCGCCATCTGTCGATTCAGCTGTGACAGAAGATTCTGTGCCTCAGGGTTCAGATAACTAGAAATACCAAAATATTAGTACCAAAAAGCGGACAGTTTAAATCCTTATAACTAAGTAAAGGAGAAAAGAAAGAAAACATACTCTTCTACATCTTTTTTGTTGGAGACCAGGTCCATCTTTGAAAGGATGTTGATATGAGGAAGTTCAAGCTGAATCATGGCAGAAAGAGATGCCATGCAACCGCTGATGTATTTTGTTACATCACTGACGAACTGGACCAAGAAAGACAAAACAGAAGTCAGTCTGGAGTTTGAGTTCAGTGTTGTTGTAAAAGAAAACTATACTAGTGATTCAAACCTGCGAATCGAGAAGGTACACAGCACAAACAGTGAAATTTTTCCGTTTCAGATGCTCGACAAAGTTACGCAGAACTGGAACATGAGTGAAGAGTTCAATCTGGCCTGGCAAAACAAGATGTGGAACCTTGAGTTAACTGTTTTCAGGTGATATTAAGCAATCTAAATATATCAGCTTTTCCTTGTAATAAAAAAAGAAAAAGAAGAAGAAGAAGAAAAAGAAAAAGAAGGAAGGCACAAGCCACAGAACCACACGAGGTATAGATCAAGTTAGTGAACAAGTATAATACAATAAGAAATAGAAACTGATTAATCATTGGTTTCACCAAGCCCATGCACATGGTAAGAATAGTATGTGAGATTAAACTGTGCAGCTCACAAGCAAAATTCAATTAAAGCATGCAAACATGAATTTGGAAAGCTACCTGGGCAATCAAACACGAGATAGTCATCATCCAAATAGTTCTCCAATTGTTCATCCAACCAATCATCCAAATTGTCTTCAAGGTGCCTAAGGCTTTCTTAAGGAAACAACAACTGCCAGCACAAAATCGTAACAAAACAAAATTTATGCCCATACAAAATATTAACATCTTCTCGGGGATACATCATCAACATGGGATCAGCTGGATCCTAGATTATCCAAATTGTCTTGATTTGACTACAGCGTACAAACAGAAGAGGAGCCAGCATGAACTGTGTTGTAACTGATATAACTAATCAACTTCACAGTATGGTAACGACATCCAACCCAAAGTGTACAGGGTAGCATCCATGCAAATGTCTTCAACAAATGGAGCAGCAAATTGAAAATAACTGTGTGTCATAATATCTAGATAATAAACCAAATAACTACAGCAACACCATTTGTTCTTGGGATATGTATACATAACTATTGCTGGTGAAAACAAAGCAGAAGGTGGTTTAATTATAAGTAACGAAACATATGTGCAACCATTCCACCAACATTCATCAGCACATTAAGGCATATCTGATGACTGCATGGGCACGTTAAAGAGGATGCTCCAGATCTATTTTCCAAGCAGAGGCAAGGTAGTGACTTTTGAACTAATATGTAGCCTCTAGAGGCTCGCAGAACAATTGCAACAATGTGCTATAAGACCATTTCTGCCCAACAGCCTATGTTGCACCTCCGACCCACTTATAAGTATCAAAATGCAACAGCAGCACATTGCAAATTATGTGCCATAAGCGGTTAGTTCATAGCTAAAAATAGCTTGGAAGGAAACAATCAACAATAAATCAAGACAGGCTTTCAAACAACAGGATACTCCATGCAATAGATAAGCCCGCCATTTGGCCCCATCCCAAGCTCCTCCATGACATCATCCAAAGATATGAGCTCTCTAATATCTACAGAAGTACCCCACACGAAGCTGATTAAGAGCCATATGTAAATGTGTGCATAACACCATAAGGACATTCTTACCCGTAGCTACAGGATAGCTGAAGTGCTCTGCAGCTGGATCCAGATTGACCATATGAATCCTCCTGCCCAGCGTCTCGCAATGTTGATACAAACCGGAGCAGTAAGTCGACTGCATAGCATTAACAGCTGGTTAGAACACGCCATTTCTCAACCTCTCCTTAATCAGACTCTGACCTGTGCAACCCCACTTTAGCCCGGCGAACTTGCACTATATTGTTCAAAACTATCTGAAACATATACGTATAAGTATAGCCATATCAGGAATCACTAAACTTAACTAAACCTTATACATAAAGCATTTATTTCATTAGATATCATCTCACGTAGGAACAAAAACTCTACCAAAACAGCACAGACTATACAATCAAAACTATTAGAAGTTTAACGATGCAGAAGACGCAGCGGAAGAACCCTAATTTGACCGGAACAACGAGCAAACTCAGCCAAATCAAAATTAGCGCTGGATATTGAACTTAGCACCTCGTGGTCACATCAAACATCCAAAACATCAAGCAAGAAAGAAAGCGGGCGAGGAGCCGGAGGGCATCACCTTACCGCTGCCTGCGGGGCCGATGACAAGCTGCGCGAAACCCATGGCGGCGCGGGGCCACCGAGCGATTGGGGAGGGGTTTGGAGTAGGGTTTACAGAGGGGGCGGGGGGAGGTGGGGGGTCGGGGTCTGGGTCTGGGTAGGAAGGGAGGATTAGAAAGCGGAGGAGATGGCGGCGGTGAGGTAGGCGGCGCACCAGACGACGGTGGCGAGGAGGGTTCCGATTAGGGTGGACACCGCCATCGGCGTCCCGCGGACTGGTAGGTCGCCGCCGATTCCCCCACTTAGGCGAGGTAGAGGGAGCAGGAGAGGACGACGAGAGGAAGGCGTGGCTCGCCGGCGGCGGGGCGGAAGCGGAGTGCTGCGCGAGGCGAGGAGGTGGGTGCGGGGGTGAACGATGAGACAGTGCAGGGTTTGGAGTGTTGGTGGGAGATAGATACCAATCACACCAAACCGGTCTTTGCCAGTCTGTCGTGAACGTCCATCCGATAGCCATCCGACGGCTGCGAACAGCAAAAACCTCACCGCCCAACGGAGGAGCGGCGACCGGCTAAGACCCTGTTTGTTTAGGCTTTTTTTTGGTTTCTAGACTTTAGCTTCGAAGCCAGAAAAACACATATTTACCTGCTTTTGACTTTTGGCTTTGAAAAACCTAAAACAACTTTAAAAATTGTTTCACCTGTTTTTGGCTTTTGGCTTCGAAAAGCCTGAAACACTTCAAAAAAGCCAAAAACCTGCCAAACAAACAGGCCCTAAAAATAGGAAACCGACCGGCCCAACAGGCCCCACAAACCAAGACCGGTACGTACTTTCGGGTGGCCAGTTCACACCTTTTTTTATGATCGTCTGGTTTGAGAAGTGTAACTGCGATTTGATTTCCTTCGAAAAATGAAGGCATTTCTGCGTCACGGTCAATGATTAGCTTGGATGCCAAGTGTAACTCTTGTGAGTGCTTGCCACAGGCACAACTTTTTGGTTCTTGACCTCTTGTAGGAGAAATTGCGAGAAGTTTAAGTTGATGTAGTCATGTAATATAGTTTTTATGGAGAGTTTAAAACTTTCAAAATACACCAGCGTATTGAGAACATACCATTTTTCTTTCATAATAAACTTTTCGATCGTCTTTACATAGTTTCTTATGCAAGACAACATCTACAAGTGATACCTGCCCTAATAGGCCGGCCCAAATGGAAGCAGACGCTCGAAGATGTCTCTTCCAGTTGCTGCCTTACATCCAATTAAATAAACAAAGTAATTAATTATACAGTAATGACGATTAACGAATATGTTAACAAACAATAATGCATGTATAATAATGATTAACGAATGAACCAATCAAACTGATCAAACTAGGAGCAAAGTGTAAGCGGTAGCATGTCACATCGAGCACGGTCAGTGCAGCGCCGCCGGGGGGCAGGTTATCTTCTTATCGTTGGAGCGGCATGACGGCCCGCCCGCCGAGTCCGTGTCCTCCCCTACCAGAAACCGCCGCGCCAGCTTCAAATGCGGCACCACCGAATATCTCCACACCCGCGGCGCCAGCGCTCCGCTCCTCCGCCGCGACCCAGCTGCACCGTCGTGACCATCAGCATTTGCTCCATGATCAGGCCCAGCGATCAGCTCCTTCTCCACGGGTCGGATCCGGGCCTCGTCCCGGCGCAGCCGTTCATCGCCGTGAACGACGTACACAGAAGGGACTGCAGGTTTTTGCGGCTTGGCCTGCGGCTCTTTTGGAGATAATCTGGAGCAGTAGGATGTCTGGACAAGGACACAGGTGAGGAGGAAGAAGGACAGGAGCGCGTGCGAGCACCGTGCCATTTGGTCAGGGGGTTAGACGAGGTACGCACTGCGCTGAACTGAAGTTGGTAGCTTCAGATACTACTTGAGCTGAGCTTTCTTTGGAAGATCTAGCTTATGAGGTACGAATGACCACGATGTAACTGTGACAGAGAGATTTATAGGACTATAGGAGCATGGAGCGGAAATGACAGGGCAATGGCAAGGAAAGGTCCTGCCATTTTCACCGAAGAGGCCGCCACGGTGAGAAGAGCTGAAACGATGACGGGGCATGCGGACGCGAAACAGGAGATCATATCACTCGGCCAGGGACGTACGGGTGCCGGATACAGGATACTACTACTCTACCACCTTACCAAACCGACAGGCCATGCAACTTCAGTTAAAAGTCTCAGGCATGGTACATGCGACGAACATACCGTATCTTGCGACGGAAGAAACCTTTGCTCTGTTCACAACTTCACATCCATGCGCAGAGACTAAAAAGTTTGAACTTTTTACAGACAAACAGTCTTCCTGGAAATTATGCATGTCTACTTGTCTAGTTTAGAGAGAACAGGCATGTCTGCTTGTCTCGATTGCACGTAAAAAAAATGCAGTAATATTTGTCAGTGGTTTATACTTTAATATACTTGTACTACTATTAATATACATATCAAGGATTTGATTCGATGTAAGTGCAGGATTCTTCCAAGGTATGCTGGGTCGTCGGACTTCGGAGTTTGGACTTTGGAGTGGTTTACATACAGAAATTTCTCATGGTTCACACGGGTGGTTCTTCTACGGCTGGTGGCAGTTTGAGTGTTGGGACTGATATGCCTCACTGCCGCAGATTGACTCTTGCTCAGCTGTACACGGCACAACGAAAAGAATCTTCTTTGAAGAGAGAGCATCGTACTTGAAACCGCCTAGGCTACACGTATTGTACTTTCTGCAAAAAAAACTACTATTGGTTTTCTCTCCATGGGCATTGAGCAGCGACCAAAATGCATGCCGAGCAGTTGTGTTCTTGGAAACTTTTTTGACAGAGGTATCTTCTCGGAAACTGGTATAACGTAGCTGGAAGGAGAATATCTGGGATTACCTGCCAAGCGCAAGTTGCTGATCTACTAATTAGAAGCGGAGTTCATTTCTTGTTTTCTGACTTGCTTTCTGCGATAAAGTACCAGCAGAGCTTGTGCCGGTTTCGTTAAAAAAACTCGTGATAATAATATATAGAAAATTATGTTCTGAAGGTGTTACAATTATAAGAAGATCACTAAAGTAATTAAAATTACGGTTTATGCAGAAGTACAATGGAAATGTATATATATTACTACCTCTATTCGGAAATCGATAAAATGTGAAGTTAAATTTTTCTAACTTAAACTGAAAAAATATATATATATATAATTTTTTATTAATATATATATATATAATGATTAAATAAGAAAACTGTGTTAAAATCTAAATCGACAGTTACAAACGGAGAGAACTGCTCCTATATCGTTCGAGAAATCCAATCAGAGAAGTTATGTGCGGCTTCCCAGCTTATCATTTGGATGTTAACTCTTTCAGATATAATTATGTGATGCATAACATAATGAGTTGTTACAACGCGCGCACGTGGGACAGACGCGCTCACCCGCACAGAGGTGACACACTGACACGTTGAAGAACACACTTATATTATATATATATTTGCAGGGATTTTCTTGGACATCTTACAGGATACGGAAAGAGTACACGCATGATGCATCGGATCGTTGTCGTTAGTCGTGACTCGTAGAAGGGTAGCATGCACATTAATTATTGGGTTAATTATTAAACGGCTAAAAGCACCCCTTCAAAAACTATATATGCATATATAGCACGCGGCACATGCTTAAAATAGCAGTGTTACTCGAGCTAATGCGGGCTCGGCGGGCAACGATTATGATAGTTGGAGCGACATGAAGGACCCGATGACCCCGTGCTGGCTTCCAAGATTCTCCGTCCAAACGCCGGACGCGCAGCCGCGGCCGCCGGCCAGCTGCCGCCGCCGCCGCTGCCCCCCGCCTGCGTCTCGACTCCCACTTCATGCGAGGGAGCGGGGACGCCAGCATCCTGGCGCCGTTGCTCGTGTGCGCGCAGGTCCGCTGCTGCTGCTGGAAGCACGGAGCAGTCGAGCAGCAGCCCTTGCAGCGGAGCGACGACAAGGAGGAGCAGAAGCATTACTCCGCATCCTGCAGGTAGCACCATATGTACGTTCTAGTTTGTTCTACTTCTAGCTAGCTTGGCTTTGGCTCTTGAGATTTTTACTCGCCCGTCGTGGCTTGAGAATGAGGGTAGCGAGAAGGGGGGGTGCCCACCATTTTATACCATGGGAAAAGCACTTTGCTGTGCCGGTAACTCCTTCCCCGGTTCTCACTCTCCTTCCTTCCCCATGAGGTATCGAGGTTAACAATGACAGGAACGTACAAATTGTAGGAAGTAGCAGCTGAATTGCCATGGTAAAACGCTTGCATTGTCGACAGGGAATAAGCATCGAGACGCGCGTGGTTGCAGACTGCAGTTCTTCTTGATCGGGAGCTGATACGGCGAGGCATGCGAGAGAGAATATTACGACCCGGCCTGCACTGGTAATTCCAGTCTCCAATAAATCATAATTACGAATCCCGCGGACGGTGCCGCCCTTTTTACCTGGTAGTTGCCATTCAGTTCCTGACGCGGAACTTCAGTCAGTGTATTGGTTTCGTCGTAGCTACGTACGGTCGGTTTGCCTACATGTGATTTGATCCTGCGGCAGCGTAATCCCAGCAGAATGCAGGTGCAGCAACTCATTTGTGCCGCTCAATATGAAAAGCAAGGAGTATATTTTTTCGCCCCAAAGTGAAAAAATAAGAACTTTGTTTTTCAGATGAAAGTGAAAAGGAGGCTGGAAATATGTGGGGTATTTTCCTGCATGACAATTCCCGCTTCCCATGGATGTCTCCACGCTTGCACGGGAGAGGAGAAGCCTTCTTTTTTCTATTTCCAGCAACCAACCGACTTAATTAATTAATCAAGAAAGTCCTTTAAAGTCTTTAATAAAACACATAGCAACAGGGTCCTTAATAAAACAAATGTTACTCCTTTAGACTCATTGTGTCTAGCTCCCACCATTTGCATCTCATTGTAGTTTCCAAGTCTCCGATGAAGAAACTATAGAAGGCCAAACCTACACAAGTTAGACTAACCTCAAAGGTTCTAAAGAGCCACATGAGTCACTGATACGTTAAAAACGTATTGAGTATTTTTGAGTTTAATAATATATTTTTATTATATTTTTAATAAGTTAATTATATTTCTAGATTATTTTTAGTAAACCTCCAGGCTGCATTTTTATCCCTTTATTTTTTAAACTCAGGAAAAACACCGCAAAAGTCAGAAAATCGAGCATATTTGGGAACATTTTGGAGGGGGAAGATTTCCTACGAAAGGAGGCGGACAGCGGGGCCACCACCTGGCGGGGCGGTAGAAGCGGGAGCACCCTGCCGCCCCCACCTATCGTCTGGAGGCCCTAAGGCTCCGCTGGCGGCACCCCTTCACAAGTAGATCCGTTTTCTAGTGGTGTTTCATCTATATATACACAAGGGTTCGCGTCGCGAAGAGAAGAGAGAGGCGGTGGGATAGACTCCAAGGTTCCTGCTGGGAGCCATAGTTTTCTACTTTATCACCACCACAAACTTCACCCATAGATTATCCCTTATAGCAAACCTCCATAGCTAGAAACACATTGTAATTCATTTATGATCATCAAGACTTTCTAGATTGCTTTGTATTTTGGTACTCATCAATATATGGATTATTCGTTCTTGTTAATTTGCATGATGTGTGAGTAGCCCATCAAGACTACGGTGTTGCAGTATTAACTATGTAGCAATTTATCTATATTTGTGATGGTCATCCATCTTCGGCGCTATCAATTATGTTATTATGATTGCCATCTATCTTCGGTGCAATTAATTTATTCATTGGAATTGATATGAATATCTGTATAATGCCCCAAAAGGGATCATAGTAGTTATTTGTCTTGTAGACCCCCTTTGCTAGACATGGCAACACTAGTGAAGAGGAGATGTCGCTCGGTGGATGAGTGATAGAAATCTGTAATTGATAGGAGAAGGTACGAAGACTAATACTTTATGCCATAACCGACGTAAGTGAAAGTGCACAAACTTGGATTAATGGTAGAGGTGCAAACGGTTTCTCCATTAGTTAGACATTGTATTATGCGCTTCACTTATATTTAGAATCTCAATATCATTATGAAGAATTGTTACTGGTGAACCTATATACCCCTTGCCTCATTTTCCACCATTAGAACACCTCCTGTAGCACTTTTAGTAATAGTTAATTTGATACTTTTTATTTATTTTGAAAATAGAAATTGCATCATAAGTCAAGTAGTTGCATATTTTAATTTTTTATTGCATTCTCGAGATTCACAACTATTTGAGAAAGGTAGTTGTGCATCTAAACCTTCACTTTTGTTATTTTACCAAGGGATATCAAGCACCACTTCCTGAGGTTTGATACTCTTTTTCATCAAAAATCCTACAATCAACTCCTGTACTTGTGGATCATTAGCCACCCACCCCAAATAGGTGAAAAACCGTTGAATGCAATACGATCGGGGATAAACCCCTTGCAAGGCAAGATGTCGAACCGTTGCTTTGTCACTGGATCACCGGATAAGAAGACCAAGAGCACAAAATGATGAAACGGAAGAACCACTCACCAAAAGAAACTCAACGCCGGCGTTGTGACCACCACCATCAAGTCAGGCCAAAGTGTCGGATTGTGAGTTGTCAATCCTCGACACCAAAACACCACTGGCTCCCCAGCGTCGCTGCAACAAGCACACCACGACGGGGACAGAGCCCGGAGACGTTTATTATGTATGCCGCCGCCTCCACTATCAAACGCCACCACTAAGGAAACACAAAACAAACATAGAAGAGACCTAATCTGTAAGTCAAGCATTTATTCAAGGTTTTTCCCACCTCCCGAAACCAGATAGGCTGCCAGAGGCGAGAGGAACCAGTGGAGAAAACGAGAAACAGTGGGGCTCTCTGGCGGCTACGGTTAATTTTTACGGACGAGAATAGTCTAATTTGCATGTTTTTAGCCAGAATAGTCTAATTTGCATGTTTTTTAGCCTCTTTTTTCTAGATCACGAAGAAGCGAATATGAACACTGAACAGAATGTGCCCTAGTTAGTCATAACATCTTAGCCCATATATTAGCGAAAGCGGGTAGCCCACTAAAACTTAACAATCGGACCGTAACAGCGACCCGCCACAACAGCCGGCCTAGCTGTCAGAGCGAAGTAAAATAGCTGAGCAGCCGCGCTCATCGGAAATGCTTCATGGTTACAGTCTGTACGTCGCAATGAACACTGCGGTTTAAATGGAACGCTAGTCAGATGCACGGTTTAAAAGATAAAGAGTATAATCGTGCTTTTTATTCTCTAGTTCTGTGTCTGTTGTGTGAATTAGCGGGGTTTGCAAATGCCTCACGGGTTATGTTACAAACCGTTGTGTTATTATCAGGGTCACCAATACTAACTGACCCGACCCATGAACTGACACCTCAGGTCACTCGCTGGCGCCACGTTGGACATGAATGTCATCTATGTGATATCCCGCATCCGCACGCTTCGGCTCTGGAGTTCCATTGCCAAGCTGCTTGGCTTCCTTGCGCATCGCTGCTAGAAATCCAATTTCTTAGTGGAGGGCCGGCGGTAGCGTTTCGCAGTCGCAAGGAGAGAGCTCCATTTGAACCTAGTTAGCAAGGGCGGAGCTGAAGTGAGGCAAAAGTGGGCTATGGCCCTTTCAACTCTAGACATTTATATAGAAACCCTTAATTTCACCACTTAGATACTATGTTGACATTACATCTGCTCCTACTTATAAAGTAATTTAAACATATTTACTGAGATTTGCCCCCTCGGTATTTCACTTCAAACTCTGCCACTGCTAGCTTGGGCGATGAGTCTAAAAATGTTTAGCTAGATTACAGATTCTTTTATAGAATGCTAAGCTAGTTTTTGGATGGATAATGGGTTGGACTCGGAGCCTTAGGAGGTGCCACCATAGAGCTTTAGGTGGTGCCACCATAAATAGGTGCATGGAAGGTAATTCAAGTCGAAAAAGAAACCTATGCCATTTCACGGGAAGTATGTAAGAAGAGGGGATCACATTTATCATTAGAAGAATTATCTATTAGGAAGTAAGAAACGCCATTTAGAGATTTTTAATGACATGAAATGAGTTTTCCTAGAGCTTACCAAACTATGCCTCAACGTGGGCGTAAACACGCACTCTCTCCTTACACGCACGGTGCATTTGAACAATCAGCCAACATGTATACCCAACATTCCTTTACTTCCACGTGCTCACTTATGAGCATAAAACATAACAGAAGGGCCTCTGTGCAGACCAACAACAACTGCTACGACCAAACTATTGCAATGTTCTACAACTAATGACGCTAAAAGATCATTATACTTCCCAGTGGTGGGTGAGGCGACAAGGATAACCAACGAACCGGCATAACTATATACCTTATCCGCCTCGGGCACTGAAATTTGGAGAAACTATTGTATACCATTCACTAGTAATAAGCTAACTAAGTTTGTGATCATATCCTATGTAATATAAGTTATTAGATTTTGGTTTACATGTAAATAAAATAGTGAGAGATTAAGTTGTCCACCGATTATATTTTGGAGTAAATAAGTATATGACATCATCTATCTATGCTAGTATAAATTATATTGCTTGCTGACAGATCCAGTGTTACAATATATATAGGTGAAAATCTCAATAATATAGTAACAAATATAGCCGAATATATGGAGGATATAATTGATATTTTTCTATAAGTTATTTTTTCATGTAAGCACAACAATAAGCACAAAATTACTTTATGCTAAAGAGGGTTCTCATATATTTGTATAGAGTAAATTGCACCAGCAGTCCAGGAACTTGGGAGGTGGGAGCATCCTAGTCCAGGAACTCCGAAAACGCTGATCTGGATCCATGAAGTTGCCTAATTGAAGCAAGTTTCGTCCTAATGACGAAAATTTTATAAATACGTCCTTCTATTCTTCTCTTCTTCATCTTTTTAGTCCTCAGCAATTTACTCAAAAAAGAAAAAGAAAAAAAATCCAAAAAGGGGAGCGCAGGTGCCGATTGGGGTGCTCGGCCTCCCGTTCCAGTCCGGCCTCTCGGCCGGCGGCGACCCGCGGGAGCTCCCCCGCCTTCTTCCTCCTCAAGGCTCGCGCTCACCGCTGCCCTTGCCGCGGCGGTCCTCCTCACCAACTCCCTCTGGGTCGCTGGATCCGGGCTAAGCGGGGAAGGCGGCAGCGGCCTTACCAGCGACGGCGAGGCGATAGGGCTCGGGTGAAAGGATCGAGATGCCGACTAGAGGGGGGTGAATAGTTGGCTTATAAAATTTCCCCTTTTAATTCTTCTATTTAAGTTGTCAGGTTAACTTCATAGATTAATAGTGACAGCTGTGACACAGGTGAGTGACACAGATGAGAACTATGTGTAAATTAACACACAGCTGTCACACAGGTGAAAGACACAGGTGAAAAGATAACCTAACACAGGTGATCTACTTAGACTATCTGAGACACAGGTGCTAGCACAGATGAGAACAAATGAATGAAACAGCTGAGTAACAGATGATCACACACAGGTGTAAAGGGAAGCTAGCACAGGTGAAAAGGTAAGTGCAACAGAGCAAGTCTAAGAGACACAAGCAAGCAAGAGTAAACAGATAAGCATGCAGTACAGGAAAGTAAAGGAGACTCAGAGATTTTTCACCGAAGTTCCCAACTCTTGCAGAAAAGGTACGTCTCCGTTGGAGAGACCACTCCTAAGAGATGGCCAGCACTGAATCGTGCTTGTTCTCCGAGTACCTGATCTTTCAGGACTCTTCTTTCTTGCTTGTGGAGATCCTTTTGCCTTGCAGCAGGTAGACCTCAGAACACCTTCACAAACTACTGGTTCAGCCCACACAAGCTTGGGTGATACCAGCAACTCCTACACCCGTCTAGGAGCAGACAAACTCCAAGAGTAACAGATGATCCAGCAGCAATCTCTTGGAGGAACCTTTGCTCGTGCTCTAGCTCACAAACCCACTCGAACTAACCCTTAGGCGCTTGGCTCTTGTGGAGTGGTTGGAGGCTTTGCAACGGTCGTATGAGAATCACTGATTTGAGCAAGGTTGAGGACAGGGTCCTCCCCTGGTCCCCCTATATATAGGGTCCACAGGCACCTGACCGTTACCCTGTTGCCACGTAGGATTAAGTGAGCCACCGGTGTCAACCACCTGTGACACAGCTGAACCCTACACTCAACTGTAACCGGCTCAGGCAGACTGACACCTGTGTCACCGGCGGCACACACAGGTGAACCCTTAGCTGATAGCAGCACTACTCAGCCCGGTCCTGGCACACTACATGCCCTCAGCATACTCTACCTAAGCTACCTGAAAAGGAGAGAACCTCCGACAGACCCCTGACACCTCAGACCCTATCGCAGAGCAGTTCCCTTAGCTTTTACAAGCTCTCTCCCGGTACAGAGGTGTACCTGAGTCATAGAGCGGAAGACTACCTGTGACACAGCTGTGTCACACAGGTGCCTAAGGCTCTAGGGTTTTCACACAGCTACATACTTTTGTGCAAAGCTATTGACACAGGGCAATTGGCCTCAAAGCACCAATCCCCTTGACCAACACTCTGAGCAATGAGCAAGGTTCCCTTAGACAACTGCTACTGTTTCATCCCTCTTGATAGTACGGGTGGTTCCTATGGACTCAAAGAAACTAGCAAATCTAGGCTTCACCTGCCACCAGCTGAAGTCACGGCCCTTGACGCATCAAGCCACCATCACCCTGCTTGCAGCTCCCTGCACAGCACCAGCATCTTCTCAGCTGTGGCACAGCTCCCTAGCACAGCCATCTCTTTGTCCTTGAACCCACCTTGTACCTTTTTGGTGGCCATCCTTCTCTGGATAGCCCTTCATCATGGAACCTGTAAGATATGCTTACACTCAAATGTAAACATTAGATTCCAGTTTAGGTTGCCATTAACCATCAAAACCAAATTAGGGCCTAGATGCTCTTTCAATCTCCCCCTTTTTGGTGGTTAGTGGCAAACCAAGCTTCACACATTCAAATATATAGAATTGAAGAATTGAAACATGTGAAAGTTGGTAGAATATACTCCCCCTGAATCTGTGCATAAAAGATTTGTTTGACAAGAGATGCACAGTTAACAAGTTTAAGCATGGGAAGTATTTCCTGATGACTTGCATTCTTATCAGTTTAAGTATGTTGATGAATGATCAGAGCATTATGTTCCTTATCAGAGCATACATGAAAGACAGAGCAAGCCATATTAAAAACATATGTACATCAGAGCACAAAATGCACAAAGATATCAGAGCATATGAATTAAGCATTTGATATGTGCATCAGGGCATGATAGACATGTATATATCAGAGCATACATACATAAAACATGTATATATCAGAGCATACATATATAAATGGTATCAGAACCATAAAGCATGTAAAACAAAACAAACTATGAATCTGAATATTCACACATGTTTGTATTAGGGCAAGATGTGCATTTAAAGCATACCAAAAATGTGTATCAGAGCATTATCAAGAATGTGTATCAGAGCATTACCAAACATGTGTATCAGAGCATTCCAACATATATAAAAGAGAGCATAAGAATGCATAAGACATGTATCAGATCAAAAAGATTTGCATAAACAGATACGATGTTATCAAGACATAAGATACAACAGAAGAACCAAGTCTTGATACATCATTTTGAAAATAAGCTTTCCCTAGCACCACTCTACTCTCTCTCCCCCTTACTCTACACACTCTCTCCCCCTTTGACACTAAAACACCCAAAAAGGAAGACAGGAGGTAGAGATGCTTCAAGAAGACTTGCTCTTCAGCAGCTGGAGAACCTCTGAGAACTGGCTGGACATAGCTGAGAGCTGATTGGACATATCTGAGAGCTGAGATTGCACTTGATCCATGTCGGCTTTCAGATGAGAGACTTCTTCTCGAAGCTGGCGATTCTCTTTTCGCAGAGCAGAGAGATGAGCTGGAATGACCTTAGTCACAAAAGCTATGGAAGGGTTGCAAGAAGTGTCATCATCATCATCAGTGTTTAGCACAGGTGCAGCAGCTGTGGCACCGGTGGGGACTTGTCTTTGCACAGGTGATGACCGAGGAGGAGCAGTTCGAGCAGCTGTGTGACTGGGAGATGACACAGCTGGTCCAGGAGAGTCTCCAAATAATGCAGGAACTGCAACCTCATCTGGATGATCATCTGCCTGAGGTCTAAGCTGGGTTTTGATTGTCTTCACAGAGAGGTCAAGAGAAGAGCTCATAAGACTTGTTCTTTGAAGGATCATGTACATGATGTACGATCCATACCTCAGCTTAGCCTTTTTGTCCTTGGAGATAGCATCTATCTCATGAAAAATGTATCTTGCAACATCAAAGTGCTGATTCTTTGCTATATGCACCAATATCTGCCAGGTTGCATTATAAACAGCATCTGTGTTACCCCCTTTGGGTTGAAGAGTGACATTGAGAATCTTGATCAGATGCTTGACAGTGATGGTTATACCCTTGAAATAGACATGATCTGTAGGAGACTTGGCAGGAAATCAGAAGTTCCTTGGATAGAATTTTCTTCTCACTTCATTTGGAACTTGTGCAAGCTTGAAAAGATTTGACATGCCTGGTTCCAGAGGAGCATGCATCAAGCTATTGAACTCTGGAGCTGTGATTGAAAGAAGTTGACCTCTTGTCATCCAGAGCATAACATCCTGATTCTGCTGTTCTATCCAAACTGTGGCATAGAACTCCTTGATGATCTCAGGATCATAAGCTTGCTGAAGATTGCATAGGAATTCAAGACCTGAGGCTTGGATCAGAGAAGGAACTGCTCTCAGTCTTGAATCTGACATAGCTGACCAGTCAATGGTCTTGCAATCTACAAATCCTTTGGAGCCAAATATCTCATGGTATATACCCTTTTGATGATCATTGTGGAATCTGGGGTCTGAGCAAGATGGAGCTATAAACTCCTGATCTTCAGAGAAGTATGAGTTTGTTGACCTCATCTTTATGAATGAACTTGGTCTCATTGAGGCAACTTTGCTCTTGGATCTCTTGGGATCACTCTTTGGCAGTTTCTTGGCATCAGCTCTAGAAATAAATTCCATCTGATTGGCCTCAGTCCTCAGAGCATGAGAGAAGATGTAATGATATTTATCCTCCATGTCTTCTTCTCTGACTGAGTGACTGGGAGAGCTATCCTCATATTCTGCCACTTCATCCTCCTTTTCTTCTTCTTCAGCTTCTTCTGCTGATTTGCCACTTGTAGATGGACTCTCTCCCTGATAGTCTTCATCAGAATCAGCTTTGGCTTTTCTTGGCCTTGGAGGAGTTACAGACACACCTCTGCCATCATCAGATGAGCTCTCAGAGCTTTCTTCGCTTTCTTCTGGCTCAGCTAACTTACTGACCTGTGCCACAGGTGATGACACAGGTGGTTGAACTGACTGAGCTGGGTCAGCTGGCGGTGACACAGGTGATGGAGACCGGTGAGAGTCTTGAGCTTTAGATTCTTCTCCTGCCTGAGGCACAGCTGGTTGAGACAGCTGTGGACTTGAGGATTTTGCAGCCACTGGGGACTCTGCTGAAATTGGTTTTGACAATGCAGGCACTTGAGCCTTGGAAGCAGCTGGATCTTCAGCTTCAGAGACTATAAACTGAAAAGGAGA
Organism: Stipa capillata; assembly: GCA_019208055.1. Classification (NCBI taxonomy): domain Eukaryota; kingdom Viridiplantae; phylum Streptophyta; class Magnoliopsida; order Poales; family Poaceae; genus Stipa; species Stipa capillata. Next base: position 91,665 of record JAGXJF010002309.1, read on the forward strand.
CAAAGGCTTCTGAACATCCAGAGTTGAAATAGAGTCAATGCTGGTTGAACTCTGAGATTTTCTGCCTTTCCTCTGATATGCCTGTTTGCCAAACCTGTCTGAGCTAGCTACCTGTGACACAGGTGGTAGCGATTCCTTCTTGATTTCTTGAAGATCTTTCTTCTGCTGATCCAACTGATCTTTGAGAGACGGCTTAGAGCTCTGGGTTGATTCAGAGATTATTTCAATCTCAGGTTCTTGTTCAGACTTCTTTGCAGTAGGCTCCTCAGTGATTTCCACTGTATTAGATCTCTTTCTCTTTGTAGCTGCTGGAGCATCAGCTTTAGGGATAGGAATTTCACCAGAAAGCATCGCCTGCATGGTTTTGAGCTCAGCCTGCAAAGCTTGTTTTTTAGTGCCTCGAGGAATCCTTCTTATCTTTCCAAGCAAAGAATCAATCTCTGCAGCAAGACGTGTTTTAGCATCATCCTTGCTGAGACCTGGTTGAAGGAAAGATCGAGCTTGAGGAGGTTTTCTGAAATCTTCAGATAGCTGACCTCTCTTGAGTCTGATTTCAGCCAATAGATATTGTTTCTCAAGACCTTTGGGCAAAGAATCTGCTTTCTTCAGCAGCTCTTCTATCTGTTGAAGAAGATGACTATCTCTGGCATCAGTTTTAGATAAGCCTCTCTGATCCTTAGGCCCTGACAACAAGGATTTTGCTGAGAGCTTATCTTGCTTTTCAAGAATTTGCTTCCTGATTTCGACTGCAGCATCATGAGAGGATGTTGACTGCAACTGCTTGTATAAATCTGCAATTTCTCTTAAGAGTTCCTTATCTTGTTCTGATGGAACAGGAATGCCCATGGAAATAGGCCTTGCAGCCTCTGAAAGCTCAAAGCTTTTGGCAGTATAGATAGTGTTCAGCTTTTTCTTGGTTTCTTCATCTGTTTCTTCTCTTATCTGAATTGCTAACTTTTTCATCTCTTCAAGAACCATCTGATCATACTCAAGTTCTTCTTGAGACACTTTAGGCGGTGGAGTAGGTTTTCCTGATTGTGAGTGTGCCACTTGGCACCACTACATCTTCAATGGATGGCTTTGGAGATTTCTTTGCTATCTTTTTGCCCTTCTTGACAGCCTCTTTTCCCAAAGAAGTGTGCTCAACTGCAGCTGAGGACCTTGTCCTTTTAGATGGAGCACCCTGAGAACCAGCTTTAGAAGCAGCTGCCTTCTTTCCAGCAGCCACTCTCTGCCTGTATGCCCTTTGCTGTGCCTTTCTTTTCTCTGCAGCCTCCTGTTTCAGTCTCAGCCTCTCTCTCTCTTGATCTGAATCTGAGATAACTAATTCCATGGGAGATTTCTCTGGATCAGACCATTTCAGAGCACTGTCAGCTTTCTCAGAACCTGAAGACATCTGCTGAGACAAGATAGATAAGAGAGAAGTAGGTAAGAGGTGTTCATTTGATGCAGAGTAATAGCTGTGTTAGACACCTGTGTTAGGATAAGCAGACACAGGTGAGGACTTAGAGCTTTACCGAGGTCTTAGCCTGTTGAATAGGCACACCTGTGTGACAGGTGAGACCCTAGCGGTGACACAGCTATGTGCGGGGGCGGACAGCAAATTCATGGAATTTTGAGTTTGACAAGGATTTGCTGGCCGATTTTAGCTTGGATGAGATTTAAAGATGGCACAAGAGTAAGACCAACCCTAATATGGACCAATGCGCTAATAGATTAGGCAACCAAGACCTAGAACATGAACTGAGCACAAAGGAGGGTTTTGCAGTGGCTTACTTTGATCAAGATTGAACTTTGCTGCGGTTGAATCGACGTTAGAGATCAACGGAGTGCTTCCTTCAACTTGTTTGAGAAATTTCGATGACGAAACCGGCGAAAAAGATGAGAACTCGAAAAATTGGCGCACGGCGGAAGTTTTGGGTATGGGAGTTCGAAGCGGTTTCTGTGTGGACGCAGCAACTCTTTATATAGGTCCAGAGGTTATAGAGTGGCTGGGTCACAGCTGACATAAGGACCTGTGACACAGGTGAAAGAGATGTATACTCTGGCCTATGGAATTTTCAAAGCATTCACCTGAGACACAGCTGGGAGACTCAGGTGACAAGTATTTCATCTAGTGAACATCAAGATGGATTGATTTAGATAAGAAAGAAAGCATTAGCACTATCAGAATGTCCTTAAGTGATCTTCTCAGTGTCAGCTTGCCAGAAAATCAATCAAGCAAAGCCCAAGCTGACATGAGTTAATCTATATAAAGACTTGTACACAGAAAGTGCACTTTACAGACTATAATATATAATATCAGCATGATGCAAAGCACACACCTGTGAGACAGGTGGGTAGCACAGGTACAAAGATGTAAATGATAAAGATGAAATCACATCAGCTAGACACCAAGCCAAACCTTTTATTGCAGGTTAGAGACATCAATGATATTCAATTCACTCCTCAGGGCACAGAACCTGGTCTCATTTAAGGGCTTGGTGAATATATCAGCTAATTGTTTTTCAGTCCTTACATGGCACAGCTGTATATCTCCTTTTTCTACATGGTCTCTAAGGAAGTGGTGCCTCACTTCTATGTGTTTGGATCTTTGGTGATGTACTGGGTTGTTGGCTAACTTGATTGCACTTTCATTATCACAGAAGAGGGGTACTTGATTAAAAGATATGCTGAAATCTTTCAAGATCTGCCTCATCCATAATAATTGAGCACAACAACTACCAGCAGCGATATACTCAGCTTCTGCAGTGGAAAGGGCTACTGAATTTTGTTTCTTGGATGACCAGGACACCAAAGAGTGCCCTAGGAAATGGCAGGTACCCGAGGTGCTTTTTCTGTCAACCTTACACCCAGCATAGTTGCTATCAGAGTAGCCAACTAGCTCAAAGTTTGCACCTTTAGGATACCACAAGCCAAACCCTGGAGTGTGAATTAAATATCTCAGAATCCTGCGGACTGCCACTCTGTGACAATACTTAGGGTTAGCTTGGAATCTAGCACACATACAAACACTAACCATAATATCAGGCCTAGATGCACACAAATATAGCAATGAGCCTATCATAGATCTAAATTCCTTTCGATCAGCAGACTTACCTTCAGTGTTTAGATCAAGATGGCCATTTGTTTGCATGGGAGTGTGTATACCTTTTGCATCCTTCATGCCAAACTTGGTGATGATGTCTTTGGTGAACTTTTCTTGAGAGATGAAAGTACCTTCCTTCAGTTGATGGATCTGAAGTCCTAGGAAGTACTTGAGTTCTCCATCCAAAGACATCTCAAATCTCTTGGTTATCAGCTTGCTAAACTCTACACTCATGGAACGGTTAGTACTACCAAATATTATGTCATCGACATAAATTTGGCACACAAATAATTCTTTTCCATTTCTTTTAGTGAATAGAGTTGTATCAACTAAGCCCATTTTAAATCCATTGCTTATTAGAAATTCTTTCAATGTGTCATACCATGCTCTTGGTGCTTGTTTTAGACCATATAAAGCTTTGTGTAATTTGTAAACATGGTATGGCTTTTTATCATTTTCAAAACCTGGTGGCTGCTCTACATATACAAGCTCAGAAAGCTTACCATTCAGAAATGCAGACTTGACATCCATCTGGTACAGCTTGATATTGTGATGAGCAGCATAGGCTAACAGGATTCTGATGGCTTCAAGTCTTGCCACAGGGGCAAATGTTTCTCCAAAGTCCAGACCTTTTACTTGTGTGAATCCTCGTGCCACAAGTCTGGCTTTGTTTCTTACCACCAGTCCATTAGTATCTTGCTTGTTCCTAAAGACCCATTTGGTTCCAATCACATTATGGTCTTTAGGTCTTTCCACCAGTGACCATACTTCATTCCTCTCGAACTGGTTGAGCTCTTCATGCATAGCATTGATCCAATCAGCATCCTTTAGAGCTTCACCTATGGTCCTGGGTTCAACAGTTGAGACAAAGGAGTAATGCTCACAAAAATTAGCAATTCGAGATCGAGTGGTCACTCCCCTATTAATGGCACCGATGATGTTGTCCACAGGGTGATCCTTCTGCAGCCGGCTGATCACAAGGGGATCGGGGTCAACTGCCTGTGTCACAGCTGATGGAGTTGCCTGTGACACCGGTAGTTCTTCCTGTGACACAGCTGGGTGCATGAAGGCTTCTGCGTCAAACTGATCATTGGCTGGGTTGCACTCGAACTCTATTTCATGATCTCCAGTGTCTTCAAGGATTGATGCAGAAGAGGGTTCTTGATCACTTGGTGAGGCAGGCTCCTCCTTGATGGTGGGTCTGATCTCACCGGTGGACTTCTTTAGAATATCCTCATTTCCTACATCAATAGCAACTTGCTCTCCTTGGGAGCCATAAGACTCATCAAAATCCACATCTATAGATTCTTCAACAACCTGAGAGGAAGTGTTAAAGACTCTATAGGCATGGGAGTTAGTGGAATAACCAAGGAATATACCAACATCAGATTTAGCTTCAAACTTAGTTAGGCGTTTGCCTTTCCTAAGAATGTAGCACTTACAACCAAATACTCTGAAGTATGATATGTTAGGCTTGCTGTTGGTGAGCAGTTCATAGGGAGTCTTCTTGAGTAGTGGATGAAGGTATATTCTGTTGATAGAGTGACAGGCAGTATTGACAGCTTCAGCCCAAAATCTTGGTAAAGTCTTGTATTCGTCTAGAAGAGTCCTTGCCATCTCTATCAGCGTTCTGTTCTTCCTCTCCACCACTCCATTCTGTTGTAGAGCATATGGACCTGAAAATTCATGCTTGATTCCATACTTGTCCAGAAATGCTTCCACCTTGGAGTTCTTGAACTCACTCCCATTATCACTCCTGACCTTCACAAGATTCACCTTCCACTCATTTTGGACTCTGACAATGAGATGCTTGAACTTCTTGTACACCTGTGTCTTCTCCTTCAAAAAGAAAACCCAAGTATACCTAGAAAAGTCATCTACAATGACAAAGCCATATTTGTTACCTCCTAAGCTCTCATATGTTGTTGGACCAAATAGGTCAATGTGAATGAGCTCGAAGGGAGTGGAGGTGGTCATGATGTTCTTAGGTCGATGGGCAGCTCCGACTTGCTTTCCGGCTTGACATGCGCTGCAGGGTTTGTCCTTCTCGAACTTCACCTTTTCCAAGCCCTTGACGTAGTCATGCTTGCTCAGCTTGTTCAGGAGCTTCATTCCTGCATGTCCTAGCCACCTGTGCCACAGCCATCCAAGGCTGGTCTTGGCCATTAGGCACCATGGAGCTGCTGCAGGCTGTTCATGGAAGTTCACAATGTATAGCTTACCAGACCTGCATCCTTCAAATACTTGTGAATCATCAGATAGTTTAGATGCTATAACCTTTTCAGGATAGAAAGTGACTTTCATGCCTGTGTCACACAGCTGTGACACAGACATCAGACTATAGCCTATCTGATCAACAAGGATTACATTGGATAAGGAGTGATTTTCAGATATGGTAACCTTACCAATACCATTTACCTTTTCTTTTGAGTTGTCTGCATAGATCACATGTTTGCTTGGAAGATTTTCACTTGTGATCTCTACAAACTCCTCTCTGCCTCCAGTCATATGTTGTGTACATCCACTGTCCACAATCCAATCAGTTCCACTGGAGACAGTTTCCTGCAAGATTAGTGATGACACTTAGGAACCCAAACATGTTTGGTTCCCTTTGCAGTTTTACCATAAGCAGAAGTAGCAGATGTATATATAGCATATTTGTGCTTAAGGTTAGCAGCATCAGCAACAGATGATATGACTTTGATCTTCTTTGGCTGGCAGTCACCTGCAACCTTAAACACATGGGTTAGTGGCCTGTTAGATCTGTCTGTGACACAGGTGGGTACACAGCTGTGTAAGCCACCGGTGACACCGGCAAGTGTAGACTTGGGCACCCAGATAGCAGGCAACCACTTCGTCAGGTGCCTGTGACCTATGTACTTGGCCACTATCTTTCCCTTCTTATCCTTCTGCAAAACATAGCTTGGGTTAGAGGGAATGCTTGCTTCATTCTTCTTCTCTGCTCATGACCAACACTCTTGTTGTCATGGTTCCTGCCTGTTTCACAAATTTTGCTGCAAGACAGATGTTAGTGGCAGCATGCAGTTTATCTTTAACAGTAGGGGCAGAGTAACCCAAGCCTCTTCGGCCTTCATTCTTCTCAGCATTTCAGCTCTTATAAGCTGATAGTTTTGCATGGCAATGTTGGCACTGCAGAGACCTTTCCTCATGAGCCTCTTAAGCTCTTCTAGCTCCTCTTTGAGCTTGTTGTGCTCAGCTGCATCCACAGAGTTAGTAACAATAGAGGTTGAGGCCTCCTTAGAATTGTCTATCACTCCACCCGTAGATGTTAGAATATTGATTCTGCTGGCACAATTTAGACATGATTCAATGACAGTGGGAGCAGGTAAAGGCATAGCTTCAGCAATATTATCAGAAATATCAATGCATAAGGCATGCTTTGCCTTTAACTCTTCATGCTCCTTAAGAAGAAGCTCATGTGCTAATCTGAGCTTCTCATGAGCTATCTCCAGGTTCTCATGCTTCAACCTGAGATCCTCCCTGTCATCTGTGATTTCATCACAGGTCTCTTCAGCTCCCTCAACTTATCCCTAAGGGATACGTTCTCCTTCCTCTCCCTGCAGAAACCCTTCTCTGTTCTCTCCAAGATATCCATTAGTTCAGCATAATCAGGAAAATCATCTTCAGTTAATACCTTGGAGTCCTTAGCCATGAGGCATAAGGGAGCAGGAGTGGATGAAGCTTGATCAGCTTGGGAGATCAGCTTGGAGCTGTCTGACTTGGCTGTGACACAGCTGGGTGTGTCAGCCATGGAGATTGCTATCCCAGCGACCTGGACTTCTTCTTCCTCTGATTCTCCATCTGAACCAGAGTCATCTGAGACCCAGGCTTGCCCTACATAGGCTCTAGCAGTAGCCTTGTTCTTGGAATAGGAAGGATGCTTGTTGAAAGTCTTCTTCTTGTTGTGGAATTCCTTCTTCTTCCCTTTGTCCTTCCTTTTGCTGGGGGCAATCAGCTGCGAAGTGTCCTTCCTTGCCACATTCAAAACACTTGTTGTCCTTGGGAAGGCTTCTTGCCTCTGAATCTATCTGTTGATCCGAACTGCTTCTTCTTCCTATAGAATTTTCTGAAATTTCTGGTAAGAAGGAGTAGCTCATTTTCTTCACCACTTGACATGTCATCAGATAGATCATCACTGCTATCACTGTCTGGTAGTGAAGTTTGAGCAGTGGTCTTCAGAGCAATATTCTTCTTGGGTCCTGAGGAGGTGCTGGGCTTGCCCTCTTGTTTGAGCTCCATCTCATGAGTGAGGATTCTTCCCAGCACTTCTGTAGGTTCATCCTACTGAATCCCTCTTTCTCCTTGAGCATCAAGACTAGGGTTCTGTAAGACTTTGGCAGCACTGATAAGAATTTCTTGATAACATCTTCATCCTCAACTCGGTTGGAACCCAATGCCTTCAGTTGATTGGTGATGAGAGTCAATCTTGAGTATAGAGAGTTTATGTCTTCTCCATGTTCATGCTCAAATCTCTCTAGAGTTGACTCCAGCAGTCCTCTCTTGGACTTCTTCAGAGTGTCGCTGCCTTCATATATCTGCTGAAGGGTATCCCAGATCTCCTTAGCAGACTCCAGTGTGCTGACTCTGTAAAGTCATGTTCTTGCAAGCCCATGAAGATGGCAGTGGCAGCTCTGACATTATTCTAGATATTTCTCTTGTCGTTGATGGTGAGAGCATCAGCCTTCTCCACCTTGTATCCTGTATCAACAATATCCCAGACATCTGGATCGATAGCGGTAAGATGCATCTGCATCTTCCTCTTCCAGAAAGCATAATTAGATCCAGTGAAAACAGGTATTTTACCCTCATAGCCCGACATCTTTTACTCTGGCGGTTAAGCCAATTCAAAGAGCAACCCACTCTGATACCAATTGAAAGGATCGAGATGCCGACTAGAGGGGGGGTGAATAGTTGGCTTATAAAATTTCCCCTTTTAATTCTTCTATTTAAGTTGTCAGGTTAACTTCACAGATTAATAGTGACAGCTGTGACACAGGTGAGTGACACAGATGAGAACTATGTGTAAATTAACACACAGCTGTCACACAGGTGAAAGACACAGGTGAAAAGATACCTAACACAGGTGATCTACTTAGACTATCTGAGACACAGGTGCTAGCACAGATGAGAACAAATGAATGAAACAGCTGAGTAACAGATGATCACACACAGGTGTAAAGGGAAGCTAGCACAGGTGAAAAGGTAAGTGCAACAGAGCAAGTCTAAGAGACACAAGCAAGCAAGAGTAAACAGATAAGCATGCAGTACAGGAAAGTAAAGGAGACTCAGAGATTTTTCACCGAAGTTCCCAACTCTTGCAGAAAAGGTACGTCTCCGTTGGAGAGACCACTCCTAAGAGATGGCCAGCACTGAATCGTGCTTGTTCTCCGAGTACCTGATCTTTCAGGACTCTTCCTTCTTGCTTGTGGAGATCCTTTTGCCTTGCAGCAGGTAGACCTCAGAACACCTTCACAAACTACTGGTTCAGCCCACACAAGCTTGGGTGATACCAGCAACTCCTACACCCGTCTAGGAGCAGACAAACTCCAAGAGTAACAGATGATCCAGCAGCAATCTCTTGGAGGAACCTTTGCTCGTGCTCTAGCTCACAAACCCACTCGAACTAACCCTTAGGCGCTTGGCTCTTGTGGAGTGGTTGGAGGCTTTGCAACGGTCGTATGAGAATCACTGATTTGAGCAAGGTTGAGGACAGGGTCCTCCCCTGGTCCCCTATATATAGGGTCCACAGGCACCTGACCGTTACCCTGTTGCCACGTAGGATTAAGTGAGCCACCGGTGTCAACCACCTGTGACACAGCTGAACCCTACACTCAACTGTAACCGGCTCAGGCAGACCGACACCTGTGTCACCGGCGGCACACACAGGTGAACCCTTAGCAGATAGCAGCACTACTCAGCCCGGTCCTGGCACACTACATGCCCTCAGCATACTCTACCTAAGCTACCTGAAAAGGAGAGAACCTCCGACAGACCCCTAACACCTCAGACCCTATCGCAGAGCAGTTCCCTTAGCTTTTACAAGCTCTCTCCCGGTACAGAGGTGTACCTGAGTCATAGAGCGGAAGACTACCTGTGACACAGCTGTGTCACACAGGTGCCTAAGGCTCTAGGGTTTTCACACAGCTACATACTTTTGTGCAAAGCTATTGACACAGGGCAATTGGCCTCAAAGCACCAATCCCCTTGACCAACACTCTGAGCAATGAGCAAGGTTCCCTTAGACAACTGCTACTGTTTCATCCCTCTTGATAGTACGGGTGGTTCCTATGGACTCAAAGAAACTAGCAAATCTAGGCTTCACCTGCCACCAGCTGAAGTCACGGCCCTTGACGCATCAAGCCACCATCACCCTGCTTGCAGCTCCCTGCACAGCACCAGCTTCTTCTCAGCTGTGGCACAGCTCCCTAGCACAGCCATCTCTTTGTCCTTGAACCCACCTTGTACCTTTTTGGTGGCCATCCTTCTCTGGATAGCCCTTCATCATGGAACCTGTAAGATCTGCTTACACTCAAATGTAAACATTAGATTCCAGTTTAGGTTGCCATTAACCATCAAAACCAAATTAGGGCCTAGATGCTCTTTCATCGGGGGGCGGCGGAGCTCAGGTGGAGGGCTTTGGGTGGACCTCTAGCTTGGGCGGGGAGGTGGTCGAGATGGCGGGGACCGGGGGCAACGGCGCTAGCTCGGGTCGCCGGGCTTGGGGAGCTCGGATTTGGAGGAGACGGTGGGACGGTCGTCGGTGACGGGGTTCGGAAGTGGCGATTCGTCCGCCGCCGCCCTAAGGCTCGCTGCCGTCTCCTGCCCGCCTCTGTTTCTTCTTGGCCATGGCCTTCCTCCCTGCCGGCCGTTGCCATGCCGCCGCCACTCCAAGCCCACCGCCTCCTCCTCTCCCACCGCCACACCGAGCCGAGCTGTGCGCAGCTTCTTCCGGGCCAAGATCGCGCACTTCGGCGCCGCCGACCTCGCCGGCGAGCTCCCGGAGGACCGCAGAGAGGAGGCCGCTGCCGGCACCGCCGCTCGCCGGGCCTGCTCGGGATCCACTTGTTGCGCCGCTGCACCGCCCGTGTGCTCTGCTCGGGGATGCCGCACTACCGTGCCGGTGTGCGCGCTCGGCTCGGGGAGGCCGCGTGCCGCTGGACCAAGGGGGAGCGGAGGCGGACGGGATAGGGGAGGGGAGGGGAGGGGAGGGGAGGCGCAGGACTGGGAGGTGGCGAGCTCGGGAGGGCGGCGAGCTCGGGAGGGTAGGACGGGGCGTGGGAGGTGGCCGGCCGGCGCCCTATTTGATTTTTTTCTTTTTCTTTTTGAGTAAATTGCTGAGGACTAAAAAGATGAAGAAGAGAAGAATAGAAGGATGTATTTGTAAAAATTTCGTCATTAGGACGAAACTTGCTTCAATTAAGCAACTTCATGGACCCAGATCAGCGTTTTCGGAGTTCCTGGACTAGGATGCTCCCACCTCCCAAGTTCCTGGACTGCTGTGCAATTTACTCATTTGTATATGTAACTTAGTACAACTTAATTAGAGGTAGAAGGCACAAGTGTCTAATTTAGGTGCAACTAGGGTCGAGCCAGCACGTTGTTACGGATAATATTATCACTATGTTGTAAAATTGTAATTATGTGACACTTGACATTTTGTTTTGGAAATTATGATGAAGATGATATTTAATAAATTATTTAATACACAAATATTATGTTGCATATATCTACATTTATTGTATATATTACATTGCACTTATTTGTTTGACAAAAAGTAATGTGACTTGCGTTCCTCAATTTTTGGTATTATCGATTGTAGTTATCTTCCTTGCAGCAATAGATATTTAGGATAATGGCTCTTAGCTTTTGTGATTTTACTTCTGAATCTGTTTGCTAGGAAATTGATGAGTTGGTATCAAAATAAATGGCAATCACATGAAACTCACCCTAGGTTTCTTTATATAGTTTGATATGATGTAGAACATGGTCATCCTTTTTGTGCAGATCTATATTTGAGAACTAATGTGAGATATCTATTTTCAGTGTTAGGAAATATGTGTTAATTCCATAAATTGCAGCAAAGATTCAAACAAATACGACTGTGTATATCTAATTGACGTTCAGGTAGAAATGAGTAAAAACCAACTAAAAACGACAAATTTGCAACAAAGTTTGCAAGGGGAGAGCCCTTTTATAGCTAGGATTGTTTTTTTGACTCAACCATTTAATCACTCTGATATGATTACCTGGAAAATTCTGTTATTTACGCGGAATCTCCAATGTAGAATACCTATTTCGAAGTATTTTTTTTCTCATTTATGCCTTTCTGATTTAGAATTTCACTTGATAATTAGAGCATAAACTCTCTTTGAAACCCACGTGCAGACTACAATTTTGATTGCTATAGACTCAACAAAGAGATCGATCAAACATTGTGCTTAGTGCACTATATACAAAATAACTATGCCATTGTCCCCTATTTATAGACAGGCAGATGGTCATACCTTCTTAAGACTCTTCGGTGGTTTAGAAAAAGAGACTTTAGATGGTTCTAGTTCAGGTAAACGGTCCACCAAACGTGGAATATCTAATTTTCAACACTGATTTGATCTTTTAGAGAAAGAAAACCATGTCTTATATATACATGTTACTACAACACTAGAAGTGGTGGTGTATAACAACATCTAGAGTATATCTATAAGAGGAGTTTTACTTTAATACCTTGCAGTTAGCTGACAGGAGATCTGTGTTATATCTACAGGACTGGTTTTGCTTTAACACCTTACAGTTAGCTGACAAGGGCCTTTTTTGACAAAAAGAAAGATATTGTCTGCTACTGTCCTTCCCTGACTAGCCCTCCCTCTCCTTCCTCTTATTCATCGCTTCCCATCTCTGTCCATAGCTCCACACGCCTCCTACCACGCCTCCCCCATCAGCAGCTGCACCAAAGGTCGTCGCTAGCTGCCGCTCCGCCTCACCCAACCTAACACTCACACAATCGTCGTCTAGCCGTGGTTCCACCCAATCCCCCACTGCAATTGCCCGCTATAGGCCTGCAACCATCTTTTACAACCTTGGGGAGTGATGAAGAGGAAGAAGGGGAGCACAAGGAGAGCGACAGAAGGAGCTCTGCACGAAGAAGAAGATGGCAAGTTGACCAGATCTATTATATAGCTTTTGCTTTATACTATACTTAGGATGCGACTAGCGCATGGACCAGTCCTCCATCGCATCTCTGTCTCCCCAGCATCGCCGCTTCCGCCTCCCCACTGTTGCCTCACCATCTCCCCCTCCCGCATTGCCGCCTCCGCTCTCCCATCGCTGCCTCACCGCCTCCTCCCGCTCCACCACCACACTAGCAACCAATGGCCACCGGCTGCAAGTTGGGGTGTCGGCGTCTTGATTAGACCATCCCTTTAATCCCTGGGAACGCCGACGTTACCGGTCTGGCCACCGGTTAGCCCTCGGGGGCACCAGCCGTCACGGTTACAGTTGCCCGTTGCCAATCAGCTCCTCCCTCCCCATTGTTCCTCCTTCCCTTTCTTCCTCCCCTCCTCCTCCTTTTTCCTCCTTCCCATCTGACAGCGCGCGACTGGTCGTGCTATAAGACTAACATATTTGAATAATAGTTATTCGTGATTTATGATTAAATGACCAAAGCACCGGCTAAAGCAATGGCTGTGGAATCGCGAACTGATGGACATACTTACTCGAAAACGAATAAGGCTTAATTAAGAAATACATAGTCGCGGCTTACACCAATTTGCCATCTTATGGTGCGCAGCCGACATAGCTGGAGTGGCACGATGGTTTAGACGATGAGTCCGTGTCAACTCCCTGAAGTAACTTGCGTGCTAGCCTCAAAAGTGCCACACATTTTAACACTGGCGCGAAGGCTTGGTCATCGTCCCTCCGCCACAACCCGAGACCACCAGCATTGCTCGGTGGGGTAACCGCTGGGCCCAATGGAGGACGTGCCGCCATGACTTGGTCCTGGTCATGCCGTGGCGTCCCGTGCCTCTGTACACTTAGGCTCTGGAGCTGGAGCGTGACGCCGTTACCGACCTGATTGGCTTCCTCGCGCGTCGCTCCTGGAAATTCTGTTTCCGTGAAGGAGCCGAATCCATGAAGAAACTGCAAAGCGACAATAAGGAGTGCAAGTGATAGCGTTTTGCAGTTGCAGCTAGAGAGGTCCATTTGAAACTAGCTAAGATCGAAAAGGTTAGCTAGATTAGCTTATTTGTTTGAGACTCATAAGCTAATTTATGGATTGGAGTTGGAGCCTTGAAGCTGATGCCACTATATGTAGCCATGCACCCGAGGTAGTTGTTCAAGTGGAAGAAGAAACCCAAGCCATTTCGCCGGAAGTACACAGGCTAGGAAGAGTGGATCACAGCTTCCATTGGAACTTATAACAATTTTCTAAGAGGAACCGAGGAACACTATGCGGAGACACTCATATTGTCACGCGTGGTGTCAACGAGACAAAAATTCTTAATATCACAGAAAGTTTTCAAAGAGTTTACCCAAGAACTGTTGTTGGCTAGTGGCAACTAAAGAGGATTCTTATGACCCAAGAAACCTAGTAAATTCAAGAGCACAAGCGGACACATCACACATGCAGGTGCGACAGAATATACGCATAGTTGCACTTCCCACGCCTTTGCCTTTGGGAAAAACAAGGAAGACCACAACACTCTAGTCGCCATCTTAACACGAACTGACGCACAAGCGACTGTACCTGAGGAACTGTATATTAGCAGTAAGGAATTTCCACGAAATTTCGATGATCGCTCAAATGATACTGAGATCAGACCAGCCAAGGCTATATTGACGATTACACAGATTCTGTTTGAATAATTGTTTATGCGTACCTTGTGAAGGTAGCAGCCTAGCACTGCATGAGACCCAGCACAGCTCTCTACAGCCCACGCCGATAGTACATTTCTAGTTAAACAGGATGGCAGAAAGTGCTTGGAAGTGGTAACGATACTTCTCACAGAAGCAGAAGGGATCTGCCAAAAGGAGTATGCATTTCAGTCCGCGCCGAAGCTGCACAAGAATTGCATCATGGACACGGGTTTAGAATGGAGATCAGACAGAGTAGGATAAACAATGTAGCAGTATCTTCTAAAGTTCAGCGACAGGTACCTGTATACTTGTGGGTTGCACGCGTGCTCCCTATGCTCTCACAAATGAGAGCTTGCTAGAGGCCTACGGGAATATGTAACCGCACTCCCTGATACAGTGATACTGCTGCATACACTCCTACAAAACCATTCTCGCGTCTCTTCATGCAGGTAAATTGCTGCATGTGCAGTTCTATGTTGTTCTTGAACAGTTAACACTTGCACATTTGCTTCACATAGAGATTAAATACTTTGGATGTTTCAAAGGAAGATTTAATGTTGGATGTTTCAAACAAAGATTTAATAGCGCAGTACCAGTAGAATATGACTGGGATAATGGTAGGACATTTAACACATTAATGAAGTTTGCATGGTACGGTAAGCTCAAAAAGATTATAACTGTGAGAAAGCACCGTATTTACATGGATAATCATGGATCAGATGACCAGTAGCCTGATTAACTATCGGAGGGCATATCCTGTTTCCAGTGTGCTGTAGATTGTAGAAGGATATGGCAACAATCACGTAAGAACAAAACTACGGGTCATGCAGTTCTGTTCTGATACAAAAACATGAAGTTTTGATTTACAAGGCCCCCTAGGTACACATATCTCATTCAACTTAGCTCTAGTGTACCAATTAGCTATAATGTTGAAACAAGCGAAGTGCTGCAGTTAAGTTAGCACGTTGAAACTCTAATTCTTGACGTAGGATCCATGAACTTAGTTTGTTGGTTTCAGACCATGTGGTCCATCACGTCTCTTATTTTGTTCACTTTGATCCCTCAACTCTAGTTTTTGTTGATTTTTATCCTAGCAAAAGCTGAGAGCTTTATTAATTAGGTTGCAACGCAACCAGGTCCTGGCGAAGGGAGGTTACAAGGAACAGAGGGAAAGACGCTACCCAAACGGTTGGCAAAGATGAATTACAAGCAACCTTGGCACAAGTATGAGCAGCATTATTAGCCTCCCTATGCTTAAACATGAGTACAAGATTGGCAAAAAACCTGCAGCCAACTCTACATGAAGTTTGTTGAATAGAAGCTCATGCACAGTATGTCTGCTTATGCAATTTGATTATAAAATGTTGTATGGAATTGTTTTCACCATGGTGTACAATAATTTGAACTTAACAAGTAATGCTTTTTTTTGGGGGCATTACATAAGTTACAATTAAAATCGCATGAGGTTCCTTTGGAACTAAATTTTTAAAGTCATAACAAAACAACTAGTACATAGCACTACAAAGCCAGGGAGAATCACTAGTCATCACTAATGTTTTAATCAAAGGTAGTATGCATTGTAATTTACATTCAGTTTTCTGCATCTGGAAGCTTTATGGAGCGTGCTGGTTCTACAGTTTCCTTTGTAATATCATCTGATCTCTGAGTTTTCCACAAATTGAAAAAAGAATGTATTAGAAGCAAACAAATATGCATAAAGAGAACAATGAACCATTATTCGTTCCAATAATAAAAAAGGTTGAACCAAAGAACATCTAATAGACATCGAGTATTTGAAAAACATATAACACAGGGGGCAGAAAAACATAGACATTTAAGATGATCTGGAACTCTTACAGCTAGGTGTTTTGGTAATAGACTTGGTGGCGGAGGTGGCAGCTCTTCACTATTCATGTCATAATCACATGTCGAAGTCAAACCGTTCTCCAAATCCTTAAAGCTACAAATAATAAGTAAAAAGTCAGTCAACATATCATTACAGGCATGACTGCATTGGCATATGAAGGAATCGCGTGACATCAAAGCAATAAGAAACAAAACATTGCAACTATAATATTTAGATCATAGATGGAAATTTTTAGCATGCACAGAGGCACAAGAAAGTTCAATCCCCTCAAGTCCAAAATCAGCAAAAATGAAAGATTTAGAATCTGTCTTAATGCGCCATTCTTGATTATTTCCACAGATGTTAGAAATAGAGCTGATCAAGGTCAAGAGCACGTCGAATCCCCTCAAGTCCTTTTTCAACTAATACTAAATCGTGAGATTGAATGTCCTACCATATTCCTTGATCCAACATTTTAGATTGGTTCACAGAAGTTACTGTATGTTACTCCAGCTAAAAAAAATAAGATTCCACAAATGCGGCACTCTAATGTTTCTGTATAACTGTATATCCTGGTTCAGGTTACACATCTAACCCAAGTCTGCCTTGGGTGAGATTCAACTACCATTGGTCTATGGCTAACTTGTTTAAGGTAGCTAACCTAAAATGCTGTTTCTGAAGCCATATATCTGGGAAAATTCGGAAAGCCATATAGTACTTGGACAGGACAACAGTTTTTGAAGCCACAGTGCACCATAGTTGTACACCAATCATTTACAATTCATCTAGTAAAAATTATATTTATACCATAGAACATACATGCGATATTTGGTACTTCGACCAACAGGGGGATTAGTTGTACAAACAGTTCTCTCTGCATATTTGTCTCTTTCAAATGGGACCATGGACAACAAAATCATATGGGCAAACTTAAAAGAGTAGTCAGCTGACTTGACCATATGGATTTGACAGAGAGACATACACAGGTTTAGGTGATTGGTGTACAAGAGACATACTGTTTGTTATAAAGGAGAATAAATAGAAACAGCGGCAGGCATGAATTGAGCAATGCATGAGTTAAGAGTCTTACTTTGCTCTCTCGAAAGAACTCTCTAAATATGTGCCATCTTTGGTTTCAGCAAGCTTCTCAGTAGCCTGAGGGGGCAACAAACCAAGGTTAGAATCTGACTAAACTAAGAAAAAGTGAATATCATCAGTACCCCTTACCATTACCATATAAATGCAGAATACCTAACTTTTTCGCAGATACTTTACATTCATTACCATTACCAATGAAAAGTGTTTCTGAGGTTAAGTTCAGAACAGAACTATTGCAGATGACCTAAGCAAAGATTCTTCCAAAAACAAATGACCTAAGAAAAATAAAATACAGTATTCAGATAAAACTCCTAAGCAAGTGCCACCAAGCTTGGCAATGAGTAAGGCATTTATCCAGAATACTGTCAAAATAACAATGTAAATACTAACCTTTGGAGCATGTTCTTTTGACGGATAATCATAGTTCTCTTCAGAGAAAAATTGAAAGAGTTCAAGGGTACCTTCTAGCCATATTCCTGTCAAATAGCGTGGTTATCAGCAAAGTTGAAACTGCTATCACTCTAAAGTCCAATAGCTCTAGAACCATCAGGTAGTACAATGGTACATACTCTGTTGAACCCTCCATTTACTGCAATATTTGCAATGGGGAGTCCACCATTGTTATCACCATATTTGCGGTGAAACAGTGGTTTAAAGTCTTCTTGTTTTGTACAACTTGAAGGGTGTCGTGCAGGTGATACAATAGTCAGTGGCTCCTCTGACTGAGATAATGCTTTGATTTTAGCCTAGAAGTAATCAACAAAAGAAAAAGCGTTGTTCATGTAAGAAATCAAAATACACGTGCAGTAAACAAAAACCTTTTGCATTGTTTACATCGAATATGCATTACAGATGGCACATTAGTGTAAAACCTCAGAATTCGATACATGAAGCAGCTCTACGACAAGAAGGAACATCGCTAAAACCAACCCGGTTAAAACCTCAGAATTCAAATGGGACATACGGATCGCATCTAACAGGCATATAGTTCATCATCTGATTCACAATTGGCAATCCAGGTCAAATTGATGCACACGAAACTTGTCTCATTTCCTATGTAAGTTACCACAACTCCTGCATATGCCTACTTCTGCACCAGAACATTTTCCCAAGTATAGTACTCAGAAGCCTAAAGGCAACATGATTTTGCGGCCATTCGACTACTAAGAACTATGGAATCTCACAACGGCAATCTAAATAGTGGGAAGAAATAGTAGTAACTTGCTTTGGCAGCTTTGATCCGCCGCGAAATGGCCGAAAGCTTCTCGCGCTCCTCGGCGGTCTTAGACAATTAAAAGCGGGATAATCCACCGTCAGAAACCGACAATTTCGCGAGGGGGTTTGTGGGGTTCCGAGTGACAGAGAGAAGGGAGGAGGGCGTGGTTAGTGGCAGCACGTACGCGGTTGGTGACGGCGTCGAAGACCTGGTCGGCGGCGGCCTGCAGGTCGAGGAGGGCGCGGCCGAGCTCGCCGTACCCCGCCGCGTGGGCCTCCCGGCGCCGGCCGCCGTCCTCGGACACCTGCAGCATCCCTCCGCCACGGTCTCCGACGAGAGTTTTTCTAACGGGCTCAAAGCTGTAGCGCAGCTTAACGGATCCGGCCCAACTAACAAAAACCGCCGTTTCTGGGCCGTGCCGAGGAACTGGGCGGGCCCGGTTCCGCTGCTCAGGCGAACCCTGCATGTGAGCGGCGCGGGCATTTTAGGACGACGTCGACGCCTTGTCTGTTTTTCTCGCGCCAGCACCACGGGGCCGCACGACCCTTTTCTGGCCTCCTGCAGCGTGTCGCCGCCGGAAATCTGGTTGTCAGTGATGATGCGCACCTGCCGAGATCACAGTTTCTGCAGCATGTGGTGGTGGTGGTGGTTCCGTATCGCGGTGCCCTCGTACGAAGCTTGCAGGTGCCAGCGCTCGGGGGAGCCATCAAATTGCGATGAACACAGCCATGAACTCCACGGCTTGTAGTCGTTTGGAACGCCATCTACGGCCGCGGGAAGTCCTGCGCACTCACCGCGGGGTCGTAGGCAGTAACGATAGGCCGAACTCTTGCTCTCGCTTCGGGTTTTTTCTTCTTCTTAACAAGTGCAGTAACGTAGTACACAGCTGCGTGTTTTGCGACCTGGCGCGATTAGCGCGTCTTCGGTGAGAAAGTGATTGCTGCATTAACGCAAACGGGCCCCGTTTCGTGATCTAGTACTAACTTGGTAGCAAAGCAATGAAATCAGTACGGAAAGGCATGGGGTTATTGTGGTGAGTGCCCTACGCTCGCTTTTTCTGGTCGTCGAACAGGACGAACATCTTCCAGAACGCCGCAAACGGACTACGTGCAAGAAAAAATGGGACTCCATGGAACATTGCAGTAATTAAGAAGTTCTACAGTGCTTATAAAAGTACTAATTAGGGTCTGACGCACCAATTCAATTAAATGGATCGAGAATTAAGTTGAATCACTAAAACTTATGTCTTAATCGCACATTAGTGATGTCATATTAATTACCTTTAAAACATTCCATACTTCGAAATCATATATCTCCCATGCTCCCTCCTCTCCTATTAATCACACTAAGATTAATTGTGCAAGTTAATATGTTATGCAGTTTGCACCATTTTTTTAGCAATGTTTGTTAAATCTAAATGCAGGTATAAGATCAATATAGTTTTAGAATTATTTATATTTATAATATATTTGATGAAGACATATATTACACGTACACAATTGTTAGTGGTGGACAAATGTTCTCTCTATATTGAGGTTCAATTCAGAATGCAAGAACATTCCTTTCTTTTTACGTCCAATCCCAGACATCTCAGTCCAGGAGAACATATATTCAGGTACAAAAGAATTGCGTGTGCACTGTCCACCAAGACCAAAGTTTGACAGGATGTCAAATCCAACAGAAGTATACAAAAGAACCAGGAAAGGACCCCCAAAAAAAG
The DNA here is from genome assembly GCA_019208055.1 of Stipa capillata. Taxonomy (NCBI): domain Eukaryota; kingdom Viridiplantae; phylum Streptophyta; class Magnoliopsida; order Poales; family Poaceae; genus Stipa; species Stipa capillata. Next base: position 111,505 of record JAGXJF010002309.1, read on the forward strand.
AACTCGAAAATAAAACTAGTGACATTTGAAGTCCCAATCCCAAAGCCCAGCGAGGCAGCAAATGGCAAATGGCAAATGGCACCACCCCCTCCCGCTGACCATCGTGTCACCAGATCCCATTCCATTCCGCCACCGCTGACGCGCCGCGCCCGCGCCGACGCGCATCGCCATCTGCCTGCCGCTGCCGGTCGTTACGTTACAACTCGCACGATTTCGTCGCAGAACGAGAGCTGAAAGCAAGCAGCACCTACCAAACCCAACTAACTCCTCTCGTCTCCCCGAGTCCACCCCCACCCCTCCTCCTCCTCCTCCTCTCGCCGACACCCGCGCGCACGCAGCGGCGCCAAATTCCCCAACCCGTAGCTAGTCTCGCCGCGGCTTTCGACCCCGCCCGCGCTCCGCGCTCCGCGAGCTAGCCAGCTGGCTGCAGCACCCCGCGCCGCGAGATCCCGCAATGGAGGTGCGTGCGTGCTGACTCTCAGAAGTCTCAACCTTTTTTTTGTAGTTTTGTCTACTTCGTGGAGGCGGGGGAGGTGGCCGGACGCTCTGTGCTCTCTCTACTGCTCGGTGGTGTTGGTGTCCACGTGGTAGGTCGGGTGGTTGGAGCTTCGTTTGGCCCGCCGTCTCTCGTTCGTCGGAGTTAACCGTGCGTGTGTGCCAAAGCTCCCTTGTTGTTGTGGAGGTCATGGGAGATGGCGTTTCTGTGACGGTTTTGCTTGATTTGGTTCGCGGACATCGTCGCGGTGACCAGCAACGCTCATGCGATGCATACGAGCCCCGCTGCAGGTTGCTGGTAGATTTCGTGCTTTCTCCGGCCGTAGGAGGTTAGCGCAATGCGGGTCCCTGGTGACGTGAGCTAGTGCTTGCTCCTCGGTAAGATCGCCGCGTTGCTGAGAAATTCTGGATGCGTACGAGTCCAGATGCTCCAATAGTCGGTTAATTTGTTGTTCATTTCTGGTGCTTTGTGGGTATTCGGTTGGTAGAGCATGTGGATTAGATAACTTATTTGAGGTTTTTCGGGTCCTTTTAGGTTCTGAATCAAAGAATGCATCTGGTTCTGTACTATGTTATTCCACTGGGTTACTTTTTAGCTTTTGACTGGGTTAAAAACAGGCTGCTAGATCTGATCTTCAAGTTCTTTTTTAAAATTTCTGGTCGGAATTGCTGTTCTGATATTTCGTTCAAGCCATAGATGATTTGTGCAATGATGATGAATGCCAAGCTACAGATTGCTGCATTTCCTAGATGCAGAAGGATGGCGTATTGTCATTACTATATTGCCTAGTGTGCTCTCACCTGTTAGTTTGTTCTCTGTTTCCGACCTTTTTGGTGGTTTCCAGCTGGAAATCAATTATGGGATTTAGGTTTTGGGTCAATGCTCTTGTCGATGTTTGCATTTAGGGGAATTAATCCCTCCTGGTAACAGGACAGCTGGATTGCATTACCTTTGCCGTCCTATACAACAGCACGATTCTTCATAGTGTGTCAATGACCTAATCTTATTCATTGTATAATATGGATTTACTTTGTGCTATCATAATTGTGTACTTGATGTGATGGTCTAAGTGTAATCGGCCAAATGAATATTTTTCACCTAACCTTGTCTGCTATATATCTTACATCTATCGGATTGACCTCGTTGAGTTGATTTATTTCTAATGTCTTCTAGTATCTGTACCTACATAACATATACAAAAGGTGTAAGGCACATTTATTTATAACCTTAGTTATTAGCGTGTGTTCTCACATAATTGATTGTGACACTTGGGACTGCACCACACTACACATTTTCATCTATCATGCAGAGTTGTTCAATATATGCAAACCCAACTAGACATGTTTCTTTTTTTTTAAGTAGGTCATTTGTATTCATCAAAGAAGATAATTGTGTTAGTCAATTGTGTTGTTACCTGCATGGCCGCATTGATACATCTAACCTATTCTTTTTCACAGTTGCCTGCAATTCGTAATTGTATTGTTAGTTCGAGTCATTTTGTATTTCTCCAAAATTAGATTGTCCTGTAAACCCTGGAAAGTTTGGATTTTTCAGGCATACTAAACTGAGTCAACTCAATTATCAGCTATTGTACAATCACTATAACAATGCAATCTTATCTCCTCCCCAGTGCTGAAGTCCAAGTAGCGCTAGCGATCTCACCCCATTTGCTCTTGTTTGATATTCTTTTGCAGGTGAGGACAGTAAAAGTTAGCAACATTTCGTTGAGTGCCTCAAAAAGAGAGATCACAGAGTTTTTTTCTTTCTCTGGGGACATAGAATATGTTGAAATGCAAAGGTATATCATTGGCTTATTGCACTGCCTGTATCTGTATGCATAGGAGTGGAAGAGTATTTCTTAAATATTATCTTGTGTTTTCAACAGTGAATCTGAATGGTCACAGTTTGCTTATGTCACCTTTAAGGACTCACAAGGAGCAGACACTGCTGTGCTTCTCTCAGTATGTTGAAGCTCCCTTGACTTATTTTATTTCTTACCTTAGCGATTAGGATTACATTAGGATGGTTCGATTTTGTGTTGCATTCTATTTCATCTCTCACTATCTTCCTCTGATATTTGGCTTGATTACTCATCTACAGGGGGCAACAATTGTTGACCTTTCTGTTATCATAACTCCAGTTGAGAACTATCAGTTGCCTCCTGAAGCCCACAAACAATTATCGGTAAGAATATTACATTTTTATGGCACGCCTATTATTTCAAGTTGCATCAAATCGGAAAGAACTTACTTTGAGGCCTGGTATTTTTTTTAGTCTCTTCACCTGAAGAAGAGCTAGATGGCTATTATAACTGTAATAGACAAGTTATTCCTGTGGGGAAAACTGGGGGTTAGACCAATTGTTCATGCTTGTCTTGATAGCAAGCATTGAGCACTGGAAACAAAGATAACATAATACATTTCTTACAAACTGTGCTTGAAGATACTTGGATTAAAAGTAGTAATGTTTTCTTGCTCTTACTATTGAATGATTTTTAAAGACGCTGTTTCCTCACCACTGTGGAGTTTGTCCATTTTGACAATTCAACAAATATTTCAGCAAGCTTTAACTAACTTGGTTTCAGTTTTGTACCATCGTAAGAACATCCTAAACTAGGTAGATAATTTGAATGAGGTCAGTATGTCAATATTAAAATGAATGCATTATTTCACAAATCAGTTGTGCTGCAGTTAGCTTACACTCCATTTGATGCTCATAAAATCTTCAGAATAGTAAGATTATATCCTGCCACTAAGTACTTTTGATAAATATTGATATTACACTCCTTTGGATTTGTGTGCATGTCGTTGTTGGTACAAAAAGGGAGAAAAATCTCCCTCTACTAAATCTGCAGTCAGGAAGGCAGAGGATGTCGTGAGCAGCATGTTGGCCAAGGGCTTTGTCCTCAGCCAGGATGCTCTCAACTCAGCAAGATCGTTTGACGAGCATCACAACATCCTGTCAAATGCTAGTGCCACCGTTGCATCTCTAGACCGCCAGTATGGCCTGAGTGAAAAGATCAACCTGGGTCGGGCCGTTGTTGGCAGCAAGGTCAAGGAAGTGGATGAGCGCTATCAGGTCTCAGAACTCACAAAGTCTGCTTTGGCTGCTGCTGAGCAGAAAGCCAGCATTGCAGGCTCTGCTATCATGGGTAACCAATATGTCTCAGCTGGTGCTTCCTGGCTAACAAGCGCATTTGGCATGGTAACCAAAGCAGCAGGTGACATGAGCTCAATGACCAAAGACAAGGTAGACAGGGCTGAAGAGGAGAGGAAAGCAATCATGTGGGAAGAGAGGAATGGGCTGGTGAGTGAGTATGCAAAGATCCATCTTGATGAACACTCTTCATGGGAACCTGCAGTTCTTCTTTGGAATCAGTGGATGAGCAGAAGCTCCAGGCTGTGTGATCAAGCAAATGGAATGATGGTTGCCTCGTCACATGTGTTATTCGTTAATTCTTACTTGTCCCATTTATAGAAGATCCTTTTTCACCGCTGCACTGGAGCCAAACAAGGTATTTATCGCCTATAGTGCGATGTAAATTTTAGAATGTTATCCTTGTGTTCCTATCAGCTTTGTTACTATTAGCTTTGTTATACTAGATCACTGAAAGGTTTTCTGTTGAGAAGTGCCTCTATGCTTTCCACACAAAGATTGCACTAACTTTAATGCAAAATAAGAGGCTGGGATTAACTCCAATAGCCACGCTAGCATTTTTGTAGCTTGTAGGCCCTGAGAAATTTGATGTGCCAGAGAACTCCTAGGTGTACCGTGGCCTCGCAAGTGTACATCTCCCCTTATTCTTCACGAACACGGGAGCTAGAGAAGGCATGACGACATCTCCCAAGCTCTTGTAGCTGCTGTTTGTATGTTCGATGCCAGTAGCCTCGCCTATTGGCCAGAGTGCAATGTCGATATTGATTGGCTCAAGGAAAAAAAAATGCAAACTTGAGAGGAAAATGCAACTTGCACAGCAGCTCATGTACAAAATACGGACCAGCTGATAGCCAACACTAGCACAGTTCGTAGTTGCGACATCCTAACACGTGCCATGAACAGAAAATATTTATTATTAAAGCAAAGATCAAAACCATGACCTGACTACACAATCCAATTAATTCTGGGGCCAAGATGGTGTGCTAAATTAAGTTTGTGATGGTCGTGCGGGTCGTGCCTGATGGCCTACAGCGCACCACATTCCATGTTCAAGCTTGTGCTGAACTCAAAACGCTCTGCTCATGGTCCAACAACACGGCATATCTATCAGCATATCTCTATCTCTATCTCAGTCTTATCTATCCTGTTTTTATTTAGCTTCTCACTCAAGCAATCTCCATCTTAGTAAATATCTCCTGCATTACGTCTATATTTTTCTACTAAGCTTACCGAGAATGAACTGAAAAACCACGTCATCTGAGATTAAAGATGCTTGTGTTCGTCACTGACGGCGGTACTTTCAAGCCTCAAGCGTATTGAGTTGATATCGAATCAGGTATTAGTTCGTTAATTAATCTCAGTGTGCCGCACCCCAAGATATTATCTTAGCAGAGCGGGTAATTCTCCGGCCTAGACCTGATAGCCGCCTCCATGAACAATTAAACCACTAATCAGGCTCCACTGTGACACAGGAATCAGAATAGCGTTAGCGCGTAAGAAACTAAAAATTATATGAACCAAGTTATCGTTGCTGCGAGGAGAACCAAGTTGTCGTTGGAGTGGTTATTAGAGGTTTTTGTTATTTCCTAGTCTCTATCCACATGGGATCAAACTTTAGGTTTGGCCTTATGTGTGTCCACTATTATAGAGACCTTGATCACAGACGGTTCAGATTAATCATCACATATGATTTTCTGAACTGTCTGTAGTTTAGGGTTCATGATGTGAAAATCAAATTACAGATAATTTAATAAGAACTATTTGTGATGAGAAATTACGAAATTAAGAAAAGAATCAAGCAACCCACCGACTGGTGTACTAATTGGCTGTACTAGCAGATCAATCATTACTGAAAACACACTTATTAGCATATGCAGTGCACAACTCAGATCTGCCCCAACCTGCAAGAGAACACACAAAATGAATGAGAAAAAATTGCACAAGTTTACAATTCTTAGCTCCAGAAATGAACAAACGGATCAGTGAACTTGGCATAGCAGTCTCGTCGTCGTCGGTCATGAGGGGCAGCCCTTCTCGCCCGTGCCTTCCCATCGATGCCGCCGTAGCACAAAGCTCCCTATGGACAGAGCTCTCTGTGAATAACTTTCGTTGTGGACCGCGGTACCAAGCTCCTGCTAGAGCTTGCCTTGGACATCACCTCTCCGCTCGCCGCTGGTGTCGCTGTCCGAGGAGGCCAAACACATAAGCCATCGCCACCGCCACTGGATCTGGTTCAAGAAAGGAAGGAGGAGGAGGATCTGTGGGAGCAAGGAGGGTATCATGCAAGGAGGAAGCGAATCTATGGACATGGGTGGAGGGATGGAGGAGGTCGCCGGTAATAGGGGGGGAGGGGGCACTGACGGTGTGCAAGGGATCAAGGGAATCGAAGGAGGAGGAGGAGGCGAATCGACTGGGACTTACAGAAATCCGGGACTCGGCGGTATCGGGTTAGGATTAAAGGTGGTCGTTGGCTCAGTGAGAGGCTTTTATGCCTTATTTGGGCTAGGGACAGTTGGACCTGATGGGCCGGAAAAAGACAGAGATGGTTTGGGCTAAAAAGTGTCTATGATATATCACAAACGGTTTTTTTTTAGCAAAAAACTTATGTGATGACCTTCTGAAAATCCATCTGCGATGTCAGTTTTGATAAAACCACCTGTGATAGGCACTACCACAAACGGTTATTGTCTTCCATTTGTGATGAGGAGTCTGGGATGATTGTTTCTGTAGTAGTGGCCCCACCAATGCGTGCCCATCCACAGAGAGCCCTCTATGGTGACTTCGTCAGCCTTCAAGCTCTATGAGTTCAATTTTCAATAGGCGTTTTGTGCTTTCGTGTGTGTGGTGGTGTGCATGTGCACGAGCTAATTCTACGAGTTGTACCAGGTGTAGAAAAGAGGAGGAAAAGGCATGTAAACATGGATTGAGAAATCTATTGGGCGAACTGCCGTGCATTAGTCTTAAAGCGTGACCTTCGAGCGTCGTTGGATCGGAAGGAGGAGCGAATGGATGCGGGATGACAAGAAGAAGGGGATGAGAGGAAGAAGGGGGAGGGGGAGGGGGATGCTGATCGTGAGCTCGACGACGACAATCGGTACTCTTGGAGGCTAACTGGTGACTGAATGAGTAATATCAACGACCCCCCAGACTTTAAGGGATGGTTTGATCAGGACACCGATACCTCGACTCGCTATCAACGGTGGTAAACTGCCATAGCTTGTAGTCGATGACGCGATTGTCAGCGATACGGGGAACGGGGCCCCCTAAACCGCGGGAAAAGGCCCAACTTGATGCCGCGTCACCAAGGACGTGGGAGTCGAGAGGAGGTGCTCGGGGGCTCACCCCGAGCGCTGGATCCACTCGGACGTGGGAGTCAAGAGGAGGTGCCCGGGGGCTCACCCCGAGCACTATGTCCACTCGGCCGTCAAGGGGAGCCCCGAGTCGTCCCTTAAGGATGCTCCCCGATCACCCAAGGCGACTTGGTTCCCACTTGGGACGGCGGGTGCCTCTCCCAGGCAGTGGGATGGCTTAAGCCACGTGCTCGGGAGTCCCCGAACACGCGAACCCCGAGCACCCTTCGTGGGTCCCTACCCAGTACACGTGGCCCGACAGGCGCATTTAATGCATGTCTGTGCAGGTATTCCTACTCCAAGTCCGTTATGGACAAGATGGCGGTGTCCTAGTCAGTTTTCGTCCTCCCACGTGATAAGTCCCGTCAAGCTGTCGGCCTTGGCAGGGGATGGAACGGTCTGACACCTTTTTGACTTTGGAGCTCGCCGCCGCGCGCTCAGGCGCATACCTTCTGTCCCTGGTCAGTGGGGCTAGGGTGTTGCAGCATGGTCTGTGACAGAGGACGTTCCGGGAAGTCTTCATCTTCTGACCCAACCCCGTCATGATGATCCAGATCCCAACTAAAGCGTGACAGGAACTATTCCGCTACAGCAACCCTCAACCGCCGGCGTGGGTCATCTACGCCCTATCCGTCAGCAACGGTGCTACTACAGTGTATTTGCCTTTCGGCCTTTGTGGTGACCCTCCGGGTATATAAGGGGAGAACTAAGGCCATGAGAAAGGGGACAAAAAGGGAGAGACCTAGGAGAAAGAAAAGAGAAAGAACATCTGTGTTTCCAAACTCATTGTAATCATTCAAAACTCATATATACACAAAAAGCAAGACGTAGGGTTTTACACTAAGAAGATAGCTTGAACCTGGGTAAATTATGGTCTTGTTTCTCCTTCTGCTCCATCATCGCTGTCGGCGAACAAGCGATGTGGGTCTCCACCAAACTCCCGATTCTCTTCAAATTTTAGAGAATAATTCCATGTATATCCTCTTCACGCATGCATCAGGTGATTAAGAAGTAATTTTCGCATCGTTTTCATAAGAAAGATATTAGAATCTCAGCACAGCCAGCCAAATTAAGGTACTTGCGCCGTCACACCGCAATATAAAGCAACCTCACCTCCGCAAAACACAAGCATCATCAGATCAGCAACAAATCCTTAAACCCACACAGCGACCAATATGATGGCGACGGCTAGGCAGAGGCGGCTGCCCCAGCTGCACCTCGACGTCCCCAAGTGCGCCTTCCGGTGCCCCGCCCCGGTGCCGGTTACCGCGGCGACGCCGTCCACGTCAGTGTCGGCAGCTCGGCATGGCGAGTTCCGGCTGAACGACTTCGACAGGCTCTCCGTCCTTGGCAGCGGCAACGGTGGCACAGTGTACAAGGTCTCCCACCGCCGCACGTCGGCGCTTTACGCCCTAAAGATACTTCACCGCGGCCACGCCGCCGCCGACGACGAGGCGGACGTCGTCCGCCGTGTCGACTCGCCGCACATCGTCCGTTGCCACTCGGTCCTCCCGACGGCGTCCGGCGATGCCGCCTTACTCCTTGAGCTGATGGACGGTGGCTCTCTCGACTTGCTCGTCGGCGGCGGCCACGGAGGCTTCCCGGAGGCAGCGCTGGCGGAGGTCGCGGGGCAGGCACTGTCCGGCCTGGCGTACCTCCGCGCCCGCCGTGTCGTCCACCGCGACATCAAGCCGGCGAACCTCCTGGTCAGCAGGACCGGGCAGGTCAAGATCGCCGACTTCGGCATCGCCAAGGTCGTCTCCCGCGCCGGCGACCACTCAGCAGCCTACGAGGGCACCGCCGCGTACATGAGCCCCGAGCGCTTCGACACGGAGCGGTTGCACGACGACGTCGACGGAAACAGCAGCGTCGATCCCTACGCTGCCGACGTGTGGAGCCTGGGTGTAACCGTCCTAGAACTCTTCATGGGACGCCACCCGCTGCTCCCCGCCGGGCAGATCAGCCCGAGCTGGGCGGCGCTCATCTGCTTTGGCGAGCTGCCGGCTCTACCCGACGGCGCGGCGTCCCCGGAGCTCCGGGGTTTCGTGGCCGCGTGCCTGCAGAAGGACCACCGGAAGCGAGCGTCCGTGGCTGAGCTCCTCGTGCACCCGTTCGTCGCCGGGAGGAACGTGGCAGCGTCGAGGCGTGCGCTACGCGAGGTGATCGAGCAGCGGTGTTCCTAAAAGCACGTGCATGTAAATATTGGACTGTCTCATATTGTACGTATCTAGAGCGTAGACAACTGCACATAAAAGATAGTGGAAGATACTTTGGAGGGTTTGGTAATAAGTAATGCTGTACATAATACGAAAGAACTGCACGATAAATTCTTGAACTTTGAAAAACCATATTTAAGTTATTCGTCAGGATATATAAGAAGTTTTGATGATTCACGTTCAAACTAGGACTTCAAATTTTTTTCTACAGTTTTTAAGAAACTGCTAATAAACACTTGAGTGTTTTTTTTTAATTATGAGAGCACTCAATTTTTCATCCACATGAATCATACATTAAATAAAGATGGAAGTGCTTAGAATTTAAATGTTCTATAGAAAAAACACTCAATCGCTCCGTAGACACTCCTATATTTTTAGGCTTTTACTAATTTTCAATTGTTTGAAATTTTCATAAATCTCAGTCACCTAAATTGCACATTACTAAGCCTAAAATTACAGTCTTGAAAATATTACTGCAATTTTTACTTTAGAGGTTATATATGGAGTGAGGTGGAGATAAAGATGGTTGGATGTTGATCTAAAAGTTTAGAAAAGTGACTGAGATTTAACAAAATTTCATGCAACCTAGGAATAGACAATCCCTTTTTAATAGTTATAAAATCATAATCATAAGAAAATGCTTTTGAAGATGAATCTAATGTTATCAATGTTCTGTATGTAACACATGTATTTACTTTGAAAAACATGTTTAAGGGATATAGGTGGAGGTTTATCATCCAATGGATGCTAACGGATTACTGACAACCCCTCCCTACTCATCTTCCTCTCTTTGTTTGTATCATCTTCCTCCTCCTATCACATCTCCTGCCCTCAGCCCTCCGACCCTCCTACCTCCTCCCCAACAGCTACCAAAGCCACCGGATCCCCCACAACTGACCACTGCATCTTAACTACCATAGGTCACCGCTACCCTCGTCCTTCTCCTCCATCTCCGAGGGCTAAATCCACCGGATCCGCCCCTGCTGACTACCTCCTAATAACAATAGCTCCAGCATCGAGCCACTGGCCGCCCCTTTCAGTCCTAACCGTCTCCATTGTTAGTTTGCCGCCTTCCTTCCCCAAGCCATTCCTCTAAGCCCGGTTGGTAGCGGTTAACCCCTCCCCCCTCGGACACCCCTTAACCTTGTCGATGATATAGAACCCTAACCCTAACCTCACCGACGAGGTTGCCCGCTGGTTTTGGCTTGGCCTCATCTCCAGATCCGATGCACCTACGCGTCACAATGACTGTTTATAAACTAACTATTTCACTAAACAACATGAGTTAGAAAAATATAGGGGCAGCCCAGTGCCTCTTCTTGAGATAATTAAGGACCAAATAGAAAAATATAGGGGTAGCCCAGAACCTCTTATTGAGATAATTCAGGACCAAAGCCTTCGGCACCACTCCCTACATTTTGGGTAATTTTTTTAGATAATGGAAGATGAACTCCCGGCCTCTGCACTAAAAGGTGCACACAACCAAAATTATTACAAGGTAGCATGAAAAACAAAAGATAAACTGCAAGGTTTACAAGCCAAAAGAAGTTCGAAGCATCATAAGTTACACATCGCAAAGCCTATGACTAAATCGTCATCTATGCTTTGTGAAGAGTTCCGTGACCATGATCTCAATTGACTTGGGTGCTGTAACAATGGTCTCCCGCTCCCCTTGGTGTTGGAATTGAACAACGATCATGAATGAATCTAGTGAGTGGTCATGTAGATAGCCTGCAAAGCATTAGAAATATGTTTCTTGTCAAGCAACATAGACATATTGACCAACAAGAGTGGCTGCCCTTATTAAAATATTCCTTTATAGACCTGAACCAATCCCCATTAGCCAATTTCCAAACATGTTAGAAACACTAATGGGCAGTGGAATATTAGTGGCTGGTTGTACATGCACCTTGCGAAACGAGTAAACTGACAATCAAAGAAAAGGTGTTGAATGGTTTCGTTGTTGTTACAAAAAAACAACATTTTGTATTACCATTCCAATTTCATTTAACAATGTTGTCTTTGGTTAAAAGTACATCACTATGTGGATACCACAAAAAAAACTTTGATTTTTAGCGGCAACTTCAGCCTCCGTAGTTGTCGATTCATGTTTGGACCATTGTGATGAAGCAAAGCATTATAAGACTGAAAATTAGCCATTTTGACGTAAGTTCCATTTAAACGTAGCAGGTTCATTTGATAAGACAGTGGTAGCAACTCTGGAAACCAATTGGGTCCAGGCCACTAGCTTTGGTCCCACTATTGCTGTACAAAAGAGATATTGATAGGGATCGTGCTTAACACATCTTTTATCGTAACATGTTTTTTTCTGACCACATTAAAGAGTCGAGGGTATTGTGTGCTTAGGGGTGTGTGTCCTAACCAAATCTTACCAGGACCCGAATTTGAGAACCATTTTGAAGTAGCAAATGTCCAAACTACAAGAAGAGTTGTTTGACCTTCAATCCAAAACTGGGATGACCCATGTAAATCTAGTAGAATCCAGGGCTTTTTTCCCATATATTTTCTTCTGAGTAGGTCCTGCCAAACCCCTTCTTCACTGATTAATTTGAACAACCACTTCGAAAGCAAGAATATGTTATGTAAATCAAGATTTTGGATACTTAATCTACCTTGATCTTTGGGGCGGCATAGGATACTCTACTTAGCAAAACGGTACTTCCTTTGTGACTATCACTTTGCCAGAAAAATCGAAACCTATAGTAATCCAATCTTTTGAGAACACCAAGTGGGACTTCAAAGAAGGATAAGAAGACTAAAGGAAGATTAACAAGTACGTAGTTGATGAGGATCGATCCGCCACCAGTGGATAGATTACGGTCTTTCCAGCTATTTAAACATTTTTGAAAGCGATCTTCCACCCCTTACCACTCACTGTTTCTTAACTGTTTCTTACCACTCACTCATGTAGAAAAGTGCATCTAGGACTCCCAAGTGAGTTTTGATGATTGACGATAAGAGATTAAGGGACTAATATGTTTATTGAGGATATGAACAGGTACCAGTCCCTAAGATAAAATTTGCCGGGCATTGGCGACTCCTAAAATTGAAGAAAAGAATATGACGTCGTAACTATGCTCTTATGCTCTTTATTTCACATTTTATCGAGTAATAGGTGTGTTGTACTATTAAGAGGGGTGCGTCGTAAATATTAGTTGATATTCTTAGTGCCCTTGAGATCATTAGTCAATCCTTGTGAGAGACACTTTTCTACATGAACACGAGAGTCCTTTTAGTCAGGCTAAATCAGAAGTTTCAAGGAATATCGGAAGTTCTGGTAGGTTCAGAATTTCTAAAGTAGCCCTGATTTTGAGGTGTCTAGAATAATTGGAAGGTCCGATTTTTGCACCGGAAGTTCGGTGTGGTCGAAAGTTCTAAAGTCACCCATGTTTTGAGGGTTCTAGAAAAATCAGATGTTCTGATTGGAACATCGGATATTCTGGTAACTTCGGAACCTCTGGAGTCTCCCTAGTTTTAAAGTCTTTGGAAAAATTGAAAGTTCCAATATTCCCCTAGAGATGTGTAGTGGGTGGTCTGGGAAGTAGCCGTTACATTTGAAGGCATCGGATGTTCTAATGTGGGTTTTTCAGTGTATAATGACTAGTTTTGAAGAAGGCTATTTATTGCTCTCCTCTCCCATTCATCTCCAACCTTTTGCTCATTTGCTTCCTGTACACATTGAAAAACTCTCTCATCTCCTCTCTCAAGCTCAAATTCATCCCTTTGTGAGAGAAAAGAAAGGAAAAGAAAGAAAGAAAGAGGGATTTGAGGAGTTTTAGTGCTAAGAGATAGATTGAAGATCTTTCGAGCACTAGGTTCACCTCCAAACGTCTTCAACACGCTTGTTACTCTTGAAGGTTGAGGACTCCTAGACAATTAGGAGTTGCTCATGAGCAACCGATTGATTGTGGTGCGCCGTGAGAAGTTTGTGAAAGTCGGGATTCGCCTCTGAAATGAAAGATTACCAAGAGGTTGTCGAGGAGACACAAGGGCGTCTTCGAGGGATAAAGGCTAGAAAGGAAGCCGACTCTTAATCACGAATGATCGAGCTCCCCGAATGTAGACGTATGATTCTTTCAAGAATCCGAACCCCAGCAACAAACAATTCGTCTCCTTTCAGTTATTTCTTTCCGCATTTATATTCCACAAGTTTGATTTTTCATATATTCTAAACTTGCTTGTGTAATATATTCGTGTTAGTCATATACATACTGTTTTTGCTCTAGATACTCCTTCCGTCCACAAATGTAAGGCGTGTACGGAATTTAATGTTCAACTTTTACCAATAATTACGACAATAATATTAAACTATAACACAAAAGTGATACCATTTAAAAATACATTTAAATATGAATCTAATGGTATCACTTATGTGTCATATAATTCAATATTATTGGTTTAATTATTGGTTAAAGTTGAACCTTAAATTCCGTGCACATCTTACATTTGTGGACGGAGGGAGTAGTATTTAACTCCGCATAATTACAATAATATATTAAAATTGATTTAAATCGTTCACCTATTCACTCCTCTCCTCTAAACCAACATCTTGATCGTTAAATAATGGATTAGGATGCCAAGATATCGAAAACGAAAGGAACCCAAAGTACAACCAAATAACTGTGTATAGAAAATACATAGCAGCACCAAAACAGAAAAGTTTATTTTTATAAAAATTAATCTTGAGACCTCATAATTGCTCTAAAGCACATAGCAAGAGCATTTTAGTTTTTAGCCTATTCTAAATCATGTTCCATAAAAAGGATGATGTCATCGCATACCTAATGATACCACCAACGATTAGATAAGGAATTACTCTTTTAATCTAGCCATCCTCTTTGACTCCGTCCGGTTAGGACTACTAATATATCAATCACAATATTAGAACGTATGAGAGATAAGAAAATCACCCTGACGTAACCCTTGGTTTGCGTTTTGGGCAGTGATCTTCCCATGCATCAACTAATCTATAGCCGTCGGTAGTCAGGACCAGCACTTAGATTAATCTAGCGCGAGATACGTTTATCCTCTTTCTTATCGGTATATCTCTTTTCTGGCTCCATCTCAAAAACGACAGGCTAACAGAATCGACCGTAATAGTTATGTTGCAGCTAGCACCCAGACCAAATTAATGACTGCTCCTTTTCAATTAGTATATATATATGACCATCCGCGCCCAGATATATACCTAGGCATATGCTTAATCACGCGCTTTAAGAAAGACGAGGGTGACGTGGAAGTTAAGTGATACAGGTACCGTACCAGGGATAATATTCTCGGCCGGTACCGAAAATTTCTAAATATTTTAGATAATGACCGAAAATTTTCTATACAACCACGGTTTTGGTCCTACTGATTACCATTTTCAGTGCAATATATTCCTCATTAGTTGCTACATCTTATATATATACATAATTGAATAGTTCCCGGTTTTTTTAACAAATAGAAATTCGAGATCCCGCTGAGAATTTCCTCGAACCTCGCGCCCAAGAATTTCCCAGAAATCTTTTGCAATCCTGGGATATCACTGCTAAACCCCCCCTTGACGAATCGCATGAGTGTATCGTAACGTTGTATACATCGTTCTGCAATTGATATATGTGTATATATATATGTTTGTGCTAATTACGTACTTCGAGGTACTTGACGTCAATTTCTTTAGATACTATGGCCAGCATTGGTTTTGACAAGCAGTAGTAGTATACGGAGCTAAAATTTAGAGGAATCGTGTGCGTAAAGTATCTTGCAAGTTTACGGATGTATCTTGTCATAATTTTATATATGCAGTAAGCATATGTGTTATGAAAATTTTGTTGTACATGCAGAGAGAAGAACGTTTAAGTACTCGCTAGAATCTTTAGTACGTGTGAGCTAGCTTGCTTGCTAATGGTTGGCCTAAATTAATAAGCACGATCAGTCCAAGGCTAACGCAATTTCTCCGTTAATTACCACGCATGATTAACGACTTAAATTGTATATAATACTCTTGTGCAGCTAAAACCATGAATGCATGTTAATATGTTATCATGCATTTTATAGCTGCCTCTTACGGTCTTAATTACCACCTGGTACATGGAGATATCGAGCATGCTTTTTTTTAAGTAAGAACATGCTTGGTTTGGAGTTGTCTTGCCAAAACATTTAACAACCAATTGATTTGCTACCAATTTCTAAGCAATCTTGCCAATATATTAGCATTTAATTGGCTTCGTAAAACCATTGGTAAGCCAATTTGAGACTGCAAACCAAACATGCTCATCTTGGCTAGATGTACCTGACTTTTTCAAATTCGTCCGGGTTCGTCACGTGTCTCGACCAGCGAGGCTTAACGATTCTGTTATCAGCTACTGAATTTTTTTGCAATTTCGGTTTTGGATTTGGCCAAAACACCGAAATTTCCCATTTGATTAGATTGAAATTCGACCAACAGTTTCTGAAATTTGATTTCTATCTGAATTTTACCGGAACGCCGGCATTTCTGTGAAGTGGTGAACCTGGCGACACTAATTAACTTGTGAGGCAAAACTCATGTTACGGCATGGATGGTGACAGTGTAATAGTACTAATTAATTGCACCGATGGCTAGATTCTATCAACAATGTCGCTGTCGAATGGAAGACAACGTATCGACGACTGCGAGCGACATAGCCGTCGTCATCGATCACGCAAGCTAGTACGTATTGACAGCTGACAGTAAACGCCTCTGCAAGAGAGTGTATATTCAGTTATTCACGTAGTAGCCGTCAATTATGGTTGCATAGTTCTTTGCGTCATTTGGCTGTTCTAAAGGATTATGCAGAGTTGACACCAGCAATTATCAATGCAATGCGTCTCGCCGTTTAGGCCTCTAGTGAAATTCAAGAATTTCCCAGAAAATCTGCAAGAGTTTTGCGAGGAATATATAGTTCAAATCCTGCAAAATACCATCATGAAATCATATGCTTCCGTGAACCTAAGCCCCTAATGTGTTCTGATGAATATCTGGAGTAGATAAATATCCACCATGAAGTAAGTTACAAAAGTATACCCATAAGCACGTCATAATCATAGATCATAACTGTCCTAGATGATGCATCATTTGATATGAGAGCTTAAGTGACAGCTTAAATTGATTGATTGCAATGGTGAGAATAAATCAGTATTAATTCGTATGGCTGCTGTTTTGTAGTTTATGATGTCTTTGTATAGCTAAAATTATTACTACAGAAAGGCCACATTTAGACGGTTTCGTAAAATCGTTTGAGATGAGCCACATCACACATGAGTCGAAATGGCGAACTATCTGTGATGACTTTTCACTTGCTAGAGGCTCATCCCGGACCCAAATCATAGACGGTCATGACTTGACCTGTTTGTGATATGTGGGCCATTACGGACGGATTTATAGCCTAAACCGTCTGTGATGTCCGTGGCCCGTTTAGCCCCATTACAACAGTCCAGTCCCCACCATATATATAACTAACCAAATGTCTCAAAAAACCCTAAATCCCCACCAGACCTCCCTCCTTCACATAGCCGTCACACGCACTACACTTTCCCCTTTCTCTCTCAGATCCCCTTCTCTTCTCTTCTACCCGATGCCCTAGCTAGCGCCTCCGTCCCCATTGATCATCGTGGCGGAGTCTCCTTCTCCCACCTCCACGAGATTCGACGGCTACACACTAATCCGAGGTTGCTGGGTCCAGGGGCTACATGCCTACCATGAGGCCGAGGCATCCGGATCGTGTGGCCACATGCCTACCCTGAGGTCAGATCGCCTGGATCCGCAACCACATGGGAGGCATCGCCGCCTGCCTTGCCTCGCCAGATCCGCGACCACATGGGAGGCGCCGCTACCCCTCCTCACCTACCTCACCTCCCCTAGCCCTTGGCTTTCTCTATCCTTGCCAGATCTGCGCCCTGTGAGAGGCACTGCCATCGATGATGACGACCAACACCACCAGATCCGTGCTCGCGGGAGGCGGCAGGGTGGTAGAGATGGTCCTCCTATGCGCCAGATCCACTCCGTGTGCAGTGCACCATCAACGGGGATCAAGGCGGTAGGGATCAACAGCGGCGCGCCTACCTTGAGGTCAAGGCCGCTGGATCCGGTAGCATGTGCCGACCCGAGCTCGAGGTGTCATCCCTGAGATCGAGGCATTGCTCAATGGACGCCTAGGGCTTCGTCGACGACACAGTGGCACTCCTGGACCGCGCACCACTGGCAAGGATGAGGTCGTGTTGCCTCCCCAGCATGGTCTCCTTCTAGGCGCGCAACCACGAAGCTAGCCCTGTAGCGGTGAGCTGCAACGAGGCAGCACCCGAGCTTGGGCATGGCAGAGATTTTTTTTCCAATTACACATTACAGATGGGTTCAAACTGTCGTTCGTGATGATTTTTGTCATCACAAACTCTTTGGCACAGACGGGTCTAAAAACTGTTTGTCATGACGATTTTGACCTCTTTGTGATGAGCCATTATGTGGTAGTGAATTATGTCATCCTCAAACTAATTAAAGGGAACAGAGTATTGCAGCCTCTACAAGCACAAGCCTAATTTTCAAAAACAAAAACAAAAACAAAAACATGCACAAGCCTGTTCATATGTACGTTTCCATGAGCTCAACATCGGTTCTCTTGAAATTGTGCTGAAGTTCTATTGAGAGCTCACTATGATTTAAACAAAATAATCGAAGGTTCTAATTAAGAGATTAGCTGGTAACATATGGCGATTGTTGTATACGAGTACTTCGGTTCAATGATTGCCATATAGGTTGTCTCTTTTCTGCCCAACAAGTCAAAACCATAGGTAGAGGGAAGAAAAAGACTTGGTTTTTTTGCCACATCAGAGTCATTCGGTGCTTGCAAAAGGCGAGAAGTGTTTGGTTTTGCTTCGAGCCAGTGCTTGAGAAAGTAATTGCTCTTCTTTTATCTACGGTGATTCATGCAGTGTTTTATTTGGTGCTTCTTTTTCTTGCTAGTGTATGCATGTGACCACCAAATTATCATGTGCTCTTTGCTTTGGAGCTACTCTACTGCATGCATGTAACCACCGAATTATCTTGTGCTCTTTGCTTTGGATTTATTCTACCCTACACATTGGACATCACAGGTACTTCAGCGAGTGTTAGTGAGACGGTTCCACAATTTAAGCACCTGGGCTAGCATTGGATAAAACAACTTTAGACAAGTGCTTAGTGACATGGCAACACAGGCACTCTCTAGAACATCTCCAACAGAGTGACGTATGCCTTCTTTTAGGGGTGACATGTAGAAAATTTCTTAACTTGGAAGATATAGAGGTGATAGAGAAGTATGTCTTCCTTTCGTGAAGGAAGGGGTAGGAAAAGACTTATAGCTACAATCAAGTAATACAAGAAATAACTACACTAAATACAATAGAAGATAATCATCTCTCCTATTGTAGAGCATCCATGGATCACACAAACTAACATGCAAGACATATGGCGGTGGAAGTGCTAGCATGAAAAGCTACTATGAAAATTGATGAGGCGGTGACCTGATCTTTCGATGAGGTGATGATAGCTATCAATTTGGTGGAGCTTGAGCTTAATGATCCGACTAAACCATGCGCAACGATACGCCTTAGTAATCGCTAAACCAATCTCCAATGATTATTGACCTTGCCGTAGACGCGATCAACATGAACAATGATGTTCGAGTTCCTGCAAGCAACCGAAGAATCAGCAAGATTTATGATAATATGCAATCTGAAATTGTGAGTATTAAATTGACACAAGAGCTAGAAGAATAAATTTAGGATTTCACTAGCGATCTGAACAAGGTCGTAGTCCTACACGACTTGTAGATGCGAAATTGTAACAGTATCTAAACAACTCAATGAAACACATCTAATCCTAGGGACTCGGGTAACTTATATAGGAGAGAGTGGAAAGAGGTACTGTTCACAACTAGGATTCCTTCTCCCTTACGACTCGAATGTCTCTAAGTGTGCTGAAATTTAAAGATACATGGCATTGACCAGAAAAAGGTGACCTAGCATCATTTACTAATTTTGAACGAAAATTCAAAGTGGAATTTTGTATATTTCGTCCATCATGATGGCTCCAAAGTCTTAAAATAGTTTGACACCATCCTTGTAACGCTACCATCCTTCTCTTCACTTGATCTCATGTTCTTAAGTAATGTAACATCATCTCCTTTATGCAGCATCATGGAGTTCATAGAAAATGATGGAGCTCGAAGAAACGAATTTACCTAACAATTAAGTTAGCGTACTCGAGCTCGTGTCACTGGACCCTATAATTGTAGGGATATGATGGTATCAGTGTTAGGGATGTCCTCGTCAAAAATACTTTCTCTGGTTGGTAAGTTATCGTTTCGCAGATAAGCAAAGTCAAAATTTTAAAACTTTAATTAAAATAATATTTAAATAAGATACTTAAAAGTCATAAATTTGTCTTCAAATATACTTTTATAAAATATAATTTTGTTAGATTTCATAAATACATCTATTATATATTAAAAGTACACGAGGGGTTAACAAAAAAGAGACATATTAGAAAATATCACAAAAAACATAAAATATCTGACCATTAATCTGGCGGACCATCTTTATAAACAGACCATAATCGATAGATCTTCGTAAATATGCATAAACATATCATAGTCAATAGCTCATCATAACTTTACAGAAATAGGTCACAACCGATAAATCTTCATAACCGTACCTAAATAGATCACAGCCGATAAATCATTGTAACTGTACCCAAATAGATCTTCACAATTCTAGTAAACATATTACAACCCATAGATCTTTATAATTGTACCTAAAATTTTATAGCTGATACACTTTCATGACTACATCTATACATCATCCGGCCATTAATCTGGTACACCTTTATTATTAATGGACCGTAATTGATAGATCTTCATTACTGTACGTAAACGTTATCTGACCATTGATTGGACGTACCTTAGTTATTACAGATTTGCTATTTCGCAGTCGCCTGAGAAATTTTTATATTATTTCTCAGTCGACTGAGTTACACATAATTAAGCTAATAGTTGCACAAATTTTTTATGGAATTTTAGATCTAGAAATGTGTAATTGTCTAACTGCACATCTCAAAACCTAAAGTTGCACATAATTTTTAAAATGTACAACTATCCAGTTAACCGGTAGAGTAAGAATCAAAGTCCAAGATCATCAACTTATAAATAACAATTTCTCAGTCAACTTAGAAAAAGATGCATGGTCCACGTCAATAGATATTTATAATTTTACACATCATATAAAAGTTATCCGAGTTTTTAAGTCGACGTAGTGATCTAATATCAATAGTTGATGATCTGAAACTTAACTTTGCATACTGATCTAATATCACATACAAACGATCTATGATCTAGACTTTAATTCCGTGTGATCTAATATCTTGTACAAACAACCTACAACTGACTCAATACAATGATTACCTTTTCAGCCTGCGCACCATCTGAACTTTAGTTCCACGGCATCTAATATCACATACAAACAACTAGTTGCCTAACATACATACTAGCGATACAGCCCTTAGATAACTAGGGGGAGTAATAAGAATAGACAGATTTGACTACAATGGCGTATGAAGGGTGAGTGATCAGTGTAACGGCCAAGGTGCCGTGGAGTGGACACGCATTTGTATGTAGCACCTCACTTACACTTTAGTCTTCGCTTCATATAAAATGGTTAATATAGAAGTGCTACATCTTGGGCCAACGATGCTTATATCTAAGTGTGAATCAAGTTAAATAGGCAATGTGGTACTAAAGACAGAGATGCTATAACCTCCCCCCTTATAGGGTTGTCGTCGTCGCAGGGACAATCCCAGGACATGCCCCTACTATAGGCCACACACCCGTCAGCGAGGGTTGATGCTCTGATCTCATTTGTGACCACCAGCGGTTCAAAGAAGCTCACTTCGTTCTCACTTTGTGTAAAATGATTAATCTGAAAGTGTTGCATCTTGAATCAATAAGGTTTATATGTAAGTATAATATAAATGAGATCAATAAAGTTTGTATGCAAGTGTAATGTAAATTAGACAGGTAATGTAGTATTAAAGACAGGGACGCTCCAATCAGAACGCTAAGACACGACACGCACGCAACTGGATTGTGTGCATGAAATCAACGCGCGCAAGATTAATACCGCGTTTTAAGATAAGATGGGAGGTCGGACAGATTAATTTTTGCCGCCATCCACGTTTTCCCGGAAGATACGTGTGATGACATCAACTACGTACAAAACGGTACGCAATCTTGAGTTCGGATGTCTATGAGGCCCTGGAAAAAGGATGTAGCACTTTTTCTTTTTTGGGCTAATGCTCAATCTACTGAGTTTGAAACTAAGTAACATTACTTAATGAAAATTCTATATATCTGTAATATAATTTTTGTTTTTCATAAAATAAGTTCTTTCGCCGTATAGAAAGAATATTTTCGTCACGTCAAATTCGTTACGTGAGGACATCATATTGTATTGGTTTAAAAAAATTATCACATCCTAAATATGTTTCCACGGTGTTTGATCTAGTGTCAAGATTGGACGTCTGATCTTTAGTCCTGTGCCTACTTAATAGTACTTCGTCGGTGATCTTAGCGTGCCAATCGTTAAAAGGCAATGCTAACACAGAAAATTGGTGGAAAATCTTATATATTAGCTGTAGGCTTGCGCGATAGTGCAGCACCTGTGTAATCAGTTTTATGTCTCGTGGTTATAGGAATACCTTCGAATGTTAGAAACACTGGGAATGTGTAATAATATCGCTAAGTCATTTCAAATAGGAGATAACAAAATTTGTTAACACGATTATAATTTAAAGTTTTTTTTATACATTTCATGTTGTTTTTTTTTGCTTGGGAAGTAGGACACATGATAGATTTGCAATATATAAAATCGGTACTAGTGAACTACCTTCAATAGGTCTCGTGAACCGTTGCTAATAATAATTATAAATTCGGATGTAAGAAGATTTGTAGGTTTAAGGTATTAAGGAGTATGACTTAGGTAAAATAGAGTGGAGAAATGGATTCGGAACGTCGAAACGGTCAAAATGGAGTATATATAATGTTTTTAGGGTTGTGATGAACAGTAACGGTCAGGGTGAACAGTATCGGACCCGATATGAAACAGTAGTGGTGGAGGATACTGTTTAATGCGGGTCGGGTTCCAAACAGTGCTAGACCCGTTAAAGATTTGTTCACAGATCGAATGAACAGTACGAACCCGTTATGAACAGTGTTAGCCCCTGTTACTGTTTACCGTTTGGTCTAGACCATTAATGCTAGATCCGATGGCTGAGAGTCGGCCATGTCATTAGAAATGACGTGGCACACTGAGAAGCTGGAAATCCTAACTGTTTTCTATATATTAGATTAGATTAGATAGATTAAGTGGCCTCGTCTTTGTGACGACGCACGTGGGCAGAATCTTCATAAACTCTGGTGAGCAGTATTGGTAACCAATAGCCAACCGTAGTTCAGCCTAGAGCTGATGACCAAAGTTTGATTCCCACAAACTACAGGTTGAGTAGATTATTTTCGTGAATTTGAACTTGTAACCTGTTCCCGGCTTCTCAATAACCAATTAGCCATGATCGATCATGCCAAAGCAATCCTTCGTTCTGTTATTCATGTATGCAATTCTCTCTGAGATTCATTTCTTTATGTCAGAACTAAAGATTGGATATTTCGTATGCTACTGGACCGCACGTCCGTGGTAATAATTTTGCTACATAATAGAAATATTTTATTAAAATACATGTAATAAATTTTTAAACCAATGTAACATTGTGTTTTTATAATAAATTTTGTGTGATGAAAATATTTTTATTCAATAAAAATTTGTTTTACGGAAAGCAAAAACTGATGTAACATGGTGTTTTCATGTGATAAATTTTGTACGATGAAAATACTTTTTCATTCAATAAAAATTTGTTTTACGCAAAACAAAAATCAAGATATTGATGTATAGTACTTTTCTTTTTTTTATCTACTTTGTTCATTCCTAAACTATCTGTGAGAAAGATGTACACATGTATGGACAAACTGATATCAATCCGACGGCTATGATTTGTCAGCAACTAAGCTAATGCGGCACTGCCAGATCAGGCTCCGGCCACCAGCCGCCGGAGCATGTGTTTCGACGCTGCCGCGTTCCTCCCGGCAACGAACGGGTGGGCAAGAAGCTGTGCGACGGACGCCCGCTTCGTGTGGTCCTTCTGGAGGCACGCGGCCACGAACCCTCGGAACTCCGGCGACGCCGCGCCGTCGGCCTGGAGCGAGGGCAGCTCGCGGAAGCAGATGGCGCACATGAGCGCCGCCCAGGTTGGCTTCTGTCCGGCGGGGAGCAGCGGGTAGCGTCCCATGAAGAGCTCCAGGATGGTCACCCCCAGGCTCCACACGTCCGCGGCGCAGGGGTCAGCGTGGCGCTCGGAGTCGAAGCGCTCGGGACTCATGTACGCGGTGGTGCCCTCGTACGCGGGGCAGTGGTCGCCGGCGCGGGAGAGCACCTTGGCGATGCCGAAGTCGGCGATCTTGACCTCGCCGGCCGTGCTGACGAGGAGGTTGGCCGGTTTGATGTCGCGGTGGACGACGCGGCGGGCGTGGAGGTACGCCAGGCCGGACAGCGCCTGCGCCGCGACCTCCGCGAGCGCCGCCTCCGGGAACACCCCACGGCGGCTGACGATGGAGTCGAGCGAGCCGCCGTCCACCAGCTCGAGAAGGAGCGCGACGTCGCCAGAGGGGCCCGGGAGGACCGCGTGGCACCGCACGACATACGGCGAGTCGGCACGCCGTAGGACGTCCGCCTCGGTGGCGCCGCCGCCGTGGTCGCCGCCGTGCAGCACCTTGAGCGCGTACACGGCCGACGTGCGCCGGTGCGCGACCTTGTACACGGTGCCGCCGTTCCCGCTGCCGAGAACGGCGAGCCTGTCGAAATCCGAAAGACGGAAGTCGCCGGCCCGCGCCGGCCCCGACGTCGAAGCCGGTGCTGGCGCCGGCGGGTTCGGGTACCGGAGGGCGCAAGAGGGGAGATCGAGCGAGATGTGCAGCTGAGGAAGCCTCCTCTCTCTAATCGTTAGAGCCATCTGTGTTAAGCCTAATTAATCACTGTGGTTAGTGCTTAGTACCTTGCGATGAAATGGATTAGGAGTGGCTTATGTACTAAGTCACAGTTAGGCCCCCCTTCTAGACGGCTTCGGTTTGTGCATAAGCCGGTTTAAGCTTAACGGTGCGGGGAAGTTCTGGTGTGAGGAAGCCTGACAAGCTCTTAGTTCCCTTCTAGACGGCTTCTAAGAGTTGAGCTTATGCACAGAGTTAGATTGTGGAAAGTCTTTAATACCCTTTGCTAATACAGCATTATTAGCAATGTTAATTCATGACAATGACCTTGATTTCGGCAGCCTTATACATCACAGCATATATGCATCATTGCATCCATCAATTTTTCTCATAACCAAACATACAGAAAAAGAACAACACGACCAGATAATAGATTCTGAAGTATAATACTCTTTTAAAATAAATGGCAAACTTTTAAGATGATGATAGCTAACAGTGAGTGATTTCTAAAGTCAATTAATAGGAAATTTGAAAGTCAACAGCTAACAGTGAGCAAACTTCAGAATCAAATGTGTTTCTAAAGCTAGTAACATTTACAATATCACAAATTTGCTGGTAACATTTGCAGCATACAGGTTTACATAATTGCACATTAGGGGATTCATCACAAATTAGCACCATTCATCACAGGTTTACATAATCAGTCTAAAATCAGTCATAATGCAATTAGGAGCTAATGAAGCACTGATTTGTGTTATTCAAAACATACAACTAAAACTCGCAGTTAATGAAGCTTGAGGAAGAACAAGTTCTTCAGCATCACAATTACTGAAACAATTTGAACATAGGTAACCAATATGTGCATTAGATTTTTCATACAAAGTACCATAATAGCAAACAGACATCAATCAAACATTGATCTTTCACACAAAGAATAGCAAACATCGATTAGATTTTTCAATAAACCAAAAGAACATGAACTCAGAGCATGAACTCGGACAGCTCGGTCCTGTTGGCCAGCGTTGGGGCCAACTTGCCGTCTGGGAGGGCCGTCGCGGGGAGGCCGGCATGGGACGGGTCCCTCCTGCTCCTGAGCTCCTGTAGCCCGCCGCCGGGGACCTCATCGGCGTACTCAATCGCGCTGACTGGTACGAGCGCCGGGGGAGACACCTCACCGTCGCATCGCGCGTCGCCGGTGGGGAGGAGGGGACGCCGGCGGGGTAGGTGGCTGGGAGGCAGCGGGAGGAGGAGGGCAGCGTCAGCGGGGAGGAGGGGAGCAGATCCGGGACCGGCGGGCGAGGAGGAGGGCGGCGGGGGAGAGGAGGAGGGCAGGGCTGGCCGGGGGAGAGGAGGAGACGGGCTCGGGAGGGAGATTGGCGTGGGGAGGAGGAGGGGAGCAGATCCGGGGCCGGCGGGCGAGGAGGAGGGCGGCGGGGGAGAGGAGGAGGGCGGGGCCGGGGCCAGGGCCGGCGCCGGCTGGGGTGGAGGAGGGGGCGGGGGAGGCGGGGGAGGAGGAGGGTGGGGCGGCGCCCGTGAGGGAGGAGGAGGGGAGGAGGGTGGTGCGGGTGTGGGGAAAAACGGTGAGGGTTTTTTATATATAGTCAGTGACAGTAGTGGGTAAATAATACGAAGTACCGAGGATAAAATGGTCATTCGAGATACAATTTGTCCGAAGAAGCTCGAGAAACCTCATTTTTAAAACTTTCCTCCACCAACAGAAAAAATGGATGCTTAAATTTTAAGTTTAAGTCTCTCTTTTCCTTCTAGAGGACTTATGGTTTTCTAGGACCATAAGCTGCTCCATAAGCCCTCTAGAGGGGACCTTACTTTTTCATTTGAGCTGACTGTGCTTACAGATGGACCTGTAGCCTCTCTCAGTAAATTCTCCAGTTTTATTTTTTCACTTCCTTGATTTTTATCTTTGGAAAATGACGTGGTGCTTTCTTTCTTTTCGAGAGAATGACGTGGTACTTTCTAACCAACTTCTACAAGCAACTGTTCCATAGTACTGCAACTCCAAACACCTTGGGCTCTTTTCTTTAATTAGCCAGTGAGATGGAGACGGTCTGAAAAAAAAGCTCGATGTCTCCGCCATCATCGTAGAATATAGTCGCATCCTTTAAAATGGGATTTGGGAGAAGATCCCCGGGTAATGACGAGAGATTAAAGAGGTAATTAACTAGCTATTTACCATTCTAAGAAAGGTTTAGCACGTCATACTAGCTGGACACGTTACTCCATTAGGTACTATCCAGCCGGCCAGGTCAATCCACAGATGTGGGGGCCGCGAAGCTAGTGTAGTGTAGCGGATCAGCAGTCAAGGAAGCCGCCTGGTTTGTGTACGTGCTGCTTGACCTGATTTGTATTAACGACGTTTGTTTGTGCGCCATGTGCTATCAATCACGACCGTCAATTTAATTGAACTGGAGTGTGATTCTTTCAAATCTGCACGACGGCAAGCAACTATTTTTCAGATAAATTGGCAGTGGATTAAGAGGGTGTTTGGTTGAGTTTTTCAGTAGCTTTTTACTGGAAAAAGCTGTAGCCCAACCAAACGGTCAGTTTTTCAGCAGTTTTTACTAATGGTAGCTGTGAGTTTTATAGTGTAAATTCAGCTGTTTGGAAAAGCTGCCTTCTGCTAGCTTTTTGCAATGTGCTGAAGTTTCAGTGCTCAATTCCCAAAATATTATAGATGGTTTGGATCAACAAAAAGTCATATGTTCACTTTCCCACAGCCACAACAGTTTTTCTAGACAGCCAGCCAACAGCAGCTTTGTCAACAGCCACAGCTCAACCAAACAGACCCTAAGACTTAAAAGCCCCTGAAGGTGTGCACAATTGCACCCGACAAATAGTCAAGTGGATCTTTTTTTTTAGGGTAATAGTCAAGTGGATCGCGGATGGATGATGTACATGCATGAATTCAACGGTGCTTATCTCCTCTCTTCTTTTTTTAGAATGCGTCGATTATCTTATTGGCATCAGCTCAAGGGAGATGACTAACTCTTTCTCCAAGTTTGAATTTTCAACACTAGCCAGTGACAGTTTGCCATATGTATGGGCCACACTGCTTTGCGCAAACGCATAAATGGTGCAATGCTTGGGCCGAAAACAGGTCGCTTAAGAAGGGCCTGAATGGGCTTCCTTGTGATTTTTTTTTCTACTTCTTTGAGCTCCTATTCTAGAAATCGCTCGAGCCTCACTATGTAACACTCCTTCACAAACCCTAGCCACTAGGAGCCGAGGGTCCAACGCTGGCAGGAAGCACCTTCATCATTCTACCGCCGGTCCCTCTCTTCTCTCTTCTCTGGCATTCTCATCAGCATTGAGTGATTGTGGTTCTGTTAATTTTCCAAAGTATTTTGAGTTTTTTCTAGTGTTATCTGTTCCTTAGAAAAAAAATGTCCTCAGTGGTGTGAAACAATTACTGCAAATGTCCTATGTTCCAGACAAGCCATTTTACACATGACAGATATAGTGTTTGAATTTGCTGAATCCAGTGTCACAAATGTGAAGTATCTCTTGATTTGTTGCTATATATTCTTATATTAATCTTGATTTGTGGCTATATATTATTATATTAATCTTGATTTGCTCTTTGAAAGTGATTGTTCATCCTTAAAGGTGACATGTATAGTTGTATACTACTATTACCTGATATGCATACAGGGTAATAGGAAGAAGTACACGTTATACATAAGAAGCCAATAAATATACAATAAAGATGTATATAAGTAAGAATATATTGCAATCGTGTTATTTATTGATGCCCAAAATAAGCACCCACTCCACTATATAAACTTGGCCAGTCCATTAGATCTCACCAAAAAGTAGATTAGACGGAATCACAATCGGAGCACAACCCATCAATCTTCCTATAACTTCTAAGGTCTTAAGTAGATTAGAAGGAATCACAATCGGAGCACAACCCATCAATCTTCCTATAACTTCTAAGGTCTTCAGAAGAAGGATGAGGAGCAGCCGCATGACGTTCTTTGGTCTTGTCCTCCTGGTTCTAACCTCAGGTGCCCCATAGACATGCATGTTCGTCATACCAATGTAGCATGCACAACAAATTACCTCGGTATATACTCCCTCCGTTTACTTTTGTTAAACGCATTTCATTTTTAGAGTTGTCCACCTTTATAAGGCGCTGATGCAAATTTCACCATTTTCTTCCTGTTGTACCCCTCGCTTCAAATCTACGTGAAGGCCCGCCATTGATATTTGAAGAGATCTTGCAATAGGAGTAGAGGGGTGAGGAAGAAGAACAGACTGTATGCCGCTATGTATAGGATGGAAAATTTAGCCACGCGCGCTATGCCGAAATTTTTGCCTCTACGATTTGTATTTTATTCCTGAAAAATTTGGCGCTGTGGTATGTTAAAATGAAGACGAAAATTTCAGCCAGCCATGCATGCCATTCCAGCGAGCTAGCGTAGGGCGTGCGTGCAGTGATGAGCACATACGCAGGGTGTGGCGCGCGCGTGATGCATTTGCTAAGGGGGATCGAGCAGCAGTTACTAAGGATAAATTAGTCCTTCTATTGTCAGTATTAATTCACTACTGCAGAAACGGCTATAGCCACCACTTTATCAGTGACGAGCACACAAAAAGATAGTCGCTGGTAACTAAAAAAATTATCAGCGACAGGCAAAAATTCGTGCTCATCACTGGTAATGCATTACCAGTGGCGGGCGGAAATTTGCGCTCGTCACGAGTAACTTTGCAATTACCAGTGGTGGGCACTTATGGACGCTCGTCACTGGTATGTACTATACCAGTGGCGGGCTCGTACGGTCGCTCGTCACCGGTATGTCCCGCTTACCAGTGACGGGCATTTTATTGAGCTCGTCACTGGTAATAAGTTACTAGTGACGGGTTTTTTTTTGTGCTCGTCACTAGTATTTTACCCCAAACCGCTCGTCACGGTAATGTATGCATATATACAGCCCGCGCGGGACTTGGGGAAAAATTCCCCCCTCTCTCTCTCGTTCTCTCCCCCCCCCCTCGATCTGGATCCAGATCCAGATCAGAGCTCGCCATCGCCGCCCCCAACTTCCCTCCCCTCCCCTCCGCCAGCCGGCCACCCCTATCCTCCCTTCCAACCGACCACACCGAGCAGAGCGATGTGCCCGTCGCCCTCGACGTCCCCTCCACCGGCAGAGGAGCTCCTCCCGCACGCTCGTGACCGAGGGCACACGGATCCAAGGCCGTCACGCTCGTGCTCGTCCTCCCCCGTCGCCGTCGGCGCCAGATCCGGCCACGGGAAGGGTCGGCGCTGCTGGATCCTGCCAAGATCCGGTGCGTGCGGTGGCGCGCGACGCACGGCCACCACCACCACCTGCGGCCAAGGTGAGAGCACCGTCGACGCCTTCTCCGCTCTCTCCACTCCCGGACGAGAGCACCGTCCCCGTGCTCACGCCACCACCCCAGCCGTTCCCGTGCTCCTTCTCTGGCGGTCTCCAACGAGCACGACGACAGCGAGCTCCTCCACGTGCAGCACTGGTCTTCTCCGAGCAGCGGCGGCACCGGCCTTCCGAGCGGCGGTGGCTACAGGCGGCGGCACCAGGCTTCCGTCTTCCTCCCTCCTTCCCCGAGCTCCTCCCTTCGTCCCCGACCCCGTCCGCCGTCCCCACCTCTGGAAAGAAGAGCTTGTGTCTACCGCCATCCTCGGCCGAGCTCCGCTCCGCTCCGATGACCCCGAGCAATGTGTATATGGGATATATATTACTGTATGTATGTGTATTTGTAATTAATGTAAATGTGCTGA
Organism: Stipa capillata; assembly: GCA_019208055.1. Classification (NCBI taxonomy): domain Eukaryota; kingdom Viridiplantae; phylum Streptophyta; class Magnoliopsida; order Poales; family Poaceae; genus Stipa; species Stipa capillata. The sequence goes on from JAGXJF010002309.1 coordinate 141,579, forward strand.
AATACCGTTTATTTTTTTTAAATCCTGAAAACGTTACTAGTGACGGGCAGAATGAGAGAGCTCGTCACTAGTATATAAATATTAGGGGCGGGCGAAAATGACATGCACGTCACTGGTGTGAACAGACTAGTGACAAGCGGAATTTAGAGCCCGTCACTGGTATGTAAAATACCAGTGACGGGCGAGCCGCCCGTCACTGGTAGCCCATTACCAGTGACGAGTTACCAATGACGGCCGGCCCGCTCGTTACTAATGGGCTTTTTAGGCCCGTCACTGGTAGCCCATTCTGCAGTAGTGATTGGTATTAGAGGAGAAAGCAAATATGCCTTTACAAAGGTAGACAGAGGGAGTATAACTCATGGCAATCTTTGAAGTTTGAACTTTTTGTTTTCTATTGATCATATTTGTGGATGTGATGATGGCAGCGACAACAAATGGTGGATCACTGACTCCTATGGATTGCATAGTTAAAACCGGCCCCTATGCCTTGTGATGAAATCAAGAAATGCATAGATACATGCAACTAAATGTCTCCGAGCCGTGGCAAGCCCGAGATTGGTTGTGATGACGGAGAATGCAAATGCATATTTTGTTGAAGTTTTACATAAAACTAAGCATGGTGTTTATTTCCTTGTTACCAAAGTAATAATGGCAATCAATGTACAAGGCAACATATGTACCAAATAGCATGCATGGTCAGAACAACAAATGACATAAAAGAATTCAATAAATTCAATTATGCATGGAGGACAAACACTAGTATTTTTCAGATCATTTGCTTTTTGCAATATATATACTTTAACTTTGTAACAACATAGGAGGAGGAGATAGTGGCACATAGGGCCATGATTGTGGTGCCAGTAGGGTTGTGCACCTCGTTGCCGGCCATATGGGCATCAGGGGAGCGCGAGAGTCAAGAGTTGTAGCATGTCCTCCAATATCCAAAAGCTCGCTGGAGCTACTGCATCCCTCTTGTCACCATATGTGATCTCAACAACTTATGCAATGAGAAAATAGGGAAATACCAAGAGTCTCGAGTGATCTACCCAAAATGCCCCTGGTCCTTTTTTCCATTAAGGTCCTTGGGTCGAATCAAACCAGTACACAGACCAAAACAAGACCAAAACTTGGGCAAGCAAGTGAAGCAACTCCATGCGGGGATTCTCAACTTCAAGGCAACGTCCGCAATGAGGGTTCTCAGGGCTGCAACCACCGCCATAAAGAGAGAAAATGTCATTTATCATAGGAAACCTGGGGGAAATTGAGTAGCATGTATCACAAGTTAACTATATCTTTTATGTGGGGAAACTTCTAAAGGGACAATCCCCACTTGGGACCTTCTTCACCTAGTAGGTAAAGAACAAACCTCGACATAGTACCACCAGCAACTTACGTAGTAGGTAAAGAACAAACCTTGACATAGTACGTATGCAGCACAATTCTTATTAACCCTGCCCAACAAAATTTGCGCCACACTTGGCACGACTAAGAAAATCTTGCCATAACTCGTGAGAAAAGTAAGCTTGCTTAAGTGTGCCTACGAACCCATCCAAATTTGGCCAAACTTGTGTGACTTAGTGTGGCAAAGTTCATTTACTCGAGGTTCGCAATATCATTTACATTTCTAGGCCATCCCTAAGCTAACTGATGTGCAAACTAAGTTATACTCTGCATATATGGTACAAGGGAATGTACACGTCTAATAGTCACGTGTACATGTCTAACCCAAACTGATCCTATCTATGTGCACGGCGCTGATCACATACGCCTCACTCCGACGACGGCGACGATGCCGCCGCCACCAGCTTCCGGAGCGCGTCTCTCGACGCTGCCACGTCCCTCCCGGCGACGAATGGGTGAGCAAGCAGCTCCGCAACGGACGCCCTCTTTCGGTAGTCCTTGTGCAGGCACGCGGCGACGAACCCCCGGAGCTCCGGCGACGCCGCGCCCTCCGGCAGCACTGGCTGCTCGCCGAAGCATATGGCGCACATGAGCGCCGCCCAGCTCGGCTGCTGCCCGGCAGGAAGGAAAGGGTACCGGCCCATGAGGAGCTCCAGAACGGTGACCCCCATGCTCCACACGTCGGCGGCGCATGGGTCGTAGTGCCCCCCGTGCGCCTCCGGGTCGAAGCGCTCGGGGCTCATGTACGCCGCGGTGCCCACGTACGACGTGCAGTGGTCGCCGGCGCGAGAGAGGACCTTGGCGATGCCGAAGTCGGCGACCTTGACCTCCCCGGCCGTGCCGGCGAGGAGGTTCCCCGGCTTGATATCGAGGTGCACGATGCGGCGGGCGTGGAGGTACGCGAGCCCGGATAGCGCCTGCGCCGCTACCTCCGCGAGCGCCGCCTCCGGGAACGCCCCGCCGCGGCTCCTGATCGAGTCGAGCGATCCGCCGTCCACCAGCTCGAGGAGCAGAGCGACGTCACCGGAGGAGGCGGCGTGGAGGACAGAGTGGCACCGGACGACGAACGGCGAGGCCGTGCGGCTAAGGATGTCCGCCTCGGTGGCCGCGCCGGGGTCGCCGTAGTGCTGGACCTTGAGCGCATAGAGCGCGCACGTCTCGCGGTGGCGAACCTTGTAGACGGTGCCGCCATTGCCGCGGCCCAGCACTGCGACCTTGTCGAAGTCGGCGAGGCGGTACTGGCTGGACCTCGCGGCCGGGGTAGAGGTCTTTGGCGCCGGTGCCAGCGCCAGCGCGACTGGTGGATTGGAGTGCCGGCCTCGGCCGGCCTCGTTGACATCGGCGCGGGTCGGGACGTGCAGTGAGAGGTGCAGCTGCGGAAGTCTCTTCTCCCTGATCAGAGCCATTTCGTAGAGGCTTAACTGCCTAATTAAGCTGGAGTTAAGCAAACTGATCTGAGCTACTGCTTTGGGTTAATTAAGGTGTTGGATCAGTAGCAGATTGCTTATTTATACAGACATTCTGACTCACTGTCGGTGTTGCTTTCACCAAATCATACTCAGTTAGTGATGTGTACTTATGCCGTGTACTTTTACTAGAGTTTCTTTTCACTCCAATGTTATTTTCCTCGAAGAATTGTAGAAATGGATCGTTCAACCAAGTTATACCTGCACTTGTTCTTGCTGGACTACAGATGTCAAGACTCACAGGTTAGCTGAGATGGTTAGAACGCTCTCATGGAGTAACAATACCCAGGATTAGAATACAGCCGCCTCTCGATTAGCTAATAGTAACACGTTGCTGCCGGCCGTCAGAGATTAACAAGCATTCTTAATTAAGTGACGTGGAAGCACATGACCTTAGATGTCAGTACTTGTCATGCAGTACGTAGTTACTAAGTAGTTCCTGAAGTGCGTTAATTGGAACAAAAGCGAGAGGGAGGAGAGGTCAGTCCGTATGAAAATGGCCATGTCAACACCTACGAGTTGGTTCTAAAAAAACTCCTGGGCGTCAAAAGCAAAAAATAAAAAGAACACCCACGAGTCAAGGAATTAAGCAGCTCCAGTAGGACTACGTACTAATGGTAATGGACTGCCATTATATTACAGCTTGGTTAAGGATGTTGTGCGACGTGTGTCATCCGGCGCGTGTCCCTCACTAGAACGCCGCACGCAATTGACTCCTCGACCTGCATGCGCGTTTTGATCATTTTATTAAGGCCTAATTCTGCGACGCTGATCAAAATAGAAGTCCAGCAAAAGAGGTCGGTGTTCGTCACACTGATCACTTGATCAGCGATGTGATTCTTTCTTAGGTTGCCTGAGAAAATAATCTTCAATTCGTTACGCTCACGATAGAACTGCAGGATACGATATTAAGATAAACAAATTACGAAATTGGGATGAGATATTTTTGCCAACGTTGAGATATCTGTATGTTGGTAATCGAGTCCAGCCCGAACCCAATCGGCTTAACTCAAGATAGACTTGTTTTGACCTGATAAAAACTGATATAGTTTGGGAACCACCTCTCGGTGGGTGACAAAGTTGTGAGATCATGGCTCCACTCTTTAGGGTTTAGACTCCTGAGCTCATAATTACATATACGGATGCGTTCAGTAAGAATTTAGTGAGATTTATGGATTTATCACACTCTCTCATTTGTAGCGTTTGATTACGGGGCACGCTCACGCGGTGTGTGCTTATGGTCTACGTGCGTAGTGGTGTGTGTGCACGTATGTTCTTTCTTGCAATCGCAAAAAAAAAGTCTCATATAGTTTTTCTAATTTTAGTCTCTCAACTATTAGCCAAATCTAGTTTTGATTTCTAAACTCTAAAACCAAAACCAGACAAACTTAACTCTTAACATTTAAAACCGGATATGTTTGATCCCTCGATCCACTCGAAGTGGTATAGCTGACCGATGATGTGATGGTGGCTTCACACACGTGTCAGCCTGATCAGCACAAAAAGAAAAATAATTAGGACAACTAAAATATTTTTAGGACAAATGAAAAATCACAATTCTCTTTTTAAAAATCTAAAATTTTTATTTTTTAAAATTATAAAAATTGGAAAATATATTAAAAGTACATAACTTTAAAAATCAAAAAATGTTAGAAAAAGAAAAAAACCAGTGTTATTATGAAAAAACCAAGAAATTTGAGAAAACTCACAAATACTATAGGGACATTCATGAAAAATCAGGAAATATGGTAACTCTTCACGAATGTTCAAAAATTATTTGTGTCCTTTACCAAATTCCATTAAAATACTTCTAGATTGTTTCATTGTTCAAAAGTTTCCATTTTTAATTCCTAGATTTTTTTTCTAGTAATCTTATCGAATAGTTCTGTATTTCTCTAAATTTCTTATTTTTCTTACTTTTCCCTGTTTTTGATTAATTTTTAATTTTTTTAAAATATTTTTTAGGTACTAGAAAATCTGATTTTTTTTTCATTTTTCCTCTTTTTGTAAAATTATAAAAATTTTAAGTTTTTTAGAGCTAGCTGGCCTAACATGGGTGCAAAATGACGTCACCAATCAAACCGTTTTAAGTAAAAGTTAAAAACAAATTTATCTGTTTTAAAATTCTAATGATAAAAATAAATTTGCACAATAATTGAATAATCAAATTTAGAATTTATACTTTTGGATCAAGCCCACAGGCCTGTTATCCAAGCAAATTCCGACCCCTGCCTTTCAAGTTTCTAGAGTTGGGCTATTTTACTTTTCTTTTTTCCTTTGTTGCTTCGAGCCTCCTAACACTTCAAGGTGCACCAAGGTGAGGTGAGGCCTTTTCTCTTTTCGGCTTCTCTTGCCCACCGCAGACGAGCACTCTTTTTCTTTTAAACAAGCAGCCAACCATTTATTACCTTCTTTTATTTCTCTTTGAAAGGACCGAAGGTGCCGACTAGAGGGGGGTGATTAGGAGGCTAATTAAAATTACTTCTTTTAGCTTGGATTGTCAAATTAAGACTTAGCTAATTGTAAGGATAAGCTAGCTGTGTAGCTGTGGCGCCTCCGGTTTTAGGGCCGGGAACTCCCTCGTGATTACTGTATCAGTCCCTGGATCAGTAGCCGATACACACGAGTTAACTTGTATATCATTGTCATACATGCGTAAATAATTAAATAGACCGATAAGGTCGATGATCTGATACCTGTAGCCCAACGGCTATAACTTTGCAGCGGAAATCCAACGGAGAGGTGGCCCATCAGTATGCCATACCCGACAGGCAACTGACTGGGGTTACGCCCTAGCTTTCGCGATCGTAAGCTTCTTCAGACTTGACGTCTCCTTCGTCTGGCCAAATCAACAAGCCAGGTGAGTACATGGAATGTACTCGCAAGCTATTCCCACAGGAGGAAATATACGGCAATATTTCATGCAGGGAATAGATCAAGGGGTAGCTCTACCCTGAGTTGCAGTTGTGCGGAAATGCAAGTTCTTGTTCGAAATACAGAATAGTAGATTCAAAAGTATTTTTTTGAAATTAGATTCGTCTCTGTCGAGACAGCATCCGGTGCTGGACAATCCAGCAGAACAATCGTCAGCTAGAGGCAGGTAGCTCCGCCTACCGCTTCGAACAATCCTTACAACCTACCCGCGCTGCCTCCTCGCGGCCCGGGCTAGGTTTTCTCTTCCGCAGTTCCTCGCTACCAGACTGTAGCTTAAACTGCTCACTGTGGACACATCATGCCCACGTCCTTAATCCCATTTCCCAGCTTTCACAAACAAAACTCAGTCTAACCAGTGTGTGGCCTTACCAGTTCATGTCCATGACCGAGGACGCGGCTATTCGAATAGTTTTTAACCCTCTGCAGAGGTGGTACGGCTTTACCCACAAGATGTAAGTCACCCTGGGTATACTTCGCAACGTATACTGCCAGGGTTATTACAACGAGACCCTTCCCTCGTGTTCACACCAGAGCCGGACTCGCTAGGAGGACTACCCGACCCTCTTCATCTCAAATGACAGAGATGGGACTCTCCCCCTTTGTGTCGGACCATGTTCCACGTACCTTGTAGGACTCTACTGAGCTTTACCCTCACAATACGGTGAGACCCATGAAGAGCTTTTCCCCTACTCAGCCCCGTGGAGATCCTCTAGGGATTCTACGGATCCACTAGCACTTCAACCTAACTTCCCACGATTCCGGGCTCCGGCATTAGACGAGGTACCAGGTCCAGTCCTTCCCATAAAGGACATGTGGACGTACGGTGAGGGAACTGATTCAGCGGCACTTAGGTTCGGTCCTTAACTGATTCGAGCAGGACTCCTTATCCAACCATCTCCTCCGGTAGCAACCGGCTACCCGGCTATTTTCTTTTTCACGTAGCGACCGGCTACTTTACCACCTCCAAACTCCCTTAACATTCCCGCCCGAATCCCAATCCTCCATCATTTTTGTTCGGGATTTTAGCAAACCTTTCATTTTAAAAGATTCCCTCGGAATGCATAACAAACCGAGGGTTTTGATCCCAAACCCATCGTATCGGTAAAACTTAGTTTTTGCTATAGCAGGGCTAAGCAGGGCTATCGCCTATACTCCTAGCTAAAATTGCCGATCGTTCCATGATCAGCACTTAACACTAGGGTTACAAGGATAGGATTCATCGGGCCTAAGCCATGCATCTAATAGGGATAACTAGGTCTACATAAAATAACGATTTTACCCACATAGCATGCAATTTCGTAAACAAATTAATTAACGCTACAAATATAGGATTTCAACATGGTCAAGGTGGGAATGCTTGCCTGGCAGATTGGCCGAGCTTGATCTTGAACTTGGTACGACAATCGTTCGAATCCTTTGCGCGGCACTCTTAACGTCGGTATCTACACGTCGTGGGAACGACGAATAAATCAACTTCGCAAGGAAGAGCCAAATAACATCGAATCAGAAACTTCAACTCAAGAAATTATAACGCGCTTGACTAGCCATTTGGTTCTAAAGAGTTATAGGAAATGACAAGGGGTGTGGAGATGGCTCGCTGTCGCGGCAGGAGCAAGGTGGTAGGCGAGGATGGCTTGACACGGCAGGAGCTAGGTAGCAGTGACAAGGTTTCGCTGTGGCAGGAACAATGCGGCGACGGTAGAGGCTTGCCGTGGCAGAGGAAAGGGACAACGGCAGTTGCCGCGATGGGAGAGAGGTTGTCGCGGCGCTGCCACGGTAGGGCATCGCTTGCCGCGGCGGGGACTGGTTTGTCGCGACAGAGAACGGCTTGCTGCGGTGCTGCCGCGGTGACAGAGAGGTTGCCGCGTTGCTGCCGCGGCGGGAAAAAGAGTTGCCACGGGTTGCCACGGTAGAGCGAGGCGGCGGCGGCAGTTGCCGCAATACTGCCGCGGCAGGGGAGTTGTCAGTGCCGGGTTGCCGCGGTACTGTCGCGGCAGGGAAATAGCTGCCACGACAGGAGAAAAACAGCTATGGTAGGAATGAAAGGGCAATGTCAGTGCCTTGCCGCGATACAAGAAGTAGCTGCTGTGGCAGCAGGGGCTTTAACATAATAGAATCGGATGCTTTAAGGTTAGGGTTTCAGGGTTCTGGTGTGGATGCTTGGTGTTTGGATATGGCGTAGGGCATATAGACGTAACATGCTTCTCCCTTTTAATAAGGTCAGAGAAAACTCAACACTTGCTTGCGGGTGCCTAGGGGGCGACAAGGCCGTTAGGGTGACGGAAGTTTCAGCATGTTGGTGATGGAGAATTTTTGTCTTGGCTATTCTGACAGCTACATATAGAGTATATGTGGTGCTTAAAGAAAATGAACTCTTGCCCTGACTCGATTCATACTAATAGAGCTTCAAACAATTTTAACGAAGACAACAGCATGCATATATGCCATATAGAATGATGAGATCATCCGGGTCAAGAAAAATACTTGCCATAATAGATAGATTACTCAGAACCTTTCTCTATCGTCTTCATTATTGCTATGAATTAGATATGCATAGGGCATACGTGACTTAAAGAATACGAACGCAATACTCTAACCTATTTTCCTATGGTTAGAGTTTCAAAACAATTTCAACATTTAAAGCTACGTGAGTAATAAAGCTGGGGCTTACTCTGGTGAGTCCAGAACCAGGACTGGCTGCTTAGGAATCGATTAAACGGTTGGTGAACCGGATGATTTGAAGCACAAGCCGGCTGGAATAGATGAACTGAGTGAATGTGCTTTCAGACTGCTCAGGCGCGCCTTCCCTGGTCGGAAACGGATCGAACCGATGCGCCTTTACCGGTGCCTGGCCCACTCGCCAGTGGAAATACGCAGCGGCCTGGTCTTCAGCTGGGTAGATCTATCCCCTGGGAGTTGGCTCGGTTGTTAGGATAAATGAGGTGGCCGGCGGCGGTTATGGGTGTCAGCGGCGGAGCCGAAATCCGGCAGCACAGGGGAGACTAAGGGCTCCGGCGCGGCTCACTTGGATGGAAGCTCGGTGTAGTACTGAAGGGAAAGTGTGGGGCCTCCTGGTTGAAGAAGAAAGCTCGGGAGCGGCTCAAGCTGGGAAGTCGGCAGTTGGGGAGAAACTTAAGCCACGGGAGATGTAGCGGAGCTTACTGGATTCTCGGTAGGTTGGCTGATGCAGGTATAGCGGGAGCTGACGGAGGCGCAGGGCTCGGCCCCCGTGGTGTGGCACTCCGTCCTGTGGCTTAGCGAGTTTGGGGTGGTCTGATCCGAGTGGTGGCAGAAACAGAGGAGGGAAGAAAGGGGGTGATGGCCGCCGGCAGAAAGGAGGAAAATGGGCCGCCGGGGAGCCTGCTGGAATCGATTGGGAGGTCAGGGAGCATAGGTAGGAGGTGAGGATCTCGTTTTAGAAGAAAACGGTGGGGCTCCCGTGGGGATGTGGGGCTAGCGGCAGAGAGGTGGCCCGGATTGGGCTCACCGGAGATGGAGGAAGGCGGTGGTGGTTTCGCCGGTGTTCAGAGAGAAGAGAATGGTGGCGGGGAAGCTCAGGTAAGGCGGAAGGATCCTAGGGGAAGAACTCGAGCAACAGAGGAGAAGTTGGGAGATGGCCTGGAGAAGATGGGCGCTCGGGCTTGCCTTTTATAGGCAGGCGGCGCGCTGAGTTGGCCGGTGGTGCTGTTGCTTGCGATGGGACGCGCCCGGCTCTCGGCAGCGGCTACAGAGGAGCAAGGATGGGCGTGGCACACGCAGATGGCTTGGGCGGTGCTCCTCCGGCGTGCGGCGCGGCTTTGGCAGGTGCGTGCGGTGGCGCGTCGACGGAAGGCGCGGCGAGAAGCTCACCCGAGGCGCAGCTGGCATCGAGCTGGACAGCGGCGATGGGACGGTCCGGTGCCCGACTGCAGCTGCAGAGGGTCAAGGACAGGCGTGGCACTGCGACGACGGGCGGCACGGCTGGGCGTCAGCGGGCGGCGCGGCGACAATCGACGGACGGCGCGATGCTACCGCGGCATGCCGGGGCGCGTGGCGAGGGGCGTTCCTGAGGAGCAACAAATGGGCACTGAGTTGGACATCAGCGAGGGGAAGCCGTGGTTTGACGCAGCGTGCGGCGGGGCTTTAGTCGGTGAGCAACGCGGTGATGCCACAGCGAATGCATACTGTGACATGCCCGCGCACGTGCTGGGCGCGCCCCGAGCGGCTTTTGGCGTGTCCTGGTGCGTTTGGAGTGGCATGAACGTGTGTGATGGGTCATGGCATGCGTGGCTACGTGTCTGAGTGTTCCAGGAAGTTTTGGCTTGGTCTGGTACTTTGTGCAGTGCCATCCTTGGACACAAGCGTTCGGCATGGCTTGGGATTCCACTGGAAATGGTAGGACGTATAAGGGTTGTGGTGCTAGACGTGTTGGAATACAGGGAGAGGAGTTCTGTAGCTTGTTTTGGTGCCTTGCCCCTAGCGTATGCTTGCCATTAGGGTTCTACTGAGTCGTCAAGGGAAGGGTCGAGGGACTAGAGCTTCCTGGGTGCGGCAAGGTGATGGGGATACATGGTAACACTCTGGAACGACAGAGTCTTGGTTCCGGGACATTGGAGTTCAGGGTGCCGTGAGTGTAGGTGCATACCTGCACTTGGGAGTTCTTGCACATGTGTGGTGGCATCGATAATCATGGTAGGTTATAGGGGCTAGGTCTTGGGAGAACACTTCCGGCATACTCACACATATGCATCGGTTTGAGGCAGCGCTGAACGAGGAGGTGGGGTTTCGAGCGATTTGTCGAGAAAGCGACAATCAGGGTTTACGTGTATCTGCCGAGGTAGGGTTTCGGGGAAAAGTGGTATATACTTGTCGTATCTGGACTAAGGAGGGGTCAGGACATATGGTTCGATTATCCGGGGATTGGACCCTACTGCTGGGTATTGTGAATTTGGCGAAAAAGAGGATTCTAGGGTTAACGTAGAAGTAGACTAGGGTTTGTCGAGACGGATGGACGTTAGGGTTAGTGATAAAAGAAGTCACCAACCGCGATAGGGTTACGGCCGGGTAAAGTTTTAGGTTTCCGCGGACAGGAGGGATATTGGTGAGGCACTAGAGTTTAACAGGATCATATCGCCTCGGTTCGGGTCTTTTGATCGTGAGTCGGGTTTAGGGGTTTTACCATTCGTCGCGTAGGATGGTATCAGGGTTTTGGGTGCATCGGGTATATGGGTTTACATCGGGTACTGACCCCAATTAGGATGCACATGTTTTCTAATTTAACGCAAAAAGTTTTTGTAAGCCCTAATTTTCGGGTTTTAGAAAATCGGGATGTGACAGTAACAGGTGAATAGCACAGGCAAAATATGATGTGTAAATTAACACGTAGCTGTCACACAGGTGGCTAACACAGGTAAGCTAAACACTTAGAAACAGATGACCAGATTAAGCAGCTGTGTAACAGGTAGCTGACAAAGGCAAGAGATATGAGCTACAGCAACTGTGACACAGCTATGCTAACACAGGTAAAAAGGTGATCTATCACAGATGAATAGAATATAACTAAGAACACACAAGCATGCAGATATAGCAAGTAATGAAAGCAGCACAGTGAGTACTCCGAGAGACAAGGTATTTTTCACTGAAGTTCCCTACTCTTTTCAGAGAGGTACGTCTCCGTTGGAGAGGCTACTCCGAAGAGCTCGCCAGCACTAATCGTGCTTGTTCTCCGAGTACCTGAGTGATCAGGCCTCTTGCTTTGCTTGTGGAAGTCTTTTAGCCTTGTAGCAGGTAGACTTCGGATCACCTTCACAAACTACTGGTTCAACCCACACAAGTTAGGGTGATACTAACAACTCCTACGCCCGTCTAGGAGTAGATACTCCAGGAGTAACAGAATCAGCAGTAACGACTCTTGGAGGAACCAATGCTCTTTGCTCGAGGACTCTCTAACTCTCTTAGGAAGTTTAGCTTTTGTTCCGAGGGTGAGAGGCTTGCAACGGTCGAATGTGATTGACTGGATTGAGCAAGGTTGGTTGAGGCCGAAGACTTCCCCTGGTCCCCTATTTATAGGGTTCCCAGGCACCTGACCGTTACACTGTTGCCACGTAGGATTGAGTGAGCCACCGTTACACAGCCAGTCACAACGCCCAACTATAACCGGCTCAGGCAGATCGACACCTGTGTCACCGGAGGCACACACAGGTGAACCCTTAACTAACGTAGCTTAACTACTCAGCCCGATCTTGGCACATCACATGCCCTCAGCGCACAACTAACTCTGATCCCTAATAAGGAGAGAACTTCCGACAGCCTTCTGACTCAGCAGACAAACCATCGCAGTGCAGTTCTCTTAGCATTTACAAGCTCTCCCCTGGTACAGAGATGTACCTGAGTCATAGAGCGCTAGATCACTTGTGACACAGCTGCGTCACACCGGTGACTCTAACATCTAGGGTTTTCTACTGCTAGCACTGTAGAGTGCTAACGCAAGACAGTCTCACACTTGTGCAAAACTGTTGACACAGGGCCACTGACCTCAAAGCATCAGTGCCACTGTCCAACACCCTGAGCATTGAGCAAAAGAACTTCCACAGAACATTACTACTTCATCCCTCTTGATAGTACGGGTGTTTCCTATGGACTCAAAGAAACTAGCAAATCTAGACTTTACCTGCCACCAACTGTATTCACGGCTCTTGGCGCATCAAGCCACCATCACATTGCTTGTAACTCCTTGCACATCACCGGTTTCCTCACAGCTGTGACACAGCTGCCTAGCACAGTCATTCCCTTATCCTGGAAACCACCTTTGTACTTTTTGGGTAGTCATCTTTTCCTCGATAACCCTTCTTCCTGGAATCTCTTAAACCTGCTTACACTCATTGTAAAAATTAGATTCTAGTTTGAGTTGACATTAACCATCAAAACCAATTAGGGGCCTAGATGATCTTTCACTCTTCTTCTATCACTCTGTTTCCTTCTCATGTTTTTGCGTTCTTGCCAGATGTTGTTGTAAGAGTATCTATAAAGATAAAGTCAGCTATTAATTTCGTGATTTCTATATATCATTTAGATTCAACAATAAAATATTTCATATAATTGGCTTTCTCTTAAGTCTACGGAGAGTTCGCATTGAATACAATAACACGCAAAAAGGCAAGGACTTATTCCATTATTCGTGAGTCTCACAAAGTCAGTTTTATTCTTTTTCTCCTCACATTAGCAATTTGTGGATCATCATTTTTTGAGAAGTGCTTCTATGCTCTTATAAATTATTTTTTCACAAATTTTAAAGCTCCGCACAAATCTCAAACATGCGCTGGTACGTTTCCTTGGACTTATCATGACATGAGGCCCATATCCAAATGTGTATGATCCACTCCTCCTCTTCTTCTTCTTCATTGTATCTCTTCATCCCAGCTGTCGCGACCCCCGCCTTACCTCTTCCTCCACCAAGGGTCTGTTACTCGTTGCATCCCGTCCTCAATGAGCCTCTTGGCCACCGGATCTAGCCTTCCAGTGCCTCGTCGCCGCCGGATCTAGCCTCCCCTAACCTTGCCGCTGTTGGATCCGATGAGGTTTGGTGCATCTAGCGGTGCAATGTGTCCTTAGAGGATCCGGCGACCATCTTCGGTAGTTCCGAGTTGAGGCGGAGGCACGCAGTGGGAATACAATGACGCTTCACTGTCACTCCTCCTCAGCCCCATCCGTTGCCACCAAAGATCCACCGTCCCTGCCGCATCCCGACCTCCACGAGCCTCCCGACCACCAGATCCAGCCTCCCTGTGCCTCACCGATGTTTGGATTTGACCTCTCCTAACCTCGCCACCCGCCAAAATTGGCCGCACTGCACCTAGCCTCACCTGCGCAAGCCCCACCGGCAAATGAGTTCGACCGCACCGACCTCGGTTGCCACCAGCGCCTCTGTCCTTGCCTTCCTTGACCAGAGCTGCCTCCATCCACGACCAGTGATGAGGTCGACAGCACCGGTGACCGTCCTTTCTACTGAGTGTCACCTCCATTCCGACCCTCCCCTCCACGCACTTCTGCTATTGTCGGCTTCCCCTACCGTTGGAGCAGACGGATTCACCCGGCTCCCCCAACCATTTCTATCATGGTTCATTTCTCTGGTTCATGATGTTTTGGTCCATGCTTTGATCCGGGTTTTGGATGCTGGTTTATGATTTTGTTGGATTGAGTTTTTTTTCATGAAACCAAGAAACGACTGTGCTAATCATGGAGTTTTTGTTCATGATGGAGAATTCAGTATTCATGATTTCCTTCTAGATCTAGACTGTTCGCTCATGCTCAAGATCTAAAATGGTTGGAGCCATAGTTCACATCAGCGGCAGCAGGAGCGGCATTGGAGGCGGAAGTTGTGGCATCGGTGATGGCGCGTGGCGGCATTGGAAGCAGTAAGGCAAAAAATGGAGGTGAGATGGAAGGGGAAGAGTCAGCGAGGATGAAGAGATGCAATAAAGAAGAAGAGGAGTGGATCGGACGGGTTTGGATATGGGCGTTGGGCCCTAATAAGTTCAAGGAAAAGCACCAGGGCATTTTGAGATTCGTGCGGAGAACTTTAGAATTTGTGTAAAAGATAATTTTAAATAGTATAGAAGCACTTCTCTTATTATTTTTTGTCTATGGGCTGCACAATTTTCGAGCATGAGTCTTTTTAAGAACAATTTTCCAGCATTAGTTCTTTTAAGAACATTTTCCAGCATGTCCGGCCCAGAACCGAGTAGGATGGGCGATGCCGCGCTCCAAGGCGCTCCAGTGACGGCGTGTGGAGAGCACACATGACGTATCCAAATCCAAATCCCAGCCTAAGGAAATCCAGCCCGTTTCCAGCGTTGACACCAATATCCATTCCCCCTATACACCCATAGACCACACACACAACGGTACCCGCATCCAGCAGGCTTGCCCCAGCCCAATCACCGTCCATTTTCCATACACCGTGTCCACAGGAACATCCACATGCTCAAGGTCGCCAAAACTGGAACGCCCTCGCGGGCTTTCCACCCCCACAAGCCCTCTTTCTCACTGCAGTTGGGACCCTGCACTCGGACCCCACATGTCATCCAAACCCGGGTGCTTGTAGCAGTGGCCTCCAGTTTCGAGAGACACCTCGCCTTCGCCTCGCCCCCGTCTCCACCACACCAGCCAAGGGCACGAGGTCTCCCACCCCTCCGCGCGATCCAATCGCCTCGCCGCCGCCGCCACCATGGCCTTCCTCGCGCGGGCGCTCCGCCACTCCAAGCCGTACCTGTCCCCACGCAGCCCCGCGGTGGCCGCCTCCTGCCGCTGGATCTCCCCGACCGCCGCCGCGGGGTCGCCGGAGGCCGGCGCGGCCGTGGCGCCCGCCGACCCCGGAGCTGCCGCCGCCGCGTGAGCCCGTGGGCGGGGCGCGTGTGGAGCTGCCCAGCAACCCGGAGGACGCGCTCGAGGTGTTCGTCGACGGGCACGCCGTGCGGATCCCCAAGGGGTTCACGGTGCTGCAGGCCTGCGAGGTCGCTGGCGTCGACATCCCGCGCTTCTGCTACCACAGCCGCCTTTCAATCGCTGGGACTGCCGCATGTGCCTCGTCGAGGTCGAGAAGTCGCCCAAGCCCGTTGCCTCCTGCGCTATGCCCGCCCTCCCAGGTCAGCCATTGCTGCCGCGCCGTCGCGTTTCGCGGCAGTGTGTACTGTGCATTGTTTCGAGGTTTGAAATGGGCCGTGTTGGTCTCGTTTGCTCGTGTTGTGTGCCTCAGTCTCTCAGATCCATTCAGCTCCTAGAGGTCTCCGCAACTTAGGGTTCTCGCGTGGATTTGCTTGCAATCTGCACTGATTGCAACTTAGTTAGTGGTGATTGGAGTACTGAATGATCAGTGGAGCGTGTGCGATTATTTGTAAGATTTGTGAGAGTTCCTAACCTTGGAGCATCTTTTGGATTAGGGATGAAGATTAAGACAGACACACCAATTGCAAAGAAGGCAAGGGAGGGTGTCATGGAGTTCTTGTTGATGAACCATCCGCTGGATTGCCCAATCTGTGATCAGGGTGGGGAGTGTGATCTCCAGGATCAGTCTATGGCATTTGGGGCTGATCGTGGCCGGTTCACCGATATGAAGCGGTCAGTTGTGGATAAGAATTTGGGCCCCTTGGTAAGACGGTGATGACCCGTTGCATCCAATGTACAAGGTGATATTTTTGGTACTTCTTGATAATTTTGTACAAGTATCATTTCAGATGATATCATGGTTATTCTGTTTGTCTATTTTTTGACTCCTGCTAGTGCTTCATTCTTCAAGCATTACAGGATCAAGAGCTGATTGTAAAAACTTTTAAAGTTAACAACAGTTGGTGCTGAACATTCCTTCTGATTTATTCATGTGCTTTGATATTAACATCCTACTGGTTCTTAGTTTGTGTTGTTATTGTGTAGTCACTTTCTTTTTGTCATGTACTGTTTTCTTGTTGCAGTAACACATCGTTCTTTGTGGAAAGTGGTTTTTGCTACTTATGCAAACTCTTAGTTCTTGCCTTTGCCAGTATGTAATTTTTGAATTGCTCTGATCTTGCAGGTGTGTCAGGTTTGCTTCTGAGGTAGCAGGTGTTCAAGACCTGGGTATGCTAGGTCGTGGCAGTGGTGAAGAAATTGGAACATATGTCGAGAAACTTATGACAAGTGAACTATCTGGAAATGTTATTGATATCTGCCCGGTTTGGAGCTCTTACATCGAAGCCATTTGCATTTAAAGCTAGGAACTGGGAGCTGAAGGGTACTGAGACTATTGATGTTACTGATGCAGTAGGGTCAAACATACGAGTTGACAGCAGAGGTCCTGAAGTTATGCGCATTGTTCCACGTCTCAATGAGGTTTGCTTATTCTCTGCCTCTGGGGGCAATTTTGACTTCCTTTTCTGTGATTTTTGTTGGTAGTGGTCACATTGCCTGATACTTCATGATGTCTTAACCATGTCATGATCCCATATAATATCTGTTAAGCCTGTTCTAAAAGATGGCAGTCGCACGTGCAGGCGCCATGTATGCACTAGGCGCCATCCTCCTATGGTCACACCTTGCCCACCTCGCCTGACTACTCGGCAGCCAGGTGCTAGGCGCCACACCCTGCCATCCTCCTAGTGCCTGTGCTTTTTAGAACACTATAGGAGTCATAGTATGTTAATTACAGAAGTGTCTATCAGCTACTTGCTTTGCTCAGAATGACATCCATTAACTCTTGTCAAAAGATCATTCAATGTTCTTATACAAACATCCACATTACTGTATGTGCTGAACTCATTAGGATTAACTGATCCATCTGTATGTAAACTTTTATTTGATAATTACATGTATTTGTATTACTGCCACTGCTGCCTCTTGCTTACAGTAGCATTTTACCTTGGTATGGTATGTAAACTCAGCTCACTTATTTTGATTATGTTCCCAGGGTTTGTTGATAGTTTGCTGAGCCATACTGAAACTGAGTGCATTTTGGTGTATTTGTTATGATGCATCTTACTTTGACCTCGTTTGCTTTACGTTAATGATCTTGCCAATAGTTCATTAATGTGAGAATATAATGTAATTTGAAGTGCTCGTCCATATTTATACTCAGTAAATATGCTAGCTCTAGATTTTGATGTTCACCAGGTTGTTGATTGAACCTTCCATCCTTAGCCTGCTATTTCATATCTGCCATGAAAAAGAGTACTTGATTTAGTGAGCATCCTTTTTCTGATTCTTGCAGGATATCAATGAAGAATGGATATCTGACAAAACACGGTTTTGTTATGATGGTCTGAAGAGGCAAAGACTAAATGACCCTATGATTCGTGGTCCTGATGGCAGGTTTAAGGCAGTCACATGGCGTGATGCTATTGCGGTTGTTGCTGAGGTTTTGCATCAAGTTTAAAACAGAAGAAATTACTGGGATCGCTGGCAAACTTTCAGATGCAGAATCTATGATGGCACTAAAAGATTTTGTTAACAAAATGGGTTCAGATAAGGTGCTCTGTGAGGGAAATGGTCTGAATCCACCAGCAGATCTGCGATCAAACTACCTAATGAATACTAGCATTGCTGGGCTTGAAAAAGCTGATGTCTTCCTTTGGTTGGCACACAGGTAAAATTCTGGTTATCTTGCTCGTGGCTGTTACATACTGTCCATTTTCTTGATTGCTTTCCTTCTCTAACAATATGCTCTGTAATCAACTTAGCCTTTGTTTGGGATTCTGATGGCGTATAACTGCATTTTTATTTTTACTATACTTTGGATTTGTTGACTGCTTGAATGCATCTTTTTTTGGAGCCATAATAGCAAACTCTTCCTAGCATTTGTAAAAAAATCATACAACAGAGAATGTTCCACAGCGCAGCGCAAACTCGCCCTTGTATAGTACCACATAAATCACATATTAATGAAGTAATTGTTGGTCAAATCTTGTCTAACCAAACAAAATACACCTTACATTTTAGGACGGAGGGAGTACCAATTATAATGCAGATGATGTTTCTATAGAACTCAAGTTATTTATGTTGACTTCAAGCATAGTGGAACAGTGGACCACCATTAAATATACTATTTTATTGGCCAGCCAGTGTGATGTTCGTCATCTTAGACAAATGAATTGAGATGTGCAGGTTGTCCTTTGTAATTTTTGGCCGTATTTTTGTTATCTTTTATTTAGTCTGTTTATGCCCTTATGCTTTATTTTCAATCACGTTCTGCAAATTTGCAGTTTTATCATGAATATAGTAACATTTGATTAACTTTTACAAAAAATTGTGCCATGGAACAGCCTAGAGTGGAAGCTGCTATGGTCAATGCGAGGATTCAGAAGACTGTTAGAGCAACACAGGCAAAGGTGGGCTACATTGGTCCTCCGGCCGACTTCAACTACGACCATAAGCATCTTGGCACAGGACCGCAGACCCTTGTTGAGATTGCTGAGGGCCGGCATCCTTTCTGTTCAACGCTGCAGTCTGCAAAGAATCCAGTCATCATTGCTGGAGCTGGGTTATTTGAACGGGAGGACCAAGATGCTGTGTTCTCAACGATTGAAACTGTAGCTAAGAAGTTCAATGTGACGAGATCAGACTGGAATGGCCTTAATGTCTTATTGCTCCATGCTGCACAGGCAGCAGCTCTTGATCTTGGCCTTGTTGCTAATCCTACCGAGAGTGTCAAGTCTGCAAAGTTTCTTTACCTGATGGGAGCTGATGATATAAACTTGGACAACCTTCCAGATGATGCATTTGTTGTTTACCAGGGGCACCATGGTGACAAGGCTGTCTATAGAGCAAATGTTATTCTGCCATCTTCAGCATTTAGCGAGAAAGAAGGAACCTATGAGAACACTGAGGGATGCACCCAGTGGACCATCCCAGCTGTTCCTACAGTTGGTGATGCTAGGGATGACTGGAAGATCGTCCGTGCTCTTTCCGAGGTTGCTGGATCTCCACTGCCTTATGATAACGTCGCAGCTGTGAGGAAGCGGATTAGTATGGTGGCCCCAAATCTTGTACATGTAGATGAGAGGGAGCCATGCATGATTTCTGCTGAGGTGAAGCCTCCAGTAAAGCAACAAATGAGCTCGACTCCATTTAAAACTATTGTGGAGAATTTCTATATGACCGATGCAATCACACGAGCTTCAAAGATTATGGCTCAGTGCAGTGCAACCTTGTTGAAGAACTGAGATCTACTCTATGCCCCTTGAAGCTAATCATCGGCCGACGAGATTTTAGTTGCTTTTCATTTTTTTTGTTCCGAATTTCACCAGTTGTTGCTTGCTTGGTTGGGAGGTTGGAGTATAATCTGGACTGCCTCTAGATCTGAAGAGCAGCAAAACTTAAGTCAGTGCATTTCTGTATTGTGTATGAGAAGCAGAGCATACTTAATAAGCTTGTTGTCCTTTTGAATCATACAACAGCCACAAGCAATAATTTTGTTGCATCTCCGTTTCATTTGCTCATTTTCTGTTTTCCCGGAATCAGGCAAAGTAGCTGTGTGTGCAAAGTAAGGTATACTGGGTTCCAGCATTTGCTGGTGCGTGGATTGCACATGGTTCTCATATTTCGGTGTAGTTGATAAGAACACGTCAGCTCAGAGCAGTGCACAGTTATTACGGTGGTTGCCATAATACTCAGGGATCCTTGATTCTTCATCATGAACTTGCCTTTGTATATTCGACAAAAAATTCTCAAATTCTTAATTCTTCATCTGGAACTCGCCAGTGTATGTTTGACAAATATTTTCTGATCCTTAATTCTTCAGATACCACAAATAATTTATTCACCACCAGTGTATGTAGAACTTGCTGGGCATGCTCTCCAGATTCCAAAGTCACTTCACCACCAATGTATGTGAAACTTGCTGGGGTATGCTTGTGCCATCTTCCTGAGTCCAAACAGGGCCAGCCACGGTGTAGTAGTGTTGTCAGAGTAGCAGCGTGCACGGACGACCAACAGTGAGTTTTGGACAGGGCTCAAAGCGCGCCTTATCCTCCAACCAGCACCCACCGCGCAGCAACCAGCATCAGCATGGCGTTCCACTGCGCCACTGCCGCCACTTCACCGTCCCCCAGCCCGTGCCTCCTGCGTCGCCAACGCCGGCGCCATCACCACGCGCTCAGGCGCTCCGCGTTCTGGCAGCAGCCGCGCAGCCTCACCGTTGGTGCCCCGTGGACGTGCGGCGCCAGGAGGCGGGTGCGGCACGAGGAAGAGGACGACGAGGAGGAGTACGGGCACAACGAGGAGATGGCGCGGCTAGAGAGGTTCAGCGAGGGGGCGCGCGACCAGGCTCTCCTGGTGAAGGCCAGCGTGGACGGCGAAGTGGAGTTCGTGCTCGTCTTCAAGGTATCGACCAACACACATGCACTGATACGTTTTCCAAGGTCGCCAGAACCTCTGCGATCTTCGCTGCGGTGTACGGCTGACAGGGTCACCGGCGGGTAGACGCTGGCAGTGCTTCTCAAAATCCATTGCTTATTAATGCCTGGTTCTTGTGTCGCAGGGTTTCTCGTCAAGCTTGAGCGGGAGGACGGCGCCGGATCCGGCGATGAGCGTCCTCCCGGAGAGGGCGATAATACAGTCAGTCGATGTGGTGAAGGGGCCATTTGACCCCAGCGACATCGAGTACCTAGAGAAGGATTTGGCATGGGACGACTTCAAGAGCCGCCTCCAATAGCAAAGCAGTTCGTGCAAAACATGTAGAACTGCTGTCTTGTGTTTTTTACCAATCAGTTCACTTGCTGATCAGGGCATAAAAGGACCGTCCAAACTCGAGAGTCGAGATACAGAATCACATCTGTGATTTAACAGGGCCAAGTATGGATCACGAGAAAGCACTGACTGAACAAATAATATATCTGTATTAATATCAATACGAATCATACAGAAGGCCAAAGGATGGCCAAAGAAGTAAGGGCGTCCATGTCTGTCAAAGCTAAAGAACACTCGCACGAAAACACGTGGGAATGAAACCTCCCATGTAGGTGCATATGCAAAAAGAATAAAACATTTCAACCGCAATCATCGGTGTTTCATTTCCATGCAACCGAGTCTATCTCATTCCTCGCAGATTTGTACAGCTCTAGCTTCTTGACGAGAGAATCCCTCTTCTCCATCAAAGAGGGATCCTCATCCAACATCGAGCTCAGCTGTTTCTTCTGCATGATGGAAGCAAAAACAAATGGGAAAAAAATTAGATGCTTTAGCACACTACCCTGGTTGCTATAATTGTGCAAATCAACATAATGTTAAAATTAACAAAATTAAAGTTTCACGAAATTCTCCATTTAGCCACTAATTCAGTGCACAGGCAAATTAAAGTGGGAGGTCAATTACAAATCATGACTGATGTAATGGTTTAGGCCTAACCCTCTAGCTAGTCAGTTAACTCTGGTTCAACTATAGATATTCAGTCTAGGGGAATTAGCAAACATACCTCTTTGCTTCCCACATGAGCATAGAAACGGTTGAGCAAGTTTCTTTTTGCCTCTTTCACTTGACAATGTACAACAGCTTTCGGAATCGTGTTCCTTAATGTCTCACAAACCATGTTAATATAAGATGATACATTTGATCCTGAAAAAAAACAGTGATGATATCATAAACATCGGTACATTGTAAATCCATAATCGACTCTGTCAACACGGTCAGTTTCATCAACATTGACAGGTGATCAATATCCTAACTATTGCTAGTGTCAGCTAAATTGATTGGTACTAGTATGCTGCGCTACAGTTCAGATGCATAAGTGAGTTTGCCCTTCAGCATGTGCAATCATCCTAAGCCCTAAGGTACAGCACGAACTACACGATTGTACACCATGAGTGCATATTTTCAGCTCTAGGGAGCTGCAGCTCCAAGGTCCCATACCGTTAGATATTTTTCTGTTCTCATAGATACCAAGACTGAACATTAATAAAGGCGGAACCCAAGAGTAGCATTTTTAGGCTGTTAGCTGCAGGCATGACTACCAGATGCTATAGTATGGTGCAATGTCCAGAATTTTTTATATGGGCTCTCGGTGGAGATTTCACAAAATTTACAACTATCCAGTACAAGAAAACTTAAAAAAAAGTTTGGCATGTTCAAGAACCAGCGAAGAGTCCAAGAACAAATCACTAATTGAAATGAAACAGCTCGGCATGTTCAACATTCAAGAACCAGGAAGATGGTGGCGAGCATTGGGGCAACCAGATCCAGAGTTGACGAGGATGACAGTGGCAGTGCACGGCACCACCCGATCTGGCGGCTACCGGATTCAGCATCCTTACCAGATCCCGCAGCGGGCCACGGTGAGGCTGGACCATGTGGCCGCGGTGTCGTCTTCCCCAGGTCTGGCGGCTGCAGGTCAATCTTGAGGTGCCCACCACCCGCCTCTACAACGGACCCAACTTGCTGTCCACCGCCTCGTGGTCGGCCTGTCGAGGCCTCCTCCAGAACGGTTTGAACAGGGGGGAGAGAGAGTACTAGTGCCTGGTCAGTTTGGAGAGGGAGTGAGAGTTGGGGAATAAATGAAAGGATCTAAAGGATGGATCGGTATCCCCCCTGACCCGGGGAAGACGACACCGACTTGCTATCCACTGCCTCTTGGTCATCTGTTGATGAGTGAGAGAGAGAGAGAGAGAGAGAGAGAGAGAGAGAGAGAGAGAGCAGTACTGCCTGGTCAGTTCGGTGAGGGAGAGATAATTGGGGAATAAAGTAAAGGATCTAGAGGACAGTATCCCCTTGCCATGTACAGTGTCAGTGTCTCTAGGTGTATTACTGTTTAACAATAGCTATAATTATTTAGCAGTTACATTAGAGGTGGGCACAGGCATGGATCTAGAGGATGGATTGGACAGACATCTTGGTTGGAGCTGAAAGACATTTACCAGAAGGTTAATTGCTACCTCATGCATTGGAGTCTATGGAGTTGGTACAAAGCCCTGTTTGGAACGCTGAAATTTTACATGAAACACTTCATTTCCTACATGAACCGGAGAAAATTCCCATGTTGAAAATGGGGCATAAAGGTGGATGTGCCACCAGCTGTCAGTTAACTGGTTGTTTGGCTAATGGCTAGAAATTCATTCCCACGAACTTGTTAGGTCTGTTATTTGAGGACTTCATTGCCCTCTTGTGTTGGATAGATCTTAAAATAGGTGCCTGACCAATTGTTCCTTAAAAGAAGGATGGAATGGTGAAGTGGTGAGCTTACCGATTCTTCTAAGATGGTTGTCCTGATATCTGTCATTGGCTGGAGTGTTATTGTTAGCCCCTTTATCTGGTTCAGTAGGCAGTTTCCGGAAGAATTCTACTGTAAGGTAACTAGCCTCCATGTCAACTAGACGAATAACTGTCTTTCGGCCATCCTCACGGAATCTTTCCAGGCTTTCATTTGCGGCTGCAGCTATATCTGATTGAAGCGTTGGGAAACGCTTCAATTCCTGGCACACAATCAAGGTAGCTATGTGATTTATAAAATACAAGGAACAGTGCAAGGCAGGAGTGACGTTTGGTGATCGCTAATCTATAATCAAAGTTTCACCAAAAATCCTAAAGTAAACACTAACCTCTGTTGCTGCAATCGATCTCCGAACTAGCTCCTTCAAGACCAAATGGACCTGTAAATATGAGAACATTAGCAATCGCATGTAGCGAACAAAAGGATATCTCATGCAATAGCTTCAAATGTGGTGAAAATGCTCCCAGACAAGCATTGCTATCAGGTATGTTTCTTTTCTGGAACAAACAAAGTGTGAAACATTAAAATTTAGCTTTAATCTCCTTCCCTCCACATTTGAACATGCGAACTTACGACAACACTCCTATGCTCAGTACTTTGACAAGATCATTTCCTGCTAGGTAACTTCACATACCACATCCGGACAAATACTATTGCACGAGATAACTCAGTGTGTAGTTCAAATGTCCATTATACTAGGTCAGAAGCTTCTCATAGTTCAGCAATATTCACATTTTACTTTATAGTGGATAAATAACATAAGCTAGAATCTAGATTGGATATGAAATGATTAGTTAAGTTGATATGTTGAGATATCAGTTCTTGAAGCATGAGACAGTTGCTTAAACATTAAGCTAAAAGTCTTAAGAGGACCTATAAAAAAGTTATACCGCATCAACTGAAGCTTCAGCTGGACCCCTGAAGTAGCTCAATGAACTATCTATAAGCCTTCTGTAACCTTGCTCAGGGGCAATCAAGTGCGGTTGATAACCATCAGCTTCTGAAATGACTTTTCGGACATTTTGCAACGAAAGATGTTTATCAAATGGAAGCTTTTTCAGCGCTGCTGGTAATTGGTGGTCAAAGACACCATAAATGCGATCTCCACCTGGTCGACTGGCAACAATGAATAATGATATGTAAATTATCAAAGGCATTCTTTCAAATGAAAAACAAAAACATGATCAGATATCTTTGCCATACATCTAAGAATGACCATTTGTCAACATATATGGCACAATTATGAAAGGAACAATCACATCAAGAAGATAGTCAAATATCTTACCCGCCATCTAAGTGCTCTTTGAAAACACGGTCAAATGCACGACACATGTCCAATATTGTGTACAGCTGTGCCTGTTGATCATATTAACTTTATGAGTACAGATGTCATTAAATGTGGTTTGGAAATATATAGTGCGCTATGATGCCATTGCTCATTACTGCAAATGAATATTTCAAGCTGTGGCACAAACCACTCCTTAGTTTTTTTATGGACAGTTGGACACCATACACCTAAAACATGACCGCTCACAGCAACAGAACACATCATAAAATTTTTTTATAACAAATACAGTTATTCTTACCCCAGCATCACCTCCAATTGGCCTACCAAGTCGATCCAACTCAGCTTCGATTTCATCAATTGTTTTGTTAATCATTGCTATAATACTTGGAATTTTGGCTTTGATCACAGCCTCTAAATGCTGGATGAATAAATGGAAGTACATCAGCAATCAGTTTATGCAATTAAACAAATCCGCAAAGTAAACCACAAGAGCAAAATGCCCTCACCTGAGATAGAAGCTTAGCAAGGTACTCTGCACCCATTTTATGTGCTAAGTGACCATAATCAGGACTACTTTCAAAGTACTCTACTTCTTTGCGCCGTGCTGCGAGCATGTCCACATTTTTGTTGATATCAGCTTGTGAACGGTTGACAATACCCACCCAAGGGTGCTGTAGGCGATACGACCTCCCTTCGAGTACCTAAGGTTCCATGAAGATAGGAAATTGAAGTGCTATGCCCATAGAGGATGAGTTCATAACAATTGCAAAGTCACATACATCAACAGCGTTGGTACCCTTGTCCATCAAATCAAGCTTTGTTAAGACTCCAAAGGTCCTGTCACCTGAAACAATATTATGAAATAAGATGTCAATAGAAAGAATCAAACTGGACAGATTACTGTGGTATGACAATAAAAGTTGTGCATCAATAATTCTTGTCTTATGAAACTGAGATTTGTGATGCCACGGTGAAAAAAAACTGAACTGCACCTGAAGGATCAACATCCTTAGCAAGCTTGATAGCATCTGATGTTGCTATATCTTGGTTTGCTGGAGAGATGGCCAATATGATCGAATTTGGCTGAAGTTTCCAGACAAAAGAACAGAGGTCAGAAAAATGATAGGTTTTAATCAAGAAAATGATCAATCATATTTTACCCATGTAAAACAGAACTCACAATGTAAATATAGTTATATAAAAGAATGACGACCAAATTAAGACTGTTCCTGAATTCATTTTAGTATTATACCCACCCCAGGAGGGAGAAAAAAAACAGCCTACACAGCACCATTAGGCTAAAACATGAGTAATGCTGAGAGCTGGCATAGCATGACAGGGAATATTTCAGAGGTAAATGTAGCTCAAATAAACCTGGGAAAATAATCAGTAGCAAGCAAAAGCAATGATATTTTTCTTACCTTGTCAACATAAGACCGAACCATGTTTTCAATATCTTGGACAATAGATTCTGGCTGCCCCTCTGTAGTAAAGAGTAGCAGTTACAGCAGTTAAATAAACATAATAAAAAGAGTACGCTAACCCAAGCAGAAGCAAGCTAACACAACAATTGAGACATTACCTACAGCAACCTTCGTCAGTCCAGGAAGATCGATAAGTGTCAAGTTAACAACTGCAAAAAGTTTGCCACATTAAACTAGTTCACAAGGTTCAAGTAATAAGGATCGTATATCTACTCAGCGCATAGAAGTCTTTAGGGGTTCAGGTAATAAGCAGCATCAACGCAATTGACATAAAGCTTGTGTTATGATTTGAACAAGTAACCATCAAGGTACACCTCAGCAAATCCAAACAAGTAACAAAACTTACCATTTGGAGAGTATATACTCAATTGGATGGGAACATTTGATATAGCTTTCGTTTTCCCAGTTATGCGATCAGTTTCATCAGCAATCTCTTTTCTAACAGCAGCTGCATTAAGGTTTTAACCGAGTTTAAGTTAACATCATCACCAAATATTCACAAACAGAAAGAGCACATCAATGATCATATAGTCTTTGATGTCTCACTAAGAAAATAAATAACAAAAATACATCAAAATTCTTTTTATAGTAAACAGCCCAGAAATTGATAGGGACAATCGAAAGGCACCATGAACTGGTTTGCAAATACTCTTTCGCAGACCAATTCATAATTAAATTGTTCTGCACATTAAAATTTACCGGTTTCTTTAATATATACTCCCTCCGTTTCACTATATGTGTCCTCAGCCTTAGGATACTCTGTTTCAAAATGTTTGTCCATGGAGAAAACCAAGGATGTAGTTATTGTGTGATTCCACTTTGTACCCCTTTTAAATTGCTTTAGAAATGTTGAAATGGTCATCTTATGTTATTTAATAGGGGTATGCATGATCATTTCTCATTTATTTTTTTCTCAGAATTAGTGTCTCCTTGGTCTGTGTGCATGGTGGGTTGAGGACAAATATAGTGAAACAGAGGAGTATAAAAACAGCTTGGCCTAATCTAGATAGAAGGTGGAAGGTAGTGTTCGTGGTTTAAAAAAGGAGATAAAGCAATTACTTTGTTCATTTGTGCACAACAAATAACTAAGTTTACTATATGAGGAAACTAAAAATACCACATTCACACAATGTACTATTGGGAGTACCTGCTGCCATATTGCATATTTTGCATGGACCTTTAAATATATTTTCTAAATTGTGCATACGTCTTGCACGTTTTGTATAGTAGTATACATTTCTTTGGACCTTCAAAAGGCAACTCCTAACACACACATGCTTGGTTACTGACAAATACTCCCTCCATCTAGGTATATAAGGCATATTTTGATGGTTAAGACAAAGCTTTGACTAACAATTACTCTATTAATATGTGGTTTATGTGATACAAAATCACAATCATAAATAAGTACTTTTGAATATGAATCTAATAACATGAATTGTATGTCACATAAATTACATACTAATGGAGTAATTGTCAATCAAAGCCTTGTTTTAACCAATCAAAATACGCCATGTATATCCAGACGGAGGGAATACTACACTATACTTATAAGAACATGTAGTCCTAAATGGCATTGGTTCATGTACTATATTTATGAGATGTAGTCCTAAATGGCATTAAGCCGTTAGTTATTTTGCATGTTTATAGATACAGAAGTTGGATAGTTTTTATAATAATTGTGAATATATATTTGACAGAGTAGCACAGTGTCCGTGCTAATTGTACGAATGCTTCTTTGTAGATTGATAGATGTACTTCAGCTGAATATAAATAGGGCTCGAAGAATGCTTCCTTTATGTCTCTTTGGTCAGTTAGTTTTTTTGTTTGGAGGTTCTTTGGTCACTTATCATTACAAATGAAGGCATCTTTTATCAACACTAACATTGGAATTGAAGAAACGAAGCAAGCTGCTGGGCTGCAAACAAAACGGGAGCATAGGTCCCTTACCGAAGTCGGTGAATCGCTTCCGAGGAGCGTGGAGGAACTCGGCGTACTCCTGCCCACCGTCCGTCTTGTGCAGCTGCAACACTAGAGGCCTCCTCGTCACAATTCCTAATCAAACCCACGAGAATTCGAATTAATGCCTCACGACCAAACTCGATCCAAATATACAAAAATCGCGATCTAGCGACAGGATTACCAGATCCACGAGGCAGGAAGTCCCTCCCCACAATGCTCTCGAGCACCGATGACTTCCCAGAACTCTGGAGGCATCAGAAAACGCAAACGGAGGGTGAGCGGATCGGCGGCCAGATCTGGGCTCGGGGCCGGCGGATCTGGAAGGTGTGCAGGTAAGTGGCGGTGCATACCTGCCCTCCGACGACGGCAACGGAGGGAAGCGCTTCCCAGAGGGAGCCCCCGCCGCCACCCCCGTGGTCGCCGAGGACGGTGCACGCGCGCTGGATCCGGTTCACCAGCCCGATAAGGCTCCCCATCGTCGCCATCTCGGCGAGGCGGCACGCGCCTGTTGGCCGGCCGCTCCGTTCAAGGTTCTCCGCGTTCGCCGGCGTCGACCGGGAGCAGGAGGACGCGGTGGCGGTGGATGTTGGGATCTATCGGAGTGAGAAAAGATGAGAAATCGAAAAAATGGTAGCTACGGGTTTCAAAAAGCGAGGGTTATATGTAGTTTTTGCTGGAAGGTGGTGGGGAGCGGAGATGCGTGGACCGGGCGTTGCAGCACCGGTGTGGGCCGGGAGGAGGTAAGCTGTGTCTCTGCAAGTGGGACATGAAGATCGTGGGGTCAGAACTACAGTGGGGTTTGTAGGACTGCAAGTGGTCCCAGTGGGTACGAGACGTTTGAACGTGTAGGGGATGTGTGTGAAGGGGTGCATTTGGATGGACCGGGACTATGGAACCGGAGCCGTTGGATCTCAGCTTTGTGTGGGGTCCAGCTCTGTGCGAGCTGCGATCAATGGCTTGGGAGTGGGACCCTGTCTGGTGCGTGACGCGTGAGCAGCAGTTATCTCAGAGCCGACAGTGCACGTAATGTTCGTTCGGAAATCAACGGCCAGGATGGAGACACATCCAAGCAGGAAGGATCAGAAGCGTTCTGAAATCTGAAGGTAGAACTAGGAAACTCTCTCTGGAGTGAGCATTGGCGTAGCTTAGTTGATGGGTAAGCCACCTGTCCGATAGTCCCGGCTGCATCACTGGGGTTGGGGGTGCAAATGAGGTTTAAAGCATCCTGGGCGAAAAGCCTCAGCTAGCAATAATTTGGCTAATATCTTTATTGCTAAAAGATCTCAGTGATAACATGTTAGATAGTTATTGTAGACTAAACTACACCACCGGGTGTAATATGCTGGAGTAAATGTTCGAAATACTAAAAGTCAAGCAAAGTGCCACAATGAAATACTCCTATCAGTATTGCCATCGAAAGGAGTAGAGAACACAAATATGTTATTGTATTAGAAGTTGGAACTGTGAAACGTAAGGGTCCAAATTATTGCGATATTTCAGTCTAATATAATGAATAAGAATGAAGGGACGGTGAAAGTGGCCACAAATCAATTTTCTGGAGAGCGAAGGTATCCCAAAAGAGAGCATTCGGAACCCACCAGAATATTCAGAAATCAGGGCATGTACTAAATATTTTTTCCATTAGGCAACAATATAAACTTGAATGGAAGAAAAATAGTAGAAATGAAACTAACGAGTCCTTGAGTTCAATCAAGGAACACCTTCCATTTAATAAACGATACAGTTGGATGATGCCATGACTGATTTACATAGACTATAGATCTACTGTACTCGTATGATACCGTGCATCTCACGTTTAAATTAGGACCGGAAGTGAATCACAGTTGGCGAAGTCATCAACAACCCTGCTGTGATATGCTTTCCAAATCTGCCTTGCTGTTAAATTGTTGTTAACTGAGACGGCAAGAGACCAAAATATCCTTGCAGACCGATCAGCTTACCTCTCCTCTCTCCCTCTCTTCTTTGGCACTCGCTATAGGGACTGAAACTTTAGCAGTTGCCTGATCCAAACAGTATCAATGAAATCAAACCGCGGTGGCTGTGGTCACTAGAAACACGTACCTTTTTCTTTCCCACGTCCAATATCTTTTAAATTCGTATGTTCACCAACAAAGAGACGGTTTTATAATCCATTTCCTTCAACCAAACACAATGGGATAGAAAAAACTCCGAAGAGGAGAGAAACAACCATTAAAGCATACGGAGCTTTGGGGGAATGTGATGACCCGTACGAAATTGGGGCTAAATTAGAAGAACTCAATACCAGAGATATGGGGAATTTTCTCTATTTCTATATTAATTTTAGATAAAACTAGCAATAGACATAGTATGAGATGCCTGGTTCGTTACAACTACTGGCTCTTATAGTCTTAGTAGCATTATAGTTGTAACTGCAAGTTAAAGTAAACAAGGTGGTTTTACTGTAATGATAACTACTATAGCTGTAATTAATCTTCAGATTATGTCGATGGTGCCAACATAACGACTCTAGTGTCTCTGCACCATAGATTCTTCACCTAATGAGCTTGATGGCATCTGGGCCGTTGGTTCGCTAATAGAGTGAAGTGTAGCTTCAAATATTCAGAAGATTCAGAGAGTTGCGATCTGAGAGGGAAGCCAAAAGGAGGCAAATGGGATTTGGGGAGATGGAAGAAACGGGAACGGCATCACGATGCGAAGCTGCTGGTGGTGTCGGCTTAGGGCCTGGACGCACGGAGGCGTGCAACGTGCACCGGGGGTGACAGGATCTGCTCGCGTGGAAGAGGTATCGAGGCATGCCAGTGGTGATGGCCTGCGGCGGCTATGGTGGCGAGAGGTGTGCAAGCACCCCCAACGCTCACAGCTGTGATTCTTTTATAGATCTATCGATTCTTGGGTTGATTCTTTTGTACATGATTTGTGAATGAAATCAATAGCTATCTTTGCTTCTGTGACATATTTATTTGTATGCACAATTGCACCCGATCTTTGCATGTGTTTGTTGTTATCTTCTCCAATAGTTCTAGCTTGGGTTCATGGCTGCTTTTGTTCCTACTTCGGATGCTCGCACCGGGGTGGAGGCTCACCAGCGTGGTTGAGAGATGAGAGATATAGATGTGATGAACAGAGAAGAACATGAGGGGCAGTTGGAACGTATTGCGGAAAAACTTAGTAACTTACAATTGTTTGACCACTAACGTTAGTCGAACCTAATGGGCCTAAACGAAGTCATAGATATGACACCAAACAATCAATCGAGTGGTATATCTGAAAGCGGGAATTTTTTCTTTTGATGGTGTATTTGAAACTAGTCAATTTTGAGCTCCTTTTTGAGCCTGCTTGAAACTAGTCAATTTTTCCATATTGGGATATGGACCAAAAGCGATCTAATTCTCTATCTTTATTACAAAAATTGAGTTTGCTTTTGGAAAAACGAAATAAACATATCACAATTCTTCGAAGTGAATACCGCGCTGGCAACAAGGGCATGGAGGTCACCATTGGGGGAGGAGACGAACACCGGAAACAATGCGATAGTCAGTGCTACGTGCCGCATGTGTGGCACCTTGAGCTGTAGGTGCGGCGGGGCTGTCAGCTTGGTCGGCACGGTCTGGTGGGTCGGCTTGGCTTGGATGTCGGGATGGCGGTCCGGGGGGTTGGTGCATCAGCCATGGATTGGCAGTCGTTCTATGCAGCTAGGGCTGCGGGGTGTCCGGGCTGTGCAGCGTTGCGACTTGCATGCAAGATTAGATGCCAAGACGGCGGCCTTGGATAGTGGTATCAGTGGGTTACGCAGGGCGTGGCAGAACGATTGGAAGCCAGGGCGGTGGCTCTAGGAGTATGTGCGGTGGCGTCGTCCTGTCAGTGTTCGTTGTTAGTGGTCGGATGCAATGCTCTGGGTAAAGACCTTGTCCCGCTTTTTTGTCGATGTCAGTGACAACGACGCTCTTGGGCATTGTTCTCCACCTTGGAGGCGTCATCATGGAGTTCTGTCACCCTTCCTTCCTCAAGGTCTTGGGTTCCTCGGTGAAAACCTAAGATCTGGTCATGGTTTGGGTGTTGACAGCGTCTTTGACGTCGCTCCCTCCTTGGAGGTGTCGCCTTGGGGCCCCTGACCTCGACGCGAGGTCCATGTGACGGCGGGATCCCCCCGGGGTAGGCCCAAGACGAGGAGTCGGCCGGTGTGGCCGGAGGTGGCCCATACCGGGTCCATGAAGTCCACCCGGTTGGGCTGTCCGCATGTCATCAGAATAAGCATTATCATGACGCGTTCAACGTACGACCCGTTCAACCAACGACGCGCGATCAATGCGCCACTACCGGGAGCGACGTGCGCAGTCAACGTGCCGTGATGCCAGGAGCCACTCCGCACGACCAGCGCCGGCTAACCGACTCGGCGGTTGTAAACCCTAGCCTCGTCGGCTCTATATAAGGCGGGGCTAGGGCCCCTGGTCAAGGGGTTAGACGTTTTGGTTAGACAGTTAGTTGCTTACATTAGGCATTCTCCCTTTCTTCCACCTCCGATCCTCACGATCATCATACTGTAAACTTCCTTATTCGAGGCGAGATCAAACATCCAGCAGGTGTAGGGTGTTACCTCTTCTACGGAGGGCCCGAACCTGGGTAATTCCCCTCGTGTGAACCTTGGCCGGATCTTCCACGCGCGTCCCCGAGAATCATAGATATATATTGCCGTGGAATCACCACGACAGTTGGCGTGCCAGGTAGGGGCTGCGCGTGCTGGAACTATGATCCGGCCGGGATCTTCTCCGATTGGCGGCGGCGGACTCGCACTAGGCCAGATCCTCCGATTCGGTGCGCTGGACTTCGTCGCCGACGCGGCAGGGCGCCTCGCCTTGGCGGTGCTCCCCGAAGGGTTGGCTCTCTCTTTTGGGAGCCTGCATTTCCTCGCCGACGAATTTGGCCAGTTGCGCCTCCAGGATCAGGTCTCTCGCCGCCCGGTGGAGCCGCCGCCCAGGCAGCTCCCAGGATCTTCGTCACCATCTCGCGACGGCGATGCTGCTTCCTAGCTCGTCGCCGTGATCGACACCGAGTCTCTCCTGCCCCTCCTGGACTCCGAGTCCGACAGGTACGAGAGCTCCTACAGCTGCGCCCCCGCAGCAGAAGTGTTTATGGTCGCTCCCGGCGCGGCGGGCGTGACAGGCACAGACGGCGACTCAACAAGAGACGTCTTCTTGCACACCCCCATCGTTGGCAATGGGGAAGCTGAGAAGGCTTTGGAGGCATCAAGGCAAGCCATCCTGGCCGAACAAGCTCGTGTCGCCCAGGAGAGGGCGACCCTCGAGGCGCGAGAGCGCAAGTATGTCCAAACCAGGGACTACGGGTCACACCGGCATCGACCATTCAGAGAGGCCGCGAGGTCCACGACTCCATCCTGAGCCCTGATGTGGACAGCATCCCGACCTACCGCACCCCCGCTCACAACCTGATCGCGGCGGTTGAGCTGGCCGACTCGTTCCCGCCGCCTACGGATGGCCCCGCGGCGGAGAACTTCTGCCGAGTCATCGCTTTGATGAAGACGGCGGTTGAGCAGCAGAATGAGATCGTCCCGGCCCGCGACCGACTGGCCTCCAGATCCGTTCGGAGTCAGCCGTCAGAGGCGCCGAGCCGCCCCGTCACCGCCGGCTTGTCTCATCGGAGTCGCGCGGCCGGCCGTAGCAGGCCAAACGAGCGCTCCGATGCCCGCAAGGAGATCAACCGGATCCACGCGGAGCGGGACCGGGCCAACTCCTCCCGTGGCCAAGCCGGGAGGGACCGTGACGCGCGGGAGGTCATTGACGACCTCAGAGCGGCCAAGGCGTGAGCCCGGGGTCGGAACTACGAGGTCGATCAGCCTCGTGCCCTCTTGGCCTCTACCGGCCCGCTGTGCTTCAGCGAGCGCATCCGCACTGAACCTTTCCCGGAGCATTTTCGCATCGCTCACAGAGTCGACAAGTATGATGGCACTGCCAAGCCAGACACGTGGCTCTGCAATTACCTCGTGGCTTGCTCCATCAGCAGGGGCACCGAGCGTATTGCCCTTCGCAGCCTCCCTTTGATACTCACCGACACGGCTCGAGCATGGCTCAACGGCCCGCCCGAGGATAGCATCCACGACTGGGCTGATTTCCAGGAGGCCTTCGTCAGGAACTTCATGGGCACGTACAAGCGGCCCGGAAGCGCGTGGGACCTCTCCCTCTGCACGCAGAACGAGGGGGAGTCCCTCCAGGACTACATCCAGCGTTGGACCCGGCTCCGCAACTCCATGGAGGATGTCTCTGAGATGCAGGCCATCCAGGCTTTCTCCCAAGGAGTCAGGTACGACCTGTTGAAGCACAAGTTGGCCAGGTCTAATGTCCAATCCATGAGCCGACTCATGGAGCTAGCCAACAAGTACGCGACTGGTGAGGAAGCCGTGCGTTGCCAGACTCGAGCATCCCGGGACAAGGGCAAGACAAAAGCCGAGCCCTCCGAGCACAAGGGCAACTAGGGCAACTCCGACTCCAGAAGGAATAACAACAACCGCAACCAGAAGCGCAAAGGTGGCAACGACGATGGGGTCGGCGGAGCAGACCTCGTCGCGGCCACCGAGCGCGGCAACCAGTGCCGCGACGACGGCCAGATCAAGCAGAACTGTCCGTGGACACAGCGCAAGATGCCGAGATTGTCCTATGATGAGATCATGGACAAACCTTGTTCGTTTCACAGCACGAACGACAGGCAAGCAGGACACTCAACCAGGGAATGCAGTTTCTTAAAGCGCATCCGGGCTGAGAGTTTGCCTGCAAAAGAAGCTGATGAGAGCGGTCCAGCTGCAGGCGGCAGCAACCAGCAATAACCCAGAACGGACGGCGTCCTCATGATCTTTCAAGGACTCGGCTCCAGAACGAGTCGGAAGCTCAGAGTCCGTGAGGTGAACGCAACCGTTCCAGCGGTCCCACAGTGGCTGAATTGGTCAGAGGTGGCAGTCGGCTTTGATCACTCCGACCACCCGGATCACGTCCCGCACCCAGGCAAGCACGCGCTGGTGGTGGACCCGCAAGTCGGTGGCTACAAGCTTACCAAGGTCCTAATGGACGGGGGCAGCAGCATCAACATCATGTACATCGACACCCTCAGGCGGATGAAGGTCCTGGAATCCCGACTCCGGCCCAGCAGCACCACCTTCCACGGAATCGTGCCTGGGAAGTGCGCCCAGTCGCTGGGCCAGATCGCTTTGGAGGTTGTCTTCGGCGAGCCAAGCAATTTTTGAATCGAAACCCTCACGTTCGAGGTCGTAGACTTCAAGGGCGCCTACCACGCCATCATTGGCCGCCCAGCCTAGGCGAAGTTCATGGCTAGGCCATGCTACGTCTATCTGAAGCTGAAGATGCTGGGTCCTAAGGGCGTCATCACGATCACAGGAGACTTCAAGCGTTCTCACGACTGTGACGTCGCCAACGTGGACATCGCCGAGTCCATGATCGCGGCCGAGGAGCTCGCAGCCATCACAAGGTCAGTGGATAGCGAGCAAGCTCCCCCAAGCAAGAGGCCCGCTACTGAGTCCACCTTCCAGTCGGGCCAGGACACCAAGTTGATCCAGGTCCACCCTGACGACTCGACCAAGATGGCTCAGATTGGGACCGACCTCGACCCCAAATAGGAAAGCGCGCTCGCCGACTTCCTCCGGGAGAACTGGGATGTCTTCGCATGGAAGCCATCTGACATGCCGGGGGTTCCCAGGAATGTCACCGAGCACTCCCTCAAAGTCCTCCCAGGTGTGAAGCCAGTCAAGCAGACTCTTCGTCGCTTTGCAGAAGACGGGCACCGAGCAATTGGTGAAGAGATCGTCCGACTCTTAGCAGCCGGGTTCATCAAGGAGGTTCTTCACCCGGACTGGTTGGCGAACCCAGTCCTGGTTCTTAAGAAGAACAAGACTTGGCGCATGTGTGTAGACTACACTAACCTTAACAAGGCATGCCCCAAGGACCCGTTCGCTCTGTCTCGCGTCGACCAGGTGGTAGACTCCACGGCCGGTTGCGAGCGCCTTTGTTTCATGGATGCCTATTCAGGCTATCACCAGATTAAGATGAAAGAGTCGGATCAAATAAAGACTTCTTTTATAACCCCTTACGGGGCCTTTTGCTATATCTCCATGCCATTCAGATTCAAGAATGCTGGCGCCACATACCAGCGCTGCATCCAGAAGTGCCTACATGATCAGATTGGCAAGAACGTCCAAGCCTATGTCGACGACATCGTGGTAAAGACAAGAAAGAAAGGTGACCTCCTGGCTGACTTGGCAGAAACTTTCGCTAATCTCAGGCGGTTCAACATGAAGCTCACCTGGAAAATATGTTTTCGGTGTCCCTTCGGGCAAGCTACTCGGTTTCATCGTTTCCAAGCAGGGAATCGAGACGAACCCTGAAAAGATTGATGCCATCATCAAGATGGACAAGCCCAAGAACCTCAAGGCTATTTAACGGTTGACCGGGTGCGTGGCCGCACTCAGTCGGTTTATCTCTCGACTGGATGAGAAGGCTTTGCCTCTTTACCGACTCCTCAAGAAGTCCGACTCCTTCGAGTGGACTAACGAAGCCCAGCACGCCCTTGATGACCTCAAGCGCCTGCTGTCCACATCACCAGCACTCGTCACGCCCCTGGAGAACGAGCCCATGCTATTATACATCTCGGCCACCAATCAGGTGGTCAGCGTCGTCCTGATGGTGGAGCGCGAAGAAGAAGGCCGAGCGCAGAAGGTACATCGACCCGTCTACTATGTCAGCGAGGTCCTAACCGACTCGAAGCAGCGCTACCCGCACTACCAGAAGCTCGTCTATGGCGTATTCATGGCAGCGCGGAAGTTGGTCCACTACTTCTAAGCCCACCCGATCACAGTGGTCAGCCACGCCCCTTTGTCCGACATCATCGGCAACAGGGATGCCACGGGTCGAGTCGTCAAATGGGCAATCGAGCTCATGGCTCACGACATCAAATATGCGCCCCGCAAGGCCATCAAGTCTCAAGCTCTCGCCGACTTCATCGTCGAATAGACAGAAGCATAGTGCCTCCCACCCCAAGTCAACCCCGAGCACTGGATAATGTACTTCGATGGGTCCAAGATGCTTGCGGGCGCGGGGGCTGAAATTTTCCTCATCTCCCCCAAGGGTGACAAGCTCAACTATGTGCTGCAGATTCACTTCACGGCATCCAACAATGTCACGAAATACGAAGCCTTGTTGCACGGCTTGCGTATCGCCATCTCCCTCGGCGTCCGTCGACTCTTATGTCGCGGCGACTCGGATCTGGTCGTGCAGCAGGTGATGAAGTCCTGGGACACCAAGGACCCCCACCATGGCAGCGTACTACGGTGCAGTTCATCGACTCGAAGGCCACTTCAAGGGCCTTGAATTGCATCATGTCCGTCGGCGTGACAACGAGGCCACTGACTCCCTCGCCAGGATCGGCTCCACTCGTGACAAGGTACCACTTGGTATTTTCCTTCAACAACTGCACCAGCCGTTTGTCAAGCCGCGGTCGGCAACCGAGTCCTCTGAGCCCGAGCTCGAAGGTCCGACGGCGGCTGAGTCGGCCCAGGAAAATGT
The DNA here is from genome assembly GCA_019208055.1 of Stipa capillata. NCBI lineage: Eukaryota > Viridiplantae > Streptophyta > Magnoliopsida > Poales > Poaceae > Stipa > Stipa capillata. Next base: position 179,402 of record JAGXJF010002309.1, read on the forward strand.
CCTGGCCGTCATCCCTCTCTGGACTCAGTCGTTCCTCGCCTACCTCCAGAGGAAGGAGCTCCCCGACGATCAGACTGAAGCACGACGCATCGTGGCGGTGGACAAGTTCACAAAGTGGATCGAGGCCAAACCCATCATGAAACTTGATGGTCCGACTGCTGTCAAATTCATCAAGGGGGTCATTTTTCGATTCGGCATTCCCAACAGTATCATCACCGACAACGGCTCCAACTTCACGGCTGGTGTCTTCCGCCAGTTCTGCAGAGACCACGGCATCACCCTCGATTACGCCTCGGTTGCTCACCCGCAATCCAACGGGCAAGTCGAGCGCTCCAACGGGCTCATCCTCCAAGGCATCAAGCCCCGACTCCTGGCACCTCTGCAGAAGGCCGCAGGCTGCTGGATTGATGAGCTTCCTTCCGTCCTCTGGAGCCTGCGGACTACTCCGAACCGGTTGATTGGCTACACGCCTTTCTTCATGGTCTATGGAGCCGAAGCTGTTATGCCGAGTGACATCCTCCACGACTCCCCGCGAGTCGCAGCATACGTCAAGGCCGAGTCGGAGGCGGCCAGACAAGACGACCTTGATACCCTCGAAGAAGCACGGGAGCTCGCTCTCCGCCGCTCCGCCATCTACTAGCAAACCTTGCGCCGCTACCACAACCGCTAAGTGCGAGGCCGAGTTTTCCACAAAGGTGACCTGGTCCTTCGACTCATCCAGGAGAAGAAAGGCATGCACAAGCTTTCCCCGCCGTGGGAAGGTCCCTTCATCATTAACCAAGTACTTCATAACGGCACCTACCGACTGGAGGACCCGGAATCCGGCGTCATCACGGAGAGGACCTGAAATATTGCCCAGCTACGTCCTTTCTTCACATAAACTCTGTATTTTTAACAATTTATAGTTTGATCATGAATAAAAATTTTACCCTCGATCTCGAGTCGGTTTCACTTTGTTTATGATCTCCCTATTAAACCGGTTTGTTTCCCTTGGGTAACCCCCGGGGGCTACATCAAACAACCGAGTGGCTTGACTCCTCCGGGCAACCCCCGGGGGCTACATCATTCCACCCACTGGGTGTGCTGCCAGTCGGCGCGCGTCCCGACTCCTCTAAATTTGCTTCTCCGCGAATGTCTATGCAAATGTGTACCGCACCTAAGGCCTACTCTTCGTCCCCAACTACAGTCGCAACCCGGCTGTCCGGTTGGCAAGAGCGAAAGCTAAGGTTCGGCTTGCACGCAAAAGGATTGAACGTAGAAACAAATTTAGACGAGTGAAATAACTTCAAGTTTCCAAAATATAACAAGTTTTTACAATGCATTTCACTCGGCATACCGAGAATTCATATCAAATACACTTATTCCTTTTCTTCTAGCGCTGCCTCCACGCGCTCGTCCAGGTCGGCGAACCGGGCGATCCGACTGGCGGCTCGACGAACTTGGGGAGTAGCTCCACGGGGTCGACTGGCTCGCCCTCCGTGTTAAGTGGGGCCCCAGCGGAGATTGCGTTGACGTCAGCATCGGAATGGTGCGCCAGGACCATCGCCAGCGCCACTCCGGCTCCCGAGCGCGCCGCCGACTCCTTCCACTCGTCCACTTCCGCCGAGCCTTGCATAAGCTTGTCGGCGAGGGCGAAGATGCTAGAACTCGGCTCCTCGTTGGGCCACAAGGTGGCGTAGAGGTCCTGCGACGCTGTCTTCATGTTCTGCACCAAGCTCTTAACTTGGAGCAGTCGGTCTTCAAGCGTGACGACGCAGGTGGACATCGCCTCGGGTGTCCAGAAGGCTTCGAGCACTGCCTCTGCCGGGTTGGCCAATCCTTGCAGTCGGAGTACAGCTCGCCTTGCCTACTCCTCTAGCTCTGGGCAAGCATCTGGGCACGAATTATTACAAAGACACTGACAAGGAAGAAAAGACTGCAGAAGCCGGTGAAGGACTCGGAAACTTACCGAGTAAGGACTCATTGGTGGCTTTGAGCTGCTCCATGAGCTCTTTCTCGCACTTCTCGCGCTTGGCGAGGGCTGCCTCGTGCCGACTCTGTGACTTGTTCATCTTCACGTAGAAGGAGTCGACTTGCTTCTGCAGCTCACGATTCATGGCGCTCAGTTGCTCGTACTGATCCGCCAGCTGTTGGTGTTCCGACTGCAACAAGGCAGCGGTCTTCATGTTTTCGCAAGCCTGCCGAAGCTCGTCGTGGAACTCGGCCTCCCGAGCATCGACCATTTCCCTCGCCTTCTCCATCGAGATAGAGTTCTTCAATCATTCCCTCAGACGAGCAGCTTCGGCCTCGGCATCTACCGGCTCAAAAAGATTAGATCAGCGGAAGGAATTCTAAGACAAAGAAGGAACCATGATTCGGACACTTACTCCCTGCAGCCGCCAACTTCTCCTCGAGCGACCGACTCCTGGCCCTCTCGCCGACCAACGCCTTCTCGAGGAAAGCATTCCTCTCCACGAGGACTTGGTTGTTTCCGTCGAGTTGGGCCAATACCTGGGCAAAAGGAAGATCCGAGTCAGCAAAGTCTCAAGCCGGCTCAAACAGTTGGCCAGAGACTCGGGGGCTACACCCACTGGGTGCACTGACCGTGCCCCCAGTGTCAAAAGCAAGAAAGAAACAAAATACTGTTGCAAAGACTTACCCCGACAGAATTTTCGAGCACGCTGGTCGAGTCCACCAGCGAGCTGGCCACGCTTGCGAACTCCTTCAGCTTGGCGCTGAGGGCGGCGACGCAGTTTGCGGCGTCGTGTGCAGCCGCGCACTCTCCCGTGTTGTCACTCGACGCCGCGAGCTGCAGGACGAGAGGGAGGCCACCCGGCTGGCCGAGTGACGCCGCTCCCCCCGCGAGCGGGGCAGCTAGCGCGGAGTCGGTGGTCGTCGCCTTGTCCGCCGACTCGTCTCCGATGCAGGCAAGCTCGCCGCTGATGACGACATCGGCTGCGGACTCACGCCATTCAGGCAAGTCGGCGGCTGTGACTCCAACATCGGCGGCGGCGTTGTCGTCGGTGAAGGCTTGGCCCTTGGCCTTGTCGGCTAGCGCGGTGGAGTCAGCATCCACCGTGTCCCTCAACACTGGAGTCGGCTCTGGGTTCAGCTCGCTTGTCGGAGTCGGCGCGTCTCCGCCTCCAACATCGGCACTCGGCGGAGCCGCTCCCACCGGAGCAGCGGCTGGGTCAGCTCCCGCGTCCGGCTCCGGTGCCTCCACTGCGGGTGCGCTAGGCGGTTGCCCATGTGGAACCGCAACTTCCTTTGTCGGGCTGGCGGCCTCCTTTGTCGGCCAACTTCTTCTGGATGCTGCAGTGGGCAAGTTCCGACTCTGACATCAGTGTGTGTTCCCACTTTAACCAAAAAGATGAAGGTTAGGCTAAAAGGCTGCGTACCTAGAAGTCGTGGGGATCACCCTGGCAACCGTTTTCTTCTTAGGCCTCCCCACGGCGGTCGGCGCTCCGGAGGAAGAAGCGGGGGCCGGCTGGGAGGCAGCCGGCTGGGATTGCTTGGAAGCCGGCTCCGGCTACGCCGACCCCGCCGATGCCTTTGAAGGCCCGGAGTCGGGAACATCGTCCGTCCGCCTCCGCTTTTGGGCCATAGAAGCCGCGGGCTCGACTTTCTAGGTCTCGTCGCCAGAGTCCCCCCCCTCAGTAGCTTCATCGTTGACTTCCACGTCGTCCAACAACCCCGGAGCCGGATTTTGCTCGGGAAGAGGTGGCATGGAACACAAGTTCAGTAATGTCTGTGGCATAAACAACTCAGATTCAGAAGAAATCACAGCAAGAGAAAAGATTGTAAAGAATTCGACTCGGAAGACGACTCACCATGGGCGGAGGATTGTCGGCAGAAAAGGGCGGCTCATGCGGCACCCTGTCGAGACCGGAGCGCTCTTTGGTTAAGCTCTTCAACAGCTCCATGAAGTCTCAGTCCGAAAGCTCCCTAGCCGACACCCTAGTCAAGTCGGAAGTGCCCGAGTACTCCCACATCGGGTGCACCCTAGCTTGGAGTGGCTGAATCCGCCGACTCAGCCAGGTGACGATGAGGTCGACTCCGGTGAGACCCTTGTCCCGGAGCCGCTAGATCCTCCTCATCAGGCGCTCGACTTCGGGAGCCTCTGCACTCGACGGCTTGGCACCCCAGCGCTTCTGCCACTCGCCTCGGTGTACTTGGGGAGCCCTTCCTGTGCAGTTGGCGTGCGTTCGTCGGGGCAGTAGAATCAGCCGTCCTGCCACTTCCTCACGGTGTCGGGGAGCTGCAGCTTGAAGTACTTGGTGCCGGCTTTGACCTGGATGCCAGCTCCTCCGCAGATTGATAGGCGCTCGCCGGCTTTGATCGGCTGTGCCTTCACGAGGAAGATTTTCTTCCACAACCCCCAATGAGGCCGAGTCCCCAAGAAGCATTCGCACAGCGTGATAAAACACGCAATGTGTAGAATACCGTTGGGGCTTAGATGATGGAGTTGGAGGCCGTAGAAGAAGAGAAGCCCTCGCACGAAGTCGTGCGGGGGCAGCGACAAGTCCCGCTCAACGAAGGGAATGAGCATCACCCGCTCGTGCTCGTGCGGGGCGGGCTTCTCCTCCCGGAACGGCGCCCTCCAATTGCAGAGAGCCCGAGGCAGAAGCAGGCCCTCGCCGGCGAGGCCCGCCAGGATCCGATCGGTTACCACCGACGGCACCCAATCGCCCTTCTTCCAATCGTCGGGAAGGATGGCGGTGGAGGAGGAGGAGGACGAGCACTTGCTCTTGCCGGCACGAGACATCGTCGGGGGCTGGCGGAAAAATGTTTGGAGCGAGCGAAAGGAAAGACAGAAGAGCAACGCGCGGCGGAGGGCTCCGGTGGCTGTGGCGGCGTGCGCGAGGAAAGTGAAGTAAGCAGATGGGAACCGCGCCGCTCCCCTCCGCGCCTGCCTTTATACGAGGAGGCGAACCACTCTCTGCTTGAAATTGCGCGCCACGTGGCCACGACCCGCTATGGTAACAGACGTCTCGCACGCCTCGCGCAGGCTTCGAGGTGTCATCATGAACCGCCGCGACGTCTCATCACGGCCCTTCCGTAACAGGCGTCTGTTCAGTCATTAAAGGCACCCGTTGAAGCGACAGCGCGCAAAAGATTATGCGTGACATCATCAACAGTCGTGATGATTCCGCGCTTCCGTGAGACAGTTTGACTGGGTTCAGCTAGACTGGGTGCTAACACGCGCGGTCTCTGAACCAGTTCGGAGCTGGACTCGGTCCACTGCGCCGCAACAAGGACCGATTGCCGGAGTCGGCCAACCGAGTACCGACCACGCCGACTCCGCCAAGCAGACGCATGCATCCCGAGGCGCACTGGCTACGCCCACTCGGAAGCAGGCCGACTCTGCAAGTGGGTGTCGATGACCGGCCCAACAGGGTTCGCGGGTCACTCGGTGACACCCCGAGCGAAGGACGGACCCGGCATCCCTAGTGGCACAAGTTGGTCTCTGACTTAGAGCCAAATGCCAGAGTCCGTGGGCTCGGTTCTGAAGCTGAAGATCGAAGGCGTTCCCCTCTGGACACCAGCTGGCAACGGTCAACTCGGATAAGCCCAGACGCTGCCCGATTTTCACTCAGAATTCATGATACGCCTCCCAGCGGGCCACTAGCCTTTCTCCCCAGCAGAGAAATTTGGGTATCACCGAGGCCTTTTGTTGCAATCAACACATACCTAACCTTTTCAGGAACTACTAGAGTCCATCAAGGCCTCTCTACAGGCGACTCGGTGGCACGCACAGCTCGTTCTCCGGACGGCGCCTGCGTTAAGACCCTGAAGGACTCGGGAGCTACTGACGGCGGGATCCCCCCGGGGTAGGCCCAAGACGAGGAGTCGGCCGGTGTGGCTAGAGGTGGCCCATACCAGGTCCATGAAGTCCACCCGGTTGGGCCGTCCGCACGTCATCAGGATAAGCATTATCATGACGCGTTCAACGTATGACCCGTTCAACCAACGGCGTGCGATCAATGCGCCACTACCGGGAGCGACGTGTGCAGTCAACGTGCCGTGATGCCAGGAGCCACTCCGCACGACCAGCGCTAGCTAACCGACTCGGCGGTTGTAAACCGTAGCCTCGTCGGCTCTATATAAGGCGGGGCTAGGGCCCTTGGTCAAGGGGTTAGACGTTTTGGTTAGATAGTTAGTTGCTTACATTAGGCATTCTTCCTTTCTTCCACCTCCGATCCTCACGATCATCATACTGTAAACTTCCTCATTCGAGGCGAGATCAAACATCCAGCAGGTGTAGGGTGTTACCTCTTCTATGGAGGGCCCGAACCTGGGTAATTGCCCTCGTGTGAACCTTGGCCGGATCTTCCAGGCGTGTCCCCGAGAATCACAGATGTATATTACCGTGGAATCACCACGACACCATGGTCGCATGGTTGGCTTTTGTGATGCAACGTATTCGTCATCTTCTGTATGGTTGGAGAGACCAAGTCTGCTTCCTTTGGACTTAATCTTCTCTCTGGCAGCCATCGATCGCCAGACCTACTACTTTCGATATATCATAGACATAGTTTAGCTAGATGGTGTATCCATTGCTGGGATTTTCACATAGCTTTCCTGTAATAAACTAAGGATTTTATAGCTTTCGGCCTAGTTTCTCTCGTAAACGAGCTCAGTTCTCTTCTTAATATAATTACAGGAGCTCCCCGTCCTTTCGAAATTCCTCGAGAGAAAAACATTTGGAACGACACGTGCGATGGTCATGACATGATTCGAATCCTCAAATTTAGGACACGAGACACCTGGTAACTTTGCTCAAGCCACATGTTTACTTTACTTGAGCTCTGTTAATGCAAGAAAGATCTAAAATAAGCCATCAAACTATATGAGCAATGCAACTCAACGATCTTGGATTGCATCATCACTATCATTATTATTCAGGAATTCTTGGCGGCTTACAAGCTTACAGCCGAGACATTAAGGCCCAGAGGAAGCACAGAACAAATACACCACATATTGGTACTACAACAAATAACTAGTCAACGAATGGCATGCTAACAATTCTACAAAAATAGATATGACAAGGGTTTTATTCCAACACGAGAAGCAAGCCGTACTGACTATCCTACCTCAGAATAGTCTTCCTTGGTAAGCCTAACCAATTTATGGAAGACAGGGGAAATTAACCATTGGTTCGATTGGATGAGAGTCAGCGGCATCAGATCTTGGGGTCGCGTAAGAGGAGATGATATATCTCATTGTTCAACTCGGACATGTACTCATACCCAAGAGTGTCAGCGCGACTCCTAAATTCATCCAGCTCCTCCGGTGGCACTTGTATGCCAACTAATACATTTGCTCCGGTTTCGCCCTGCCAAAGAGAATCAGCTCGCTCAATGTATATACTTGCAGCAGTTCTCAACGGTCTTATAAGGATAATTTTGCTTGTTTGGCTACACTCATGTAATTAGCATGTGTGTCCCCAAACTTTGCGTTGCACATTCATTTTCAGTGGAATTTTTTCATTCATTTTCCACCTTTCAAGATAGGTGACAATCAGATGATGCTGTCAGATGTATGAGATTGCATAGAAGACCACTATCATAAGAAGGCTACTGACAGAACTCAAATCACATACCTGTGCACGGTAATGGAAAAGGCTGATATTCCAACGGGGGCTCAATGCATCCAAAAATTTCATAAGAGTACCAGGCCTTTCTGGAAAAATGAACCGATAAACAAGTTCGTCTTTTACTTCTGACCTGCCTCCAATCTGAAAATTGGTAAAAAGGAATGATCAGATAAGATAACAGCATATTTGAATACAAAATGGCCCAAAGGAAATTAAAAACAACAGGCTAGGCTAATTCAACACTTCCAAGGTGTACAAAATTAACACGACAATTTCTATGCCCTTTATATCTTTGCAGGTAACTATTTATATTTGCAAACTAATATCAAAACTGCAACTCCATCCTCAGTGAGATTTGAAGTAAAGGGCATGAGGGAAAAACTAGGGATCACACATCCGATCTGTTGGATGCTTGCAGCACTGCACAGGTGCATACTTATTGTTGCCGCAGTTTTATGGAAATGCTGCAATATAAATTTGTTCTGCAACTTTTCTTTACTGAAACATTTTCGTATAACTACAGAAACATATCAAATGAACTATCGCAACAAGTGCTGTTGAGTATATATGAAACATATACATATTTGCCCGGGTATATGACCTTGTATACTTGTTCCTACTACTCATGATACATACAGGAACTGAGCCTAGCTCAGTTGGTGGGAGTTGTGGGTGTACACCCCCACCACCCAAGTCCGAGTCCTCTTTCACGCGAAGGGTGCCTGTCACCTTCTGTCACCTTCTTCTTAATGGGAAAATGCATTCATCGACTCAATAAAGGAAGAATTCGAATTCCGCATGTGGCGTCTCACTGGGCAAAGGACATAGGAGCTCTGGAGCTTAGGGCGGCCAATGGCAAGATGGTTCATGTCATCATGATGCTGTTCTAGGGCTTTATTTTCTTTGTACAGTTTTCTACATCTTCTGCATTTTTCTTTTGTCATGCCTAAAGGCGTTGTGCCGTGCTCGGCGCTGTACAGTACATTTTCCTTCTTAATGGATTGAAGTGCAGTTCCCCTGCATGGTCTTTACAAAATTAGTGGAAAAAACGTAGTTCCTCCACACTAGACACAAATTTCCAGAATCAGCGGAGCGTTAGATAATAGCACAGGGGTAATAATGAGAAGATTTTTAACAGATGCACATATTACTAAAAAATTTTTAATGAAGCTTGCGATGTTATGATCAATGATGCTTACAAAGAAAACAATAGAGTTAATTATATTCATTCAGCTCAAATGTACTCAAAAATTATTTTGCTTTAGAACGTTTTGCAAATCATCCTAGCATGCTGCACATGGATTATTCATCATGTAAACCTTGATATTACCATAATATCACTGGCAAGCAACCAAAATGAATTACTGGTCTACTTGCCAAAATAATGGGTTAATGGCTATGAGCCTACGAGTGTGGCAGGAAAATGATACTTACAAAGTATCTTAGGTGGTCCTTTGCCAAATCATTGTCAGTGAGGTTCACGGTCTTAAGTTTGGAAGATTCCATGCGTTCCACCATTGCTCTAAGCTCATGATCAGTATAGATGCCAACACTGCAATACAAAACAACCAACTTATAGATTAGCCAAGAGAATGTAGAAAGTCGAGAATGTAGAAAGTTGACTTCTCTATATAAGAGTATCCCTGTCCCGTAAAGGTTCCATAAAAAAAAATACTCAAGTATAAGCCAGTAAAGAAAAACAACAAGAACATTGATAACATTTGTTGCCAGCATACCTGTAAAGAACAAGGGCTTCTTTTCCGTTAGAATCATATCTGTATTTGAATTCCGTAATATTCATCCGGCCAACCTGCAGAATGAGAAGTCACAAGAAAGAAATATTATAGACTACTCCCTCTGTTCAAGAATACATGTCGTTTTAGGTTTTGACAGTCTCTAGTGAGCAACTTTAACCATTATTTGTCATATGAATATATTAGTAAAATATTATAAAATTATGATATTATGAAAATATTTTCATGACAAATCTAATGATACTATTTCACTTGACCAGTCCAAATATTTTTTGACATATTAATAGTCAAAGTCGGAGATATTTGACTGCATGCATTCTAGGATGTCATCCATTTCTGAACAGATGTAGTATTATGTATTGATAGACAAATCATGAGGCATACCAGTTCCGCAAACTTTTTGAAGCTTCCCTGCTCCTCCGGCAAAAATGTAGCTAATACTGCTTCTCGTTTTCGACCAACATCAGCAAGCTCAGTTACTAGTCTAAGTCGATCAAAGTTCATATTTGCTCCACTAGTTATTGCAACCACAGTTTCCCCTTTCAAACCATAGTATTTGCAGTAAGCTTCAGCCCCTGCTAAGGCAAGGGCCCCAGCAGGTTCAAGGATACTTCTTTTCTCCTCAAACATATCCTGCACCCACAAAGAAAAACATTTTTAGTATGAAAGTAACATATTAGGGACAAAATGTCCACAGCAATGTAGCATACATAGTACATAGCATGATAGTAGTAAGATTGGAATAGAACAAACTGTTGTGTGAAAATTTCTAGCATCCTATTTTTCAGCAATATCAACAGGATATTGCATAGTAAATTGAGGAAATTACACGGAACACCAATATCCACAACAAGAATTTCAAGCTAGATAACTAGGTCACCTCATCACATAATTCACACCACTATAAACTTATCCACTAGAGAGTGATTTAATCATGCCACTTTAGAAAATTTTTCAGCTGGTAGATTATATTGACAGACCATTGGATCAGAGAATGTTCATGCAAGAAAGTGGGAATTTGTTTTCTTTATTTTTCTTGCATTGTATGCTGAGCTTCAATTCAAGCGAGTTGAGTACTTGAGATGACGGAAACAGGTAAGTGTTCAGTCACACACCCATTTAACATATTAAGGTAAAGCAGACATATAATAGATTGATCACTCTCACCTTTATTGAAGCACAAATAGCATCTCGACTGACCAGGACAATGCCATCTACAAGTTCTCGGCACAAGCGAAATGTCTCCTCCCCTACAACTTTGACAGCTACACCATCAGCAAACCCTCCCACATGTTCTAACATGACCCTCTGACCATGACACAAGGACAGTGCCATGGCATTTGCATCTGAGGGCTCCACTCCAATTATTTTTACCTGTACCAGAACTGTTGTGAAGATACAAGAAAGTGACACCCTGAATATGAATATTTTACACCAGTGTAATCAACTGATGTATTGCGTTCAATCCGGAGAAGGAATACAGTTAGGTGATTGGATGAAAAACAATTGAACTCCAAAAATGCACTTGGAATTAGGGCCATTTCCTTAGTGGCATTTATAATGAATTTAGTTTTCTTTATGTATGAGATTTTTCATAGAAAGAAACACTCCTAAATTTGAAAGCTAACCTCTGGGCGGACCCGTTTCACATAGGCAGCAATTCCAGCAATTAATCCACCACCTCCTACAGGTACAAATATTGCATGCAATGGGCCTTGCAATTGGCGAACAATTTCCATGCCAATAGTTCCTTGTCCAGTGATGACATCAGGATGGTCAAAAGGAGGTATGAATGTGCGGCCTTCCTGCTCACATCGTAGTTTTGCATATGATTGAGCTTCATCGTATGAGTCTCCCTTGAGAACGACTGTTGCACCCAATCTCTCCACTGATCGCCACTGGATTAAGGTAATAGGTTTACTAGCTGGTGATAATAACGTAAATATATTATATAAAAGGACAGATTTAAGATAATGGCATTGAAAGATCGATAACCTTGATTTCTGGTGTTGTCACAGGCATGACGATAACGGCATCACAACCCAGTCTCTGGGCAGAAAGAGCAACTCCTTGAGCATGGTTTCCAGCAGAGGAGCAGATGACACCCTTGTCCAACTGCTCTTGGGAGAGCTTTGCCATCATATTATATGCGCCTCTCAACTTGAATGAAAATACCTATGCATGAAGCAAACAAAATTTATGTAGACATATAAATTGCCAACGGCACAGCCTTACTACATGTGCATAACCCAAAAAGAAAACGCAAAAAGTGGTAGATAGTTGTTCTGTTCAGTCAACTTAAAACTAAGCATTTGGCAACAGTAAAGACACTTAAGCAAGAGGACACTATGAACTATACTCAATCCCAAACAGAGATAAAGTTCTTAATTTTGCACCTAGGATACCCCCACCCCCTCTCTGATACCATTACGTCAATGATAATAACACTAGAAGATCAGGCATATCAGATTAGGCGCAAACTTCCACATGCCCTAAACCATGCCATTGTTCAAAAACTTTAACATCAAGCTCATAACAAAAGATACTTCAAATAAACCAAAGCGCCTAAACTTGAGGACTTCACATTCCTCTCTTTAATAGAGCTGATGAACAAAAGATTCTATCTTCCATGACCAAAACACCAAACAGGCAAGCAAACCCCTACCGAAATCAAATACCCTATCGAGCATGAGAAGTCCACTCGTCTCAAAATGCCAGCACACAGAGGAATGAAGTCCACTTAAAACTGAAACCATTCCAAAGAGCCCTGCAAATGAAATATCCAAACATTCTGTTCATAAGCCCCAAGAAAAAAAAAGCTTGAAAAATCAAACGTTCTGAGAAATATCCATACAAAAAAGAATCAAAGGTGTAAAATATCCTGAAATCTCCATTATCCACGAGAAACTTTGACAACAACGTGTCAAACCCAAGGCGAGAAGAGAGAGAGAGAGAGAGAGAGAGAGTAACCCAGGTAAGCATCAAGAGAATCCCTTGAATCTAAACACCGTATTCAAAGTAAAACTTCCTCAAAACCCACTCTTATCGAAGTTCTGTCAGAGTTACGCGATTTACAGTTCCAAAATCTCTACAAACGTCAGCAAATAAACGCCTGAAAGCCGCATCTAAGAACACGACTTAACCGCCGAAATATTGCGGAAGATGTAACAAGAGGGCTGCGAGGTTGATGATTACCGGCTGCAGGTCCTCGCGCTTGATCCAGAGGTTGACCCCGAGGCGTTCGGAGAGCTTGGTGGCAAGCTGCAGCGGCGACTCGATGGCCACGTCGTACACCTTGGACGAGAGCACGCTCGTCAGGTACTCCATCGCGCCGGGCCCATCCGCGTCGCCGGCCCCGTCCCCCTCACCGCGCTCGCGCACGCCCACGAGGGACCCGCTCACGCCCTGCAGCGACTCGGGAACAACCCGCATCAGCGGCGCCGGCGCCGCCGGCGTCAGGTCGGCCGTAAGGGGCGCCGCGGCCTCCGGGGACGAGGCCGTCGTCGTCGTCGCGGCGGGGGCGGACGCGGACACCCGGGAGGGCGGCCTGCGTCCAGGACGCGACGGGCCATCGCGGCGGCGGGACGCGGCGGGGAAGGGGACAGTTGCGGAGGTGGCGGCCGCCGCCATGGTGGACTGGTGGTGATTTCTGTTTGATTTGGCCTGTTTCGGTGCAGTGTTTGGGTGGAGGGGGGGAGGTGGTTTCGCCGGGGCGCGTCACGGGTTGCAGGGGCAGGATATGATGACGTGGCGGGGAAGCCGGTGGACGTGCGTGCGTGGGTGGGTGGGGTCTTGTCTCTTGTGTGAGATCGGGCCGTCAGCTTCTGGGGGCGCGCCCCTTTTCTGTGGCGTTTCTGGCGTCGTTTTCTCTGCGCGCGCCGGGCCATGTTTCGCACGAGCTCGGCACTGTGAACGGCCACGGGGTAATAGGTTTGGGCCGCGTGGAAATCTCGGCCTCGTGAGAGGGGTTTGAAGTTTGATTTTTATTTCGACGTTCAAGCTAACTTCATCGTATTCTTCTGTGTAGAGACGTGTGCTTAGTTTGGAACGCAAGAATTTTATAAAAATCATGCAATGATTTTAAAGGAAACAGTTTAGCTCAAGCACAAAATCAAAACATCCCGCGAGAATTGGACTGTTTTTCTGTAAAATTTCTACATAATAAATACGGTTTACTTGTTTACATAGCCTACTTGTTCGTGTCTAACACCCTAATGCTTAGTTAACTCGTGTGGTGCCATGCTATGTTTATTGTTTATATTTAGCTTTAGCTAAGCCTTCAACTCAACTCGAATTGCTTGGTTTTATAAATAAGCAGCAGTCTAACCTGCTCAAAACTCAACTTATCGTGGCCCGTGTAATACTACAATCTGTGGTCATAGTTGGATGTCCATACGGCCATTGGGTCATTAGGTTGTACAAATGGACTTGGTAGTTATAGATCGTGTGTAACTAATATTATACTATGACACTATTTAGGTTGGTTATGTGAAAATTTTTAATTTCTTCAAAGAAAGCAAGATCAAAATTGTAATTAAAAACTATATTTATATCTAAAACGTCATCTATCCACGAACGAATGGAATGTTTAATAAGTACGCGACTGTGATACTTCGTGGCTGCCAGCTGCAACCTAAACGCATAACCATACAGTATTACTTGTTCGCAATGTCGAATTACGTGCATGTGACTACGCACGTTTGCCGCTTGATGCCTAGTACTATTGTTAGTGTAAGATTAGTTGTGAGGTATTTATTAATGGCACATCTAGATGGTAGCTGCATGCTCCTACCAACAAAAGATTGTATTTGTAAAAATAAACCAAAATAATGACAACGACAGGTGTGCCAATTAGATAGGTGAACAGAAATACTAGTTGCTCTAAGTACTGTTCGAAACCATGATCAGACCGACGAATTGATCTTATCCTAAGATCAGAATTTTGGAGAAACTATTTTTCTTTTTCTTTTCTTTTTGAGAGAAGAGAGTATTTGTTGGAACTGATCGTAACAAGTTGTACGTCATAGAATAGAACACGACAATGCGGCACGATGTGTAAATTTCGTAACACACAAACAAGAAAAACAAATATTTACGCACATAATTGCTACATTAGTCATTTAACTTTTATTTCTTTATGTGTAGTACGCGAATAGATATATTTTGGCATAACTTTTTGCTGGTATACATATTCTATATTCTCTCCATTTTAAAATAGATGTCTGGTTAGCCTCTTCAATTTTTCGCAAATTACTTGTCCTTCACACTTTCAATGTATTTTAAGTTATTTGTTCCTATTTTGCTCATGATGAGAATATGTATTGTCTAAGGAGAGAAAAGAGATGAAACATGAAAATGACCGAAAGGACAATATTAATATTTTATTTAAACCCTTAATGTTTGTATCAAACTTTAAAATGATATTTATTTTAAAATGAAGAAAGTACCATAAATATGTATATTTCTTCAGGAATGTTCAAGTAATCTTTTCAAGTTAGTGGGGAATGCGGGAGTGGGAACTATGTGCAACGAATTTAAAAAGATCCTCGCTCCGACAGCGGACTACTTTGGTTCTAGTCCTCCTTATCATAACTACCCCGAGTAAACTAGAGATGGCAAACAAAAGTTGCTGCAAGGATTATTGTTATGTACCTAGGGCAGGCATCAAATTATTAGATATGATTATACAATGGCCACTATGAAACATCTCCATAGTTTACGACAATCACGGACCAGATTTGAGTACTGGACAGACTCAAATTTCGCGCGAACTTTTTTGTTCCATCCAGATTGAATTTTAGCATCTATTTGGATGGATGCCACTTGTTTATCGAAGAATATTGAAAACTGAATTAAATAGTCATAGAGTAGCTGCTTCAGATTTGTGATGCATAAATCTCTTAAAAGATGGTGATGCATAGCAAACTTGAAAACATTACGAATGATGCACCCTTGCAGATAACAAGTTTTGTTAGTAGAACATATTTGTTTTAATCAAAATGGTCATTGATTGCCCCAGTTCCATCTCTCAAAATGAAATCATAGAATGTCAAGCGTTATTACAGCATTCAGAAAACAAAAGGAGCACACGGCTCGACCAAGTAGCTCCCATCATGGAGTTATCCAACCGAACTTGAGTCCAAATCACCTTCCTCCCCTCAATCTGGAATCGGTGGGATTGCCGTACCTACCAGCGCAGCAGCCGCCAACTGATCATATGATTTTCAGTTTTCCTCCACAGAACCTGCAAACCCGTCCATTGTGCCCTGCTGAAAACAAATCACATTTCTTGCTTTCCAAACAGACCACAACACAGCTGAGGTTAGCAACTTCATATTGGAAACGTCATTTATCTCATTACAAACCCACCATTTTGCTATGGACTCGGTCATTACCAACACTATTGACAGTCATCCAGAAATATCAAGCCACAAGGAAGAGCTCCTGCCTTGGTTAAAAGAAGACTGCTAGGCTTTCTAGTTCCTTATGTCAACAAGTTCAATAAAAGGATGCAACTCAAATCACTTCAGTGTCCAAGGGGTAGTACCCTAAATAATGAAGTTCGAGCTGAAAACGAATAGTGCAAAGCGATGCTAAAGGCACATCGACATGAACCTCCTGTCCCCAAATCAACCTGCAACAACCAACCAACCAAGGAATGAAGGAATAAAAGCAAAGGCACATCAACTAAAAAAACAGAAGAATAGATTAATAGCAAACACGGAAAAACTGAAAAGGAGGCCTCCTATGTCAATCCATTATGGGTTATATGAGAGGCATGCTAATGTTGACCACAACATTAATCTCAAATAGAGGTGCACCTGTACTGTACTTAAGCTTCTCCGTAGCACAGAGATGGTCTTCTTTCACTAAAGCCGAAATTGCATTGAAGAAGGCCAAGGCAGGAATCTCAGTATTCATAAAATAATTTTCAGATTGACATAGATGGAAACTACAAATTTGTATGTATGATCACCCCAATGAAACTCCACCTTTTTAGTTTTTTATAGATAGTTGAAATCAACAGAAACCGCAAAATCGGCTTCGAACTACATTTTGTACAATAGGTTTGTTTACAGGACAAATAGATATAGACGGACCGCCAAACAAACTCATATTAGGAGCTTTGCTCTGATTGAATAAACCATCGTTAGATGCCTACACGGCTATCAATGCTAATGCACTTTGCTATATGAAAACATGTTAAGGAATTCCTCTCATTAAGGTCTCAAGTGTTGTGGTACCTGTAGAGTATGTCATAGCATACCTATAATGTGATGCCAACTTCCACCAGCTGACTACAAAATTTCGTGTTTTCATTTAAAAAAAGCAAAAAATAAAGAAATAAAAGAAATTACTGATATAAAGCAAAAAATAAAGAAATAAAAGAAATTACTGATATAACTATAATGGAACTAAAGCCATATATAGATTCCACAAATAATTCTAGTATGGAACATTATTGTTTGGATTGAACACTACTTCAGAAAATGCAGAACAGAACCAAAAAAATACTATAGTAGAAGAATCTTAGCAGGACTGCGAGCTCCATGTTGAATTCAATTTAGAAAATCTTAAAGAGTAAGAACTGGTGCGGTGGCATCCACTAGAAAGATGATCAGTATAATCCAGCTGATAAAAAGGAAGGGCTGTTATACGGCACCGAAGTACAGATCCAAATTAATACACAATCACATGAAGTTCGGTGGGTGACGCATAGGAGAATGAAATGGCAATGGAAAAACAAATTACCCACGAAAGAGTCTTTACATGGATACTTCCCAAGACGTCATTCTCTCATCTGTTATCTTTATGCTGAAAATTTTAAGAGGAGAAATAAGTAGAAAAGCATTAACTACAAGCTAGAGCAATTGACTCAACTGACATATTTTCTCTTTTTTTTAGAGAACATGCAAACAGCATTTCCATATCTTTTCATTAAGAGAAGAAGCAAACATAGATACAAGAGTTTGAAGCCATGGCACACCAATTTCGCATGCCTCACAGCTTACACCACACAAACACACAACACCAGCAACACGCAAAGAAGACCTAGCCTATTCCTCGTGGCAGCTCGTGCAACATGTAGTGGTAGGCCTGTCGCCACCATTCTGCCTCCGTTTTGATCCTGTTTGCCACCAATAGCAGATCATGACTCTCCCCCTGGAAAACACTGTTGTTTCTTCACACCACACCAACCAGATTAGCAAGACAACCATCGAGTCAAAGTCCTTCCACTTGTCTTTTGGAACCTACTTGTGTCTGGTCAGCCACCACTCTTCCATTGAGTTATTGGCCGAGGGAATTCTGCAACCATGACCGGCCCAGCAAAGGATGAGCAGCCATAGCTGCCATGTCCAGGAGCAACGCATGAATAGGTGTTCGGCTGATCCCGGCTCTTGATAGCAAAGAGGGTAGGTTGTGTGGCTGGGGAGGTGATGGCGTTCCAACCTGTCGGGCCTCCAGTAGCGATGCTGAAGGCTAGCCACAAGAAGAAGTGACACTTACAACGGCCAATTACATTTGGGGTGTAATCAGAAATGTTCTAGACTGGGAGAGATGTCCTATCTTAACTGGAAAACTTTGTGGCTGACTGATTCAGAAGCGGGTCAAAAAACTAGAGCAATCTCGTTCAAACGAAACAAACTGTCATTTAACAATAAGATTTCTAAACTGGCTAATGGTGTTTTCCCTTTCACCTCTTTGCAGTATAGGGAGAAGCCGCTAAAGTAATCTGAGGCCATTGAAGTCAAGCAACCAACCTTTCCACTTAGGCAAACCAGGACGGACACTGAAGCTGCAAGCAGAAGACACCAATTTCTGAATTCCCCAACTTCTCTTGCTTTGATTTGTTATATTTTCCTGAATGCTGTGACTCTGTCACAGTGTCACCTTCTCAGTTTACTGTGCCAAAAGTTGATGCAAAAAGTAAAAGAAAATGCAAAAGTGTGGTAACATATTCAAAACATCAGGGTGACACTAAATACTCATGTGCCGATAATATATTCACAAGAAAAAAGGGAGTAAAGCAGCTCAACCACTTAACAAGAACAATGATCTAAAAAAAAGGAAACTGAATAGATCAACACAATGAAGCAAGTTATTGGCTGTCCTGCAGACCTTGAGATGATAATATTCACACGACATTTGGATATTTCCTGACATATCACTTCTAGAATCAAATGGGCTTATGAGCATATGTGCATGTTTGTGTGACATCATAATGCATACAAGGAAGAAAACATAGAATGAGAAGCACTTGTAGGTGCAGCCTCCCACCATCCAATGCTCTAAGAACTAAGAAGGCACTCTTCAAAGGACTTTCCACTAGAAACAATTGAATCAAGTAACTATAATTAGCCTTATGCATCATTGCATTTTCATTCATCTGAGTTTGTTATGATAGGCTCTCTGAAGATAGTAAATAAAATTCAGAAAGACAGTTATACTGGCATTTAGACGAAATACTGCAAAGTTTACCTCATGGAATTTTAGATTCAAATTGGAGGTGTGATATGGCACTGGAGGTCCCTCTCAGTACAGTTTGTCGATGTTGCTCTGCCAAATAGGATTGCATCGGTTCAGTTCTGGCTTTTGGGTACTTCATTTAGACTGCTGCCTTTTCTTTTCAATCTCCTTATCAAGGAAAATCAGTATTGTTTCTGTGGCGTGATTTGGAGCAATACCTTCTGCAATCATCCTCCTCAAATACTTGTCAGCTTCTTTCAATCTACCAGCTTTTGCATTAATATTGATCAAGGTATTAAAAGTAACAACATCTGGTCTCATGCCCCTTCTGATAATCTGCTCAAGCAAACAGTTTGCTTCCTCAACCTTCCCGACCTTTCCCAATTGATTGATCAAAGTGTTATACATGACAATATCCATGTAAACACCTTTCTTTGACAATTGATCCATAATTGAGCTAGCAACCTCAGCTTTTCCCATCTGGCCAAGACCTTGAATGATCAGATTGTATGTCGCTATATCATTGGGGCAGAGCTGTCCACCCCTCTCATGAAGAACTGCCCACACCTGTTTCAAATACCCCTTCTTGACAAATGAGGTCATCAGTGAATTGTATGTATAACTTGTCCCTTTCCTTCCTAGATTCGTAAAGATCTCAAATAACTTGCAAGCTACACTCAACTTCCCTTTGGCTAAAAAGATTGACATATATGTATTAACCATGTCAGCATCAAAAGTTTTGGCCCCCATACCTTGCACCCTCTGCCCTCTGTGCATTGTAAATACAGCAGAATTATTCAAATGGTCAGCATGTTTAGCAAGATGATCCAAGTGTGGGGACAAAGACCAATCATCCTTGGGTTCAGTATGCGTGGTTTCTTCATTTGTATCAGTGCATACCACAGGATTGAGCAAACTCATCACATCATTCATATTACCATCAAAGGAAAAAGTTGATGTTCCATCTTTCCATCTATCATGTGGTCCTTTCAAGGCATCCATCATGTTCGACTTCCACCGAATGGCATCTGGCAACACTGAGCTATCTCTTATGATCTTCACTATGTGCTCTTCCAAATCCCACCGTCTACTCTTGTTGAAACCAATAAGTAACGATGTTATGGTGACCAAATCAATAACAAAGCCCCGTTCCTCCATCTCCTTCACCAAACCTACTGCCTCTGCAACTTGGTCCCCTGTCCCCTCCTTGCAGAACTCCCTCACCATAATACTATATGCAATCCCATCCAACAGCTGACATTTCCTCCTTAACTCATAGAACAGCCGACATGCTGCTTCCGCCCTCCCGTTCTTGAACAGCCCATCAATCACGGTGTTGTGTGTGCTGGCTGAGCATTGGATCCCATCCGCCACCATTGTCTCAAAAAACCCGCATGCCTCATCAAGCTTCTTTGCTTTGAACAGTCCATCCAGAAGCGAGTTGTACACCACGACATCCCTCTTCACCCCACAGCTCCCCCGCATCTCCTGAAACACCCGCAATGCATCATCCACCCTAAAACTCTTGCAGCAACCATCCACGACTGCACGGTACGTGAACACGTCCGGCTGGATCCCAGCCGACTTCATTTCATCAAAGACCACCAAAGCATCAGCCGCCCTCCCGCCAATCACAAGCACCCGTATGACCGAATTGTACGTGCATATATCTGGCACTAGAGGAGGAGAGGCGGCTTTCATAGTTGCAAAAAGCTTCAGTGACTTATCCAGCTGCCTCCACTTGCCGAACGCATGTATGCATATGTTGTAGAACCTCAAGTTTGAAGGAAGGCCCCTCCTTGACATTTCATCGAACACATGGCAGAAGTCATCGTAGAGGTTCTCTTTCGACAAGGCAAGGAGGAGGCGGTTGGTGGCTCGGACGTGAGGCGGGTGGGAGGCAATGGAAATCAGCCTGCGGATGGCGGGGACGGCGGAGAGGGGGTCGGGGAAGGCGATGAGGGAGGGGAGGGCGGCGGCAGCGAGGCGGGGGAGGAGGTCGGGAGGGGCGCCTTCGAGGAGGGCGAGCGCGGCGTCGAGGCGGGAGGCGGAGAGGAGCGCGGAGAGCAGGCCGGGTAGGAGGGCGTCGGGGGACGGGGAGGACAGCGCGAAGGGGAGGAGCGCGTCGAGGAGCGGAGGGGAGTGCGTGGCGAGCGCGCGGAGTAGGACGGGGAAGGTGGCGGTGAGGAGCGGGGATGACGGCGGCGTGGCGGCGAGGAAGAAGGAGAGCTTGGAGGTCGGCGGGAGCGCCGGGTGGCGGAGGACGTGGAGGCGGACGGGGAGCGGGAGCGGCGCCGCGGGGAGGAGCGCGGGAGGGATGTGCGGCGTGGTGAGGAGGTGGTTGGCGAGGCGGGTGGCGAGGAGCGCGTCCGTCAGGTCGGAGAGCGGCGCGGCAGCGGCAGAGGACGACAGGCCGCGCCGGATGGGGGCGGGCGGCAGCATGGTGCTGCTTCCGCGGCCGCTCTTTTTGGTGGAGTTTTTCCTCACTTCTACTGCCGCGGCAGGAGACAGTGAGCTTGCTTGGATGCTGAGACCGGCGGCGGGCCGCTGCCGTTGCGATCGTGTAGAACGGTGAGACGGAGGCAGCAGGGCCAGCGGCAATTGGCAGGGTAGCAGCAGTGGGCTACTTGTTCGTCAGGCCGCGCACTGGGCTGGTTTGGTAGTCGCCAGCACGGTGGGCTGTGATTTGTGCTGCGAAACCTACGGGAAACGGCCGTGGGCAAGGCAGGCCACTCGAAAAATTTAAGCCCACAGGCCACAGCTTAGTCAGTTCATACATCGTCCGTACGAACTGGATCTTGTACGTGCACAGAGGGAGGCAGGCAAAGCATTCGATCACGTAACGTAACATCACACTGTCCAATTTATCAGTTGTTTAGCTCTGGTCGATCCTTTTTTTGTGCTTCGCATTGGATTCCATTCTAAGGCCTTCTCTTTGATCGATCAGTTCGTCTTTTGCTGTGCATATCGATCTCCATGATAGTCTCCTTTCGTTTGTGATCATAATCTCCATGATCTATAAATTTGTTGGAACTGTAGAAGAGTATTCGATGCCAGATCACGTATACATAAGGAAGTTGCTGGTTGAACTATTAATTTACTGTCTAATTCATTTGTAAATCAATGTTGGTTCCCCTCTTTACTTTGGCATGAAGCTCCGCCATATATCCAATGTTTAAATGTTACAGGAGAGCTTGAGTCTCCTACAACAATCACTAGGACGATGGAGAAAAAGATGGATAATCCGTAAGCATACGATGAATCCCCCATTTGAGAGAATAAAGCAAAGCAAGAGCAGAGCGCGTCAATGGTTGCGGTGGGAAGATGATTAGGGACGAGAGGTAGCTAGCTAGAGTACGTACGAATGCACGATGCATCTGAAGTAAGCAATTTGAATGCCACGAATAGGTAAAGTCTTTGTTATTAGCTTTAGGAGCTTGTTCGTCTCTATACGGACGAATGCATGTGACGAAAGCGCGAGTGGCGGACCCAGGGTAATTAGGAGCTAACTGTAATTAACAATAATTAGCAACGTAATCTTGATTAAGTAACTAACATAGTAGTATTATTTATCCATATGGGACCTACGTGTCATAGGACAATTCAGATATATACTATAGTCCATGAGTCCGGATTTTGTGCAAACCGAAACAGGGGAGGGTGAGGCATGCCAACTATTCTTTAATTCAAAAGACAATTTAAACTAAATCTGAAAAAAATTCAAGCACGTACATTGTGAGATAAAGCATATATTTATAGTTTTGATTTAAAAAAATAATATGACTATTCACGATCTGTGCAAAAAACACAACGGAAATAACAATTTTTTAGAAAAATAGGGATTTCCCCCGGGTTCTATTAACTTGAAACCATACGAGGTTCACAAACGAAGTGTCCAGGCTCAACTGAGCACTGAGTCAGAGAAAGAACAAAAACAGAATAGAAAAAAAAAGCAGGTTATTGCAGAGACAAGCTACACAATTAGAGCTATCTCAACGCCTAACAGCAGCCTGAATCAAGCTGTCACAGGCAACGGATTGATTATGGGCCCGATCCATAGCTGACATTGGAATTTGGCGGATGAGCTCATCAAACGGCACGAACCCTAGCTTGATCATTTTCAACTTGTCCAAGCGATCCTCAGAAGCTCCCCCCTTGTTCTTTCCAGCAACAGAATGTTTTCCTCCAAGAGACGTGCTTGAGAGGCAGGGCAAAGAATCTTCCAGCACTCCAGAGATACAATCATCATCTTCTAGATTTCCTTCATGCCTGGCCAAGGTTTTCCCTGGAAGCAAACTTCATTCCGTAAGGACCAAATACTCCATAACGCAGCAGAGGAAAAAACATTACGCACAGAGTTCTTGTTATTGCTAATCCACCAGCGAGCAACAGATTCAAAGTCAGTACCCAAGGATTTGCTAAATAAGTTAGAGATCACCTCCCAAGTTTGTTGGGCAACCATGCAACCAAAAAATAAATGATGGACAGATTCTGATTCAGAACAAAAAAGACAGGTTTTATCGTCCACAGGTCTCCTTTTAACTAAGTTGTCTCTAGTTAACAGTTTATTATTAGCTAACAACCAAAGAAAGACATGAATACGTGGAGGGATAGAAATATTCCAGATAGCTGGAGTATGGATGGGAACAACCCTCCCATTATTAACAACCCCATAGAAAAATTTAACTGAATACACTCCAGAAGGATGAAACATCCAAATAGGCCAATCTTCATCCTCGAAGATGGTGACACTGTTGATAAGTAAGACTAGTTCATGCCACCTATCCAACAACACTTGATCGACACACCTCCTAAAGGTCAACTTCAAATTCACATCATTCCACACTTCAACAATAGTTTGATGATGCTCATTAACAATCACATACAAATCTCAATATAAAATGGCCAAACTACAATGACCCAACCAGATATCCTCCCAAAACTTCACTTTCTTCCCATTGCCAACCTAACGGAAATAACAATTCACACTTGTTTTTCGCACATCTCATAAAGGATCAGACTTCTAACTAAAATTTATAGAAATATGTTCTATCATATAATGTACATATGTGAACTTTTTAGATTTTTCAAAACTTCGTCGTGTTGCTCCCGCTGCAGGCGCTTGCGTGCGACTGTGCGAGGGCGCGTTTTTTGTTTCTTCTCCCCCTCCGCGGCCGCTCTTTTTGGTGGAATTTGTCCCCGCTTCTCCTGCCGCAGCACGAGGTGAGGCGGTGAGCTTGGGTGCTGAGACCGATGTGGCGCGGCGCCAAAGCAGCTGCTCCACGGCCAGCGGCGGCCGCTGCGGTTGCGATACTGTAGAACGGCGAGAGGCAGCGCCAACGGCAACGGCGAGAGTGAGCTTGTTCATCGGGCCGCACCAAGGCCGATTTGGTAGTCGCCGGCATAGTGGGCTGATTTGGTCTCTTGCTCTACCGGAAACGGCCGTAGGCTAGGCAGGCCAGTTCGATTTCACTCGAAAAACTCAAGTCCACAGGCCACAGCTTCAACAACTCAGACATCGTCCTTGCGAACTGCATACAGCTGCGTCCCTGTACATGCACAGAGGGAGGGAAGCATTCGATCACGTAACGTGACATCACACTGTCCAATTTAATCAGTTATTTAGCTCTGGTCGATCTCTTTCTCTCTTTTTGTCGGTTTGCAAGATCCCTTGGATTCCATTCGAAGACTCTCTCAAGTTCTCATTATAGAGCTGAAGACTCTCTCAAGTTCTCATTATAGAGCTGGCAAGTCGTCACACTACGTGCGTGCGTACATGCACAATTCAAAGACGGCGCGCACTGGTAAACTCCCAGTTCCAAGGTCCTGTCTGCATGGTTAACACCTCAAACTCCGGTCATCGGTCGCGTCTTGCGTGGTTGCGTCCAAGCTCCAGGCAGCGTATATGTCGGTGTCAGGGAATGAATCCTTTCAAAAGATTCAGCGCCACGTTGCTCGCTCAGTATCACATGTAGGCACCACACTTGCATTTTCGCTTCTCAGACTCAGCGTTCTCACTCGTGTGCGATCCTTGCAGCAATAAAATACATCGATCTTTCTAGTAGTTTACTAGTGAACACCACACGTTGCTCGCCGGGTGTATCACGATGACCACGTCTCGCCCTTCCGGCGTGTTCCCAGATCCAGTCGTACATGCATGCGTACTCCTCCCCTCAGCGTTTGCACGGAAGAAACCAAACGGTGACGCGTGCCGCTAATGTACGGTGGTGGCCTCTTCGATTCCTGACGCTTTTGGACTCTAGAAGAGAAGAGAGAGACAAATCTGGCTATCTGTCGAGTGCTTCTCACATGGTAGTGTTTTTTAAAGAAAATAAAGGAGATTGCTCCCGCGATCTTTGCAAGTAGTAGTCATCATTTCTCACATGGTAAAACGAGGGCCTACCTATCTTCGATTTGTTTGTTTTTGGTTGCTTTTGTCATGCCGCATATAGACGAATTGATGGCCCGTCAGCCCGTCTGTTTGCGTGTGTTGTACTATCTTGCACCGGCAAATCGCTCCCCTAAAAAAACTTGCACCGGCAAATGCTATCCATGGTGCATAGATAATCGCATCTATTATATGCTCCATTCGAAACCTAGAAATTTTTCCTGAATTTTAAATAATTTTAACTGATTTCTATGGAATTTCTATAGAAATTCTGTAAAATTTATGCGTTCCAAACATGTCCTGACTTGTGTCGAATTAGAGCCGAAGCCATTTATTTTGTTCTTTCATTAGGTCAAGGTAGATTCATGGCTAGTTAGAACATAACCAATCACCTTATAGTGAGTGGTGGAGTTGTTGACGTATGACTATTTTTTTACTCACGAAGTCACCGTCCTTCAAATTCTAGTTCTTGAGTGCAATTCTTTTATAAGATTTACATATTTATCTCTAGTTTTCGTTAATTCTAGACATGTGTTTAAAATTCAGGGCGCCGGTATATGTATGTGTGATGTGTGTCCATGTCTGTTTTCCTTATAATGACGTTTTCCTTGTAATGAAAATATAGTCTGCATGTACTGCGAGCAGTGCCCTTCTCGGCCACTGTAATCTTTACAAAGAAAAGACGAGGGACGAACGCAGGAAGAATCTTTACAGGTCACAACAGATCACAAGCGTGTGGACTTTGTGCTCTTTTCCTTTTACGTCTTGGTCATGCGTCGTGCATATATCAGTCATCCTGTAAGTTGCAATGCTCACATCGACATCGACCTGCGCATTGACCAAAAGAATTGGTAGTTAGTGATTCAATTCGATCTGGTTAGCAGTTTCTGATGTGAGAAATAAAGTAGTACTGCTTATCCAACGCTCCATGCATACGTTCGCTAGTTTCGTCTGATCGTACTTCCTACCATTAAAATCACCTAATTGTGTGTCTTAATTACCACTAGGTACTACACTGCCAGAGTAACAGCCCTTTTTTCCTTTTGAAGGGGAAGTACCAGCACACTGACCCGGTTAAGTTAGGCTCATCGAAGAAAGGAACAGATTATCCAAGTTAGGTTGGATGGAAGTCCTGATATGAGTGCAATTATTAATTGTATCCTTCCGGGCCTAACTCCATAGAATACCCGGCCAACAAAGAATCATGTTGAGTGTCATAAAAAGCAGTTCAAGATGTGGGTCACCTTATCTTTGATCAATCAGTTCGTTTTTTGCCGTGCATATCGATCTCCATGATAGTATCCTTCCGTTTGTGATCATAATCTCCATGATATAAATTAGGTGGAATTCTAGAAGAGCATCCGACGCCAGGTCCTTGCAATCCTAGCACCAGGCGTGGGATACGAGAGAAACACGTGATCTTTCCATAACACACAATTTCCCCTAATGTATTCTAGTCATGTACCACATACGGTTCGATGACATATCCGGTATGTATGTATCGTGCATCATAACTATTGCGCAAACAACTCTAGCGTTCTAGCATTCAGTACGTTGGGAGCTGAAATGTTAAAGAGTAAACAGGTCCAGATGCTCGAATACAGAGCTCAGTGACCTCATAGTGTCGGCTATGATCGGCAGGCTGACATTGGTGTAAGTAAGTTTGAGCATAATTGATATGTGCGGGAGCGATTTATTAGGTTTAGTCTCATATCGATTGTAAATAGAAGTAGAATACAATTTATAAGTGTAAGAGTAGTTCCTCCTATTAAGTTAGTTTTCTTGAGAGAGGGTCTAAAACTTTTTATAGACATGTGTTGCTCTATGATTCGACCTAATGTGCAATAAAGATCGGCACGCTGATTTTAGCGGGTCTGTAATCACGTAATAAGAACTTTTAGATGGTGTTCAGAAGGTAAGGTAACGCTGCATCCCGGTGCATCCTCCTTAAAACACACTACAGTTTACTGATATACCAAGGGATCTGTATGCGATCTGTCACAGTAGACGCATATAGCCAGATTACGCTGTTCACAAGGTAACAGTACAAGAGAGATGACACGGTCACATGGCAGGTACGTGGTCCTCTCTCCCAAGTGTCACTCTGTCCTTAACTGTCTCCCACGTAGTCTTCAAGATTTCGCTAGCAAGGGTGCTTGGTCCTGGTCCACTGGACGCATGGTACAAGCACGCTCTTCATGCATGAGCAAGCACATGTACGTTGGATTTTGTAATATCTAACCTGATTTAATTATAGAATTACATATATAATATAAATTAAACATAAGATGCGAAAACGTATCAAAGGCTGAAGCTATGACTGTAGATTAATTAAATCATCAGTGGTTATTAGAGTTTAATCTCTTAAAGCAAGAGGTAAATCATGTGTCCTCAACTACTGATGGAATGTAGATGGATTAGTGGTGTGTTGACTTAGGAACCTAACCCTCGTATTTATAGCAAACCTTAGGTGACACTTTTCTATTATAAACTATCACAGAATAGAAATTAGTGCCCAGTGTCTACACATATAGAATTCACACTTATAACGATTAGATGGTTATACCCCAAGAGACAATAATTTCAGTTGATCACTTAATTCGTAGGCCAGCTTATATGATTTTCATAATATGTGTGCCACATAGAGGTCTACCTAATAAGAAAATGTTCCAACAATCTCCCACTTGGACCACATGAGTAAATGCTTACAATCTTCATGAGCTCAAAATTGCTATCATTATTTAAGCGTCTCCAAAGCAATCCAGTCGATTATGTTAATAAGGGATCAAGACAGTCTTTGTTACAATTAGAGTAACTCAACCCATAAATGATCACATATATTAACATAATGAACGACATGGATAAACTGTGGATCTGCAGTATGGAAATCACATGCAATTTAATCATACATGTCTATTTTCAACTGGTCTAACTTTATTCTTTAGTGAAATCAAACTAACTCCCATATGACCATATGAGATGAACACAAAATATTAGGAGTGTAGGAATAACAAACTTTTACTTCTGCTAAGTGCCTTAACTGAAAACTGAAGTTGTGTGTCACATAGGCATTGAAATTAAAAACTCCCACTAAAACTGAATTTCCTCAATGGGAGTAACACCCACACGAGCAACATGCTCAAACACTTTGGGTGACAAACCCTAAGTAAGCGGATCTGCAATCATGGAGTTTGTGCCTATTTGCTTTATTGCCATCTGTACTCTCTGAACTCTTTCTTTCACAACAAGAAACTTGATATCCATAAACAAAGACTTCGACAAGCTCCTGTTGTTATTTGAATACAAGACTGCAAATTTATTGTCACAATATAACTCGAGTGGTCTATCAACTTGATCCACTATGCGCAGCTCTGTGACAAAATTCCATAGCCATATCTCGTGATTGAATGCCTCATAGCAAGCAATAAACTCCTCATCCATGGTAGATGGAGCGACAAGTGAATGCTTAGCACTTTTCCAAGAGACGGCTCCTCCAGCAAACAGGTATATATATCCTGAAGTAGATTTATGACTATCTTGGTCTTCGGCAAAATCGGAATCAGAATATCTTATGATCTCCAGCTGATCTAATTTCCTGTATGTGAGCATATAGTCCTTCGCTCTTTACAAATATCACAAAACCCTCTTGGCTATGACTCAATGATCCAATCCTAGATCAGTTAAATATCTGTGCACGAGCATAAACTTGAGCATACATCAAGCTAAAGCCACATAAGGGACTTCTCCATTTCCTTATTTTCAAACTCATTCTTGGGACATTGATTGATGTTGAACTCTTCACCTTTATCTACAAGGATATCTCCTGGTTTACAATTTTGCATGTTAAATCTTTTCAGTACCTTATTGATATAGCTCTTTTGTGACAACCCAAGTATACCTTGATGACAATCTGGGTGTATTTGGATTCCTAATACAAAAGAGGTGTCCCCAAGATCTTTCATCTCAAATTTCTTGGTTAGAAATCTCTTGATTTCGTGCAATAAGCATATATCATTGCTGGCAAGCAATATGTCATCAACATACAAAACTAGAAACACAATCTTACTCCCACTGGACTTATGGTATACACAATCCTCTACTGCATTTATCTTAAAACCAAATGAGGTAACAACTTCATGAAATTTTTGATAACATTGCCAAGAAGCTTGATTGATCCCATAGATGGATTTCTTTAATTTGCACACCATTTTATTTGGATCACAAGAAATAAAGTTTTCTGGTTGCATCATATAAATTATCTCTATCACCATTGTGAAATGATGTATTCACATCCATCTGGTGTAACTCAAGATCAAAACTATGTCACAATTGCCATAATAATTCTAAAAGAATCTTCGAAAAACCCGAAGAAAGTCTCTTTATAGTCAATGCCTTCCTTTTAAGTATAGCCCTTTGTGAGAAGACAAACCTTATAGTCTCTTTTGGTCTTAAATATCCATTTACAACCGATGGGTTTCGCCACCTTCAGGCAATGGGACAAGATCCCAAATGTCGTTGTCTTTCATTGACATAAACTCCTACAGAAGAAATGTCCCTTCTAAAGGACGGGTGGTTGGATACATATATACAATATATTGATTACCTGATATCTCTATTCAAACCTATTCGCTACCCACGAATTGATAACCCTGTAATACTTCCGAGGTGAAATGCTACAACAATTTTTCTATGCGCTTGCAGATATAAATATCTATAGGTCGTAAGAATAGCCGATAGATAGCATAGTATCCCGTATTCGGGGAGGTATCCGTATACGATTCCCTGGATTATCGGAATAAGAATACGTATCCGGTAAGGATCCCCAGGAGATAAGGTAACCCCCCATAAGGAGGAATGACATCCCTTAAGCTAGGAAGTCAATCCCGACGTTTAAGGAAGCCAGAGTCCTACTCGGGCATAAGTCCGTGTCCGGTACGACTCGGGGAGCACCCTATAAAAGGATCAGCAATCCTATAGGGGAGGACAGGTCTTGGAGGTCCAACAAGTCCTTTAGATTAGAGATCAAGTTAGAAGCATGAAGCCATCCAGAAGCCCTAGCAATTCCCACGAGAAGACCCGTCGCCTCGAAGGAGTCGAGCCCCGCGGGACTAGTCGAAATAGCCTCCGATTAGGTCTAGGATAGCCACTAACATATACATCATTTGTAAGACACTCTTTGATCAATATATACGAACAGGATGTAGGGTTGTTATCCTGAGGGAGGCCCGAACCTGTATAAAAATGGCGTTTCCTTGTCGTCAGATTTCTTGGCCTTGTGCCCTAGGGATCCCTACCCAACAACAAGTATCTCTCTCACGACTACCGTAAGATCGGCGGTTTACCAATCATCGACAGTTTTGTTAGTCACTTTAGTTGAAACTCTGTTGAGCAAGTAAGCTACAGTCTTTAAAAATAGAAATACACTGATTAATGCACAGTTACTAATCACAGTATATTACATAGTTATTTAGGCAGCCCAGGTGCCTGAACCTGGTCCGCAAAGGCGTCTGCTAGACAGCATCGAGAAGTCCTTCTTTCTCTTCCGACAAGTCGGCTTCGAGGGCGTCCAAGGATAACTCCGGGTGCTGGTGTTTAAGAAGAGCCAGGGCGAAGGCCAAGACGTCTCTTACACCTTGCTTGAGCTCGTCGTCAAGGAACTTCTCGACGACAGGCTTCAGGCGGGAGACGGACGCCACAAGCTCCACCAACCGGATAGCCCGTGGAGGGCTGGGGAAGACGGTGACTCCGACCTCTACGAGCGCCATCTCGAGCGTGCAAATAGCGTGGTCATGGTCCTCCTCCAGTTTCCCCGCATAGGCGTGGCTCTGGTTCAGTGAAGACTCAGCCTCTGCGAGGCGGGTCTTCACGACCTGGAGCTCGGTCTCACTCTTTGTTCGCCGCCTCTCGGACTCCTCGAGGCGTTTCTTCAGCTCCTTGTTCTCAGCCCGGCACGCCTCCAGTTCGGTCTGCGCCTCCTGGAGCGGAGGAACCCGAGAGATAGCAACCTGAAAACAATGAGGTCAGTACCGAGTACATTATCTTTTTTGATTACTAACTTCTTGGATTACTTGTAGCAGGGAATACAAATCGACGTTCTCTGGCACCGACGTCTCCAACACTGGGGGCGTAGCATGTTCGACCGGGGGCTACGTCGGCCTCACCGCCAGGGACTGCTTCTCTGTAGCAGCCCTAGTCGTAGTCCTGATCGGTCGGATGGTCAACCTAGTCGAAGAAGGTAGCCTATCAGTCTTCACGAGAAAGAGAAAGGAGAATGATAAAGACGACCGAGAAGAAGACTTACCATTGGCGCTTCGTCAGGGGTGAGATTCCTTTCGCTGGCACCACCGAGCTCCGCTTCTCGGCAGGGACTAGCGGCGACTTCCCCTTGTCCGCTGCAGGGCTCAGAATCGGTGGGTCCTCCTCCGGGCGAGTTGGCACCGGCTCCTCCAGGTAGGGATCGCTCGTGTTCTGTGTTCCGACAACCCACTCCCATCATCCTAAAGCGTGGAAAGGTCAAAGGGAGAAAACTAGTCGAGTACGAGTTCGTACCTGAGGCTGGGGGCTCGGTGGAGGAGAAGGAGCCCGAGTAGGAGACTTCGCTTGGGTAGTCTCCGCTGTCGCCTCAGCCTCAGATGGACCCTTGACCCTTGTCTCCAGGGTCGGAGCGGTCTCATCGAGGACTTCGACGTCCTCGTCCTGAATAGGGGCGCCGGCCCGCTCAGCCTCCAAGCCGGGAGCCCCGTGGCCTACTCGCTACAAAGAAAGTCCCGGATAGCATTAGTCGTGCTATTCAGATGAACCATAACTAGACAATGTAGAGACAGTTAACTCACCGAAAAGATCTCCTTTTGATTATCGAAGCTGAGCTTCAAGATCGGCAAGGGCACGTTAGTCCGCCCGCCTTGAGGAGATTGCTCAAATAGGTTGGTCAACCTATTTCAAAGCTCCTCGGGGGAAAGATCTACACAATCAATGGAAACCTAACGAGTGAGAAAGACAAGAGTTCTCCGACTAGACGACACGGAAGGGTTCGGACGATCACCTGTGTCGAAATTCCTTGTCTGGTCTTTTCCCTCCGGGATCACCCAAGCGAGCGTAACCCTCGACCAGAGAGCGCTGCTCCGACGCCGAAGGAAGTCCTCGACGACATCCCATGCTGACAAGCCTTTGCCGGCAAGGACAGTGATGTCGCCAACGAGGGCCTTGAGCCACCTGGTTTCCTTTGGGGCTTCCGACCAGCTCTTGTTCAGGAGGGACGCTAGGCCGCGGTAGTTGATCCCGGAGGAGGGTGGGGGCTGGTAGTAGAACCACCTTGAGTGCCATCCCGACCACGACGACTTCTAGGAGGAGGAGATGTAGGCATCCTTCGTCCCCTCCCGGAGTCAAAATTCGGCGCCGCCGACGACACCTCCACCGCTGGCCTTCATCCGGTGGAGGTTGTAGTAATACCTCCAGAGCTCCAGGCTCGGCCTGATGCCAAGGTACGCTTCGCATAGATGTGCGAAGACCCCAACATCAGGACCGAGTTCGGGTTGAGGTGAATCAACTCGAGCCTGTAGAACTGAAGCACTAGGAGGAAGAAATGAGAAGGTGGGAATTGGAATCCACACCTAAAAAAGTCTGCGAACACGACGGTCCAAGTCGTGTCTGGACTCGGGACCGTCTCCTTCAGGGCCCCCTGATGAGGTACGACTACCTCCGGGAGGATGACCTCCTCCGCCACGAGCTTCTTGAGGGCGGCGGAGTCCATCACCGAGGGCTTGAACTCGGGGATGAAGATGATCGATTCTCCCGAAGGATCCTCCGCTGACCTCTTGGTCTCGGGAGACTTCTTGCTGCACTCTTCTTTCCCATGATCATTGACGGTGATCGGCGATGATGAAGTGGAGATTGGAGATAGGGGCGCAAAGAAGAAGATGTGAGTGCTAGGAAACAGAGAGCAATGCGGGCAAAACCCCAACTTTTAGTTTCTTAAGAGATTCAATTTTCGCCTGACCGGAGTGCGGTTAACGGCATGATCTGTTCCATCGCATTAAATGCGGACATTTGCTTTTTCCGCACGCGAGACGACGTGCGCGGGAAAAAGAGGGTCTGACAAACCCACGACCCCGACGAGCACGCTGCATTTTGGCTAACGTCAACTGAACAGTAGCACAGAAAAAGAAAAGATTCTTCATCACCACGCGAAATTTTCGCCACGGCGGTTCGGTTTCCCAGAAATCTACCAGGTGAACGCGTGTCCGTGATCGACGGATCAAATTAAATCAAAAGATGCTTCTCGGGTAAGCTAGCCTAGAAAAATGCCTTGGACTACTCGGAGGTTTATCCCGATAAGGATGTCGCAACTACCCGGTAGAGATAGTACCTACTCGGGAATGTTGTCGACCAAGTACTCGATTTCGCCTGCTCGGAGTTGTTTCCTGAGGAGGGCAGATTTCTTACAGAATAGTCATGACCTCACTTCACATACTGATGGGGGCTTGACAATAGATAGTACAGTATCCCGTATTCGGGGAGGTATCCGTATACGATTCTCTGGATTATCAGAATAAGAATACGAATCCATAAGGATCCTCAGGAGATAAGGTAACCCCCCGTAAGGAGGAAGGACACCCCTTAAACTAGGAAGTCAATCCTGACGTTTAAGGAAGCCAAAGTCCTACTCGGGCATAAGTCCGTGTCCGGTACGACTCGAGGAGCCCCCTATAAAAGGATCAGCAATCCTATAGGGGAGGACAAGGTCTTGGAGGTCCAACAAGTCCTTTAGATTGAAGATCAAGTTAGAAGCCTGAAGCCATCCAGAAGCCCTAGCAATTCCCACGAGAAGACCCGCTGCCTCGAAGGAGTCGAGCCCTGCGGGAGTAGTCGAAGTAGCCTCCGATTAGGTCTAGGATAGCCACTAACATATATACATCCTTTGTAAGACACTCTTTGATCAATATATACGAACAGGATGTAGGGTTGTTATCCTGAGGGAGACCCGAACCTGTATAAAAAAGGTGTTTACTTATCGTCAGATCTCTTGACCTTGTGCCCTAGGGGTCCCTACCCAACAACAAGTATCTCTCTCACGATTACCGTAAGATTGGCGGTTTACCAATCATCGACAGTTTTGTTAGTCACTTTAGTTGAAACTCTGTTGAGCAAGTAAGTTACAGTCTTTAGCGCTTCTTCCTATAGGGATTCTGGTGAGGTAGAATGACTTATCATGCTCCTCACATGTCCTTAAGCATTATGTTGGCCTCTCAAAAACACCATTCATGTTAGGAGAACCCGACATAGTATACTGAGGAGCGACGCCACATTCCTCAAGAAATTTGGCAAATGGTCCTGGATGTTGTTCACCTGATCTGTCATATCTACCATAATATTCATCATGACGGTCAGATCTGATAGATTTAATCCTTTTGCCAAGTTGATTTTCCACCTCGGTTTTGAAACTTTTGAACACATCCAGACTTATATATATATATATATATATATATATATTATATATATATATATATATATAGCCATATCTTGAGAAATCATCTATGAATGTTATAAAATACCATTGACCATTCCAAGAGCCGCAGGAAATGAACCACAAAAATCGGTATGAATTAGTTCTCAGATGTATGAAGCTTTATTGGCACTTAACTTCCTTATGTTTGTCTTTTTTTCCTTTATGCAACATAACACAAACATCAAAGTTTGTGAAATCTAGGGAATCTGAAATTTCATCACACATAAGCCTTTGAATTCTCTATTTAGAGATGTGGCCTTAATGGCTTATGCCATAATGAACTGGAGTTCTTGTTGACTAATTTTGTCTTACACCAAGAGAACTTGGAAGCATAATTTAGTTAAATAAGGTCATTGTATCAAGAAAATATAGGTTATCATGCCAAATTAAAGATACGGCACCAACCTAACTGGAATCTTGAAAACAAACCAAATTTACCATTTTTGAATGAACAATCATAACTAATTTATCCAATATAGAAATAGCAATCAAATTTCGCCTAAAAGATGGTACAATATAAGTCTTATTCAAATCTAGACAATAGTCGGTCTTTAATAAGAACCTAAAAGTGCCTATAGCTTCAACTTTCAATAGACTTGCCATCGCCCACATAGATGAATCTGCAGCAGCATCATTTGGCTTTAAAGTCAGCTAGCGCTATCTTAACACATTAATGTTGGTAGTTGCAACGGAGTCTAACCACTAAGTGTGTTTGGAAATAGAAGTTAAGTAAACCTGACAGAGCATACAAATAGCATAAATACAACTTCATTGCTCTTCCTTTCCTTGTTGTTCACTTTAGAGGTCCAAGACAAACGAGCACTTCCTGTCCTATCTCGCTTCAACCTTTCCTCCTCTTGCACACGGTAAGAGATGAGCTCATTTAGAGTCCATTTGTCATTAGGACAGTTATAGCTCACCTTAAATTGATTAAGTTGTGTAGGACAAGTATCAAAATTAAAAGTATGACCAATCTTTGGATAGCTCTAACTTAAGTGCCTTTAGTTTTGAAGGAGACATCTCCATGATGTATTCCATCATGTTTCCATTACCCTTATACCTCATAAAGACGAGTTTTGTTAGAAGCGTACTAGTTTCAACCTTTTTGTTTCTAGCAAATCTCTTCTCAAGGGTATCAAGAAAACGTTTAGTTGTATTGACCTTTTACTATTCCAAAAAGCTTTTGAAATAGTACGCCTCATAATCATAAGACTCATGCGATTTGAACGATCCCACTTTTCCAATTCCATTTTATCATCTTTGGAACTGGTAGCCGTGAGAGTGGATTGTTCTATCCGAAATGCATGGTCTAAATCCATTACCCACGAACGATCAAAACGTTATGTTTCCATTCTTTAAATTTTGCACCCATAAGCATAGAAATTGAATTGATGCTAGCAATTAAAAATATTAGAAGCAGGATTCATAGTCGAAAGGAACGAAACAAAATTATACTCACATTATCACATGGGTTATAATTAAGTCAATTCAAAGTATTGTTACATCACATCACAAGATACCAAGCGCAATATTAATGTTTAGTCTTTTGGCAAAAATATTAACTTGCAAGTGATATCTTGACATAGTGATCAAATATTAACAGTAAATCGTGTCAAACAATAGACATTTCTTTTGACCGACGTATGTCCACATGGAAACTTGTTAACCGGTACATATTCATCACCACAGTTGTACATATAATTCGGCTAAATATTGACTTTTCTTTTAGCCAGTTAATAAACGCATGAATTACACACATAAAAAACTGCCTAGATGTTTTTATTAAAATTAACCTACTCAACAAACCTGCTTTTCTAACATATTGCTGCAATTAATCTTTTAGGAACACTAGTAAACAAATTGTACCGGAAATTTCCTGCTGATGACATGATCCTGTCGGACTGCAGTTAGTCATGCTCGTATCCCTTATGTCATCATGTTCCTTAATTAGCGATCTTTTAGTTATTCTTGTTCTAGACAAAAAAAAGGGTTTCTGAAAACTCCGCAATACTACTTTAACCATGTCATGCCGGAGATATGAACTAGAACAAAACATCAGATTAATCTAGCACCAACTCCGACTCGAATTAATCTAGTGGATAGCCTGATTAAAAGAACATATATGCATGCAGAGCAAGATTACCGATTGCACAATTATGCGCATATTGACCACATATTGAATCGGCTAAGCAGATCTCTTGATTAGCAATTAGTGACTAATTTAGTATAAAAGCCCACTGTTGGTCTTGAATCGCAGAAAAGAAAAACATAGACCATAACATGCACTGTTTTCCTTATATGAAATTGCAAAGACTAGGTAGATCTAATAGGTCAAGCAACGGTTCATGCAGATAGAAACACCAACCATATTAATTGCTCTTTGGTCGGTGCACGCAAGCAAGAATTTGGTACTGCATGCAAAAGCAAATCACCGCATAAAAGATCCTTACTGTATTATTCCGTATCTGACCACGGTCCACGTACGGGTCTGATTTGATTATACGACTGGCCATTAGACAAAGCAGATCATATGCCATGTTTCGGGAAACGAAGCGAAAGCTAATACCCGATCTACAGCGGAAGCAGCAACAATCGTCAACTCGTTATTGAGTCCCGGAACAGCAGATTGGAAACAAAAAAACCAACCAATCCGATACCATCGACGCGCAAGCGCGCGGTGCACAAACCAGAGAACGATCTGACGACGTGATATCAGAGAACGATCTCACGACACGATGTGACTGATGGGACGTAGGTAGATTGATGATATCCTCGTATTTATAGCAAATCTATAACTTATCACTCAATAGAAATTAACTTCCGGTCTTTAGATATATAGAATTCACATGTATCATGATTAGATGTTTATGTCTTAAAAGATAATAATTTTTGCTGATCACTTAATTCATGGATCAACTTATATAATAGTCATAATGTACGTGCCAACGGTATTTCAAGAATATATTCGCAGCAAAGTCACTGTCTTACTGGCCTAATCCCAACAATCGTTTTGCACTTTTACTACAAAATGGTTACCACAGGACTCAACTGACACGGCACGAAAGCTAGCTGGTGGCTTCCCTTTCTAGCAAGTGTCGTTGTCCTTAACCTCTGGATCAGACTTGAGCATTTCGACGGGCGCCGAGACTCGACGACGTCGGTTTGGCCTTTAATTAGAAACGGTGGTGGTCGATCGATCCGTAGTGCAGACGTACACATCGTCTGTGCTCACTGATCCTACCACAAGTGCCAAAGGCTCGAAAGCACACAGCAAGACAAATTAATTTGGGTGTCATCTGAAGATTTTCACCGTCGAAGTAGGAGAGACGTGGGACTACACACGCTTCAGTGGAAAAACCATGTGAACAATAGCAAATACTGTTTCTTTCCCTTTCTCTGCTACACTACAGTAGAGAGAGGCGAAAAAGCCGGTGCGCCCAGTTCCATCGTTTTCTCCCCGGTGAGGCCGTCGTTTCTCTTCGCCTCCAGTTGCCGGCGGGCGCCGCGAGGCGGGGGGAAACGCGGCCTCCGCCGGATGTGTAGATAGGTGTAGGTTTTTTAGGGTTGTTCACCGGGGCGTCGTCGTTTTGGCGGTGGCGGCGACAGCGCTGGGTGTTTTGGTCCTCCGGCTCCAGTCTCGTCTCGGTGGCGTCCTTCCCGGCAGCACCGGGGAGCCAGTGAGGTTTTGCTCTCGAAGATCAGCGGAACGTTTCTCTGGCGGTGCTTCCTTGCTCTCCGGTGAGGAGCACATGTAGGTTCTAGTCCGCCGCCCTTCTCTTCTGGTGGCAGTCTCCCTTTT
This sequence comes from Stipa capillata, assembly GCA_019208055.1. Classification (NCBI taxonomy): domain Eukaryota; kingdom Viridiplantae; phylum Streptophyta; class Magnoliopsida; order Poales; family Poaceae; genus Stipa; species Stipa capillata. The sequence continues at coordinate 217,892 of JAGXJF010002309.1, forward strand.
CTTCTGGCGTGGTGCCTCTTCATCTCCGGCTCGTGGCAAGGCTTTGGTGACAGGCGTGAGCTCGGCGACCTGCTCGAGATTGGGGCGATGCCCCCGCCGACGGGCTTTCTCCGATGGATTAGATCCGCCTCTCGCAGTGGTCTTTTATTGTGGCGCTTGGACCGAGCCTTCGAGCTCTGGTGATTTCTGCAGGTGCTCTTGGCGAGCTCGAGCCTTCGTCTGCCTCTGCTCCGGCCGGTCGTCGCGGCGGCTCGCTGGAACAGTGCTGAAGACCCCAAGGACCTTCTTGTTATTTTCTCTTTCTTTAGAGACTTCTTTGCAATTTTCTTGGGACAGCTGTCCTTCCAGATGTATCCACCGTTTTCCTTAACGTATTAATGCAGTAATGTTTTCTCACATGTGAACATTCCCTGAGGACGTGCATCCGTCCGTGGCCTCCCTAATCCGAGGCGTGTGCAAATAAACGCACTCGCCTATGCGTCAATTCAGTGGTGTGCACAAACGTACGACACAGAGAAGAACCGTACGCCGGTGGAAAAGACGCGCAGCCCACCACCAACCTCTCCAGCCTCCACGGCGCTCCCCCTTCAATGCCTCGTCACTACTTATAGAGGGGCATAGCCATCTACTGCGACACAAATCACACTCTCACTGTCTCACAGCACATCTCCTCCTCCAAGAGAGACTGCCATTAGAGCTTTTCTTCAGTACTCTTCTTTGCTCTGCCTTCTTCAGGGGAAGAAGAAGAAGAAGAAGAAGAAGCAGCAGCAGCCATCGGCCAACATGTCTCTGCTCACTGATCTCATCAACCTCGACCTGTCAGCCTGCACCGAGAAGATCATCGCCGAGTACATATGGTAAGATTGCTTCGTTCTTCTTCTTCTTCACCACTGTCCATCTGATGTTTCAAGTTGTTTTTATTTCTTTTGAAGAAAAGTCTGATGTTTCAAGTTCACTCTTTTATGCTGGTTCTTATAATCTTATTTTGTTTACTTGGTTTTCTTCCTCTGAGACGAGTAAAATGCTTCTTCTTTTTCCATGTTAATCAATGACTTCTTGCTCTGTTTATACCTCGCAATGTTACATTCAGGTCTTACTAATCTCCTTCCAATTACACTTTTTTGATTCAGGGTTGGTGGTACTGGGATGGATGTGAGGAGCAAAGCCAGAGTAACACCCTCTTTCCACCCTGATAACTCTAAACCCTAATCTTGATATCTTATTCTTCAGTGATCACAAATTTGCAAGTGCCTGACAGTTTCCCTATGAATGCCTTTAATAATCAGACATTGCCTGGACCTGTTGATGACCCAAGCAAGCTTCCAAAGTGGAATTTTGACGGCTCCAGCACCGGCCAAGCTACGGGTGACGACAGTGAAGTCATCCTCTGGTATGCTCTTGAGTGCACTCTTTAATCATGCGCCTTGATGTGTGTGCCCTGAAGTTGTACTGATCTGATTATGCGTTTTGTTTGTATCAAGTCCTCAAGCCATCTTCAGGGATCCATTCAGGAAGGGGAAGAACATCCTGGTAAAAGATTGAATATTATACTTTGTTTGATTCATGCATGCAAAGTTTCTGTCATGAATGTTGTTTATGGATACCAAATTTTTAACCTAATTTTGAAACCTGTATAGGTTATATGTGACTGCTATACACCTACGGGAGAGCCAATTCCGACGAACAAGCGGTACGACGCGTCAAAGATATTCAGCCATCCTGATGTCAAGGCTGAAGAGCCATGGTAAGATCTTGCCAATTCACATCAGTTGTTATGCACAAACCAATGAACTATTTTTGTGCACAGCTTTTGGTGCAATTCATCATATAGCACCTCTTATGTCACGCGAAAAACAGGTATGGGATTGAGCAGGAGTACACCCTTCTTCAGAAGGACACCAATTGGCCTCTTGGCTGGCCACTAGGGGGCTACCCTGGTCCTCAGGTAACTAGATACGTGGCATACTGCAGCAACCTAACCAAAATTCATCTCTTATTTGCTATACTTCTTTTGTTGTTGTTGAAACGTGAGGAAGGAAACTTAGTTGCTAATGCTAAATTTTGGCTCAGTACTTGCTGATAACCAGTTCAAAGATGTTGAGCTGACCATGCTTGCTAATCCTACTTTAGTAAGCGTATGAACAATTAAATGGTGTGACAGGGGCCTTACTACTGCGCTGCGGGAGCGGAAAAATCTTATGGGCGCGACATCGTCGATGCGCACTACAAGGCCTGCCTGTACGCCGGTATCAACATCGGTGGCATCAATGGAGAAGTCATGCCAGGACAGGTAAAAGGCACAATTCACATGAACCTGCTGCTATTTCGATGCCCCCTTTTTTGATCAATTGTTTCTGGGCTGATGTACGAACAGTGGGAGTTCCAAGTCGGTCCTGCCGTTGGCATCTCGGCCGGCGACCAACTCTGGGTGGCCCGATACATTCTTGAGGTAAAACCAAATCATCTTGTTATATCAGACGAGACAGTAGCACATGATGTGCAACGATCCTTTTCTTTGGTAATAAGACTTGTTTTCGTTTAACCTATGTGGGCAACAGAGGATCACTGAGATTGCTGGTGTCGTCGTCTCGTTCGATCCCAAACCAATTCCGGTGAAATTTCTTCTTCTCTTTACCAAAAATTTCAGCTTGATTCGTCATTGCAGTATCGGCCAGCTGGTCTTATACACGTCGTCTGTAATTCTGTTTGGATGTGGCTGTAGGGAGAATGGAACGGTGCTGGTGCTCACACTAACTACAGGTAAAGAAAAGCTTGTGCAGATACTACTTCTAGCCGAACGCGTGATCATCTAGTATAGGTTCTGTTATGAGTTAATGACATGCTCCTGCTATTCTTTTTCTTTGATTCAGTACCAAGTCGATGAGGAGCGAAGGGGGCTACGAGGCGATCAAGAAGGCGATCAAGAAGCTTGGCGCGCGTCACACGGAGCACATCGCCGCGTACGGGGAAGGCAACGAGCGCCGCCTCACCGGCCGCCACGAGACCGCCGACATCAACACCTTCGTATGGGTAAGACAAGGAAATCCAATGTGATCTCCATCTTTTCAGATCACTCAGCGCTCTTCTCTTACTTCTATTGCTCCCGATGGCGTTGTTTTCAGGGCGTCGCCGACCGGGGCGCGTCGGTGCGGGTGGGCCGCGACACCGAGAAGGAAGGCAAAGGTGAGAGATCGATTTGCCTCTTGCCGCTGAAGCGGATGGGGTTTTGCATGTTGCGGTGATTGGTTTCTCCGGCTGAACTGCGTGAGATTTTGGTTTTTTGTTTTCAGGTTACTTCGAGGACCGGAGGCCGGCGTCCAACATGGATCCCTACGTCGTCACCTCCATGATCGCAGAGACCACCATTCTCTGGAAGCCGAGCCTCTCCAATGGCAATTAGAATATCCTGATGGGTTTTGTGTTTTGTACTACCAGTGTGGAGTGGTTGTATGTGAGCTGCATTGCAGCGATGAGACTGACAGTGTCAGAAACTGCGAATGACAATAAATCAATAAGTGGTGCACTGCGCTCAGTGCCGTAACTGGCTCTACGTACCTCGTCGTGCGCTTGCGGTCTGTAAACCGTCTCACGTTGAATGTGTGTTATGTTGATCGTTCGAGTTTGGCCGGGAAAGCTGGTTCATGCCTCAGGTTAGTTGACAACTACCAAAACCAACTAGTAGTGTCATGGATGCTCAAGATACAAGTGGGTTGAGATTGGTATACGAATACTTGACCAAAAAGAAACACGTCAATATATAACTAGCAGAATGCACTCTCAATTACATCACTATGGCCGCATGCTGTGCCAGCAGCAGCGTCTGCAGTATTGGCGCAAAACGGGGACGTGTCTGGTACATACATTTATTCAGGTGTGAGATGTAAAAAAGCTATCAAACAGGAGGCCAGAACGGAAATTCATAAGCGGCCTCAGCACATTCTAAAAGTCGAGTCCTCCAAAATTTATGTGATCACGGTGGGGGCAGATCGACTGGTGTACTCTTGAATCTTTGAAAGCTTCAGGGCCACATCAACCTGGATAAAGCAGCGAATCAGAACTGCGACCTCACAAGAATATATGGCATTTTACATGAATAGTCAAAGCAAAGCGAAAGGGAGTTAATCTTACCAGTGGAGAAAGAGCATCCTGTGACTCCCTCCCAGTCTTGGAAGAATCCTTCTCATACTGCTCAATGTAGATGCGAATAGTAGCACCAACTGAACCAGTTCCAGAAAGGCGGAAAACCTAAATAGCAAGAATTAGTGTTAGTTGATCAACATTTGTTGCAACCCATATCAAACAGTCTCAATTCACAATATAATCTGTCTGGCCTAAAAAGGGCTGACTCGACCACTATTAAGCATTGACTGGTTATATTGCAACCTCACATTTGTGCATGCGGACTAAGATCGTGTGATATTTCCTTTGCTTTTGTTCAAGAAACAAAATGTGGGATATTTGAATGGTACAGTTCGACAAATAAATTACAGTGTGAATTTACGTACCAGTCGGGAACCATCTCCGAAGAGATATCGGATACCCTGATGCTTGGAGACAGAGCCATCAACAGGATCCTTATACTCGAACTCGTCAGCCGCGACCACATCTGAAACGTTAGGCTGGATCTCCTTGATCAACCTGAGGAAAAATACACTTTAGATCTAGCACCTAATGTATACACTTCCTCGGTGACATAAGCTAACAAGCATCGAATACTTCAGAGCTGAGCAAAGAATGCATCATAACTGCCAGAGAATCAAACAACTCTAGAACAATCATAAATATCATTGTGCATATGATTCTGCAGAAGTATTAGTTTTCTGCATATCAAATTCATTGTGTGTGTGCACACACGCGTGCGTGTGTGTGTGTGTGTGAGAGAGAGAGAGAGGGAGAGAGAGAGAGAGAGAGAGAGAGAGAGAGAGAGAGAGAGAGAGTTGAGTACTGCATTAAGCATGAGTTAATAAGTAAACCTACGTACTTGTTAACATCAGACAGGGACGACTGCATGTTGACTAGGTTTGCCATAAGTTCCTTAGCAGCTTCTGCATCAACATTCTTCAACAATAAACGATTATAGTTAGCATGTTATCAAATGTGTGGTATATAGTTACATGTTGATTGAGTGAAGTACCTCATAGTCATATCGTGTATAATAATGGCGACCATAAGTACCCCAGTGCTGAAGAACAATATCTTCGACAGTCACAAGCTTATCTCCTCCAAGGTTGTCCTTGTTCTTGTAAGCTAGAATAGATAGCCATGCAAGAACAGCCCAAATACCATCCTTTTCACGAATGTGGTCAGAACCTAAAACAAGTAGAAGATATAAGCATCTCCATGACCATATCGTGCCTAATTAGGTCACGAATATCAACAAGTCTTTCACTTGACTTTGATTAATGCATGAAAAAATATCCAAAATAACAAAAAGGATGTTTATTTGACATCAAGTCGCCTACCCTGTTCTTCACAGAATGAAACCAAGTTTGTTCCCAATAAGAGAGGAGAGCTACATGTCAGAATGCATGGAGTAGTGTGCATTTTACCATAAGGCAAAACCAATTAGTTCAACTAAATTCGGATACCTGTAATAGTGATCAGAATATACATCAAAGATAAGCTAGATGAGTTTCCAAGCATTACCAGTGCCAAAGCTTTCTTCACCACAAACTGAGCACATTCCAGCATCCATCAGGTTCCCAAAAAATTTCCACCCTGTAGGCACCTGAAACATGGTCTTCCTCATATATCTTTGTCCTATATTTGAGATATAATGATTGCTGGTCATAAGACTTTACCTCAAAGAACTTGAGATTTAAATTCTTCGCAACTACATCAAGGGCAGCTGATGTTGGCATGCTCCTGCAATTTCACCAATGGATCAACATAATGAAGCACACCGAAATTTTATATGGTGGATGGGGATGGCGATTGTGATCCCAGACAGCTAGTACATGATCCCACAAGAACATAGATGCAAATCATAAAATGGTCTTTAAGCTATCTAAATACCACAGTACGTAAAAATCCCAAACTGGATCAATCAGACAAACACAGCTGACTGTGTAAGCGATATGTACTGATGCACTTTTAATCAAGGTTACTGAAAATTATAGACAATTCACACCTTTGATGGATGAGTGTAAGTGTTGCATTGTACTTGCATGTTACCACCTTATTGGAACATCAAGAGAACTTCTCATCACCACAATCAGAAGAAAACAGCCAAAACCAGATGGCACTTGGCCATTTCTGCCCGGTTGCTGGCTGATCCTAAACCAGTTGTTTACAACTTACATGCAGTGGCCAGCAGCAAAAAGGTATATCAGGCATCTGCCATCAGGGTCCCATGTACCAGTTTTTGATCAATCGCAGGTATGGCCGGTAAGCCAGCTTCCAGTCCCATTTGCCAGTTTTTGTTCCTTCTAGATCCAGTGTTTTTCTCAAACAGTAGCAAGTCTAGCAACACACTCCATAACTCCAAACTGGTGTCGTAGAAACCAGACTAAAAGTGGGTCCAGGATTTGCCTTAACTGACTGTAACTGGCCAGTTTACCATAGGGAAATGGAGAGCTACCACAGTATCCTGCCTAGCATTAGGATGGCATGCTTATTTGGATGCGGAACTGTATAAGGAAATATGCATGTTTACTTCAGGCAGCAGTGCTGTTTGCAACTTAAAGCCTTAATTCGACTACAGTGGAAGTTAACCAGAAAAAAATCTAGAGAATACCATAGAAGCTCAATTTGCAGAACTTTTTACCTTGCAACTCCCTTCAGGCCAGAAGCAAAGTAAGGAATCGACTGAACAGCATTGGCTGCAATAATGGCAACCGAATCTGATGGTGTCACGAAGAATCTAAAACAAGATAAAAGATTCATCATGAACTCCTCCAAGCGCTTATGTAGATTTCCAACAGGTAGGCTAAACAATACCTTTTACCCAGAACCATGTTGCGGTCAGCATCTCCATCAGCTGCAGCACCAAATTCAGGGGGTTCAACATTTGAGGTTGACTTTCCAAGACCCATCCGATCAACCAATTCTTTTGCATAGGTGAGGTTAGGATCCGGATGACCACCTCCAAAGTCTTCCTGTAAAAACAGAAATCATGAATTAGCACCAACCCAAATTCCATTTTCAACTTGTGATGACAGAAGAACACATTACCTTTGGAACACAGTTCAACAGTGAGCTTTCATCAGCACCAAGCTCATCCACAAAAATGCGCTTGGCATAAGCTCCAGCAACACCATGGAGGCCATCAAAACTAAAATTGCAAACCCAGGGTTCATATGTGCTACAGGTTGTTAACAGGAGGATGGTGGCAAAGTCTAGGTTCTAGATGAGTACCAGAACGAGAACTTTGGAGATGCCAGAAGCTTTTTAATTGACTCGAAGTCAAAGATTGTCCTGGAATTGAATACACAATATTAATTAAATCATTATGTTTTTCTTTTTCACATTTATAAGATTGTAGGGATTTTCCATTATAAAATGCAAGAAAATTTCACACTTCAGTAAAATAAAAACATAAAACAATACTTGAAAAAAATATATTTAATGCATCCAAATGGAAGCTACTTACTTCATTAGCTTTATGTAATCTGTAGCAGAGTCGAAGACATCAACATCAAAAGGGCCTTCAGGTCCACTGAAGGTAGTGACACCTATCACAGAAATATCAACCTACAATGGGGGAAAATAAAGGAGTAAACAGGGATTCCAATACCTTGGAAAGAAACAGAAAGAAAAAAATTAAAAAGCTGGCACCGAATCATACATCTGGAAGGTCATCTGCAATGAGATATTCAGTAATTGTCTTTGTATTGGAGAAAATCTTATCAGTAACAGATTCAGGGGCGGGTCCACCATTCTCCATGTTGTATTTGATTCCGAAGTCCTGGCAAGTCCAAGAAAAGGTGTTGATTAACACTGAACACCCGTGGCCCTTGATTTGCAACAGATATAAGTAACAGCAAACATCATAAGGATGGTACCTCGGTCGGACCACCTGGGTTGTGGCTCGCTGTTAAAATGAAGGCACCAGTAGCCTTTGATCCCTGTTGTTCATGTGTTAATAAACCACTGGACAGATAATTTGTTGCAACGGAAAAAGAAGCACACAGTACTTATGCTTATATTTGCTCATATAAACATTTCAGTTAGTGGTAATCTGCCATCCCACCACCACTATCGACGAACGGGAGCAATTGGAAAAGTTGGTTAAATATAACAGTTTAACCAAATTGCCAGTCATGAGGTTCGGACTCAAGACCTCTTTGTTGGGAGGTAAAAATATTAAAATAGTATCGCAACCAAAGCTATATATTTCATGTTATTTTAGACAGATCACACGTCCACTTATGTGAAGCTACTTCCATGGTCCAGCTACTGTGATGGTTTATGGGCTCCGCTGCAATGCACGGGCACTTTGGAAGAAATAAAACTTACATCTGCAGCAATTCTTTCACGGATGACAGCAGATACAGCTGGAGTAGACAAGAGAGTGTCTTGTCCAACCCAGACACGTCTTACTCCATTAGCAGCAGCCATTTTTGTGATGATCTATAAAAACAAAAATAATGTCAAAATTCTAACCATACTTCAAGGTAAATGACAATGTGCAAGTAATACATGTTACACATATAGAAGAGTTACATAAAAGAGGTGATTTACTATTTTAATAGAAAATAGGATAAAAATATACAAATTGGTGTGTTATATGGAAGATAACAACCGAAATATTCAAAGGACCTAAACATTCTCGCATTAAGGTTTGGAAAGCAATGATGTAGAAACTTCAGTGGAAATCAGCTTTAACACAGATACTAGAGACAGAAGATAATTCTGCCACAACATCAACCATGGCCACCATAAAGTAAAGGCAGCCTCTTTGTTTCAGTAACATAAATGGTTTATACAGATTTTAGGGTTTTTGACTTTTAAGAAATGGCACAGTGGCAACCAGATTGCTTATTATTAAGAAAGAATGCAGAGGATTATACTCAACTACAAATGGCTTTAAGGTTTTCTGAACTACATTGGAATGGCAGATCAGCGGATATGGCACTAACATCCAACAAACAAGCATGTAAGCTGAAGGCTAAAAGGAGGCTACAATAGTTGCAACCTAAATTACAGAAAAGACAAAACTAGAGATTCAAACCATTGAATTTAGGCATATCCTGGTTCACAAACAGTTGAAAGTAATCAAGTAACTTCTACTTGCAAGAGGTTGTTGTAGTAAGGCGTTGTGCAATTATAGAACAGCCCATCATCCCTCCAAATCACTAAGGGTGCGTTTGGTTCATGGGTTGAGGGTGGATGGGATAGGGATATCCACTTTTTATGGATATCTCTCTGTTTGGTTAGAGGGATGGGGTGGATATCCCTATCCACCCTAAAGGAATATTTCCTCAATATGCTGGATGGAGAGACCCAGCCAAAATGGTCGGATGAGGCTGTCGTCCTTCTCTAATTATGATCATTAGAAAATGATTAGTGATAATTAGCATATTTTATTATTGGTTAGTATTTGTAACGATAAGAGTAGTGTTTAGTGTGTTGATTAATATATGATTAGTGAGTTGATTAGTATATAACCAGTGACAATTAATATATTTTATTATTAATTAGTAAGTTTATGGCTAGTTTAGTATTGGTAGGTATTTAGTGTGTTTTTAGTGTATAATTAATCATTATTAATAGAAATTAAGTAATATAATTAAGTTAAATTGGCTCATCCCATCCAACTTTCATCCCTCCAACCAAATAAAAGATTGGTTTATCTCATCCATCCAACCAAACAAAAAAATGGCTCATCCCATCCACAAAAAACTGGATGGTCCTAACCCATCCCTCCTTGCCCTCCAACCAAACACACTCTAAAAGCTGTCGTTTTGGACATCGGCACGGTCTCCAATACGCAATTTTGTCCACTAATTTCTATCATAATATATTTATGAAACCCAACAAAATTATATATTGTGAAAGTAATTTTCAAGACAAAATTACTCATATGATTTTCAAGTATCTAATCTAAATATTTTTAAAGATATTGGTAGTCAAAGTTTTGAAAGTTTGACTGCCTACCTATATCCAAAATGACAGCTTTGGAGGGAGTATAATATAAGGCACTACAGAGTATCACTTGTCAAAGATAAAAGCAGGAAGGATCTAGAGGTGATGAAGAATCTCAATAAAAAAACATCTAGCCCTGTTTCCATATATTTTGGCACTCTTGACAACACACACACACCTACACAATCTATTCCGGGGAAGAATGTAACCAAGTCCTCCGGTATGTGACCAAAAGTCCTCCGGTAGGAGGGATGGGTAGGATTAATAGGAGTTGTTTGGGAAGTTTCCAAGTATTAAGAAACAAGATTTTCACTTGAAGTACCAAGTAGTTAGAAAAGAAGGGCTATGCACTATTTTCTTGAAATCGTAACTAACATATTTCAGAAAAATTATTAAGTCCAATAGATAAAGTGATATACTACAAAATTATGTAGCACTGTGCATAGGCAGGCATTGCACCAAAAGTACTCACTAGTATAATCAATTTGACAGTCACTTTTTTGCTTGAAAAGTACTTAGTATAATCAATTTGATAATCACTTTTTTTTTGTTCTAGTAAGTACTTAGTGTAGTCAATTTGACAATCAGCAGACACATTTTTGTTCTGGATGTCAGACTTTTGTTCACCCGTGTTCTTAAAAGATTATCTTAGTTTAATTCAAACAACTAAAAGAACAACATTTGATCTAGATAAAAAAAACAAAATCATTGCATGTGTTGATGTGCCCCGAATTTGGACCATGAAACCTAATAAAAACAAAGCCAAGTGGCTATCAATATGTGGCTGCTGTGGGATAAATCTCGGCTGACATTTTTTTTAGCATGTGAACACACAATACTACAATATGGAAATGGAAATCTGCAGCAGCTACTATAAAACTGTACAGACTTGACAAAATAGGGTCAGAAAAAAAAGCACACAAGGAGTATGGATCTTGAATAGTAAAAAGTCAATCGCAAATCACCTGAACAGCATCCTTGGAGAAATAGCGGCCATCACCGGAGACAACAATGGTCGCACCTATAAGGAAGAAAGGTTAGCAGATATGAGAAAGGAACTGTGGAGAAAAGACAAGGAACATCACAAAATATTTCAACTGTAGTAACTGGTAACATCGTTTACAAGGTAGATGACAAAGAAATATATGCATAAAAATAGCTCAGTCATGATTTCTTAAACCCTTCTGGTATCTTGAAAACTGGATAGGTCTGGTATTTTTCCGTTACCAGACAGTTACCTGGAAACGGAATAATGACCTCAATTTTATTTATTTATACTTCATAATGCCTAGTAGTATTAGATTATCTAAGAACAGAAAATATGCAGTTAGATGTTCTAAACAGGACGGATGTTCATATGATAAGCAGCTAACCTTTTACTTTGTCAGCTGGAAGAGCATTAAATGTTGACTGGACAAAATTGGCGAGGTAATGAGGCTGCTGGAATACAGTAACCTGATAACAGTAACACCCAATTAAGAATAAGTTAATACCACAATGAATTGTGATGGGCTACTGACAACATCAAGAGTAGTAAAACTGGCAAAGAAAGTACCGAAGGAGAGAAAGATAACAGCATAAGCAATCAATGATCATTATTCATAACCATCAGATCATTTTTTTTCTTGATGAATCAATAAAACTATACCAGTTAAACTATCGACCCTTTTATCTTCCTTAAAGAGAAGGCTAGCTGGCTAGAAACAGATTAGTATCTTGGATCAACTAAAACCAGAGATATGTATAAACACATAAAATCAAAGAAATCAGCAAATACAGACTAAATGGAGTTGGCTGCCTCAACAATAGAAATCATTTATTGCTATGTAACTCGTTAAGAAACGAAGATATATTCATTTAATTGGCTGTTTACTTATTTATGTACAGTGGAAACAATGGAACATCCCTCTACCACCATCAAATTGCACTTAAACATTGAACTAAATCACATCTGATACCGACATTGTCATCACGGCCACCAGAGACAAATAAAACCAGAACAGCCGGTGAGCAAACATGCACTGTACAAAATATACAGGTCAGGTTTTGAGCAAGATGTCGCGTGATACTGTCAGAGCTTAGGAATTTAAAATCTTATGACCTTGACAGCATGCAAGCATCAACGACATACTTTAGCAATGGTTAACAACAACAACTGTCAAAACTTCTGCTTCATCCAATTTCCAAAACACAAACTCTTGATCTACATTTGAGCCAGAATCCAAATTGATCAGAACAACCTTGACACTGTTACATGCCAGATCCCACACACAGCAAGACATTCCAGTATAACTGTCATGGTAACAAATCATCTCAGTGGGTAATGACTAATAAGCCCACAAAAGCCAGTGTGCACTAACTAGTACTGGAACTACCAACCCATAGGGCGTTGCTATCTTCTCCGACCGACAATAAGGCAATAGCCGTGAACTACTCAGGGAGATCCAGTGGTCATTAACAAAGTTAATCTGGGCTAGTTCAAATCTCTCGGATCAAAGCCAACAATTCAAAACAGAACAACGGATCCCACGGAAATACGCGGAACTAAACCAATTCGGGCACCCAAGCGCAAGCAAACACACGCGAGCAGATCACAATAAGCCATTGGAGTTGGAAGCAGATCCAACCCAAGCGACGGATCAGGTAGCGGGCGAGAGCCCGAACAAGCGGGGGGTGACGAGATCCGCAACTCGAAACAGAGACACGCGGTGATCGCGGATCGGAAGATGCAAACCCAACAACGAGCCCACGTCGCAGAGAGATCCGGATCGGGACCCTAGAAAGAGGAGGAGCGGACCTTCTTCCTGAGGCCGGAGGTGCCGGGCTTCTGGCCGTCGTAGGGCGTGGTCTCCTTCTTCGTCACCGTGAAGAGCACCATGGCTGCTGGCTGCGCGCCGAGCCGCCGCCGCCGCCGCCGCGCGCGCGAGAGAAGGCGAGGAGGAGGGGATGAGGGCGCGAGGAGCTGGCAGTGCTGGTGGTGGTGAGATCGGGAGTGAGGTAGGGAGGGAGTGGCGGTGAGGTGACGAAGGCGACGAGGGCGTGGCGGTATTATAGCGGATGGGGGAGAGCACAAGAGGATCATTCGGTTGTTCGCCTCTCTTCTCTTTTCCCTTATATTTTTAAGAAAATCGGTGGGTTTCTTGTGCGCTTTTTCGTTTGTTTACTGTGCTGCCGTGGATGTAAAGAGTGCGATCGAAGAAACCAAGCAGCTGTAATTTCTAGTGTTTCTGGTATCCGATGGGCGCGGTTGAGAGTGCTCGTGGGCCGTGTTCACATCACTATTATTTGGCATCGATGTTGAATTTATTTTTTCTCTCCGTGCATAATGTCAAATTTTACTCCAGCGGGACCTATTTTAGATTAAACTACGCATTAAAAGATTATCTTACTCTCTCATCTCTCTCCTTCTCTAGCAACTCCACACCCGATTAAATCGCTGCACAGTCCATCATTCCAAATTACACACTCAATCTCCACGGACTATTCCCCACAACGTAATTCAGCTGGTTTGATTCATCTACGAGGCTATCTAGCATTTGTCAAAGAGATGAGATCTCCGTCTCTTATTGCCTGCCTACGAAGGAGACAAGCGCTGCATGTGCTCTCATCTTTGGACCCTTCAAAAAAATTGCTATGTCAAAAGGCTTGTTGACGTCGAAGGAGGCCGTCGTGGAGGTCGGCAACGGCCACGGCTTGTGAGTTTTTTCCACAGTAACTGATGCGCTAGTCTGCTCGAGCAGTGAAATCCCATGGAGGAAGAGCTTCGTCCACGTCTCGACGAAGCCGAGCTTCACCTAGCTTCTACGGCCACTCATCGAGCTCCATCAATGGTTTCCATTTCTTCTCGAAGAACACAAGTTGAGCAAAAGCACCTGTTTGCTCTGGTTCCAAAAATATTCCTTTTGGCAACAGCTTTAAAACTGCGGTGTCATATGCATATATAACTAGTAGGGTACCCGTGCTTTACTACGGAATAATTAAAAAATATAGACATTGAGTAAAATGTCATTTTATTCAGTGAACACATGCATTAAGTGTTGTTTCTAATCAAGATACGACAAACACTATTTTTTCTCATACTTTATCTCTCTCCATAGACTATGCACATTTCTCATATGTCCTTCATCCTGCCGCACGTCTTCTTGTCCACTCCACTCCATAAGAAGATAACACAACATCTTTCTTATCCCTTCCTCTCTACTGTCAATCCCTTAACTCTGCCTCTAGCTCCATTGATGATGTGATGTGGTCGAGCTCCACTCTCTATCAATTTGCCGTCGTGCACTACTGTTTTCTTCAACTTTGATGAATCTCCACGTGGTTCTTGTCACCTTTGGCGAGAGATTTCGGCACATGCGCATCACCTTAATATGGATAATGAAGTGAGGGACGGACGACTATGCCAATATTCATCCCCTGCATTCGGCGATGGCGGCGTTGACCTTATCAGCTGGCTTTGCCCCCGGCTCCGCTTCACTTCTAATGGCATGATGGCTTCACCATTGCTGTGCCTTCGCCCCCATTCGACTCTGTGTCGCTTCATGTCGTTCCGCCTTCGCGCACTATCGTCTTCCCATTTTAGAGTATCAAGGAGATCACTCCCCGGTTTCATTACTTTAATGAAACCTGGTCCAAAGCACAAGCAATGCAAGACACTTTTTCTAACAGATTATCACTCCATGCAGAACCATGCTTTCCTACAGATTAGAAATATATTTAACATGCTCTAAAACCACTTCGAACATACATTTTGCATCTTAACATGACATGGTTTTCATTCATTAAATTTCTAAAATTTACACCCTGGTAGCTCATGTGAGACTGAAGTGTCATATCAAGTCGCAATCTTCATCACCGGGCTTAGCCAATGCTACCCGATATGTTGCCATACCCAACCAAGCTTCGCGCTGGCCCGCTTTGCTTGTTTAGCATGGAGGACCGCCGCGGTGTGCTGCAGCTACCCGTGCTCGCCTACTTCCACGGCGGAGGCTTTTGCATTGGCTTTTGAGCCTGGCCCAACTTCCACGCTGGCTGCCTCTGTCATGCCGCGGAGCTCCCCATGGTCATGCTCTCCTTCGATTACCGCCTCGCGCCGGAGCACCACCTCCCGGCGGCCCACGGGGATGCTGTCGTGGCTCTCCTCTAACGAGTACACGAATAGTTGCGTTTATGGCCACAAGCACACTGCTACGCACACGGCTCCATACCGCAGCCCATCGTCACCCATGCGCGCGCGTACAGGCAATGGCATTCTCGGCTCATCCAAAACTACCGTTGCATGTCGTGAAGGACTGTCATGGTGTGCTGCAGCTGCTCAGCAACAACATGGTTGTGCGCTCCATGGGGCCGCTCTTCCCGTCCAGCGGCGTGGACGACCATGCCGACGATGGCCACATTGAGTGGAGGGACATCGTGTACGACACCAGCCGCAACATCAGCCTTTGCATGTACAGACCGGCGAAGATGACGGCCAGGGAGGATGGCGAGAAGAAGCTCCCCATGCTCGCCTACTTCCACAGCGGGGGCTTTTGCACGAGCTCTTGCGCCTGGCCCAGCTTTCACGCCGGCTGCCTCCGCCATGTCGCGGAGCTCCCATGGTCGTGCTCTCCTTCAATTACCGCCTTGCACCAGAGCACCGGCTGCCGATGGCCCACAAGGTCGCTGTCACGGCCCTACTCTAGCAAGTACATGAATAGATGCGTATATGACCATGTGCACATTATGACGCACCGCAACCCATCGTGACTCACGCGCACGCGCACGTACATGCAATGGCGTCCTCGGCTCATCCGAAGCCGCAGCCAGACGTCGTGGAGGACTATCGTGGTGTGCTGTAGCTACTCAGCATTTTTATTTAACAGTATGGTTGTGCGCTCCGCGGGGCCGCCCTTCCTAGTGGGGTATTCTACATTGGCTCCTCCGCCTGGCCCAACTTCCACGCCAGCCGCCTCCCTCCTCTAGCTCCTCGACCAGCTCACATTGGATTCATAGCTCGCCACCGCGGCTGACTCATACTAGGTGTTCGTCTCCGGCGAGTCGGCCGGTGGCAACCTCGTGTACCACCTGGCCCTCCAGTTCGGCATTGTGGGGCTTGACCCGGTGAAGATTGTCAGGTACGTCCTGCTCATGCCGGTATTCGTCACATCATCAACATCATTTTGTTATAGATTTTTTAGGGTGGTGGTTAAGTGAAGTTATTAAAAGTATTTATTATATTTAAGTTAGTTAGTTTGTAATTTTATTAGAGATTTTTTAGGAATATGGTTAGCGGAGTTAGAGATTTTTTAGAAATGTGGTTAGCGGAGTTAGAGACTTTTTAGGAATGTGATTAGTGGAGTTAGAGATTATTATTTTTAGGAACGTGGTTAGTGGAGTTAAAGACTTTTTAGGAATGTGGTTAGTGGAGTTAGAGATTTTTTAGGAATGTGGTTAGTAGAGGAGAGGGTTAAGATGAGAAGTGAAAGTGGCCTTGCGCTCGGAGCTGCTCACGACGGCGCCTCCGACAAACACGCAAGTGCTGCTCGAAGAGGAGGACACGAGTAGAAGGGAGAAGACGGACTTGAAAAGTGACGATGGATTTGAAGGAAGAATACGAGAGAAAGAGAATGAGAGAAGATCTGAGATTTTGTTTGTTTGTTTGTTAGAGATTTTAAGAATGCTTGTTTGGTTGTTAGAGATTTTTAGGATGGTTTGTTTGTTTTAGTTGGATAATAGGGGTGACGGTGGCAGTTTTTGGTAAATAACGTGAATTTTAAGGCCAGTTTAAAGGACGTACCATCACCATCAACTCAAATATAATAGATAGTAATAGATTGGGAGTATCTCTTTCTAGGTCGACTGAGAAGTAGTTATTTCCAAGTCAATGATCTTGGGCGTTGATTCTTTATCAAACAATTAATTAGATAGTTATACTTTTTGAAAATTGTGTGCAACTTCAGGTCCAGAGATGCGCAAATGGACAGTTGCACATTTTTAGACACAGAGTTGCACAATTTTTTTATGCAACTGTAGATTGATAATGTACAATTCGAGTGACCGAGAAATAAAAATTTCTCGAACGACTGAGATATAGCAAATCCATATGTAATTTCATATTTAGCTCCCATTGTGGATGTCTTCAGGCCATCTCGGATAACAATAGCGTGACATTAGTTTTATCTTAGAGATCCACGTTAAACTTTTACTAAGTTAAAAAAAAGAAAATGGAAAAATTGTCTTCCCTTTGGATCTATAGGATAACTTGTTTTCTCCTCTGCCGCGCGACCACCACCAAACCTCAACAATTCCCGCCCAACCCCCTGAACAAAAGTTGGCCACAAATACCCAACTCCCCGAGCCTCATTCCGCAAGATTTGCACGGGAGTTTTAGAGGGTGGGTGTGCTCCTTGGAGGACCTCCCTACCGAGGCGAAGGAGAATGAGAAGGGATCCGAGAAAACAAATTCGGTATTGGAGGTGAGAGGGTGCTCAAGGTGCATGAGGATGTGCGTGAGTTCGAGGGCTTGGGGTCCAATGAGGAGCCATGAGTGCGAGTGCCTGCCCCAAGTAAGCTACACGATGATAGTGATGCGTCGATGATAGAGAGCGAGCGTCATGGCAAGCTACACAACAACGGCGGGCTTCAAGATGAGCGCGCTGCGACAGAGCGATGAAGGAGAAGAACATGTCCTCATTTTCTGTCTCAGTTTTGATCTAAAAATACTAGTTTTGTTTTTGCTGCTGTAAAGTCCCGGTACGAAGGCCTTGTGCACGTCAGAGGAGCTGGCTCTGAGTTTTAGGATTTTTCCGCCGAACCCCCATGCAGACTCAGCCTTACTTTAGCTTGGACCGAAACCCCAAAGCAGAATTAGAACAAACAGCAGTAGTACCCATTCGTGTCTCGCCTCTGCTCCGTCTCCTCCTCCTCCCCTCTCTCTCTCTCTGCCGCCGCCGCCATGGTGGGCACTGGTCCGCGTCGTCCTCGCGCTCTCCCTCCTCGCGGCGTGGGGGCGGAGGCCGACCTAGCGGGCGACGCGTGGGCGTTGCTTGCCTTCCCCGCTGCCGTGGGGCGGCACCTCAGGTGGAACATAACTGTAACAATACAAAAAATTTCAAATTTTCAAAACCTCGAAATCCTTCTGGGCTGAATCTCCTCTCCTCAGCCCAACCCATCTCCTTTCCTCGGCCCACTCGGCCCGTCATCTTCATCCCCTTCCTACTGTCGCCGTTCCGTCGCCGCCGTCCGTGCCACCGCTCACCGCCCGTTCCTGGTAACAGCGGGCCCGCTCCTCTGCAACAACTCTGCCCCCGAGGCCGCCCTTTCCACGCGTTGCTCCTTCCCTCCTCAGACCCGCCGCTCTTCTCCCCGTGCTACCGCCCCCGGTCCCTATAAAAGCCGGCGGTGCCCGAGCTTCTCCCGCTCCCGATGCCCTCACTCCCTCACTCCCCTTCTTCTCTTCCTCAAGCCTCCGAGAACTCCTGAGTTTCTCTACTATCTTCCAGAGCCTCCCCGACCACGCTTCCCTTCTTCCCGAGCCCCGGCGAAGTCGCCACCGTCGCCTCCGCCTCTGGCGAGGTAACCGAGCCGCCCCTCACCGTTGCTGAACTCTTCCTCCACAGAACCCACCCCCTCTCTCCCCAAAAATGGATTCGTCGCCCTCTGGAAACCCTCCTCGAGCCACCAATTACCGCCGACAAGCCTCACCGACGACGGATTTCATCCCCATAGCCGGCGGCCACCTCCTCCGACTCCCTCCCCTATTTTCCCCTCTCCCAACCGGGCCGCTGACCCTCCCGCTAACAGGCCGGCCTGTTTCTCTTGTCGGGCCAATCCCGAGCGAAGCAAGCCGGAGGCCGGCCCAGCTTTCTTTTTCATTTTTCATTTTCTTTTCTTTTTAACTTTTTTCCTAGCAGGCCGAAGCCCAATAGCACCCCGACAACAGCCCATGACCCGAGCCAAATTGAGCCCACCTCGCATAAAAATTATTTTTCTTTTATTTTCTTTTCTTTTCTGTTGAGCCCAAACCCAAGCCCAAGCCCATGTTCAACCTAGCCCAGGTCCAACCTAGCCCATGTCCAGCCCAACCCGAGGGCCCTAATGGGCCCAATATTATTTTGCGGGCCTAAAAACTCTATTATATACCGTTTCAATCATCTCGACGACACGGTTCCAATTTTCCACCCCGTTCCTCCAAATTCTCACTTTTTAACACTCGACACCCACAAAACCCTCTCATATCCTATATATATTCCAACTCCGTCCTAACACCCCGATCCACATCATATATCTTCTGTCGTTCTTTCAACCTTCCGACTCTGACCTCACACCCCCACCTCTTGTTTTTAGTATTATTTTCAAATTAACCTACATTTTGCTCCCAGCTCGTATTCATTGAGTCCGGACTTATATATGTTTGTGTGTTTGGATCTTTTATGCAACTAGGAAACGATAGTGAGAATCCGACGTTGGACAAGGATCCCGAAGGCGAAGGGCTACCAGAAGACTTCGACCCAACATACCCCGGTGCAGTAAGCAAGTCACACTTCTTGTTCATGTTGAACCCACAAGCCATGCTATTTACTGTAATACTAGTTTAGCTACTATTTTTCGCATGTTAATTTCATATGCATTATCTTAGAATGACATGAATGTGTAGTTATCACCTATCACCCCACAGCCCAGTTAATTTTTGTAGGCCATATTCACCTTGATAACCTTAGGATAAGAATAAATTATATCAGTATCCTTCACCGGCGTTAGTGGTTAGACTAGACAATAATCAGGGATACTAGTAACCCTAGCTTAAACCCGGAGTATGTGCTATCTTAAAGAGAAATTGCCGACGGTTGGGGACAGAGAAGATGGGGCCCTTCATGCATTGATTGTGCAGCCATACCCCTCCCATGGAGTAAGGGTAATCGGGTGGATTGCCTTACTCGAGGCAGTTAAGGACAAGACCCTTGTGCTTAGTGATAAACATAGAATCGCTCAACCACATGTTTGACTTGTCGAGCCTTGCCTAGTAAATCTGCTCTACCTGCTGAACAACTACAGACTAGCTTGCCGTTCCACTTCTCTGGAAGGCCCGTAGAAGCGAATGAAGTGATAGGCCATTTATTGGGAAATCACAACTGGAACTCACCAATTCCCGGATCGTGAAGTTGACACTGGCCCGTCGACTCCGGGAGAGCGAGTGACATAGTGTTCCTGGGTAGAAACTTTAAAAGATAGAGCAGATAAAAAGTCTTGTTAACCTACCTCTGTCGACACACCGAAGGGCGTGTGTATGACTGCAGTGACACCAAGAGGTACGGGTATCATGTTGGTAAAGCTGAGCCGCTCTGCAGAGTTAAATCAAAAGGTATTTGAATATGCCGTGCTTCCGGTTAATGAAGCTATGTTTAGAGGTGATTCTTGGTACAAGGCACAAGTAGAGATTGATGATGTTTAGTTGAATTTGTCGTTGACCCGGTAGGATTGCTAAAAGTAATGATTTGTAGTTAAAATCTTCTAATGATGAGAATTTAAACATTAAGGTGGAGACTAGGACTATGCATCTACCAAACATTAAACCGTACACTCCTCCTTGAAATCCAGAGCATGTAGCTAGTAGCATAATTTCCCAACGTGGCTTGCTAAGTACGTCGCGTACTCGTTACTGCACCAACCATTACAGCTACACAGGAAAACGAAGAAGACGCATACGACGAAGAATATTTTGACGGAGATGAACATGAGTTTTAGGTCTTATCCGCGCTCGAGGCGCCTGTGGTATAGGTCCATTTTGATTGTAATATAAACTTTGGGCTCGGATGCCCCAGTCAATTGTAAACTTAAATGCTACTAAGCATACTTTCATGTCTGTAATAAAGTTGTATGTTTTTACGCTGTGTTGGTGATGTATCTGCTCTCCGTCCGCAATTAAAAAATCATGGGCAATTACGGGCGTATCCCGCGGCTCCGAAAAATGGGGTCGTGACAGTGACCAACCTCGGGAGCGTTTGCTCGTGGACGGGGGTCACCTGCGAGGGTGGCCGTGCTTCGGCTGCCGGGGGCGGTGCTAGCAGGGCATGTGCCGACGGGCTCGCTGGGGAAACTGACTGCGCTCCACACCCTCAGCCTCCGCTTCAACACGCTCAGCGGCTCGCTGCCGGGCGACCTCGCCTCCGCGGGCGCGCTCCGCAGCGTCTTCCTGAACGGGAACAGGCTGTGCGGGTACTTCCCACCGGCGATTCTCACCCTCCGAGGCCTCGTCCACCTCGCACTCGGCGGGAAGCCGGGAACGACCTGTCGGGGGCCATCCCGCTGGCGCTCGGCAAGCTCACGAGCCTCGAGGTTCTGCTTCTCGAGAGTAACCGCTTCGCCGGCCAGATTCCGGAGCTTACACTGCCGCAGGTGCAGTAGTTCAATGTGTCATTCAACAAGAAGTTGAACGGATCCATCCCAGCCACTTTCTGGTCCATGCCGCGCTCGACGTTCTTGGGGACGGGGTTGTGTGGTCGTCCCTTGGGGCCTTGCCCCGATAAGGCTTCCCCTTCCCCAGCTCTGGCAGGTAAGCCTTCTTCGCCGAAGCCGGCGACCAACGGTGGAAATGGGGGAGAAAGTGGCAAGAAGAGCAAAAAGCTACCTTGGGGCTCCACTGCATAAAATGTTTTCCATATCATATCTTCAGATGATATGGAGGATATAAAAGCAGGTTATTTTCTCTACTATTATCCATAACATAGTATATAAATATTCTATATCATAACGCAACAATAATCCAAACCATAATTTATGCCGAATGACACAACTCAGCGTGCTATTAGTGCATCTCAGAGCTCATCTTCCTTTTCACCAATTCTTTAGAAAAATCGAGGGTTGTCTTTTCCGCTCTTCTTTTGCTTATTGCGTTGCCCCTGCCTACCTCTGAGTGCGGTGGAAACAAATTTGGGTGTGTTCGGAAGGTTGCACCAGGTCGAACATGTCATGTGATATATTTTTTCGGCATTGGACGATTCACATGCACGCATCCCATGTCCGGTTGGCTGCGTCGGTGCGTGCGAAGCTTGTTCTATTGCTGAACCTCGCACATATCTCGAGCACGGAGGCACGCGTGACTTTGCGGCCAAGCAGGCAATGATCTTGATGTTTTTTCCAAATACGTGGTCGCGAACTCCTTTATATTTCTTTTGAGGTGTGTGATTCTTTTCATTTCTTGAGATGACCTGTTAACTTTTCGAAGTACACACGGCATGTTGATTTGGATGTTGCATTATCGCAGCATCTGATTCGACTATGGGCCGCTCCCACATACCACGTGTACGTCCGTGGGTTGACGCCCTTCCCACCGGTGCACTCGGCTCTTTCAGAGGCGTGGAGAATGGAAATTGCCAGATTGGATCATAGCAGGCCTGTTGCACAATTAATCTCCGCTTCTCAAGTAAAGAAAAAACTAATACAGGCAATAAAAGCAAGATCCAAACTTCCAAAGGTGGCGGCTGTTTGGTCCGTGCCGATAGGAAGAGACGGTTTGTGGGCCTTGGCCGTCGTGCCAGAGACTGCTCCTAGTCCTTGTCCACCAAATCAACTGCTCAGATCTCCCATGATTCCATCCAATACTTTCTTTTGACTGACACAAATGCAATACTTTGGAGATTGGAGAAGAATAATAAGGACGAGTAATGGCGGCATTCTTTTTATATATAGTATTTTTTTAAATTTTTATTATTTCTAAATCATCTAAAAAATTATTACTCAATCAACTGAATATTTCTTAGTCAATCAATCTGTACATCGTTAAGCCTACAATTGTATAAGTTTAATGTGTGCAACTTTAGATCTAGAAGTATGTAACAGTCTAGTTACACATAATTTATAAAATGTGCAACTATTCAATTAACTGTTTAATGAAGAATTAGCGTCCAAGATTGTCTATATAGAAATAATGATTTCTCAGTCAACTGAAAAATAGATACTTCTATATTTTTAGTAGTATCTATAGCACATTAGCGATGTAACGTCCAAAGAATTGGGTACAAGAACCAGGCATGGTTTCCTCTCTCCCATCTCCATTGCTTATGCAAGGATCAAGCCAAGACAAGCATGAATATGCAAGAGATCTTCGCGCATCGTGTACGTACATGGAGAACGGAACAGGAAAAGAGCTAGTACTAATTGGCTCGACTCAGCATTTGCAACAAAAAAGATTGTAAGTCGATTTATTCAAACCGATAAAGGACTCACGAGACGACCTATTAGTATTTCAAACAAAAGACAAATGAGAAATAAATGATCAAATGTGGAGACTGATTCCCAATTGGAATCTTTATGGGTACAAATCAAACGAAACAGGACTCAAACATGAAAATAGCATTTGTGCCGTTATTCAATTGCTTTGCGACCCCTATGCTAGCTGGCCGCTAATCTAAGAGCTGTTATCAGGAAACTCTCCGATCAAGCATGGCGCGTACGGAAATGCCCAACAGATGCCTACGCATGGCGTATATTCGTAGTGCTTTGGTCGTAAACTGCCCAAGCACTGACCCTTAGAGCTATTCAGATGATATGCTACCCCTCCAAATGTTGAGCAGGAATACATAATCTCCTTGAAAGGATGAAAATGCCTCCAAGATATTTTTCATCCCCTTCTTCAGTTTCAATAAAGTCATCATCGTCAGAGTCCCATCCAAAATCCTCTTCCAGTGACTCTTGGTTGCTGTCATCTTCGTTATCAGTACGATCCTGGTTATTGTCATCTTCGTTATCGGTACCGTCCTCCTCCAAAACCCAATTCCCACTAATTTGCTTATGGTAGCTCAAGCTAGCGTGAAACCGTTAACAAGGCAGTGGTTTGAAGATCAGGCTCATGCTTTAACACCCACTTCATCTGACCACATGAATCATTAAGGATCAAGACACGAAGATCGTACCATACACGAATTCTTGCAAAGTACACCCTTTTGTCTGATTTTTCAAGATAACACCTACAAGATCTTCCATCAGCAGCTTTACGGGTATTTTATCACTTGGTACTCCCTCTGTCCCATAATATAAAACATATTTTGATTGGGTAAGACAAAGCCACATTATTAATATGTGGTTTATGTGATACAAAGTCACGATCATAAGTAAGTACTTTTGAATACAAATCTAATGATATCAATTTCATGTCACACAAACCATACTAATGGAGTAATTATTAGTCAAAGTCTTGTCTTAACTAATCAAAATACGCCTTACATTATGTGATGGCGGGAGTACTTATTGTCTAATAAAAACAACCTGCAGACTATAAAATAGGAGTGTACTGTAGTTAACAAATTGCAGGGAAGACACATTTTCATTGCTAAAATCACACAACAATGATTTTTGTGAATGCTTTGAAAAGCATAGCAGAACCATTTAACAGGGAATTAAGAGAAATGAATTATAAGGAGAAGTAATAAACCATCCAAATATAAGGGAATTAAGAGAAATGAATTATAAGGAGAAGTAATAAACCATCCAAATATAAAACACTAGCATATCTAGATGATCAAAAACCGAAACTACTTTGACTTCGGCGAATCACCCTTACACTTATAGTTATCTCATAATATAAGGACTGCGGCAATACACGTAGAGAGCTCCATGCCAATTCTGCGGCCATGCACGTAGAGAGCTCCATGCCAATTCACGACGTGGCATCGTCGAGCACGGAATAACCACTATAACACAGACCTCTATTCTAGGGCACGTAATCAAACCCAGCATTTAGCTTAAATGCCACCAAAAATAATATCCACGACACTTAATTTTATTCTAGGGCACTTAATAGAAAGGCGCAAAAAATATGCCCGCTTAGACCATTGCACAACAGTTGTAAGTGTCGGCAAATCTTAAACAAGTAGGACACTTCGTATATACCTACATAGATCTATCATGGCACTTATAATGTAGTTACACGGTCGCGAAACAAAGGCACTTTGTATGTGCCGGTATGGACTTTACCATGGCATTTGATAAGTGCTAGGTAAAATAAGTAGCATCCGTGGCATGTATAAGTATCGGGCATACACAAATGCCAGCTAAACCACGTAGGCACGGGTGACAGCTGAAAAACGAATGGGCTAATAATTGGTGCGTGGCTGAAAAAGTGAAAAAAATTCCACTCCTCTCTCCTAAAATTAACTCGAGCCAGTCTTTCCCCAAATCAATCCCTGCAGCCTCCTTCACCCTTGCGCCTCCCCCACACCTCGCCATCACTCTTGCCCCTATCCTCGCCATCGCCACCTAGGAGGTTCTCCATCATCGATGCCCCTCCTTGACCTCGCCATCGTCACCCAGCAAGCTCCTTATTGCTGGCCCTCTCCCTCACCTCGCCCCTGTGCCTCTCCCTCACCTCTGACACGCAATGCACTGCTCAAGAAGTTACAACGGCATATGCAATGTACCATTCTATACCGTTAATGCGGCACATATATGTGCCCTTGATAGACTAAGCACGACATATATTTGTGTCTTTGATAGACCAAGCATGACACGTACATGTGCCTCTGATAGACCAAGCACGGCACATATTACAAACCAACCTACATCAAAGCCAGCACATTTTGTAATAAGTGTCATAGTAGATCAACCATGGCACGCGCGAAACAACGTCTTTGTCTATGTATATACGGAAAAAACTTTCACCGACGGTCAAAATATGCCGTGAAAAACCTTTTGCCGGCGCTTAGGTGCTTTTCCTGGCACTTTCCCATAGCTTAACTGTGTTGCAGTGAACTCCGGTTCCGAAGAACCCATCAGCATGTCAGCTACTGTGCCCGCGGCGTTTCCTTGCCGAACGAAGGCCCTGATCTCCTCCCATCGCCAGGTCCTCGACGAGAACGCGTGCACCGTGCACGGCGACGGTGGCCATTCCATCAAACGATATGGGTCCCCGCCCTCGGGCATGGCAACGACGGTGGTCGGAACG
The DNA here is from genome assembly GCA_019208055.1 of Stipa capillata. Classification (NCBI taxonomy): domain Eukaryota; kingdom Viridiplantae; phylum Streptophyta; class Magnoliopsida; order Poales; family Poaceae; genus Stipa; species Stipa capillata. The sequence continues at coordinate 243,894 of JAGXJF010002309.1, forward strand.
GCGATACCTCCTTTCCGGTGGCTGCAGCAGGCTTCGGCTCCTCCGGCACTTCGGGGATCAAGACCACCTCGTAGTGGCGCGACGCGGCGGGGTCGAAGACGAGGTGCACGATGGAGTCCCTGGCCCGCTCGTGCGGCGGCAGGCGCGCCCATCGCCGCGTCGCAGGGTTGACAACGCTGAACTCGGCGTCGTCGTCGTAGAGGACGAGGCCGTTGCAGTAGTCCCGGAGGGCGCTCCACCTCCCACGGTCGTCGACGGGTATGGCACCGTCGAAGGTGACGCTGCCGCAGTTGTCCCGGACGGAGCTCCACAGCGCGGGATTGTCGCGAGGCACGAAGTCGAGGCTCCCGCTGATCCGGAGGCCGGGGCGGGCAAAGAGGTGCTGGCGGCATTAGTCGTTGTAGTTGATGAAGACGCCGCCCACGGAGAGCGGGAGGACGCGCGGCAGCAGCAGCCCACGGGCGTCGACGATGGCACACCACGACCTGCGTACGCACCTCGCCTGAGCGAGGCTGCGCGGCGGGAGGCGGCGGAGGATGTGGGCAAGCACGTCGTCGGGTAGAGCCACCTCTTCGTCTCCATCACGGATGCGTGATGCGTGCCTGGCGCTCGGTTGGTTAGATCATCTTGGGTTGTCAACTGGGCGGCGCGTGTGACCTGTGTTAGGATTAACTTAGTCCATGATTAAATCCATGCTTAAGGAACCGTCAGCTTCTTGCCATCTTGGAGACGATCTCCTCAACGGAGCCCTCACCCGCGGCCGGCGGCGGCCCCCTCCACGGCCGGCGCGCCCCAACCAAAGGCGGCGGCGACAACCCGAGCGGGCCTCAGCCCGGCCCCGGCATCAATAGCCGGCCCTGGGCACACGGCACCGGCGGCCTCCCCTCACCAGCCAAGCGGCGGCGGAGGTGGCCGGACTTCCTCGACCGGCGGGGCCCTCTAGCTCACCCGCAGGTGACCCCGGCGGCGGGACGCACCGGCGGCCAAGCCAACGGCATCGCAGCGCCCTCCGGCGCATGCACCCCGGCGGCGGAGGCTTCTTCGGATGGGCTCATCCAGCGGCGCGGCTTCCCTCCGGCGGCCCCCCTCGTTGGCCGACGCGTCGCCGGCGACCAAACAAAGGCGGCGGAACCCGGCGCATCGACCCCACCCGGCCACAACACGGCGGCGGCGGCGGTTAGGGCTAATCCCTAACCGCCCGCGCCTTATATGGGGCAGCTCTGCATGGCCCAATAGGCTGGCCCAACAGGCCGGTCCAACAAGTCGCCCCATCAGGCTGGCAGCCTTCACAGGCCGGCCCATCAGGCCAGCGCGCTTCACGGGCCGAAAGGCCGCCTAGGCTACGGCCCAGGTTATTTTATTTGGTCCATCGGCCGTGCCTAGGCTATTTTGCTAAAAACCCCCTATATTTTTGGGATTTCACAAACTAGTCCAACTAACAGTACTATTCAATTAGTACTTATCATGTTTAGACCCCTGTATTTATATATATTTATTTTTCTGTACTGTTTTCTGTTAAGTTTTTAAATTTCAGAAAATATGTGAATGTAAATATGTTCATGTTCAATGTGTTTGCTTCATCACAATCCCTATAACATGTACTTTTATTTATGACCATTATAATTTTTTGCAATTGAGATTAATTTTCTTGCAAAATTATACGTTAATTCACCTTAATTAAGCTCAAAATGCTTACTAGCCCAATTGGCTTAATTCAAGCAGAATTAATATACAAAATTAAAAGTAATTATCTCAAATTTATATTTTGTGAATCACAAGGTAATGGATGCATGATATCTACTGCTTAATTGTAGATTATCCACCATTACCTTCAACGTGCTCTTCTAAATATTCCAATTATAGTATAACATAAGGTGAATAGGATATGACATCTACTGACCATGTCAGATTATGTCCCTATTGACTGTGAGATCTACACCTACGGGTGCTTATCTTCAACGTGTTAACTTTAAATTAAGAGGTCTACATTACTTTATTTCAAATTCTTCAATTTGAATATTACAGTTTTGTATATACTATTACAACATACCCATGATGATTTTAATTTACCCACAGGTAAATTAATAAAATCTTTGGTCTTAATTCCATGTAGATCAAGATGGCCAAAGAATTTGAAGAGCTTGCGCTCGACGGTCACAACTATCCTACATGCGCAATGGCTGTTAAGGCCAGCCTTACGTCCCGTGGGATTGTGGCGACACTTAACGCTCCCGTTGAGGGAATACAACCGCTACCAGAAAATCAATAATATTCTGCTTTATACATTATAAGGCACCATATCCATCCGGACCTCAAATCCGAGTACCTGATGGAAGAAAATTCACGCACATTATGGCAAGCACTTAAAACCAGATACGAACAGCAAAAAGCGGTTATTCTTCCCGAAGCCACTCATGACTGGGTACAACTTCGACTTCAGGACTTTAAGTCCATTGAAGACTATAACCACGCTGTTCACAAGATCTGTTCTAAGTTACGCTTCTGCGAGAAAGAACCCTCTGACACAGATAAGATTGAAAAAACCATATCAAAAATGCTTCTGTCGGCGAAACGGGGCCTAGGGTCCCCCGAACCGCCGGTGGAGGCCAGCCAGAGGCCGCAGGACGGGACACGTGGCGGCCGGACCGGAGAGGATCCCGCCGCCGCAGCAGGTGGGCCCGGCGGTCTGGCCCAGCGCTCGAGGGCCTTCCCCGAGCGTCGTGTCCGCGCGAGTATTCTAAAAAGGCCCTGGGCTCCCAAGAGCCCAAGGCCCAAGAATCGAGGGAGCGCTCGGGGCCCTCTCCCCGAGCGCCCGGCGTCCCGAGAGGTATGGGGCCCCGGAGATCGCTCGGGGGTGCCCCCGAGCAATCCTCTCGGCGTTCCCCCCGCAAGGGGCCCCAAGTGACCCTCCGGGGAGCGTTCCCCGAGCGCTCGGGGTCGCTCGGGACAAACCGGGACAGCTGGCGTCCCTCGAAGGTCGAAGGGGCCGCTCGGGACCGGAGCGCTCGGGGGTCGTGGAGTCCCCCTGTGGGCCCTTCTCCGGGCACGCCGTTCTAGAGTTTGGTTTCTCCGGCATGCCTCGGCCCCGGCAGAGGCATTTAATGCCTGTCATTCGGGCGTTAAATGCTAAGCCCTGTGCGGGCATGATATCGGTCAGGCCGGGTCCCATCCGTGCAGGGCAAATCCCTTTTTGCCATAGCCCCTGCCAAGGGATGGGTCCGTCTGACAGGTTTGTTGACCGACCAGGCGCGCCGCCCCGCGCGCCCGCGTCGCTGTTAGCCCCGTTTTGCCCGCTTTGGGTCAAATCACCGCACGTCATGCGGCGCGTTTGGTCGCTGACACGCGGAGCCCAGGAGCGGATGCTTCACCAACTCGGTCAGAATAAGCCCGGTAAGTCTCCTTCTGCGGGACCCACCGGGCATAAAGATGTCAGGAAAACCTCTGTTCTTCTACAGCGCCCCGCGGCGGCCGGTGCAGTCCACCCATATCCCCGCACGCGGCGCGTCCGCCGCATTAAATGCCCTAAGGCCACTGTGGTAAACCCCCGGGGTATATAAGGGGAGTTCCGAGGCCATGCAAAGGGTTGGTTCAATCTTTGGTTAGATTCTCTCTGGATTCAAGGTTCTCCCCCGTTGGTTCTCTTCTCCGGCTGATTCCTTAGCAAGAATCAGAGGGTTGGAGCTCCAGGGAAAGAACTCCTTTTATAAGGAGATAGTCTCTGTAATCCGACATATATATTAATACACACAAACAAACAAGCAGGACGTAGGGTATTACACCCCCGGGTGGCCTGAACCTGGATAAATCCCTGTGTCTTGCACCTCAAAACTATCGCGATCCGTCACCGGCTCATAAGAAGAACTCTATATCGCCCCCGGCCGAATCCCAAAGGGGGTCCAACCGGACCACGGCTAGAGGCGTCTACACGCCGACAGCTGGCGTGCCAGGTAGGGGGCGTCTAGAGTTTTTTCGAGCCTACCTCCATGGCGGATCATAATCTACCCCCCGGTGAGGTGAGCTTGGATGGATCGGAGTCCTCATCCGGGGCGGATTCCCCCGGTCTGGAAGATCAGCTCAACGAGACCGGGGGAACACCGGCCGCTGCTGCTGCCTTTGAGTTCCAGCCCCGGCCGCGGGCTTCTGGAGACGCCGCCGGGCCTTCCCGGCTGCCGCCACCTCGCCGCCGACTGGACTTCTCGGATCCCGGGGAGGGGAGCGCGCTGCAGGCGGCGCAGTACCTCCTCCGGCATCCTCCCGTCCCAGTGCAAGCGACGTCCCCCGTGGGCCCATGGCTCCAGGACCTCGCTAACCTGGTCGACACCGCCCAACGCGAAGCGGCGGCCAGGAGCCTTCACACTTCCTCCGGGCGTGGCGTTGCCCGCACCGTCCCCTCAGCGGCTTCGCCGCCGGCGCCTCCACGACCGCCGCGCGCGCCTGCCGGTGGCCGGCGCGGCGGATCTCCACCCTCGGTCGCCTCTCCGTCCCGGGGGAGCGTTCAAGACCTTCGCCACCGTCTCGGTAGGCGAGAGGAAGTCGAGGACGCGCGCACCATCATCGAGCGCCAGCGCGAGCGCGATAGGGTGGACGAGGGCCAATCCTCCTCCGGCCCTACCGCCGGCCGCGCGCGCTCCCGGGCGCGCCCCCGCGTCCAGCAAGGTGTGGAGGCTGGCACCCCCCGTTATGGGACGGGTTGCCAGGCCTTCACTCCCAAGCTTCGTCGCGTCACCTGGCCGAACAAATTTCGGCCGGAGCTGCCGCAGAAGTATGATGGGTCCTTCCATCCCGAGGAGTTTCTCCAGATTTACCCCACCGCGGTGGAGGCCGCTGGAGGCGACCAGAAGGTCATGGCCAACTGGTTCCCGATGGCCCTGAAGGGCTCGGTCCGGTCTTGGCTCATGAACCTTCCCTCAGGATCTGTTTCTTCCTGGGAGGACCTATGCCACCAGTTCGTGGTGAACTTCCAGGGCACTTTCGAGCGCCCTGGCACGGAAAGCGATCTCCACGCTCTCCGGCAGCGGAAAGGGGAGACGTTGCGGCACTTCATCCAGCGTTTTAGCCAGGTGCGCAACACCATCCCCAAGATATCTCACCAAGCCGTCATCGTCGCCTTCCGACAGGGAGTCCGCGACGAGAAGATGCTTGAGAAGCTGGGCACTCGGGATGTCCTGTCCACCGCGGATTTGTTCGCTATCGCGGACAAGTGCGCTAAGGCGGCGGAAGCCTGTGCCTGGCACGACCCGCGCCCCGACCAATCGGCGGTCGACGGCGCCGGCCCCTCTCGCCCCGCTGGGAAGCGGGACAAGAAGGGCAAGAAGCGTAAGTCCGAGCCCGTCGCGGCGGCGGAGGCCAAGCCTCGTAAGCCCTCTCGCGGCGGGCCTAACGGTGGCAAAAAGCCACCCCGAGCTCCCCTGCCGAGCTCGGGCCTTTGGTGTCCTATACATGAGACCGACCGGCATGATCTCTCCGAGTGCCGGACGGTCAAGTACCTCGCCGAGAGGAACAAGCAGCAACGGGAACCCGACGGGCAAGAGGAAGACCTCGGCTTCCAGGAGCCGCAGGCGGTGGCATGCACCAACGGGGGCGCCTTCACGCCCACTTCGCGCCGTCAGTTCAAGCTATTGGCGCGTGAGGTGTGCTCGGCGACCCCAAGCGTCGACGCATCCCGAGCGCTCAAGTGGTCGGGATCCCCGATCACTTTCGACCGCTCGGACCACCCCGAGAACATCTCCGGCGTGGGCCGCTTCCCGCTCGTGGTCTCCCCCACCATCTGCAACATTAAGGTAACCCGCATGCTGATCGACGGGGGTGCAGGGCTTAATCTCCTGTCCCCCGAGGTGTTTGGCAAGATGCAGGTACCCCGTGGGGACCTAAAGGCGACGCTGCCATTCTGCGGCGTCTCCCCCGGCCTCACCATGCCTTTGGGCCAGGTGTCCTTGATGGTCACCTTCGGCACCAAGGGCAACCACCGGACCGAGAACATCGTCTTCGACGTTTCCGAGTTCGAGCTACCCTACAACGGCATCTTGGGGCGTCCGGCGCTCGCCAAGTTCATGATGGCCTGCCATTATGCTTACTTGACGATCAAGATGCCGGGCCCCAACGGCACCATCACCGTGCCGGCCGACATCCAGGGCTCCGTCGCCTGCGCCGAGCAACTTTTCTCCAAGGTTGCCGCCGCCTTCGACGACGTCCCCGAGTTCCCCGAGTCCTCGGGTCCGCCCCCGACCAAGGTCAGAGTCGCTGCCGATGACTCTGCCCCTGTCAAGGAGGTGGTCCTAGGAGAAGACACGTCTAAGACCGTCAAGATCGGCGGCCGCCTGGCCGCCAAATAGGAAGGCGCGCTCGTCGCTTTCCTCCGGGCAAACGCTGACGTGTTTGCATGGCAACCGTCCGACATGCCCGGGGTCCCTAGGGAAGTGACTGAGCACCGCCTTGCCGTGCGCCCCGACGCTCGGCCGATCCGGCAGAAGGTGCGCCGTCAAGCACCAGAACGGCAGGAGTTCGTCCGGGATGAGGTCAGCAGGCTCCTCGCAGCCGGCTTCATCCGGGAGGTCCTTCACCCCGAGTGGCTCGCCAACCCCGTCGTCGTGCCCAAGCCGAATGGCAAGCTGAGGATGTGCGTGGACTACACCGACCTCAACAAGGCTTGCCCTAAAGACCCTTTTCCTTTACCTCGCATCGATCAGATTGTAGATTCCATCGGGGGGTGTGATCTTCTCTGTTTTTTAGATGCCTACTCTGGTTATCACCAGATTAGTATGGCTGTAAAGGACGAGGAAAAAACTTTATTCACAACCCCTGCGGGGACTTTTTGCTATGTCCGCATGCCCTTTGGGTTGAAAAACGCTGGCCCGACCTATCAGCGGGCCATGCGTATAACTTTGCAGTCGCAGCTAGGCCGCAATGTTGAGGCCTACATCGACGACCTCGTCGTCAAATCAAGGCGCGAGGAGACGCTCATCGAGGACATCGCCGAGACCTTCAACAGTCTCCGCAGTACTCGCATGAAGTTGAACCCCGAGAAGTGTGTCTTCGGGGTTCCTTCCGGCAAGCTTCTCGGTTTCTTGGTCTCAAGCCGAGGCATAGAAGCCAACCCCGAGAAGATCCGGGCCATCGACCAGATGCACCCACCGGCTCGTCTTAAGGACGTGCAGCGCCTAACAGGCTGCATGGCCGCCTTGGGACGTTTCATCTCCAAGCTCGGGGAGCGGGGCCTCCCCTTGTTCAAGCTCCTCAAAAAGTCGGGCCACTTCAAGTGGACCCCCGACGCCGAGCAGGCCCTCGAGGGCCTCAAGAAGTATCTCACCTCGCCTCCGGTCCTGGTAGCACCAAGACCCGAGGAGCCCTTGCTTCTCTACCTCTCGGTGACACCCCGGGTGGTGAGCGCTGTCCTCGTGGTCGAGAGGGAGGTCGGGTCCGAGCTCCCGGCATCCCCCGACCGGGCAAAAGTTCTCGGGCCCCCGAGCGGTGACCCCGAGCATCCAACAGGAGCCCCCGAGAGCGAGCTCCCGAGCGTGGCTCTCGGGGAAGCGGGCGGAGCTCTCGGATCCGAGTCCCCGAGCATCCCCGACCCCGAAGGCCCTGCCCATCCTCCGAGCATACCCGAGCAAACCCGCCTTGCTCGGGGACGAAATCAATCGCTCGGGGGCTAGGCCCGAGCGGCCTTCTACCCGGGTACACGTTCAGCAGCATCTCGTATACTTCATCAGTGAGGTATTGCGCGACGCCAAGACGCACTACCCCCAAGCGCAGAAGCTCCTCTACGCGGTGCTCGTCGCATCGAGGAAGCTCCGGCATTATTTCCAAGCGCACGAGGTCCGGGTGGTCACGGCCTTCCCCCTCGAGCGCATCCTCCGCAACCGGGAGGCCACTGGGCGAGTCGTCGAGTGGGCCATCGAGCTCGGAGAGTTCAACCTACGCTTCGTCAGCAACCACGCGATCAAAAGCAAAGCTCTGGCCGACTTCGTCGCCGAGTGGACGCCGGTGCCCGAAGATGAAAGCGAGCAGCTCTCCTCCAACCCGAGACGAGGAGGAATCGAGCATTGGACTCTGCATTTCGACGGTTCCCTCACGCTCAAGGGCGCGGGGGCTGGAGTGGTTCTCACCTCTCCGACAGGTGAAACACTCCAGTACGTCGTGCAGTTGCTCTTCCGCGCCACCAACAACATGGCAGAGTACGAAGGCCTCCTTACAGGGCTGCGCGCCGCCGCATCCCTCGGGATCCGCCGTCTGCTCGTCAAAGGTGACTCCCAGTTAGTCGTCAATCAGGTATCGAAGGAGTACCAGTGTTCGGACCCTCAAATGGCAGCGTACCTGAGCGAAGTCTGGAAGTTGGAGCGGCGATTCGATGGGCTCGAGCTTCAGCACATTCCTCGCCGCTACAACGACGCCGCCGACGTTCTATCGCGACTGGCCTCCTCTCGGGAGCCGGTCCCGGCTGGGACCTTTGAGGAAAGGCTCTCTCGGCCGTCCGTCGAGGCCGCCGACCAAGTCGAAGGGGGAACTTCGCGCCAAGGCGAGTCTACCCAGGCGGCGCCTTCAGTGGGAGATCCTCCCGTCAGGCCGCCGCCGGACGAGCACCTCATGCTCGCCGCTTGTTCTCAGGACACCTCTTGGATCTCCGAGATCCGAGGATACCTGAAAGAAAATATCCTTCCCGAAGACGAAGCCGTTGCGGAAAGAATCGCGCGGCAATCAAAAAGGTACGCGCTCGTAGATGGGGACCTCTATCGGCGCGGTACCAATGGCATTCTTATGAAGTGCATTTCTTGGGAAGAAGGCCGCGACATGCTCGCAGACATCCATGAGGGCGAGTGCGGTAGCCATGCATCGTCTCGCACGCTGGTCGGTAAAGCCTTTCGGCAAGGATTTTACTGGCCGACAGCCCTCGAGGACGCCTTTGAGCTGGTTCGACGCTGCGAGGCCTGCCAATTCCACGCCAAGCAGATACATCAGCCCGCTCAGGCACTCCAGACCATCCCCCTCTCGTGGCCTTTCGCGGTCTGGGGGCTGGATATCTTGGGCCCGTTCCCCCGAGCAGTCGGGGGCTACGAGCACCTCTACGTCGCAATCGACAAATTCACCAAGTGGACGGAAGCCGAGCCAGTCGTCAAGATCAACAAGCAGTCAGCGATCAAGTTCATCCGAGGCATCATGAGCCGGTTCGGGGTGCCTAACCGCATCATCACCGACAACGGCACGCAGTTCACGAGCGACACCTTCCTCGAGTACTGCCAAGCCCTCGGGACAGAAATCTGCTTCGCCTTTGTCGCGCACCCCCGAGCCAATGGACAGGTCGAGCGTGCTAACGCTCAGGTCCTTCGGGGGCTCAAGACAAGATCCTTCGACAGGCTTAAGAAGTGCGGCGCTGGCTGGATAGAAGAGCTCCCCGCCGTCCTTTGGTCCATCCGGACGTCCCCCAGTCGGGCGACCGGCGAAACCCCCTTCTTCCTCGTTTACGGGGCAGAAGCAGTCCTTCCTTCCGAGCTTACCTTCCGCTCCCCTCGGGTGGCGGCGTACTCGGAGGAAGACCAAGATCAGCGCAGGGTCGAAGACGTCAACTTCCTTGAAGAGCATAGATGCCGAGCTGCCCTCTGCGCTGCCAGATACCAGCAAAGCCTTCGCCGCTACCATGAGCGCCGCGTCAAGCCGAGGTCTCTTGAAGTCGGAGACCTGGTGCTTCGCCGCGCCCAGACGCGGGAAGGCAAGAACAAGCTCTCCCCCATGTGGGAAGGTCCGTACCGAGTGACCAGAGTCACCCGGCCAGGCTCGGTGAGGCTCGCCGCCGAAGATGGAATGCCGCTGCCCAACGCCTGGAACATCGAGCACCTACGCAAGTTTTTCACGTGAGCAGCCCGGGTAAGTTTTTGCTTTTTTAGGGACAGCTCCCCGAGTGCCAAATGTGAGTCATGGGAAGTTCCGGGTTGGTCGCCCAATGCCCCGGTCGCTCGGCCTGGTTCCTTAACCCCGAGCACCGGTCCGGCCAAAAGCCACTCGAGTATCCTACGCGCTCGCGCCCGCGCTCGGGGGCTCCCTTGTATTCCCAGCTATTTAAATAGCGTTATTATCAATATAAAATTGCAGTCCCCCTTCATATGAATCCCCTGTGCAATATCAATTCCTATATTCAATATCAATATCCTGTCGCTATCCAGCAAAAGAGTCCTTTTTCCGCGCTTTTCTGGGACCCCGAGTCCCCCCGGTGCGAGTAGGCCCCACCAGTTCGAGCCCGAGCGGTTGAGAAGTCCAATGTCTGTTCGCGGGTTGTAAGACGCTCGGGTGTCTAGCTGTACCCCGAGCACATCCGTGTCAGGGCAAATAAGCCCCTGGCCACCCGTGCTCCGCTGGCCAGCAACCCCGAGCGCTACCCAAGCACATGTCATTCGGGTAGCCTCACTCATCGTGCTCAGAACAGGCTGGCAGTTCCGAAAACCCGTGGGTCGCGACGAGAGGCGAGCCCTCGAGAGACCTGTGGAAAAGCGTACTTTTTTGCTGAATAGGCTATGTAATCGCTCGTTAAGTGAACAGGTTCACCTTCACGAGCTCCTCGGGTACCGCCCGCCGGATCAATATTATGCCTCAGCGCACCAATACCACAAGAAGAATAATCTCTAAGCTAAGTTTCTAAATCTTTCCTTCTATGTCTTGAAAAGACACTGAGCGTTTCGCGGGCAAATAGTTTTTACTTGCCAATGTCTCCAAGCATCTTCTGTAATCGCGACGGGTTCACCTGAAGGCAGCGACGAGAGTCACGGGGAGTGCTTCGGGTTGTCGCTCAAAGCCCTGGTGTCGTGCCTGGTTCCTTAACCCTCGACATCAGCCTGGCAATTAAGCCGCCCAAGTACCCTACGCGCTCTCGCACGCGCCCGGCGGTTTCCCAGTAGCATCCAGAGATGCGAGGACGTGTAAAATGAAAGCTTTCCAACATAAGAAAAAGTATACAAGTGTACAATGATTATCCCGAACAACTGCTCGTTCTAAACAATTGTCCCGAGCGCAAAGACTTGGGCAAATTTTTGCAGGCAAGCGGTGACACCTTGTGTCCCGAGGGCGGGCCTTCCTTCACTTCAAAAGCAGCGTGTCCAGCTCTCGGGGGCTGGGGCCTTCGGGGGACCCGAGGGCCGGCCTTCGTCCTTCTCCGAGCAAGAGCCAGACGCTTCGCCCGAAGCAAGCAAGGACATGAAGCCATTTCCAGCACAATCACAACAAGAAAGAAAAAGGAAGGGACAAAGGGCTTTCGGGCCAAAGTTTCTTTGCATAACAAAAGCCTAAGCAAGAGTTCTTACGAAAGGGCTAAGCCCTGGGCTAAGAACAGCAAAAATAAAGGCAAAGGAGGAGTTACTCCTCGCCGGCGCCGTCGCCTTCGCCAGCGCCGTCGCCGTCGCCGGCGCCATCGCCGTCGCCTTTGCCAGCGCCGTCGCCTTCATCGGCGACTTCCTCACGGGCAAACCGCCGGGCGATCTCGTCGGCTGCCGCACGTACCGCCTTCCGGGCTTCCTCCTCGGCGGCCTCGTGGATCTCGTCGATCCCCTCTAAGGCCGGCACCAAGGGGAAGTTAGGGTCGCGGCCGCGGTAGCACGTCAGAGTGTGCTCCGCCACCACGACCGCCAATTGCCGGCCTTCTTCCTTGAGCCGGCGGCGCATGGCCTCGCCAAGCCCTTCGAGGCGCTCGGTGATGCCTTCAAACCCCAGAACGATGTTCCCGGGGGCGTCGTCAAAACCCGGCAAGGAGACCGTACCGAGTCCAGCGGCCTCAACGGCGTTTCTGGCGCGATAGAAGATGGTCTTCATCATCTTCACCGTCTCGCGCCGCTCGGTGAGAAGCTGGACCCTCTCCTTGTCCACCTTCTCCAGCTTCGCGGCCGCCTCTGAGGACTCGCGCTCCCTCGTCTTCTCCGCTTCCTGGAGTTGGGATTGGAGGGTGCGCTTCGTCGCCCACGAGTCTTCGAGCCGCTGCTTGAAGTTTTGGCTCTCCGTGCGGAGCTGCGCCATCTCTTTGGTGAGCTCCTCGCGGGCAGCATTGACGCGCGACTGGACTTCGGCGTCCAGCTTGCTCATCGCCTCTTCGAGGGAGTGCTCGCGTTCGCCGAGCGCCTGCTCCTTCGTCTCCACTTCTCCTACACGGAGAAGCAGCTGCTCCTCGCGACGGGCGACGTCGTCGGCAAGCCGCTGCAGCCGCGCCTCCTCCTCGGCGGCGCTTTTCTCTCGCTCCGCCAAGGCCTGCTCGCGCGGCTTGATCAGTGAGGGCCCGGCGGTTGAGCTCCCGCTCCTGCCGGTCGATCTCTCGCGACCTCGGGATGATCTCCCTTCTCATCTCGTCGAGGATGTCCCGCTGGCGCTCAACTTCGGCGAGATCTTTCTCGTACTCTCGCTTGGCGATGCGAGTACGAGCTGAGAGCAGCTCCGCTATCTCCTCCAAAGATCGCTCCCGATCCTCTAAGGACTTCTCCCTAGAAAGGAAATCCTCGCGGAGCTGGTCAATGGCTGCATGCGCGGCCTCAAACATATCGGAGGGAGCCCCCCGAGACGCCTGACCTCGCCGCGTGGAAGGCTGCTCCTCGGGTGGGGCAGCAAGGCCTTGGCCCCCAAGCTCTTCCTCCTGGGGCTCGGGGCGCCCGGCCACGATCAAAACCCCGTCCTTTCCCTCGGGCCGGGTGCCTTCGGCCTCTTCCTCCGGGGCCGTTTCTTGTTCAACCGCCGTCGCCCGCTCCTCGGGTGCGGCGGCACGAGGCTCCTCCGTCGCCTCAGGAGCCCGCACCGCCTCCGGCACCTCCACCTCTCCCGGCGCGGTCGCCTCCGCGCTCGGGGCAGCCCCTTCCCGCGAAGCGGCTTCAGCTCTCGGGGCTGGTGCTGTGCTCGGGTTCGGGCTCGCGCTCGGGGCGGAGGGCGCGCTCGGGACCGGGCCCACCGGCTCGCTCGGGGGTGCAGCCGCGCTCGGGGCTGTAGGAGCGCTCGGGGTTGGCGAAGGCCTCGGGGCAGGAGGAGAGCTCGGGGACGGGCGAGACTTCTTGCTCTCCCTGGGAGGACGAACACAAACAAGTTCGGGTCAGCACCCGAGCAGAACACTTAGCCAAAAGAGGAAAGTTGGAAAAAGGAAGTTCTGGCTTACCGCCAAGCGCCCTTTGGAACATGGCGTCCCGCGTCAGGGGGCGACGTCGGCTCCTTCCTCTTCTGCCCGGCGGCGGCGCCTGCGTCCGCCACCGATGCGCTTCCAGCCGGCGCTGTCCCGGAGGGCCCCCGCCCCGAACCGCTGCCTCCCGCCCCCGGCGCCGTAGGGCGCGCGGGCGGAGGAGGCGGCGGAGGCGGCAGCCCGGAGCCGCGTTGCCCAGGATGGCTTCCCCTGGAGGACCCTTGCCCGAAGTCGCCTCCGAATTCCGTCGCTCGCTTCTCTGCCGCCGGCGGATCTTGCGGTTTCGGCTTCGGTGCTTTCGGACGCGGCGGCGGGGACGGAGGGGGAGGGGCTTGCCCCTTGCCCTTCGGGTCGGCAGGGTCGTGGATCGCAGCTGGGGCACTAAGTGCCTGAGCCGCCCGCGCCGCTTCGGCCTCCTCCTCGCTCGCGAAGATCCGGATGGACCCCACCGGCCTGCGCCTGCCGTCCTTCGGCGGGGCCACGATGCCCCGCGCGTCGCACGTCGGCATCATGTCCAAGATAGACTGGCGCTCCGCGTCGACGCAGAGCGGCAGGTCCGGCCGCGACAGCTCGGCGGCCGAGGCATCCTGGACCCCGAGCAGCATCTTCAGGGTGACCGCCAACGCCCCCTGGGTCAAGTTCTTGTCGGCGCCGGTCTCCGTCCGAGTAAAGTCCAGGTCCCCGGTATACATCCACGCCGGCCGCTCGCGGTCTCGCAGCGGCGCCAGCCGCCGCCGCAGGAAGTCGCCGACGACCATCGTGGCGTTCAAACCCAACTCCCGGAGATGGGAGATGCGATAAGTCATCATCAAGAGCTCGTTGTCGTTCTCGGCGAGGTTCTCCCACGAGTGTTGGTGCACCGCCGGCGCTTCGGGAAGGAAGAGCGACTCCGCCGGGTTGGTGTTGATGTAGAACCACATCTGGCGCCAGTTGTCCCACTTGTTCCGTAGCTCTTGCGGGATGTAGGGGTCGGCGAGCTTCGCGCGGAGCTGGAAGTTGACGCTTCCGCTAACCTCCGCCCGGTTCGAGCCCCGGGTCTTCCCAACGGAGCGGAGGACGAAGTAGTGCCGGAACAGCGCCACCAACGGCATTACCCCCACGAACATCTCGCAAAGGTGGGCGAAAATCGCCAGCACCACCACGGAGTTGGGGGTCAGATGCAGCAGGTGGATGCCGTAAGCCTCCAGCACCGCCATGAAAAAGGGCGAGAACGGCGGGAGCAGGCCGGCGGTGAGGAAGCTGATGAAGATGACCGTCTCGTCCGCCCGCGGCTCGGCGGGAATGTCGCCGGCTGAACCCTCGTCGGGAACGGACGGCCTTCCGGCACCGCCAGCATCCGGATCTTGTCCATTGCCTCCTCGTTGAGGAGGCGGGACCGGGGATCATGGCGGTCAGGTCCGGGGAGGCTGATCGGGTCTGACGGCGAGTCATCGCGGCAGCGAGGTGGCGAAGGAGGTTTGTCGGGAGGCGAAAGAAGAGGCGGCGAGAGGAAGAAGACGAAGTGAGCGCAAGAGCTTTGGAAACAGAGTGTTTGCGCAACGATCCGAAAATCAGAAAGGCGTGGGGCCAGTTCTCTTTTAAAGAAAAAGACCACAGAAGCTCAACCGCCCGCAATCGTGGGCTGTCAGTCCGCTGCTATTGGCGGAGAAGCCTGCGGCCGCGCGAAACCCAGGAGACGTGTAATCATGACCTGCGCGTTTACTGCCGCGCGCAGTAAAAATGCGGTCGCACGAAACCCGGGACACGCGCGCAGCGTGAAAAGCCACGCGCCTTTTCCGCGCGGGATAAAAACCGAAGCGCCGCCGCTAGGTGGAGCGCGTGGATTGGGCCTCCCTTCCGCTCCCGCGCGCGCGCGCATTAAAACGCCCCTCCGCAGGGAACAATCCAAATAGGCCGGCCTCTCTGCTTGGCCCCAGAAGAGAAGGCCTCATCCCCAGTCGCGGTCCTTTGGGCCGTTGCTAGGAGATGAGGCCGGGGGCTACTGTCGGCGAAACGGGGCCCAGGGTCCCCCGAACCGCCGGTGGAGGCCAGCCAGAGGCCGCAGGACGGGACACGTGGCGGCCGGACCGGAGAGGATCCCGCCGCCGCAGCAGGTGGGCCCGGCGGTCTGGCCCAGCGCTCGAGGGCCTTCCCCGAGCGTCGCGTCCGCGCGAGTATTCTAAAAAGGCCCTGGGCTCCCAAGAGCCCAAGGCCCAAGAATCGAGGGAGCGCTCGGGGCCCTCTCCCCGAGCGCCCGGCGTCCCGAGAGGTATGGGGCCCCGGAGATCGCTCGGGGGTGCCCCCGAGCAATCCTCTCGGCGTTCCCCCCGCAAGGGGCCCCAAGTGACCCTCCGGGGAGCGTTCCCCGAGCGCTCGGGGTCGCTCGGGACAAACCGGGACAGCTGGCGTCCCTCGGAGGTCGAAGGGGCCGCTCGGGACCGGAGCGCTCGGGGGTCGTGGAGTCCCCCTGTGGGCCCTTCTCCGGGCGCGCCGTTCTAGAGTTTGGTTTCTCCGGCATGCCTCGGCCCCGGCAGAGGCATTTAATGCCTGTCATTCGGGCGTTAAATGCTAAGCCCTGTGCGGGCATGATATCGGTCAGGCCGGGTCCCATCCGTGCAGAGCAAATCCCTTTTTGCCATAGCCCTTGCCAAGGGATGGGTCCGTCTGACAGGTTTGTTAACCGACCAGGCGCGCCGCCCCGCGCGCCCGCGTCGCTGTTAGCCCCGTTTTGCCCGCTTTGGGTCAAATCACCGCACGTCCTGCGGCGCGTTTGGTCGCTGACACGCGGGGCCCAGGAGCGGATGCTTCACCAACTCGGTCAGAATAAGCCCGGTAAGTCTCCTTCTGCGGGACCCACCGGGCATAAAGATGTCAGGAAAACCTCTGTTCTTCTACAGCGCCCCGCGGCGGCCGGTGCAGTCCACCCATATCCCCGCACGCGGCGCGTCCGCCGCATTAAATGCCCTAAGGCCACTGTGGTAAACCCCCGGGGTATATAAGGGGAGTTCCGAGGCCATGCAAAGGGTTGGTTCAATCTTTGGTTAGATTCTCTCTGGATTCAAGGTTCTCCCCCGTTGGTTCTCTTCTCCGGCTGATTCCTTAGCAAGAATCAGAGGGTTGGAGCTTCAGGGAAAGAACTCCTTTTATAAGGAGATAGTCTCTGTAATCCGACATACATATTAATACACACAAACAAACAAGCAGGACGTAGGGTATTACACCCCCGGGTGGCTTGAACCTGGATAAATCCCTGTGTCTTGCACCTCAAAACTATCGCGATCCGTCACCGGCTCATAAGAAGAACTCTATATCGCCCCCGGCCGAATCCCAAAGGGGGTCCAACCGGACCACCGCTAGAGGCGTCTACACGCCGACAGCTGGCGTGCCAGGTAGGGGGCGTCTAGAGTTTTTTCGAGCCTACCTCCATGGCGGATCATAAATTCCAAACTTGGCTTACTCGCTTTGGTCATCCCGGCATGGGGATGAAGCGGAAAATTATCAGCATTCCATTGGTCATGACTCAAATGATGCTAAATTTCGACAAATATTTGGATTTCATGTGCACTGCATGTGCCATAGAGAAGCTAATTTTAAGGCTCGCGCACCTTAAAACCCAAGCTGAACCACTCAAATTCCTTGAACACATCAAAGCGAGGTATGTCTTCTCAACCATTGATTGGACCGTTCAGGTATTCATTGGTTCTAATAGACACATCTACACGATGGCCTCACGTGTGCCTTTATCCACATGAAACCATGCATGAGCTTATTATCCTGAACATCGAATTCAATCAATTCGAATGGACAACGCTGCAGAATTATCCTCACGTGCCTTCAATCACAATTGTATGGCCTTGGAATTGTAGTTCAACAATTTGTCCTATATGTCCACACTCAAAATGGTTTGGCAGAATCCCTTATCCAAAGAATTAAGCTCATTGCACGACCCTTATTTCAGAATTGTAACTTACCAACTTCACGTTGGAATCATGCAATCTTACACACTGCTGACTTGGTTCAATTGCGACCAAAACTGCACATCATAGTTCTTCCCCTCTATGATTAGTATGTGGAAATCCATTAAGTATTTCTCATCTGCGATAATTCGGTTACATACCGATATCACCACCCCGGTATCCATCAATGGCCCCTCGCAATATATTTGGGATCTATGTAAGAATAACTGTATTTCTGTCAATACCTCAAGCCCCTCACATGGGGAGTTACTCAAGGCCAATATGCTGATACCATGAGGACCATTTTCAGGCATTATGGGGAGATTCCAAGTACCAGACAGAATGTCAAAAAATTAGTTGGAATGTCCAAGACATTTCTGCCTCAAAACCACGTACTCAAAGTTCTGAACCCCATGTTCAGAAAATTTGCAACACATTGCAAATAAACTGCCAAATTCATTTACTGACTATAAAGGTGTCACAAAATCCTATAATCCTACAGAAATACACCGAAAAGAGAGTGGAGGTACCAATAAAAACCGCTCAACTCCCCGTTCAAAGTAATAGGGAAAGAAGTACGGCCACACATCAGGATTCAGCTTTCTGCAAGCAACAAAGGATATCGAGGCCTCCGAATCAGTAAATGCAAGTCAACTCTACGTTGACAGACACCTAACTAGTATACACCCGGTGGATGGGCAACCTCCACCAACCCAGCTCAATAGTGCACACAATGACTGGGACATTGAAAAACCCAGACTCAACCGCATTAGGAAACCGCGAACAGTCACCAAGGGTAAATGATATTTCCATCAACTATATACATATATATAGATTCTGGAGAAACATATAACCGGATGTCTACAATTGTCGACATACATTTCTTACTAGATTGCAAACAACCTTCCAAATGATTCAGATCCAAAGACCATGGCCATGGCAAAGTATGAACAATACTCGAACTGAACTCAATCGAAGGATGCAATCCAAGTAGAAATAACCTTGCTCAATAAAAGCAAGGTATTCACAAAAGTAATACATACACCAGTTTTCTTCCTAAAACGGAATGAGAACAACGAAGTGATGAGACACAGAGCGAGTCTTGTAGCACAAGGGTTCACGCAGATACCCAATCCTATTCTCCAGATGTGGAATCTCTTTCTGATACTTTATCTTAATGGCAGTACAAATCATCTATCTTTGCAGTCGATAGATGTAGTGACTGTATCTCTTTATGTGTCGCTTGATTCAGTCATATAGGTTCCCTATAGAATCACAATGTTGAATCCAAACACAAAACGTAACATATATTGTGTAAAATCAATAAGTCACTACATGGCTTAAATTAGTTGGAATATATTTGGTACAACCGACTTAGTGAGTTCCTTATATAAAGGGTTACTCCTACAATGATGATTGTCCACGCATGTTCATCAAGAAATCCTCTACAGGATTTTGCATTATCTCAGTGTATGTTGATGAACTATATATCATTGGCAACGCACAAGATATTGACGATGCACGTGATCATCTAAAGACGGAATTTGAGATGAAGGATTTGGGTAATGCTAAATTTTGCTTGGGATTACAACTCAAGCACCTTCACTCATGTGTTGTGGTACACCAAGCTGTCTATATCCAGAATTTATTGGAGAAATTCAATATGGACAAGATTTATCCATTCAAAACTCTCTTGGTTGTTCGATCTCTAGACGTAGAGAACGATCCTTTTTGGACCATGAGACGATGGAAATGAGATATTAGGACCCAAGGTTCCATATCCTAGTGCCAGGCCCACTAAACACAATTGGTTGGGAGTCAAGAATATCTTTCGATATCTCCAAGACATGAAACGTCTTGTCATATTCTTTCAATTTCAGAAAAATTTGGACTTCAATATCATCGGATACATTGATCAGATCCCTACTATGTCTGATCATAGACAAGTTTTGTGTTCCTACTCGGTGTGATAGCTATCCCATGAAAGTCTTCTAAACAGACCCTAGTGGCTACATCCACCAATCATTCTGAAATATGAGACATCACGTTTACGTGTGTGGCTCCGCAGAATGATAAACCACATACAACAATCATGTGGAATTGATTCTATTGAATCACCAACCATTATCTCCAAGATAATGTTGCTTGTGTTGCTCAGATGCAAATGGGTTACATAATGAGCAATATCACTATATTGCCCATCTTGCAAATTAGATCATGTGGTAACCTCGCTGATTTATTCTCAAAGTCTCTACCAATTTCAAACATTTCTATAGTATATCAATGTAATTGGTATGCGAGGACTTCGAGATTTGCAAGGATTAGGGGGACTCACTCTCTGATTATGCCCATCTTGCAAATTAGATCATGCGGTAAACTCGCTGATTTATTCTCAAAGTCTCTACCAACTTCAAACATTTCTATAGTATATCAATGTAATTGGTATGTGAGGACTTCGAGATTTGCAAGGATTAGGGGGACTCACTCTCTGATTATTAACATGTTCATACATCATATTGCACTCTTTTCTCTTTATGAGTTTACTCTCAATGTTCTCATCAAGGTTTTTAATGAGGCAATATCTTCACAAGATCATATGTCATACTTTCTATTTTCCCCATCGAGGTTTTTAAAGGAAGTATACAAGGCATTATTATTGCTCTCTAAACTCACGTATGAGTTTTTCCTTTAAGGTTTTCTCACAGGAGTTATCAAAGAGGCAATAACCATTATATGTTGTATCATTTTCTCCTTATTTTCCCACTGGGCTTGAAGGAGTTTTCGCAGCATATCAAGCATCACTCCTCATATTTTTCCCACAGGGTTTTTTGAGGAGTCTTTACTAAGACGATGATGATTACAAGGACATAGCATTGATTAGGAGGAGCCTTTATCAAGATGATGTTGATCGCAAGAATAAGCATTGGTTAGGGGGGTGTTAGGATTAACTTAATCCATGATTAAATCCATGCTTAAGGAACCGTCAAGCGGTTGCTATTTTGGCAACTGCCGCCGGTTGCCCGTATTCCTTGCCGAACAGGCACCTCTTGTTACACTATAAATACTTCATTCATCAATAAAAAATTTACACTCGATTCATTTTGTTCTCTGCCAATACTCTATCAATCAATCTACTTCTAATAACCTGCTTGATTTGCTTCCGATTTAAATAGGCCGGTTGGAGATTGGATCAGACGCGGAAATTTAGCGAGACAGATGGGCTGGCGAGAACTGCGTCAGCTTCAGCTTCAGCCCCTGTTATACAGATCGTAACATTTGTAGGCCGCGATCTCATCTTGGCCCAATTCACTCCATAATTTCGTGTTGTTAATTTCTGTGGACAACGAATATCTCATGTATATATGATTCTTTTTTTGCGTCAAAAGGCGAGCTCTTTATTAATTCAAAACAGGGTTACAATCTGCAGCAACCAGCTGTGAGATAAATGTCAGACCCGGGTCCCGGTCAAACAGTAGCCGGAGACCACGATCCAATCTGAGCTAGCTCACGTGTTACCCTATTCTGATCCCTCTTACAATGTAAGAACTCGACTCCACCAACTTATGAAAATTCTTTTTAGTACCTGCACGCGAGTTAGTATATCATTCGTGACATGAACACGTATTACTATCTAGCTAGTAGCATTCCAATAAGATCAGGGGGCGCACTGTACGGTTCTTTGTACTCCTACATAACTTCAATTAAATACCTAGCATAATGCATGGTACTACTATAGAAGACGAATTACAGTCACCTGAAGTCGATTAATTACTTTATCTTCAGTTTAGCCTCGGTAAGCATTACACGGTCATCAAATGATCTCGCTAATCTTTCAGCCTCCGCAGCGTCTGTTAATTCCAGAACGGTGATGTTCGGTACGAGTAGTACGTGTGCTGCATTTCTACTTTCTACCATGTCGCGGCTCTATTTCTACCGTCTCGTCCTACGACCACGCGGAGACGAGACGTACTGCGCGGACTGTGCCTCGTGCGTACGATGCTGCAGTGCTCCTGCAGTACATGCAGGCGTAGCCCGCGTAGGACGTAGGACACTTGCGATCCGACGGTAGCGTACGTACTAGATAGCGTCGCTGTCTTATCCTGATTGGCTGGGCACGGCCGTAACCGCCCAGCCGGCACCGGGATTGACTGCTCAGAAGGTGGCAGGCTCCGCGCCACACCGTACCAACGCAGTCAGCACGTGAAGGCGCGCCCAGGTCGCCTTTGGCAGCCAGCCGGCCGGGAGACGGATCAGGCCGCCCAAATTGTCCGACGCGACGGCGACCGCCTGCCGCTGCTTCACATGCGTGCCGCCGTCGCAGCCTCGCGCGCGCACGCAGAGATCAGAAGAGTCAGACGCCAGAATCCCAGAGCTGCCGTGTGGCCGGCCGCGCGTGTCGCAGCCTCACGGTGCCAGGACATACAGGGACTTTTCTTTTTTGTCAAAGAAAGAGTCACGATGTTGCTTCTGTCCACGCCGATCGAGCAATCTATTTTATGTCGATGGCAGAAGTCAACTACTACCTTCTCTAGGTCCGTTTGCTTGATAACGTAACGTAATTGTTTGTGTTTTTGTTTTAACAGCTCAATTAAAAATTGCGTCGACGGACCTACCGCAGGTAGAGCTTGTCGATAGAGACTGGAATCCGTGAAGCGATGGACTGACGTCTGACAATATACTAGTAAAATGGACGTGAACATGACTTTGTCTAATGCAAAATTTCGAACGGCCTCTGAGTAGGAATTTAGCCCGGTCAATCCAATCGCCTAAAGGGTGCTTCATTAAATAGGCGGTACGCACCAAGTTCTCTGTCCGTGCCAAGTTGACTACTGCAACGAAGAAGTCCCCGGCTTCCAACTGTAGGTGGCAGGTAGGATTCGAGAGAAGTACACGAATTTTGTTTGCGGGCGGTACGCGAGCGACCCCGAAAAGCCCGGGCAGTCACCGGGTCATACGAGAGGCCAGTCAATTAATTTCTGCTCGGACTCGGGGACGCCGCCGGGCTCTCGGTCGGTGGCAGACGGTTTGCGGTTGCGAGACCCGGCACGGCCACGGTGCCGGCCCGACACCACGAATTGATTAGCCTTTCCGCACGAGGATCCGCGCGGGCGGGACTGCAGCGAGGGCCGTAGCCCGAGCGCGACAGTCAGCGCGGTGGGGCCCGAGGCATAACGACGTGGGGTCGCCGCGGCACACCGCTACGCGCACACCATCGAAATCGGAAACGCTCTGCAATTACTCACTCCGTTTCTCGAATTCGGAGTTGCACCGAGCACTCGTATTTCTGTTGTAATGGCCTGCCCCGGAGTTTCGCACTATTCCTTTTTAGCCCGAAATTTCGCCGATCTGTTAACAGCTGGATCATTATCTTTCCACCAAGCAAAGTTCTACGTTAGTACATTACCGAGTCTCACTAAGAGCATTTAGTGATGGTAGAGTCAGTTATTAACTCTTTCATCTCTTTACATCATCTAAAGTTGACTATTAAATAACTTATACTCTCTCTCATTTATAATATAAGTAGTTTTAAAATTCTAAAATTTTATCAAAAAATATATAGTTCTAGGATTTCAATTCACAGAGTTTTTTTATAAATATTATTTTTAAAATAAATAATTCGAGATCTATATGCTTAGTTTCAGAAATTACGAAAATATGACCCTATCGTCCGATAGTCCGACAATAGGGCGCTTGTCGTTAAACCAGGGGACGACAAGTCCCTCTCATCCCACGCGGCAACGACAGCCCACCGAAAGCGCACGGGAAACGCGACAAGACGCCTGTCGTCCGACCGTTGGACGACAGAGGCGTTGTCGTCCGATCGTGGAACGATAAGCCCCTGTCGTCCAACAGTCGGA
Organism: Stipa capillata; assembly: GCA_019208055.1. Lineage (NCBI taxonomy): Eukaryota > Viridiplantae > Streptophyta > Magnoliopsida > Poales > Poaceae > Stipa > Stipa capillata. The sequence goes on from JAGXJF010002309.1 coordinate 266,816, forward strand.
CGACAGGGCTTTTATTCCGCCCGCCCCACTATTCTGCTCGTGCTTCCTTTTCAGCTTTATGTCGCCTTCAGCGCCCCCATTCTCCATCACCCGAGCGCGAGCGCAGAAGAGAAAGAAGAGAGGAGAGGAAGGAGAGAAATAAGAGAGAAGAGGAAGAAGGAGAGGAAGAAGGAGAGAAAGAAGAGAGGAGGGGAAGAAGGAGAGGAAGGAGAGAAAGAAGAGAGGAGGGGAAGAAGGGGAGGAAGAAGGAGAGAAAGAAGAGAGGAGGGTAAGAAGGAGAGAAAGAAAAGAGAGAAGAGGAGGTGAGTTCGGGGGAGTAAAGTGAGAGGCCGAGCTCCGCATCTACGGTAAATTTTTTATAGATTTTATTAGTTACGTATTAGTTTGTATTTTGTTAGTTTAGTACGTATTAGTTCGTAATTACATATATTATTTAGGTTGTTCAGTACGAATTAGTTCGTATTTTAGTAGTATAAGAAAGTTAGTATAATCATTATAGGTTATGTATGCAAATATAGATTATGCAAGTTAAATCTCGTAGTTTAGTTAGGTCTATAATTGATTAGACGACGGGGGAAAATTGTGGTTAAATTAGGTCGAACTAATTAGTTATACTATTAGAGACGTAGAATATTAGTACGTAGTTAGGTTAATTATTACCTGTTCGTGCTGACCGTTACATTCGATCGTGCTAAAAGTTATATCCCGATTTGTCGGTCGATAACCCTGATGTGTTCCGGATCACCCTTGTACACGCCGTAAGCGTGTACTCGACCTACATTTAGCACGAAAGAATTTAGCGGTCGCGCGATGTAATAGAACTACATGTTTTACTTAGTACGTGACGAAGATATCAATTTATCTTACGGCAGGCATGTCGGAGCTAGTAAATATGACGGTGTACTATGGTCCTGGGGTTGTTCGATCAAATCGGAGTGGGGTTGATCTTAGTGAATTCAGCCATGTTGATTTGCCTATTTCCGATCCGGAAAGGCTAAACTTCAAGAAAGCCAATCATTGGCTTACACGTACCTTCTCGATGGATCCTGCACTGTATGTTGTGACCATTCAGGCAGTGTTTACCAAGTCTTGCACTGATATTAAATGGGACTTGTTGCCGATCGAGAGTACTAGAGACTGGAGATCGTGGATGTGGGTTTGCAATGCTAGAAAAAGTCCTCTGGTCGCACTAGTGCAAGCCATCATGAAGGGTACCGGGTCAGAAGGCGGTGGGTATGAAGCGGAGCAGAATAATCCAGAACCACAAGTGGACGAGGTAGTTCATTCCGCTTGGCAAGCTGGGCAAAGCAGTACACTGGTAGAAAGAGTTTCCACGGGGCAGGCGGATGAAGAAGAGGATTTCGAGTTCATGCAGGAGGTAATAGAACAGGAAGATGAAAATGAAATGGCTGAAGATGTTAATGAAGATAGCGGTGACGAAGATAACATTCATGCGTCCCCGATTCTGATTGCAGGAATCAGGAACTTCTTGGTGGCATGAGTGTGAATGATGACCATGATTCTAGTTGGGAATATAACAAGAACCAGATTCAAATTGGTTCGATGTATGCTACTGTCGGCGTAGAGACGCCTCTAGCGGTGGTCCGGTTGGACCCCCTTTGGGATTCGGCCGGGGGCGCAGTAGGAGTTTTCTTGTGAGCCGGTGATGGTTTTTGGAGAGGAGGATCGAATGCAGGAGACGCAAAGATTTACCCAGGTTCAGGCCACCTCGAAGGTGTAAAACCCTACGTCCTGCTTTTGTGTGTGTATTGATCTTCGGAAGATTACAGAGGTTTTTCCTTACAAGGGGAGTTCTTCTCCGGGAGATCTAACCCTAGCCTTCTTCAATCTAAGGAAAGCTCAACCGGTAGAGAGTTTAACAGATCCCCAACCAAAGGTTCAACCCTCTGCATGGCATCGGTTCTCCCCTTATATACCCGGGGGTTTACCACAGTGGCCGGAGGGTACTGCTGACGACGTGGGCACTACAGGGCTGCCCACGCCTTACATTTAATGCGCAGCACGGACTTTCGTGCCGGACGTCTCCTCGCTGCGCCTCAAAACTGCGACTCTGACACCTTTATGCCCGGCGGGTCCCGCGAACGGAGACTTACCGGGCTTCTTCTGACAGGGTTGGTGAGACACCCGCTCCTGGGCCCCGAGTGTCAGCGACCAAACCCGCGCACCGGAGCGTGCGGTGACGCGACCCCAAGGGGCAAAAAGGTTGACAGCGACAGGGGCGTGCGGTTGCAGCACGCCCGGTCGGTCAACAAACCTGTCAGCCGGGCCCACCACTCGGCAGGGGCGATAGCCAACGGGGCTTTCGCCTGAGCGGGTGGGGCCCGGCCTGACCGTCATCATGCCCTCACAGGGCTTAAGTTTTCTTGTCGAAATGACGGGCATTAAATGCTCCTGCCAGGGCTGAGGCTTGCTGGAGAAGCTAGCCGCTCGATGACGTGCCCAGAGGAGGGCCCCACGGGGGGACACGACAACCCCCGAGCGCTTCGGCCCCGAGCAGCTCCTTCACTGGGAGGGGCGCCAGCTGTCTCAGGCTGCCCTCGAGCGACCTCAAGCGCTCGGGAAGCACTCGTTGGAGGGCCGCTCGGGGCCCCTTATGAGGGGAGCTCCAGGAGGAGTGCTCGGGGGGACATCCCGAGCACTCCCCTGGGCCCCACACCACTCGGGACGCCGAGCGCTCGGGAAAGGGGCCCCGAGCGCTCCCTTGATTCCTGAGTCTTGGACTCTCGGGAGTCCAAAGCCTCTTCTGATCACTTGCGCGGATGCGATGCCCGAGGAAGGCCCCCGAGCACTTAGGCTTGACCGCCGGACCCACTTGACAGCCGGGGCGGGGCCTACACCGACCCGGCCGCCACGTGTCTCACTCCGCGGCATCTGATTGGCCTCCACCGGCGGTTCGGGGGACCCTGGGCCCCATCCCGCCGACAGCTACCAAGAAGGAATTGAAGCATGCCGTCACGCAATGGGCCATGTCCACACAGAGGATTTTCATCACTAACATATCTTCCTCGAGTAATTTAACCTTAACATGTACTGCTAATGGCTGTGAAAGCAAGGTGCACGCCCATGTGCCCAAGTATGAAGTGAATTGGGTCGTGACCAACGTCGTGCCGCACACTTACGTCAGAAGCAATGTCCTAGCACGCCACCCCAATCTGACATCCACTCTGATCGCAGAACTGATGTACAGCGAGATAGTGGAGAAGAAAGACATGGAAGCAAAGCACATACAAGTTGCAGTAAAGAGCAGGTACAAGTACGCAATCCCATATGGGTAGGTGTGGAGGGCTAAGCAGAAGGCCATGGAGATGCGCTTTGGCACTTTCTATGACTTGTATGACAACCTGCCCTGTCTGCTTTATACACTCCTCCTCCGGAACCCAGGGACATATGTTGACATACAGCACTCGGTGAACCCGCATTTTCCAGGCTATAAAGTGCTGGACCGAGCTTTCTTCTCTTTCGGTGCATGCATTGAAACTTTCAGGCATTGTCGTCCAGTGCTGTGCGTGGATGGGACATTTCTGACAAGCAAGTACAAGGGGCAGATCCTGACGGCGATTGGTGTGGACGGCAACAATCAGATCCTGCCATTGGTGATGACGTTCGTTGAGGGTGAGAACTTCTCAAGCTGGTTATGGTTCTTCAGGCAGCTTAAACATGGAGTAGTGAAGAATCGGGAGAACGTATGTGTTAGTCACGATAGACATGGACCAATCGGAGGCTGGTGGTCCAACTAGACAGTGCATGCATTGCTCAAGGTATGGGCATAGAATGAAATACTGTCCTGACTTACAGAAACAAGGCCAAGGGACACTGCAGGTGGCGCTAGCACATCGGCGCCTGGAAGCACAGCAGGAGAACGTTGAAATGCTATTTAAGAATTTGTACTTTCAATTTAGTTTGCTCCGTACTTGTTACATTTTTATTTGGTTTGTGTTGAATTAAAATTGTGTTTGTATTCCCATGAGTTTCTAATTTCTTGTTAGTTTGTAATTTCCTGTAAGTTTGTAATTCCTGTAAGAAATCTTAAGTTTGTAATTCTGCTAAGAATCCCTTCAGTTTGTAAGTCTGTAACTTTGCTATCCCTTCGTGTGAATCCGTAAGTTTCATATTTGTATGAATCCATTATTATCGCAGGTATGGCCACGTATCGTCTTCTGGACCGTACGGTTGACATACGACACTGGGGGAGGCTACTAGAGGAGGGCTAGAAGCTCCCCGTGCTCATCACTCGTACGCCTCAGGAGGATTGGATGATACATCCAGACTGGGTTGACAGGTGGGTCTCGTAGTTACGTACATTGTTCGAATTAATCTTTATTATATTACTTGACGCTAATTTTCATTGTTCTGTACTTGTTTCACAGGTTGTGGGGGGTCTCCCCTGGCACGGATGGTTAGGCTACTGCGCAGAGTGGAGGCTCGTGCCGCAAGATGACGATGATGAGGAGCCAAGAGAGTAGTACAATGAGCAGTCTCGTCGTTTTTGTTACGACCGGTCACTGATCACATGCTTAGTGGACCGTTGGAGGCCTGAGACCCACACACTACACTTTCCTTGGGAGGAGATGACGCCTACTCTGCTAGGACATCTCGTTCTTGCTGGGCCTACCGTTGGCTGGAGCCGCAGTTGGACTGTTGGAGCCTCTAGTAGGTTGGCACGAGGACATAGTGTTCCGTTTTGCAGGTGTTGCTCAGGGGGTCGGGGAGTTGGTCCGAGATGCAAACAGGGCCTATGTGGCGGTGGTTGCGCAACTTTCAGGTAACTCCGCTTGCCTTTATTATTCATTGCGAAACTTACTTTTCATTTTTATTACCTTTATGATGTCATTTTTTCCATGTAGATCGGCACGCTAGGTTACCCTGGTGTCGCGCTTACGGAGCAGCAGGTTGACCGTTGTCTAAAGGCGTACATCTTGTGGCTCTTCGACAAGGTGATGTTCACGTCCAATCACGTGAACACTGTGGACGTTCGCTACATCGAATAGCGCGGGAAATCGCGGACGCACGTTGCCGCGAGGACATAGTTCAGAGGACTTGGGGTTCAGTCGTCCTGGCCGCCACTTTGAGAGCCATGTGCAATGCTTGCAGCAGGCGCACCGAGAATTCGGCGGTACTGGGTTGCCCACTTTTGTTGTAGCTTTTGGTCGTATGAGCGATTCTCGATCGGATGGCCAGAGGTGCAGTTCGATGTACCGTACGGCGATAGGGAGTACCACGGGGACCTCATCGACATGCCTACCTTTGGGACACTCTAGACACGGAGACGGGTTAGTTTTATACTAAATATGGTTTCTCACAAAAATACTTAATTTTTTCTTCTTGTTAATTATTTTCCTTCCCGACAGGTACGATATGCTAGCGAACAAGTCAGGAACTGCTACCCAGCCTTCACATCGCAGTTCGATACGTTGCACCCTAGTCAGGTGATCTGGGAGCCGTACAGTGCCGAGGCATTGATGCGACGAGCGCCTGGCGGGATTTCAGCCTTGTGTACCAGAGACCTCGACTACTGGATGACGAAGGCTACCGTAGTGTTCGACGTCACTGTGGAGGTAACCGCTGTGCACCGAGTGATGCGTCAATTTGGTAAACGCCAGTTGTGTCCTCCCCAGCACCGCCCACGCTTCAGCCTCACATCCACAAGTAAGAGCATACAAGGTTTTATTGTTAGATAATAGTATTGTAATATCTTTTGCTCACTTCGTACGAATAATCATGAAATGTAGGTACAGCCGCAAGGGTGGAAACGAGATCGCAACAACTTGGGCATGAAACCTTGCGCCGTTTGTCGAACAGTGGACGACGGGAAGCACAGATCTCTGGCACGAGGACACGGCCTTCGACCCAGCCGAGTACGATGCGTACCTCCGGTGGTACCACTCCGGTACGAGGTTATTCTACGTACCGCGTGCCGACCGAGATGAGATGCAGCAGAGCCGCATGTCGGATCACTACCCGACTGCTTCTGTTGTTGGGGTGAGGCACCACGTAGTAAGTACCATGATTTTGTTTGTTCGCTATGAAATATCTGAAACACAAGTACGTAGCAAGTAATAATTCTTTTCGTATTTGCAGGCGCAGATGACACTTGAGGCTCAAGAGGAGGTTGCCGCACTTATTAACCGACTTGACATGGGGATTCAGATCAGTCCATCCGAGCATCGATCCGCGTGGGAGCGTCTCAACGGCAAGCTCCAGAAGATCTTCGAGACTTTGACCTGTGCGCGCGCTTCAGACGTCGTGGCTGGACGGTCTAGTCGTCGTGCACACCGTGCCCCACGGCACTCCTCGTCATCGTGGCAGCAGCAGTCACAGCCTGGCTCGTCGTGGCAGCATCAGCCGCAGCCGCAAGTCCAGCCACCTTCTCCTCACCCGACGCAGGCGGGTGGCTCGTCGTGGCATCACCAGCCACAGTCCACACCCCTGCCAGCACCACCTCTCCCAACGCAGGCGGGTGGCTCGTCGTGGCATCACCAACCATAGTCCACACCCCCGCCAGTACCACCTCTCCCGACGCAGGCGGGTGGCTCGTCGTGGCATCACCAGCCACAGTGGACATCCCAGCTAGCACCACCTTTCCCGACGCAGGCGGGTGGCTCGTACTGGTACAATCCCCAATTTCGTGATGGTCCACATTATAGGTAAAGCCGTATTACTAATATGGTCTTACTATTTTCTTGTGTTATATTACTAAATACAATTGTTTACTTTAGGTGAGACGGTTCCCTGTTTTGGCGTTTACGGGTTCACCAGATACTGTTGACTACAGTGACATGTGGAACCAAGCGGACGCTTTCAGGGGTTGTTTCTCACTTCCTGGCGTTTCAGACTCCACCGCCACCACCCACGCAGGTCACACAGTCACCGCCTCGTCAGCCGGATGAGCCGATTTACGGCAGGGTCACCGTCAGCCACAGCTGGCACAGCCCTTGACACTGTTCGGTCCTTGTAAGAGACCACATCGACGTACTCGTAGAGCCGCCGCACCCGCCGCACCACAGGGAGGCCCAGGAGGACCTAACCAGGGAGACGAGCAGGACTAGTTTTTTTTAGCCGTATATTTGCACCATTTTCTTTTGCATTTTGACTATCTTTAGTTCTACCAAATTACATGGAACACTTTGTTTATTTCTTGAAAATCTAGAGTTCGAAACATCGTCAGCACTATACATAGCATGACAACACGGTACGATAACATTCGCATACAGCCGAACAACCTAATAGAACATTGAAATAACTACTCAGGACATTTCGGATATTTTTCCCTTTCCTCATACGACGAGCGTGAGCTTCCCCTCCTTCCTCCTTCACGCGACGCACCATCTCGCGCTTCCTCGCCCTTTCGGCCTCACGTGCCTCCACAGCTTGACGTTCCGCCTCCTCCTTTTCTTTGCATTGCGTCTCCTGCCAACGCTTTCTCTTCTCTCCTCCTCCTCTTCATCATGCATGCGTTGCAGAAGCCAATCTCGACTACAGTCAACCTTCCACATGAGTTCTTCCTCAGCCTCTTTCGATTGGGTAATGTCCAGCCACTGTATGTAGTCACATATAGTAGGTGGAGACTGCAAGCAAACAACTGTTACCATAGTATTGCATCATGTTACAAATGCGGGTATGTGCGAGTTTTAACCTTTCACGCCGTCTGAACGTGCCAAACTTCGGTGGTTCTTCGTCGTAGTTAGCACACATGAAGAATCTTCTCCATACGTGTACGAGAACTCTTGCGACTTCATCAGTCTGCACGGATCTTGGCACCAGCAAAGGGGAACTTCGACACCTGTGGGCACGTCGGCATACATCTTCTCCTTCGGCATCTCGTCAGCACCAGATGAAGCCATTCCTACCATTTTGCAATGCGGGCATAGTTACTATTTCCAGCAAACTAAACACAAAAATAACGTAGTTATTTACCTCACACGCGCCCCGCTGCCGAGATCTCTCTTCCGCCTGACCTCCCAAACTCTAATGTCACTTCCGACAGCTTCTTTCTTCTCACCTCGCTCCCGAACCCTAACCCCTCTCCTCTATATCGATTTCTGAATTCGTGGATGGGTGGGAGGCAGAGACTGGTAGAGGGTGAATAAATAGGGCAAAAGGGGCGCTGGCAGGCGGAATTAAAGGCCTGTCGTCCGACCGTCGGACGACTGCGCCCTTGTCGTCCAACCGTCAGACGATAGGTGCCCACATCGCGTCCCGTCAGCCCTTTTGGCGCGAAATCGTTGCCGCGGCGGACGACAGGGCCTTGTCGGCCAACGGTCAGCCGACAAGCCCCTTGTCAGCTGGCGGTCCAGCGACAAGCCCCTTGTCAGCTAACCGTGGGCCGACAGGGTGGTATTTTTGTAATTCCTGGAGCTAGACGTATAAATCTCGAAATTATGGTTTTAAAAATAATATTCATAAAAAATTTCCTCAATTCACATTTATGTCATTTTTTCTTAGCCTACCCCTCCTTAATTGCTATGGTCAGTGGGCTCCTTTTCCATGTTTACATGTCTTGGGAGTATTTACTGCACAAGGGGCAAAGGTAACAGTGTTATTTAGTATATTAACTAACTCTTCCTTAATTCTTGTGCCTAAATCTAAAACTATTTATATTAGGCCCCTCCCAATGCATAGGTGCTTAGATGAGATGCTAAGTGCATGAAAGAGCTTAGCAACTAAACTCCCCAATACATAGGTGCTTAGCCTTTTGTAGCTAAGCTTCCTTCATTTAATTGTTTAGCAACTAAACTCCTCAATACATAGATGCCACATAGGTGTTTTGCATAGGTCCGCGCGCTTAGCATCATTTCTTCCTGGAGACACCAAAACTATCTCTCTCCTTCTTAATTACCCCGCCACATCATCTTCTTTCCTATGTGGCATGTCTTAGCACCAGTCCAAGTTGGAGCATTGGGAGAGGCCTTATGAATCAAAGGGAGTACAATAGTGTTGTCTCTTAAATTAACTTCACATGAAGAGTCAACATTAAATACAATGGCATACAAAAGCATTTTGGTTGACTCTAAATGCTCCATTTTATTTAAGAGTATGACTCTTCACGAAGAGTCAGTTTAGTTCTCTCTTCTCCTCCTCTCTCCTCCGTATCAACAATTATCATATATGGCATGACGAAGAGTCAGCTGATCTCATATCATTGTAAACGCTCTAATAAGAAAAAAAAATGTTTGCTTGTGAAGTAAAGATAAAATATTTGTATAGTTGAAATAGATTTAAGAGAAAATGCAACGGGTTTCACTAGATTTGGATACTACGTTTTCTTTTATCATTAACGCGATACCATTTTATATCTGCCAAACCATATACCCCACTAGGCCACTGCACGGTCTATTATGCTAATGCGCGTAATTTGAAGTGCTAAACACACACAGCTGTTGAGTACGTCGCCAAGGATGGAAGTGACGCAGGATTGACCAGCCCAGCGTGCGGTCATGCGGTGAAGGATGCGGAGACACGTGCATGGCTAATGGCGATAATTCACCCACTCACGCCTGCCAAAGTACAACCACGGCAAGCGTTTGACGATAACAAAGGGTGCATGCATGATGAGATGATCATCGTCAAAAAGTCACCCGTAATCCACCGGTATGCGAACGGTTCTTGCCTACTGGGTGGGCATAGAATCTGGTTTCTTACTGGAGACGGAAGCTTGGTTTACGAAGTCTACACGCATAATCCAAGAGTTTTGAGAGAAGGATGCTATACTATTCAACATGGAGACGCAATTTCATCGAAAAGGTTCACAAGTGTGGAGTTAGATAATAGTATATCGCTTTGGATGTTTTCAGCGAACTTTCGGCGTTGGATACAGCAAAATACAGGCAGCATTACGGGTGTGCTACTAAAGATAAACCATACAGGACGCGTAGTTCCAAAAATAGCACTGAGGTAAACAAAAGGAGAACAGTAAAACTGACACGCTTGCTCCAAGCCAGAATAATCGATCAACCAGCTAAGCCGCCCAGCACGCGCAACAACACGCATTTGTTTTGCTCCAGCAACCGTCCAGCACGGCACGTTCCCCGACGCAAGTTTTATTGAGCGCCCCTGCGAAAGTCTGAACAGAACGAGTGTCCTGTGCCGTGCAGTCGAGTGATCCGCGCCGTCGCAATCCCATTTCCACTTCAGAGAGAGCCGAGCCGCAGCACTCCCCTCCCCATCGGATCCCCTACCCGGCGACGCGATTCCCATCTCTATCTGTTGCGTTCCATTCCGCTTTCTCCTCCGCCGCGCGGCCACCCACAAAACCTCCCCAACGCCCGCCCAACCCCCGGAACAAAACCCGGCAGCAAATACCCCAACTCCTCGAGCCCCATTCCGCAAGATTCGCACGGGAGTTTTTAGGGTTTTTCCGCCGAAACCCCCCACGCAGACGCAGCCTCACCTTAGGCTTCGGCCGAACCCCCAAAGCAGAACAAACGGCAGCGGTACCCATTCGTGTCTCTCGCCTCTGCTCCGTCTCCTCCTCCTCCCCTCTCTCTCTCTCTCTCTCTCTGCCGCCGCCGCGATGCGGTCGCGGCCGCCGCCGCCGTGGTGGGCGCTGGTCCGCGTCGTCCTCGCGCTCTCCCTCCTCGCGGCGTGGGGGGCGGAGGCCGACCTGGCGGGCGACGGGCGGGCACTGCTTGCCTTCCGCGCTGCCGTGGGGCGGCACCTCGGGTGGAACGTCACCGACCTCGGGAGCGTTTGCTCGTGGACGGGTGTCACCTGCGAGGGCGGCCGAGTGGCCGTGCTGCGGCTGCCTGGGGCGGCGCTGGCGGGGGATGTGCCGGCGGGGTCGCTGGGGAACCTGACGGCGCTCCACACACTCAGCCTCCGCTTCAACGCGCTCAGCGGCTCGCTGCCGGGCGACCTCGCCTCCGCTGGCGCGCTCCGCAGCGTCTTCCTCAACGGAAACAGGCTGTCCGGGGACTTCCCGCCGGCGATTCTGGCGCTCCCGGGCCTCGTCCACCTCGCGCTCGGTGGGAACGACCTGTCGGGGACCATCCCGCCGGCGCTCGGCAACCTCACGCGCCTCAAGGTTCTGCTTCTCGAGAGTAACCGCTTCGTGGGCCAGATTCCGGAGCTTACGCTGCCGCAGCTGCAGCAGTTCAATGTGTCGTTCAACAAATTGAACGGATCCATCCCCGCCACGCTCCGGTCCATGCCGCGCTCGGCGTTCCTGGGGACGGGGTTGTGCGGTGGGCCCTTGGGGCCTTGCCCTGGTGAGGCCTCCCCTTCCCCAGCTCCGGCGGGTAAGCCCTCTTCGCCGACGCCGGCGAGCAACGGCGGAAATGGGGTAGGAAGTGGCAAGAAGAGCAAAAAGCTATCTGGCGGCGCCATTGCCGGAATCGCCATAGGCTCCGTCTTGGGAGCCGCGCTTCTCCTGTTCCTTCTCATTTGCCTCTGTCGCAGGTCGGGGCGCACCAAGACGCGGGCTCTGGAGATGCCGCCTCCATCTCCAACGTCTGCTGTTGCTCCCGGCGGCCGGAAACCTCCCGAGTTAACCAGCGGCGCGGCCGTTGCGCCTATGGCCACCGTGGGCCATCCTCATGCCCCCCTCAGCCAGTCAACGTCAGGGAAGAAGCTGGTTTTCTTCGGGTCAGCGGCTGCCGTGGCACCGTTCGACTTGGAAGATCTGCTGCGCGCGTCAGCTGAGGTTCTTGGGAAAGGTGCTATCGGGACGACGTACAAGGCTGTGCTTGAATCTGGTGCAACCGTGGCGGTGAAGCGGCTCAAGGATGTGACTCTGTCTGAACCGGAGTTCCGTGACCGCATTGCTGACATTGGCGAGCTTCAGCACGAGTTCATCGTGCCGCTCCGTGCTTATTACTACAGCAAAGATGAGAAGTTGCTTGTATACGACTTCATGCCCATGGGGAGCCTCTCTGCACTCCTGCACGGTGAGAATTTCACATGTCTGCTTCTTTGCAGTTCTGTATAGTCATACTCTCTGATCATGATATTACTGTTATGGATATGGTGTGCTTGTGCTTGTGAGTATCAGTTTTTGCATTATCCTTGGGTGGTGATGTTAGAGTGGTACTTGATCTTCTCGCACCGGTTTGAGATTACAGTTGTTGGGGGGCAATTGTTTTGTGTCTATTACCTTTTTTATGGCTTTAATATGACATCTACTGGTTGTGGAGCACAGAATATGAGTGCTGATGTTTGTGATTAGAATACTTGTATTGTAGCGAATTGCCTCCTTCCTGGTTAAGGGTTTCCAATCGGCTCTTAATTTTCAAAAGTTCAACAAAATAGTTGATTATTTTCGTAGTCCTATATTCCTACTTCAAGTGCGGTTAGGTCTCTTCTGCTTTGTTTCTTTATTTTGCAGTACAATCTCTGGTAGCTGTTGTAGTTGGTGGGGGCAGTAGATGTTTTATTGATCAGGGGGTTGTATTCGATCTCGTAATATCATGTCCGGAGCCATGAACAATGTCCGTATCTTGATTGTGTCACTTGACCATCACACTGGAGGTGCCTAAAACTCTAATCTCACATGATGTTTATCATTTTTGTTAAACAGGAAACAGAGGCTCTGGCCGTACACCACTTCACTGGGAGACAAGATCAAGCATTGCCCTAGCTGCAGCCCGTGGCATCGAGTACATCCACTCCACGAGCTCATTGGCTTCCCACGGCAACATCAAGTCATCCAATATCCTCCTGGCCAAGACATATCAAGCACGTGTGTCAGACAATGGCCTTGCTACTCTTGTTGGTCCATCATCTGCATCATCTCGCGCCACTGGTTACCGTGCCCCAGAGGTTACTGATCCTCGGAGGGTATCCCAGAAGGCAGACGTGTACAGCTTTGGTGTTCTCTTGCTCGAGCTGCTCACAGGAAAGGCCCCCAGTCAGGCTGCTCTTAATGATGAGGGTGTTGACCTGCCTAGGTGGGTGCAGTCTGTTGTACGCTCAGAGTGGACTTCAGAGGTGTTTGATATGGAGCTCCTCCGACATCAGAATGTTGAGGAGCAGATGGTTCAGCTTCTACAGCTTGCTATCGACTGTGTTGCACAAGTCCCAGATGCCCGGCCGACAATGGCACATGTTGTTGTGCGGATTGATGAGATCAAGAGGTCAAGTGAAATCGCTGGGGGAAATGATCAACAGCAGAATGCGTTAAATGTAGAAGGCGATGGTCAATCTACCAAGGCTGAATCGATCGAGGGGCCCACTCATTTCGCACATTAATCTTGAATGACTTGAGAGAGGAATTGGCTAACTGATGTAGCCACATTCGGTTCATGGATTTGATGAATCTTATCTTCGATTGAGTCGGTTGTTTTTCATCTCTTTTTAGCAAATATTGAATTCGGCGTCTCCGTGTTAACCTGATTGTTGGTCGATAATTCGTGGTGTTTAGGGAACTGTGTGATTGCTTAATTGCTCTGGTTGTTCTAGCTGATTAGGTCGGTTTTAGCTATCCATGTAATTACTCAACCCAATCTATTTGTTTGGATTTCCTTAGCGGAATCATTCATGAGTTTGCACTCTGATGTCTGGTGGAGTTGTTGCCGACAGGCATGACCAATGTGATCGTGTGGGTCATGCTCTTTGGATGGTTTGGTGATCTGTAAGCTACGTCTTCTGTGGCATCTGATTGATGGGCTTCAGTTCTTGAAAGCCACGTTCTCTTGATCCGGTTGCACGGCTTTTACTTTTGGTGATATTGTTTTGGATTGGAGCAGAACCAGGGAAATTGACTGGACTTGCTTGATGCGAATAATAATTTGCCTATTGCTGATCATTACATCTCATTGTTCATTAATAGATGCGAGGTACGTATGGTGGGGCCGAGAAAGAAAGAAAACAGAGAGGAGCGTGCTGCTTGCCTTGGGGATTCGAAATTTCGAATTGGGCTGGCTTTAGCTGCTCAAAGCAGCCAATAAATATCGGTAGCTCAATTGCATAATTGAATTCGTGTTCTGAAACTGTAAATACACATTGGCATGCTCTGAAAAGAAAAATAGCCACCCAAAATCGATATCGATAGCCACAGTTCTGCGTCACGAGGATTGCTATAGCTGTTTGGATGATCAAGTGCCTTGTAGCAGGTACCATTATTTTTAGGTATTGGTAGATCGCAGGTGCTCAACAAACTAGCCCGATTCCGTAGACACCACAGCGCCACGACTCTACGAGCGTACGTGTTTGAGTTGTGCACGAAACTTAGCCCGGTGCTCCGTTTCAATGGCAAGCCACCTACATTTCTGTCGTGCCCGGCCGCGGAGAGCGCGCGGAGATCGACTCCAGATCTGAAAGGAAAGCCGAATCGGAGGTAAACGACGACGGCGCTTCACATCCCGGGGGGACGCGAGGCTTTCATCAACATCTTCTCCACGGGGTGGGGGTCCTGTCCGAGCGTGTCTCCCGCGCGACCAGCTCTAACACCTTGGAATTGGATGCAGTACTTGGTGAGATTCGAAAGGAGGAACATGCTAGCGGGTGTGAATTTTTGGGGGGGAAATTTGAGGGTGGATTCGTGGCCTCGGTTTGATTGGGCGTCATAATTCCCGTCGAGAGATGATGGAGCGTAGCAGTCGCCACGCAGCGTCGTCACATGAAATCGGTTACATCGAGGTAGGGCCTGTTTGATTGGCGTGGGTAGCACCACTACCGTAAGCTAGTTTGTGCCCTCGTTCAAAAATGGGCACAGCTCTGTTTGGAAAGCAAGAATTTCATTGTGGTTATGTACGAATTACGTAGATGATGGTCAAATTTCAGCGAGAATCGTTGTTTCCTCCGTGTTTTAAACAAGGCTTGAGTGATGTTATAAAACATACAAACCGCGCCGGTTTTCCTATGGTCCTAACTGTACTCTAGGTTCTTCAAATTGTAGGTGTTAGAGAGGTAGAGTTCGCGCCGCGGACTCGAAACGACGGCAACCTCACAGGTTCAGCGTGATGTCCTTCAGTTTGACATCGGGAAGGCCTGCAAAGCATTGCAAACGCAGGGGTCATAATCTTTTTTTTTGAGAGCATTGGAAACGCAGGGGTCATAATCTGACCAAATGCTTCAAATTTTCAGGTCAAGGGCCGTAATTTTGATATCTTTGTTTCGTTGTCCATATTGACAACTACATCAAGAACATTCCAGCAGAGTAGAAAACTATTATTTTGACACTTGACTTCACAAAAAAAATCTGAAAAGGTGGAGAAATTCCTCTTGTATTGACAAACATGCCTTAGAAAATACTAACGGAAACTTTTTTTTTATAAAGGAAGAAATTATATGCCTTAGAAAATACTAACGGAAACATATCAACATCTTCTAGAATTCCTCCTCACAAGAGAAAAGGTGTAAACAAGGAATCTCTTGCCATTTGGTATTTGCCAACACATGTTAACCTCAGTCCATGTACACACCATCTTACTTATCTCCGGGTCACAGTCATGTTAGAACATAGAAGCTTCAAAATTGACCAAAGGGAAGAACAGAGAAGTATGTCAAGAAAAGCACCTGATCATGAGAGATGACAGTGGGGTCCTTGAGATCTATGTGGTTTTCCTGTCCACAGGCCACCGAAACTGTGAGGTTGTTGCCGCCCAAAAGGGACGCTCGTAGGAAAAGCTGAGAGTGACACTGCCTGCCTTTTCCAGCATGCCACATTAGCCTGTGCCGAAGTCTCGAATGTGCTCTCACTCACAAAACGATTAGTGTGCAGCTCTCGTATAGAATAGCTGATGACTTTCGGTTTGGATGGGATGTTCAGTGCCTTCTGGAAGAAAAAAAGATGCAATGCTACTCTGAAGATCTTCAAGTTAGTACTCACTTTCAGTGCTTTGCACATCCCAGACTTCTCACTGTTCACTTGTCAGCCAGTGGTCCCTACTGGACTTGGACTCGATCTGATCAGCAGTTCAGCATTGCAGTTTTCTGGCCACTTAAAAAGGATTACGAGACATTGATTGATACTCATATAGTCATATGCAAGAGACAGCTTCTATTACTAGGGGAAGCTAGCTGCATCAGGCAATCCAGTCATGATGAGATGGCAGGATACGGTGTGTCCATCGTCAGCTTTGCAGATCGCAGTGCAGATGAGTAGGAAGCGACGGTGGTGAGGGCGCATCTTGCTTTCGTTCGCTTGCGGTGTAGGATTTGCCGCTTCGGTACACACGGCGGCATGTCCACTCGCCTTCGTTTTTCTTCTAGAAAACGGTTCTCTCGCCTTTCGGGACGCTTTTGAACGGCCCGTCCTTTCTTTCTCCTCTCGTTTCTTCCTCTCGTCTCCCTTCGCTTTCAGGATGAGAGAACTCGCTCAAGGCGAAATGTCAAATAATCGCTAAATCAACACCGTCAACCTTAAGACAAGTTTATTAGGAACTTTATGATGTGTATTTAATGAGAGTGGAGTTTATACATACAAGATGGATGCTTAAGTTTAGAGTTTAGATACTTCATATATGTGTATCATGTTAGAACATGTGCACCTACATAAATCATACAACAATAATATTTTCTGTTATACAATTCTAGTGTCGTCTCTTCAATACACTTGTGTTAAATTGAAAATATACTTTTCATGGAAATTATGTTAGTTTTTATATTTTAGTTTGAGACATTGTAAAAAGCCTTTTGCTAAACTGAATTTCTTTCTAAATCTATAAAGTAAAGAAAAGAAAGAATAACAAACCTCAACATATTAATTTGTGGTACTTAGATATTTTGTGATGTGTTTATATGTGCCATATCTATTTTAGTGTCTTTAAATATCTTGGTAAGGCGTTCTAGCTTTAGATATCTTAATACTCCCTCCAATTCACAATACAGTGCACCCTGGAAAATTTCTTAAATTTCAAATTAGAGTGTATCCTGAGGGATGAGGAAAATACCAGAAAACCAAGTCACAAGGTTGTGCCACGTTGCAGCAATAACGAAAAAGCGCATTGATCCTGCTAGTACTAATGCTGGACTAATTGGCGGTAAAGTGTTGCTGCTAATGGTTTTTTGAGTTGAATTGTTGCATGTTGTCATTAATATTAATTGGGTATGCAAACAGCTGGGATGGCAAACAACGGAATCCAACCCTGTGAATTAATGCAGCTTGTTTATCTATTGTGTCATTAAATGCTACAAAAATGGTCTGATTTCAGTCTGAGTGCGTTGTATTGTGAATTGAGGGAGTAGAGTTTTAGAGTATGATTGTCTAGTTTAGGTGTTAAAAATAGATTCTAGAGTTAATTATGAGGTGTCGACAAGTGGTCTATCCTCAACACTCTCTCCTGCCCTCACTCGTTGGCACTGTACCTTCTTTTGTTTAGGTCAAATCTGTCCTTTGGTTGGGGGTGCGAAACATTTTTTTCCTTTGTTTTATACTTGGGTATGATGCAGGTAAGTACATCACAACTCTAGGGATAAATTGTGAAGGCCCCAGAGAGAGAGTCGAGAAGGAATATATGGAACAATTCTCATATTTTGTGGTGAGAGAAATTGGCTTATCGGAAAGCACATTTGCTCATTTTATTGTTTGATTGGGCTTTAGCTTTTAAGCCATAAAAGCCAGCTTTTAAAAGCCTGACCAAACATAAGACAGGTGGAAAAAGTGGATGGGGACGGAAACCTCATGAACGGCACTGATGCGGTTGGACTGTTTGGAGTTTGGACGGCACAGCGCATCGGACGACAGCCAGCAAGCGGTGGAGAGAGGGCAGGACGGGAAAGGGAAAGAAGCGCGTCCGGTACTGTAGATAGCTATAGTAGAAATCCATCCCAGAAACATAAATAAGGATCGATTCAGGTTGCTAGTTTAGTACTTCACTGATCATCTTCGTATGGCACGAATTAGCTGATGAAATCATTGTATATGAGCTAAAAAGATGAATCTCGAATAACGGCGGTATACAAGCTAAATCAGGCCTCAGAAATCAGAGCATAGAAAAAGGCTGGACCGGCTACTTAAATGAAAGGATTTCGTACTGCCTGACTGATGCAATTGATTTCGTACTGCCTGACTGATGCAATTGCTTGTTCCCATAAAAGAGAGCTGATCTTCTTTGCTGATTCTCTCTGTTCACCTTCAGTGAGCTACTGAGCTGACGAAGCTCTTCTCTGATGGTATCACGAAACAACTGTAACCGATCCAGTGAAAGAACAAATGCAACTGTCATTTTCTGTGTGATATACGACAAGTATGTGTTCACCCTGTAAAAGATTGGAGCCCGGTGTAGAAATCCCAGTGTATGGATATCTCGAAGGAAGCGTTTTGAACGAATGGTTTGTAGCTGTATGCACAATAGCTACTGTATTGTTCGTCATGAAGTCCAAGAAACTGATGCAGAGTTCACAAGTTGATCCAGATTGCAACTGACAAGCAGGTAATGCTACAGACGCCTTTCTGAAACAACAGGCACATGGCTCGCGATCCTGCTGAATGAGAGGTGAAGGGCAGCACCACTGCGCAGACAAATTAACAAAGTTATCGGAATTTTATTGCGACGGCAGTACAGTTTCAATCGAATGTAGCAGCTGCCAAATTACAGGATTTCCTTGGGTTTTCTCAGCTTCTGCATCTGATACTACTCAGTTTAATAAATACTGTACATTGCAATGCGCGTCATCTCTTACATAATGGTACATCTAAGCGCTAGCCCTTTCTGCTCTAACCTGTGGTCATCGTTACCTGCAGAAAATCCAGGTATGTTTAGAATCGCCAGCAATGAACAGACAACAACATTACCAACACGGAAGAAATATGAAGCTAATTAATCTGTAACTTCGACCTGCATATCTTCATATAAAAATTATAATGATTACAGCAAACAATAAAGATCACTGGTGGGAATTCTGGCATGTGGCTTCTAGCAAAAGCATGCAATAGAAACTATGTCGGCTGCTGGAGATTAAAAACTTCTCGCAGTGGTTGTGTCTCAACAGGTTACTCTTGGCAAAAATTTCTGGGTGTCAAGATCGATTCCTCCAAGTAAATCTCAGCTACTGAAGCAATGAAATGGACAATACCTTCATGAGGCTGGTGGAGCCTGCGATTCTGAGGGGCTGACATCTCCTTCTTTAAGCTGATCAAGATGTCCTCCATTGTATGCTCCCTTTGCCAGTTTCCAAGCATGGGAAAACGGCTTGGTTCAACCTAGAAGAGTAGCTCGTTATAAGTATTAACACAAACACAAACATCATTCAACAACAAGTTCAGCAGAATGTTCTCTTTTTCTCACAAGTACCATTCCAGTTTCTTGATTGACACAAGTCATATTGATTCGAGCCTGGAATCGGACAGTAGGCGGTTTATCCGGATAATCTGTATCACAGAATAGCTCCAATTGATAGATTCGTCCCTCGTGAACAGTCTGGATGACAAAATAAATGCAATGTTTCAGTTTGTTTGAGCATACGGAAGCAAACGCAGTTAATATCTACTAATGGGTTCTTCTATAGCGTACATTGGGCGGACCAATAATAGTTCCCGTCCAGGAGCGCATATATATGTCGTCAGCATCATCCATCCCATAGCTCACCGTTCCATCACCAATGCCCTTCTCACCTCGCTCAAGCTCTTCTAGCAGTCTAAAGTTTCTGGGAACTGCAGATAACAGTCAGTATAACAGAGCATGCAATAAATTATTATAAGCAGCTCATTCAAGCAGCGGTAAACATGACAGGTTGGTTCCATCCCAGCTGGCCACAAGCAGCACAACAAACATAACAGGTTGGTGGGAATTGACATGAAAAGGAGTGCTGAAGCCAAGTAGGAAGGAACTTGATGCGGTGATCATATAGTTGGAATTTAGTGAAGGGGCGAAACCAAAGAATTCTTATCAACAATGCCTGCGTGTTAGGCAGTGTTTTATTGCATGAAAGAAGATTGCGTACTTAGGCAGAGGGCCCTTGAGCATTAATTGTTTTCCTTCGATCTGTTGTTCTCAGTGTTTTAGAAGTTTCGTTATCATTTGTGCTACGACCCAAGCTCTGTTTGGGTTTTAATAAGAAACACAAGAAAGCAATAAGAGACAGTCATTAAAAGGACTAATAAGCAGGCAAAGCTTAACTGATTTTGGGATTGGGCACCACCGGGGCAAGCGCCTTTGGTACATTGGTTAGGAGTTTTAAACGATGATTCATGTTTCTATGCGTGGAAAGAAATGACAAATGTACGCTTCATCCAATATAATTCTTAGGAGCAATGTTTACACTTTCTTTGCTTCATAATTTGTAAAGCATACTTTATCCTGTGTACAGAAGCATTTTCCTTAGTTTATTTCTGGCTGCTCATGGCATGCTGGTCACAGACGACTAATGCCAGTGGATTACAGAAATAAATATCTCATCATTCTTGTCTTTTAATACCATAGTTTAGCTGCACATATAAATCTAGAATCGCAATATTGTTCTATCCAAAAGGCCCTAAGAGTGGGTTTTGATTCTAAATACTGGGTAGCACTAAAGTATTAATGGGAGATCTTGATAGAGAAAATGACATGTAAGAATACTAGTCATAAGTGCCCAAATCAAAGAAATGGTTCGGATATCAGGAAGTTGCCATAAAAAATCAATCTTAGTTTATGAATCATAATATTAAACTAATCCACGTGCAACAATTCACAAGAAAAGATAATCGTAACTACCCAACAAATCCAGCTGGTCCCCCTATATTCATACTACTCCATCCATCTAAAACTGCGACGATTATTGATGAAATCATCAATTCCTGGCTTAGGCATAACGGAGCAAACCTCTGAAACAAAAAATTGGTGAACTCGGCCTCACCAACAGCTCTAGACGGTTGCTCAGACCAATCTCTAGTTCATCAACCTGATAACTCGATCGAAATTACCCCAAAATTCCACCTTTGCACTACAACCCCATCATGAAACGATGCTAATATCTAAGAAACCCACCTTTGCTCAAGAATTTCTTGACCGAATGTCCCTGAAAACCATCACTTGGCACAACAATTGCTGAAGTCTGAGGACAAACTGCACGGAGCATCATTCAGAAGGAATGCCGAATTGGAGTTCACCAGCAACCCCCGCCCTCAGACCACCAGACCCCGAGCCTAATCCAGTAATCCCTCCGCTCACTCCCACAATTACCTGAAGCGCCCCCGAAATCCCACCAAGAATCTAAGAACCCCTGACTTCTCGGCGACAAAGATCTCCCACCTTACCACCCGAATCCGCAGCAACAGGAAGAACGAAATGGTGAACAGGGAGGGACTCACCGACGACCCCGGCAGATCCTTCGGACCCCATGGCGAACGCCTCTTCCTCCTCCAGCTGCAACTGCTGCCCTGCCCGGCCCTTGAGATTCTTGAGCTGAGCTAGACGTGGTGGTGACTGAGCTGCGAGGACAACGAATATCCGAAGCCCCGCGTGAAGGTCTCTTGGTTCTGGGGAGAAAGGAAGAGAGAGAAATAAAACTGCTCCAGAAATACAGCTGGACAGGGGTCCAGGGCAGCACGAAAGGGGGTTGGTAGTGACGTGGGGAGACCGAGAGGATAGTTTCTGAAGAACGAGAGAAGAAAATTTGGCTGCCGGCGTCTTCAATTCTCTATAACTCGCCAAACTTCTAAAGGTTTCTTGCCACGTTAGGCTGTGTCTGGACGCAAAATATTTTATAAATCGCTGTATTCTAAAACTACAGTATTATAACTTGTAGGCATAAAATACACAGTTTCTAAATACTACAGTATTTTATATTATTGACAAAACCGTGTAGAAGTATTTAAAACTGTAGTTTTATTAAGAAACCGTGGTATCTTCAAAATACTGAAAACATCCCAAGAAGATCTTAGCACATCCACCTACAATAAAATGTAGAGTTAATTATGTTGCGAGTCACCGAATTTATCATGTCAATTCATATATGTAAGGTACCGAACTAACGAGCTACATGGCCTGGACCGTACAGCTTTGCATTTTTTTCTCTAGAGTGGAATGTTGCGCCACACCAAAAGAGAAAGTTGCTCCGATTACTTACGGATGGAACTGTATTGAGGGTTTCATCCTCACACGAATGTTTCATGACGTGGCATACTCCTCGCTTCTAAGTACTTTTTAAGTAGACTTTTGCATTGGAGAATAGCCGGAGAGCAGAAACCTGCGAGAACCCGTAGAACTCAAGAATGTGATTTGTTCTCTAGTCTTTGCTGGGCCGAATGTCTAAATACAGGAACAGAAGATTAACATATGGTGTATCTTGTGTTTGTTTGGTTTTATTTTTTTCATTTCCCCTCCTTAATTAGTACAATTGTAAGGAGGTTTGTTCTCGTAAAGATATGCCAATGGTTGACGGGCTCCTGTAATTTACGGGCGACCGTCCCGAACGGTCAATTCCGACAGTTACAGTAAATCTGTCGGAACGGCCAGGTTTCAACTACAACATAGTCAAGTTTCAACTACAACACGATCAGGTTTCACCTACAACATAATCAATTTCCAACCCTGGAAATACCAGCTGTCAACCACAAATAATTAGAGCTGGGACTTGGGCCGGGCCATGCCAGCACGACCCGAGGCCAGACGGCCCGGCCAGCCCGTCGTGCCGTGCCGGCCCGGCCCAGATGTCTACTGACTGCGCCGAAGCCCAGCCCGCAGCACGTCGGGCCGTCATCGGGCCGTGCCGGGTCGGGTCGGGCCTGAACTATATGGGCTGCAGATCAGGTCTGGCCCATCCGTTGTGCCGGGCCGGGCCGCCCGTCATGCCTTTTTCTCTGGCCCGGTCCGGCCCGGACTTCGGGCCGTTCCAACCCGGCCCTCATTTTTTCGGGCTGTGCTCGGGCCGGCCCAGGTAAGCACGGCCCAACGTCCCAGCTATACAAATAATCAACATTAAATCAGCTGTCGGAATTGACCGTGCCCACGGTCAACCGCCCATTATGATTTTCGATGGTTGACTCTAGACAGGTTCAAGAGGAAGGAAGAAAGGATATGAGACCATGGTCTAGTAAACTAAAAGCACAGCAACTAGAGAATAACCTGCCCACACGTTAAGCGTCCTCTCTTTTTGCACTCAAATCCTACACCAAACATGCAAGGGTGCTGAGATTTTTTTTGTATGCCTTTCAGACAATAGTGCCCGTGTTAGTCGTACTTTGTCCAGTTCTTTCGTTTTCAAGGTTGGCGATCGGTCATCATTGGGTACATATGCCTGTTGCCATTCAATTCCTTCGCGAAATCCTCATGATTCTGGATGTTTTCAATTGGATATGTAGTCCCCACAAAAAGATGCGAAAGGACTACTGGTATAGGTGCTTAATGCAGGGAGAATCAAGTCTACCCAACCAAATATTAGCTAGAAATTTTTTTGATCAAGTCCATGATTTGGCCAATGTTGACAAAAAAAATAAACTAGAGTGAACTAAGAGGTATTAGCATATCAATATTTTAGTAACCATCCAAATGACCAAAGTATTGGTAGGGTAGACTTTAGCACAAACAGAACATACCCTAAGAACCAATGGATGACCTAACATGTACCTTAGGAAAGTTTAGTCAACCCTAAATTGTTGCATATATGCCATATTCTTCGGAAGTTGCTGGTGAAAGAACAATAGTAAGTTCTCTAGTGAAACATGATCTTTGACTGAATTTTGTACCTTCGAAAACCGGTAAATTTAACAGCTGAAATTCCAGTTGTTACCACCATTTACAAAAATCTGGCTATGAATTTTTCAGGTTCCTACTAGTCCCACCGGAAAACCATGATGCAATCTCGTCGTCGTCATCACCAGATTCAACCATCTCCATGCTTCTCGGAAGACGGACAGGATTCAAAGGCCAGTTACTTTCTTCTGATACCTTTGTTCGAAGCCCTTTGTTTCCCCTCGAAATTTCTTCCTTCCATTTTTCCCTCTCAAGAGGGTCTTGGGAAATAGCAGTCCTACCCCCAACAATGGGAAAACTGTCAAGGAATTTGTAGTCTTTCTGTACCGGGAGCATGCTGTTATCATCTCCTTCCTCCTCTGAACTCCAGAAATCTGAATCCTCATCAGACAGTGGAGCCTTCTTTTGCAGAATTTGCCGCCTTCTCGATTGGACACCGTCTTCAACAAACGAAATGGTGGGATGCTTATTAGTTTCTAAATCACGGTGTGGTTCAATTGTGTCTTGGACGTTTAATGATTTTGGTCTTTTCCAACGACATCTCAAGCAGAATGCATTCCTCTTGAAGTTCAGATAATTACACCTGTCATCAATCACTCAATATATTTACATTGCATTTTATACAAGGTAACATCATGACGCTGAAAGGCTAGCCATGCATCATCAACACCATTTTTTTCCATGTTTTCTGTCTCATATTTACATTAGACATCAAAACAACGCAAAGATATGCAGATATAATGATATACAGTAGAAATAGTCACTCACGAGACACACTCCCATTCTCCTGGATTGAGTAAACGGTTTGTTGGTTTCTCATGACACTGCAAGCATCTTGTATTCTTTGCAAAATTCAAAAAGTTGCACCTGAAAATGTAAGATGAATACAAGTGAGAAAGAAAAACAGTACCCCCAGTCATCTTAATCATAAAGTGGAGTTATTGGCAGCCCCACCTTTTGCATATCCAGTCACCCTTTTTGAGGGGTAGATGCTCTTGGTCCTCATGCATCAACAGATACCTCTCTTGAAATTCCCCATTGCAGCGCAAACATTTGATATTCTTTGCAAAGTTCAGGAAGTTGCATCTGGCAATAAACATGTGGCATTATGATAGAACGGATAAGTGATCAAAGGTACATTTAATTTATCCAACTTACTTGGGACAATTCCAATCACCCTGCTTCATGGGTACAGCAGATTGACCTTTCGACATATGTTGTGCAGCTTTCTCAGTTCTGGAACCAGGTCCCTTGGAATCGAACTTGACAACCTCACTCAGTAGGTTCTTTATGGATTCTTTAACGGGTCTTTTTAGGCATGCTTTGTTCCCCACATTACCAGTAATGATATCGAGACCATAAGTTAGAAGGATGCGCATAACATCCACAGTTCTGCCAACTTCCTCTTTCCGAGCCCTTACGTATGCCCTCTCACAACTTCCCCTTAAATTGCATTGGCTGCAAACCTGTCACTCTGTCAGCATACGCTGATGCTGGAGATATGCTATGTACTACATAGATTTATGCCACAGACTTAAAGCAATCAAAACTTTCAGAAATAAACGAATTACTGAAACTACAGCGTACAGATCGAGGATCCAACAGGAAAGTAAGATTGCACCAGCAGCATGGCAAACTGAAGGCACAATTCAAGGCAAGCAAAGTGAACATTGTATTTTGCAAAGATATATGAAAAGGAACCACTGAAAGTGAGGTGTCTTAAATTTAATGTTAAGTATTAGTTCTCAAAAAAGGAAGGAAAGGAAATATCAATAACTGCTAATATTTGCTAGTTTGCAGCACAGCGTGTTTTAGCCTTTCAGGTTGAATTCTAAATTATAATATGCCAAACATTAACACAAATCATTTAAACATGGTTTCTCAAGCTCATGTACGCTGATTGAGCAAAACAAGGTTAATAATTAGGGCAAATAAGTTAACTCCTTTGTTCCTTCTTACCTTATATTTGTAGTCAGAAATTTGTATGGTGCATTTTATAAGCAAGCAGATTAAATTACACACTGTTATACTATTATTGCCTGAGGTCTGGAAAGTCATGAACTTGGCTAAACCTAATAGGCTAAGAAAGTTTTCCTTTCTTTGTGCGCATGTAGTTTTCATATATTCCCTGTGTTTGAAAGTAGTTTGAGGTTTTCATTCTCTTGGTTCAACAAAACCATTTCTTGGTTCAATCTTTTATTCAAAATAATTATACAAACAGGTAATTTCAAAACTAAAGTGAAATTGCAAAATAAGGTAGATAGAGAGAAATTCTTCTCCACATATTTGCATGCACTTACCTCTCCTTCATCAAGTCCTACATGAGCACGCAATCGCTTCCCAGAATTAACAACTTTCCTGTCAATACTGGGGCACCCACACTGCAGAGCGACCTGAATATCCCATCTTGATAGATACCTACAACAGATGAGTCTCAACTTGATATGCATGACACAAGTATATCATATAGACACACTGAATCCATCTAGGGGCCTTGTAGTTTAATGTGGCGAGTATCAACTGCGTCAGCAAAAGGAACTGCTGCTATACAAAAAGGAACTGCTGCTATACAAGCCGAAACCATGTCCTGAAATTGCATATATTGATTGACACATCTTTGTACAGTTATAGAACATGTTGAACACCATGTATATTTTTACTCTATATTTTCTTCAGCTTCTTTGAAACTACTTAATGATACTTTGCTCAACTTTAGACCACAATGGTACTTTGCACTGGTTACGACACTATTAGGTAGCTGTGCTCTAGGAGCTTCCACTAAGAGTGCATATTGGAAGATTGGCATAACCTTTCAGACAAAACAGGGTAATTCAGAAGCAGTGAGACGCTGCCGTCTTTGACAGGGCGAGGCCCAACATCAATTCGCTGCTCGACACCATCCGTGTGGAGGCACGCTTGTGGGCAACAGCAGGAGTGACCAGCCTCCAGGCGTCTCTACTAGTAGAGCTTAGCGCTTAAGGGTGGGGGCACTGGTGGAGCTCCCCGTAGGGCAAGGGCGGGCGCCCACCCGACCTTAAATTTCTGGGGCCGGCCCATCACCCAGCAGGCCAGCAGCCCAGCACTGCTAATCTGCTATCACCCGTGCGCCACCGAGTGAACTCAGTGAAGAAAGAGGACTGAGCGGGAGCGGGCCGAGCGGCGAGCGGCGGGCGGCGAGCAACGGCGGCGGCGGCAGGCGGTGAGCAGCGGCGGCGGGCGGCGCTCCTCCTGCTTCCTCCCTCTCCTCTCCATCCG
The DNA here is from genome assembly GCA_019208055.1 of Stipa capillata. Lineage (NCBI taxonomy): Eukaryota > Viridiplantae > Streptophyta > Magnoliopsida > Poales > Poaceae > Stipa > Stipa capillata. Next base: position 293,641 of record JAGXJF010002309.1, read on the forward strand.
TGCCGGCGTGCCGCCACCGATAGCCACGGGCCCACGGCCTCGGGCCCTCGGCGCCTCCTCCCGCCGGGCGGCGGCCGATCCGTCCGCCCAGCCTCCGCCGGCCGCCGCAGTGAAGCCCCGACCTCTCCCGGCTCCCACCGCAGCCCGCAGCAAGCCCAGGCCTCGGCGCCTCCTCCCGCCGGGCGCCGGTGGATCCCCTCCGCCGCAGGCCCGCACTCCGCAGCAACAAGTCCCCGGCGGCCTGGCCACTGCCTCCCGCCGGCACTGCGCCGGCCGCCGGCCGATCTCTCTCCCCGCAGCAAGCCCCGGCCTCGGCGCCTCTCCTCTAGCTCCAGACCTCCAGTGAGTCGAGTTCGCCCCACCTCAATTTTTTTTCGTCCTCCGCCACTGGGTGGGGGCATGTGTTGTGGTTGTAATGGCCTACTCGTAGGCTTGTATATAATTTTTCTAAGGGATAATTGTCAGAATACCACTAGTGAAACATGAATTGCTAGATGTGGACCCACCTGTCATTGACATACTTAGTGGTATTTTGGCAAACTGCTGATTTTACTAGTGGTATGAGGGCAAATCCTCTTTTTCTAACTATCAATGCACCGACACGCAAGCCTTTTGTGTTTTCTCCAAAAGAAAAACAGGAGTGATTTGTTAGCCAAAATGCTGCTAGAAAAGCCAACATCTGTCCCTCTATGGACACGCACAATCACCTTGCCTGCATTGCGGCCATTTGCGGTGCCCAACGAAGAAGGTCGCGCAAACTTCTGGGACATTTCAGCAAACATCTCGCCTGCAGCTAAACAATAGCGCCAACAGTGACAGGCAAGAACCAGGCCACGAACCGACGAACCCACACAAGCACGACCCCCCTTCGAGCTCAGCCACCTCACCTGATGAGCTCCGGGCGCTCGCGCCCAAACCGGAGGCAGGCGGTGCGGATAAGGTTCGAGTCCTTGGACGGCGCGCCGCCGGCGAAGGCGGAGGGGTCAAGGTGGCCCCTCTGTAAGACGAGCTCCATCAGCGCCACCCACTCCGTCCACGGGTGCGCGATATCCACGGCCGCCGGTCTGTCCCCAGTGCGAGCGCCGCCACTTCTTGGCTCCTCGGTTACTTGCCATTGCTCCCGAGGTGGCGGTTGTGGTGATGAGTGGGAGAGCTTGAGGTCGTCGAGCTCGGAGCGGAGGAAGGCGAGCCTCGGGTCTGGCAGGGGAGGCGGGCGGAGGTGGGAGAACCGTCGGAGTGCACTGGCCGCGGCCGCGGTGGTGAGGCGGCGGTGCATCTCTTGGTGCTCGAAAGCTCAAATTGGTGCCGGGCTCCGAGTGACCCGGTTTCAATTTGCCCAACCGAACAGTAGCCTCCTTCACAGCCGCTAGGCCTAATCTTGTAAGTCCTGTTTGGCCCAACTAGAGCTGATACTAATTGGGATTTATAGAGATTTCAACTCGTAACAGGTCCCACGCTTAAAAAAAAATTGCTACTCCAGTAAGTAAAAAAAAATTTGTCACAGGTCCCATGAAATTCATTTCAGTAGAATAAAAGGTAAACTCTACAGGCCAGTATGCTGATTTGAGCAATTCATCCTCCTAACATCTAACCATTCATTCTCTCACTATTCATCTAACTATTCATCTCCTATAAAATTCTCCAATCCCAATTAGGGTTCTATCTCTCCCCACATCATATTCTCACCGCATGTCATGGCCGCCGTCACCGTGGAGACCCGAAAGCGCCGCCCCCACCGTCCTTCGTGCTGCCCACGAGACCGGCGCCGTGCCCCTCGTCCTCCACATCGTCCACGCGACTCATGCTCATGGCTGCACCTAGAGGATCAGCCCGAGGCTTCCGCCGCCGTGCGCGACCCGGCCGCCACTGCCGCGGCCGTCGCCGACCTCCGCCGCGCCTCCAAGGATGACCCGGAGATCCGCGCTCCACTGGCCGACGCGGGCGCCGTCCTCTTCCTCACCGCGCAGCACACGATGCCATCCACGTCGACATCCGCCGAGGACGCTGCGGCCGCGCTCCTCAACATTTCCATCTCGGCGCGGGAGCAGCTCATGTCCACGCCGGGGATCCTCGACGCCCTGGCGGCGGCGCTCCGGGCGGAGGAGTACTCCGCGGCGCACCACGCCGCGGCCACCGTCCACAGCCTCCTATGCGTGGACGCCTACCGCCCCATCATTGGCGCCAAGCGGCCATGACGAGGATCGGCCACCGCCTCGAGGAATCGAGCACTAGCGCCGTGCCCCTGCCGTCAACCACGCCATCGTCGAGCCTTCTTCCGCCGGCGTCGTCATCAGCAGCAGGGACTCGGCGAGCGCCTTCTACAGTTTCTCCATTAGTTGTTGATGGAAACAAATGATTGTTGTATATGAAACAAATTATTGTGGTATGGGAAACAAAATACCCGGATGAATGAAACATCAACAAATTAGCTCGGCGAGCGTCTACTGCAGCTTATCCATTAGTTGTTGATGGAAACGAATTATTGTTGCATATGAAACAAATTATTGTTGTATGGGAAACAGAATATCCAGATGAATGGAACATAAACACATTAGCCCAGATGAACAAACATTAGTTGTTGTATTGGTTTGACAAATTTGTTGTGCAAGTTTGAGTAAAATATTTCTTTCTCGCTATGCAAATGTTTCCACGTTACCATAACAGAAGGAGTCCATGATGCCGAAAATCTAGCCATTTGAATCATAAGTTTTCCAAAAATCCGGGATTGTTTTGTATACATTTCATTTTTGTATTGGTTCAAAAATTTTGTTGCGCAAGGTTTAGTAAAGTGTTTCCCTCTTATTATACAAATGTTTCCATATTGACAGAAAGAGCCCACGCACGTATTGCATACAGACAGTTGTCCATGTTTCATATTGTCACTACAATTATTTCCTATAGTCACTAAAATTGTTTCCCGTAAATTTAGCTAATCATGTTTATTGCTAATCTTGCCGTCAAATCCGACGGCTGTGCACTGTACCGATGGAATGCACAAATTGGCATACCGATTTGTAGCGGTCGCCATAATAAAATTATATTCGCAGCAATGGCTGGTGGCAAGTCAGTATGCAACTATGCATATTACCAGTTCTTTTGTTTTACGAGGAAATGCATATTACCAATTTACCACCCGTTCAGATTCGATCTCTCTAATCGGTGTCTTATGTTATCAAGAGTGCACACTATGTGCTTTTCTATATTACTTATAAAACTATGATTTGATGCAGGGTTGACCTAAACTATGCATAAATCTGACTTACAATTTAATTTAGATCTAGCTTAGCGTAGTTAATCCCCTGACCAACCACATGTTAATTAACTCTGAGTTGCACGATTATGGTTCATAATTTAAGTGTATGCTTAATGCTCACTCTTTTTTCAAAATAAAATTAATAATGGATAAATTATAGTTTAAATATGTTTTAAAATATATATTAGTATATTTCTCATGGATTATATTGTATGTACATGATGGCTAGTAAGGGGGAAGCTCGTGTATGCATATGGCGTGAGTGGGTGTGTTATGTACTTCTATTCTCCCTCTGGAATAAAGTTATGATATCTCCCAAAAGATAAATATGAATATGAAGGTTGCTTTGGCTGGTAAAAAATTTATAACAACAATGCAGCATTATGAAATCTACTTGTAGGACGGTCCCAATGGATCGATTTTCTTTTCGAATACGAATTGCAGTACTCCGAGGCTTACTATAAGAGAAGGGAGGACGGAAGGAATTAGAGCTCTCTAATAATAAGGCGTACAGGCCGGGCAAATAAAGGCGTAAAAGAAAGAATAAGCATGCCAAGGCGACCTAACTTCAATAAAAAAGTATGCCAAGGTAGCCAACGGTTTGTCCGCGGCCGTGCAGCCAAGCATCCTCATCCACATCGACACCTCTATCTTGTGACTAAAGATTGGGTAAAAGGATATAGCATCCACAAAGTAGATTTGAAGGAGGACTATAATATCACCGACTCTAATACTGATGAGCACCAACAACGGTGATGGCGCCTATCATCTGTAGTCCTCCACCCGGAGGCTCCGCATGATGGGCCTTGGCACGTCACCGTAGCCTTTGGCACCAAGATCATGGCCTTGCACTGGATGTCTAGGCGCTTCATCTATGTTTTCGATGTACATACTCAGTACCTAAGCTTTGCCCTCAGATGCAAGGGGTTCCGGCTGCTCCCATCTATGTGCCCCTCGATCAGTGACAAGCTTTTAGCCTGGATTTCAACCTTCGAGATGCTTCGCCTCCCTCCATCACTAATCGACCCCAAGTGCAGCGGCCTGATCCCAAAGTGGTCTTCATGGCGTCGCCTGAGAAGCTTGCCCTTCCAGCACTAGTACATCACTAGAAGTGCATCTAGTGCCCCCCAGTGAGTTTTGATGATTAATGACAAACGATTAAGGGACTAATAGTTTACTGAGTGTATACAGGTGTATAGTCCCAAAGGTAATTTGTTTAACCAGTGGATGTTGACCCCTAAAAAGTTAATGACGAAGGAAGGCTTGGACCTAAAAGATTAGTGGTAATTTTCTAGTGTTTAACATGATCAATAGATCATTTGAGTCTATAGGACAAGCCGCACTATTAAGAGGGGTAAGATATCTAAGCTATAGGAAGAATCTTCATATGTGCTCAGTCAAATTCTCTAAAGACTTCGTTGAAAATCTCTTTTGAGACACAGACAGTGATTCTCGGCGATACCGGTTTTGAGAACCGGATGTACCGAGATTGGCCTCTGTTGCGAAATTTGATGACTTAGTCGTCTCAAGCCTCGAAGAGCTTCAATTACGGCATGACCGGTTTCAAGCCTGGTGCTGTCGAGAATGGCCTCTGTGTCGGAGAGTTAGGGAGCCCTGCCACTTAAGGTTTGCCCTAGTTTCATGTTTCGAAAACCGGTTTGTCCGTTCTTGAAATCGGTGCTTCCGGGATATACTTCTGTTGTCTTAGGCTAAGTCCCATTTGATTTGTCTTCGGTTCTACCGGCTTCGTTTTTAGTTGTACCGAGAATCCCTTCTGGACTTATGTCTCTTTGTGAGTGCTATGTTACCGAGTTGATTTCCGGTTTGACCGCGTCTCCTCTTGTGAGAGAAGAACGTGTCATTACTTCAAATCTCGGTTTAACCGTTTGTCAAAGTCGGCACTACCGGGAATCGCTTCTGGAAGTGACTCTGCGAAGTAGAATATTCAATCCTAGTGTCACAGTGTTCCTTTCGGAACTACTGACTTTGAGTTGAAGACTTTCGTTGTGCGTCTGAGTTCCTCAGAATATGACCGTTGTTTTGAAACTCGGTGCTTCCGGGTTCGTGTTCCGGTTATTCCGAGGAAGAATATTTTCCTCCAACGACTCTTTTCTGAGCTGTGCCTATTTATAACCCCCCGACCCCCTACGGGCTCAGTAGGACACTCTGCGCAAAATATTCTCTCTCTCGTACTGTGTGTTCCCCTTTTCTCTTGCTCTTTGAGATCTACTTTGAGAGAGGAAGGATTTGAGAGATTCGAGACTTGATTGAGCATTCAAGCAATAGTTTCTTCAAGCCTAGTAATTTTGACTCATTACTCTTAGAGATTTGGCATCTCCTAGCCGGCTAGGTGTCGTTGAGAGCTCCAATCTGTGGATTCGCCTCCAACAAGTTTGTGAAGGTTCGGGGATCACCTCAAGATCCACCACGAGTGATTGAGTAAGTTCTAAATGAACTTGGCTCAAGGAGAAGAAGGTGAAGTCTGTGTGACTTCAGAGCTAAGTGCTCAAGTCTCTCCAAACGAAGACGTAGAGTTGTTGCCAACAATTTGAACTTGGGGATAAATCTTGAGTCTCCTCTCTAGCTCTTTACTTAAGTGTTATTCTTCATTGGAGCTAGATCTGGTTTGGTATTTGTTGCTTCACCATTAAATTGCTTCACTCTTGCATGTTAAACAACAAATTTGGGTAAAATTTGATAATCTCCTATTCACCCCCCCTCTAGTCGATAGACCTCGATCTTTCAGTCACGTCTCACACCATGCACCCCGATGGATGAACCATCTTTGTCAGCATCAATGGCGGATGGCTCAATACTGGCTTCAACTTCACCTTCGACACGGCAGTTGGTGCCAAGAGCTCCCCAAGTGGACGTGCCATGGTGAATGGTAACTGCCCTTCAAAGGCCTTGCACACTACAACCACAAGCTAAATGAGTGGGTTGTTGGAAAATATGAGTAGTATTTTAGTTCCAATAATTAACAGGAAGCATAATTCACAATAAGTAAATTATATAAATCATATTTCTAGCAGCAGGTAAAACAATTTGAGAAACGCTATACAAACTAACATCTAGGTAGTACAAATAAGATCAACAGAGCAGTCTAGTTCTTTCATGGAGAACTTACAACAAGTCCTCGATTGGAAGCAATGTAGACTTGAGGTAGTACATTGATGCAGTGAAGCACAATACAATGATGCAGTGAAGGGCAGGACGAGCAGGACAGCCGATGCAGCGAGCGGTTGTATAGTTGTGATGCCTATTGCCACTCCATGCAGGTCTAGCCGCAGCAAAGTGTTCAAAGATACCGCTGCACTCCTCCTCGGTGCACGCCAGAAAGAAGTGTTACGGAACTCCAACATAAATTTTAGAGAGACAGAGAGTATAGAGCAGTGTAGATGGTGAAATTCAAGTTCTTAAATAACATGGACATATCTACATTTTATAGCTGTCACCTCACACTAGTAATGGCTCAAAATAACGGCCCTTAATTACTAGTAACCACAACAGTTAATTCCTTTCAGTGAGGATTATAACAAACGAAATTAACACCGAATTAAGACATTTGAATTAGAGATTAATGAGGAGATAACAACAAGAAATTGTCAAAACAAATAGGTGGTCACAGGTCACGTGGATATGCATGCAAAAATATGCGAATATGCACGTGCGTGTGTGTTTAGCTCAAGCATCTCATGTCATATTTCCCATATTTTAGTGACTGGCATGAATCTCACCTTATATGTTGGTTTCCACCTCCTTGCCTTATCAAATATGAGACAAATTTTTGCAATGCTTTGGAATTTTTAGAAGTGAGCCTCATCCACATGGGTTACATGGGCTTATTTCTAACAATCCCTGCCATTTACAAAGCAGCGACAAAAAATATGTCAAAGATTATTGTGTTGAAGTACTCCTAATGTACCAGTGTTTTAGGCCCTGTTTGGTTGGGCTTTTAGGAGATTTTCTATTGGAAAAAGCCCCAGCCCAACCAAACAGGGGACTTTTGGCCAGCTTTTTCTAACAACCAACAGCCGGAGCGCATATTATATAATATGGTGAATAAAAAATCAGAAAAAATCAAAAAATTCAGAAAAATCAATAAAATTAAGAAAAATTCAGGAAATTAATAAAAACTCAAAAAATTTCAAAAATTCAGAAAAATTAACAAAAATTCAGAAAAAAATAGGAAAATCAGGAAAAATTCAAAAAAAAGTAAAATACAAAAATAAAAGAAAAATTCAAAAAAATTCAAAAATTCTAGAAAATTAACAAAAATTCAGAATTTTCCTTAATTTCCTAGATTTTTCTAAATTTTTGTTAATTTTTCTATATTTTTCCAAATTTTTAAACCATTTTCTAAATTTTTTAGAATTTTCCTTAACTTCCTAGATTTTTTTGAATTTTTGTTAATTTTTCTGTAATTTTTCTACATTTTTAAACCATTTTCTAAATTTTTTAGAATTTTACTTAATTTCCTGGATTTTTCTGAATTTTTGTTAATTTTTCTTTACTTTTCTAAATTTTCAAACCATTTTCTAAATTTTTTAGAATTTTTCTTAATTTCCTGGATTTTCTCAAATTTTGTTAATTTTTCTTTTTCTAAATTTTTAAACAATTTTTTGAATTTTTCTTAATTTCCTGGATTTTTCTAAACTTTTTTCTGAATTTTTAAACAATTTTTTAAATTTTAGAATTTTCCTTAATTTCCTGAATTTTTTTGAATTTTTGAATTTTTATTAATTTCCTGAATTTTTCTTAATTTTCTGGATTTTTGTTAATTTTCTTAACAGCCAACAGCCACAGCCGAACTAAACACGTATGTACTCACGTCTCAACAGCCACAACCGCTTCTCCTAACAGCCAGCCAACAGCCGCAAAAGCCACAGCCTAACCAAACAGGGCCTTAGTGTGAATGGACTAGGCCTTGAATTCACACTTAGGATGACAAGATTCATCTTCCACAACTGTTGAATGGACTAGTCTTGAATTCATAGTTTTGCGTGGATAGACTTCACCTAGTATCTAGACTAAGGGCCTGTTTGGTTGGGCTGTGGCTGTTGGAAAAGCGGCTGTTGGCTGGCTGGTTGAAGAAGCGGCTGTAGCTGTTAATTCGTGAGTCTGCGAACGAACGTGTTTGGTTCGGCTGTGGCTGTTGGCTGTTGTATGAGGAAAAGTCCGAAATGCCCCTAAGATCAATTAGAACAAAATTTATATTTCGACATTGTTTGAGGTTCGATCCAACATATAAATAAAAATAGAAAGTACAAAATTACAAATACACATAAAAATACTTATTTAAACTAAAATTATATATAATAATAAATATAAATACAAATATATATATAAAAATACAAATACAAATAAAAATTAAAAAAACCTAACCCTAAAAGGGGCCAGGGGGCCACGGGCAGGCCACCCCAGCCCCCGTTCACATCGGGATGCGCCGCCCTCGCCTCCCCGGGGTGCGCCGCTGCCCTCGCCTCCCCGGGATGCGCCGCCGCCCTCGCCTCCCCGGGGTGCGCCGCCGCCCTCCGACCCACCGGTCGTCCTCCTCCTCCTGGTGATCACCTCCACCGCCAGCGCCGGCCGTCGCCCCCACCGGCCCCTCCTACTCGCCGCCTCTCCTCCCCTTCTCCCTACCGTCCCGGAGCTCCTCCTTCCCTCCTCCCCGCCAGCCGAGCCCCCCTCCCCCCGCCGCCCCTCCGCCCTCCGCGCACTGGTGCTGGGTGGCCTTGAGGGGGCGCGGCGGTCGAGCCGAGCACCGGTGCTAGGCTCGGATGTGCGCGGCCGTGCTGGGCGACGGTGGAAGCGGTCGTCGGTCCCGGGCCGCAGCCAGTCCAACCCCGCGACTGGCGGAGGCTCGCGCCGGTGGAGGCGGAGGGTGGCCGGCGCGGAGGGAGGCAGAGCGGGAGCAGAGCGGCGGCCATGGACGGGCGAGCAGCGGCGGTGGCCCAGCGGTGGAGCCGCGCGGCGGGTGGAACGGAGGGTGGCCGGCGCGGAGGGAGGCAGAGCGGGGAGCAGAGCGGCGGCCGTGGACGGGCGAGCGGCGGCGGTGGGCGAGCGGCGGCGGTGGCCCAGCGGTGGAGGCGCGCGGCGGGTGGAGGGGCGCGGCCTTGGAGGTGGCGCGGCGGGTGCTCGGCTCCACCGCCCGCCGGTGGACGCGCTCGTCGGTCGAGTTGGCAGCCGGTCCAGCCGCGCGACCGGTGGAGGCGAGCGGTGCTGCTGCTGGGCGGCGGGTGGAGGCGTGCAGGTGGAGGGCGGCGGGTGGAGGCCAGATCTGGCGCTGGGAGAAAGAGAACGAGGTTGCCTGTAGAGAGAAAGGGGAACGGGGAAAAGGAGCGATAAGGGCATTTCGGTTGTAAATTGTTTGAAATCGAGTGGCAACCTCAGTGCGTGGTAAGTACCTACTGCGGGAAGCCAGTGCTGCGCAGCTCTCCGCTGTGGCGATTTTTATGCATGCGCGCGGTTGGGCTGCTGCGGAAAGCTGATGCAAAAGCTGTGCCTTTGGTTTAGCTTCAGCTGTTTGCAATCAAAACGCACCTAAAAGCCAAACCAAACAGGCACTAATACTAGGCCACTGAAGACCCTCGCCTTAACGGGTCATTAATGGTCATGTTCCCATATCTGCTCATGAGCTCTTTCAAGAATGCCCGTTCTCTTAAACTGCGACCACACAGTTAAGCTCAAGTAGGTGTATTCCTTATAGGTATCTTGTAGGCAAAATGCATTTCCCACAGAATGCATTGAGGCTTTATGCCAACCTGCCATACATTGGAGCACTTTCTATCAGACATAGGTATAATTAAATATTTACTCACTTGTTACTACAACAACTTGTTTTTCCCATAGTCTAAGTCACGAGATCTCTGACCAAAAAGTATAGGTTACCATTGTGATGTTACTTTAGATTGGCGTCATTACCATGTCCTTGAAGCAACGGATATCGTCTTCCATGTTAGTCCCTTTGTAAAAGGGCCTGCCAGATTTTTCTTTGTGAGAATGTAATTCACCTCAATCACTTCGAAGTTTCTTAATTTTCTGAAAGATTTAAGCCTCCGCTTAATACATCTAGAAGACTTCATATTATCCTTAGTAATCATAACCTTGGTCAACTCAGTTTGATTATCACAGTACATAAGGATTGCTGGTATTGGTTCTTCAACTAATGACAAGTCTAACAAAAGCTCTCTTAACCATTCAGCCTCAACAGTGGTAGTGTCTAGGGCTACTAGCTCTGCTTCCATGATTGATCTTGTCAATATGATCTGTTTGTATGGTCTACATGAAACTGCTGCACCAACTAGAGTAAACACATATCTACTTGTAGTTTTAATCTCATCAGCATAAAAAATCTAATTGAAATCACTATATCCTTCTAATACATGAGAATATCCACTGTTGTGAATTCCAAAAGATGTTGAACCTCGCAGGTAATGCAATACTTGCTCAAATGCTTCCCAATGATCATCTCCCAGATTAGAATTAAACTGGCTTAATTTGCTCAGAACAAACGAGATGTCCAGTCTTGTAGCACTAGCAAGATACACGAGGGACCCAATTATTTGTGAATATCTCAATTGACCTTTTGCTTCTCCTTGATTTTTGTGCAACTTTATGCTAGGATCATACAGTATCGGAGAAATTTTACAGTTTCATATCCAAAGCGACTTAGGGTTTTCTCGGCATAATGGGATTGATTTAAAGTAATATCATTATCAGTTTTGATAAATTTTATATTCACAATTACATCTGTCTCTCATAGATCTTTCATATCAGAACATTGAGATAAGAAAGACTTGACCATGTCAATTATGACAGTGTTCGTCCCAGGTATGAGTATGTCATCAACATACAAAAACAAATGATCACTCCTTCACCTCCACCATAGCTGTAATACACACATTCATCTGCTTTGTTTACAGAAAAACCAACAGATTTCAATGTTCGATTAAATTTCTCGTGCCATTGCTTAGGTGCTTGCTTTGGGTCATATAAGGAATTCAATAATCTACAGTATTTTTGTGTCCAGATATCACAAACCATCTGGTTGCTCCATATATATTTCTTCCTCCAATTCTCCATTAAGGACATCTATTTTTCACATTTATTTGATGAACATGTACACCATAGGAAGAAGCTAATGCAACGAGCATTCTGATGGTGATTAAGCTGCCTACAGGAGAAGAAGTATGAAAGAAATATTGTCATTCTTTTTAGGTATAACCTTTGGCCACAAGTCTTGCCTTCTACTTCTCACTACTATCATTAGGCCTAAGCTTATTTTTAAAGATCCACTTACATTCAACAGGTTTACATCTACTTGGATGATCAGTAATCTCCCAAGTCTTGTTAGCCATGATGTAATTAAATTCATCTCACTACGGATTGCCTCTTTCCAATACTTTGCATTGTGCAAATGCCTCTGAAAGAGTTTTTGGCACTTTCTCCACGAGTCATACAGGCATACCGACACTTTCAACTTGACATTCACCAAGTCAGCAGACAACCAAGGGCAAAGTTGTTCGTAGCTGCGATATTCGTGGGTGAATCAACTACCATAGCCCTAGTGACATGAGCCAAAACTTGGCCCATGTCTGCCACCTACAAAAGCTCCTAGCTAGTCTTGCAACACACGACTAAAATTAAATGGATGGATGAAAGTTTAAATTACGATCATGTTTTCAAAATTAGATGGATGAAAGTTTATTCATATGGTAACATATATGACATTAGAATGCATTGTGAAAGAAGTATGTATAATATGGGCGAATTACTTGTCAATTGTGGTTGAAATTAGAAACAGGTTATAAGATTTGGGTGAATCACTTGTTAATTGTGGCTAAAATTAATGCATCCTATATTCGTATGCTATTTCAGGACAATCTCCTGGTGGGCCCCAGTGTAGGTGTGACGATGACATGGCACCCGGGTATCGTCAAGGCGGACGAATCCGGCCCTCTGGACATAGGGTGGGCCGGGCCGACCACTCGAAATCCGACTTCTACACGGGGGCGCCTCATTGACTTGGAGTACAAGACAGGGATAAGTATGTATCCGACAATCCCGGATTCTGTTGTAACTAATTAGGAAACCAATCTGTGAACCGATTCGGACTTTTGTAACCCTACCCAGGTCGCCTATATAAGGCCCGGCAGGGATCCTCCGATCGGTATGTTCATATACGCTCTCGTATTCCCATACACACAAAGCCCTAGCAACCTTGAGGTCTGTTCTCGAGGACTTGCGGCACTCGGGATTCAAGCAATACCGCCATCAAACACAGGACGTAGGGTATTACCTCTTCTTGAGGGTCTGAACCTGCCTAAACTTTATCTCCCATGTGCACCCATCTAGATTTGCTGTGCGTACACTGTCCCATATTCACTATTGCCAGATTAGAACACCGACAGTTGGCGCGCCAGGTAGGGGAGGTGCGCATAGATCCATCCATACATATCCAGATGGGTCTCTTCGACAACAATGACGGCTTCGTTCCGGGCAGCATTATGAGATGCGCTTCCCTGGACGTTGCCCCCGATCTAGGACAGCTTTTCCGATTCAGAAAGCTGGACTTCATCGCCGACAAGATCGGCAAGCTTCACCTCTGCGACTCGGCCCCCCTGCCGATCAACGGAGGCTTCACCAACATCTTCACTCGGACTCACCCCCGAGTCCGCGCCTTCGGCTCCTCTCCCCAGGGATGGGGTTAAGCCGAAGTTGGATCTGCTATTCGCGCACTGGTTCTCACCCGTCGAACAGGGATCCCGACTAGTTGCTGCGATCGATTCTCTCCTGCCTGTCCTTGAGTATGACTCGGACGACTTCGAGAGCTCGGGTAGTCACCACCCTTTCCGGGAGTCTTCATGGCCAATCTCGACTCGCTGGTCAACGACCATGACCAATCAACCCCCATTGCGGAACAAACACCCGCTGAGCTTGAAGCCACTCGGCTTCGCCTTCTTGCCAAGGAAGAAGAACTGGTCGAGCAGCAGACCAGGCTCGCTCGTCAACGCAACGAGCAGCAGCATAATGAGGACATACGAGAACGCGGACGCCAGGTCCATAACGCATTCCTTATGTGTGAAAGGGATGGTGTCCAGATATTTCCGCTCCCCAGTCACAATGTCGTCGCCGCCACGGTGGCGGCACGTGCCATCAATATCCCTGAAGGCACCCCAGGTCACGACGAGCTCCGACGACTCCGGATCCTGATGGAGGAAGCAGCCCTCCAACAAGCTGCGATCTTCGAGGACCGTGCGTTTTCCTCTGCAAGCGCCAGGAGTCGGCGCTCCCCCCTCTAGGGGACGCACCCGCCGCGGAGGGTCACCATGCCGACCCTGACCGTCACCAGCCAGTCGGAACGGTATGCAACCGACTCGGGCCGAAGCGTGACGCACAAGATACCATTGCTGCAAGAAACCGTGCCCGTCAGGGTGCGGACAAAAATGCTCACCAAGCTGGGTCGGTCCATAGCCGACTCGGACCAGACCGCGATGCGCGGAACCCCCTTGCTGCCGGATGAAACGTTCGTTGGGATCCAGAGAGGGACAACCGCAGTAACCTCCACGGTGATAGCAATGAACGTAGTGCTACTAGCCGTGGCCATTCCCTGACCTCCTCTGGTATGGGGTACGCGGGCCCGAAGGCGTTTGGTCCCCGCATCCGCAGCATCATTTTCCCGTCGCGATTCCGGATCACCGGCATCGACAAGTACACGGGCAAAACTCGGCCAGATATCTGGCTGGCAAACTACCACACAGCGTACAGGACTAATGGAGGCAACGATTATGTTGCAATTCACTACCTGCCCCTGTTTTTAGCCGACTCGGCTCGAGCCTGACTCACCAGCCTGTCTCCGGTTGCATCCAGTCATGGTCTGACCTCGAAACCTTTTTCGTGAACAACTTCCAGGGCACCTATAATCGGCCCGGAAATGCGTGGGATCTTCACAGTTGCACCCAAGAGGCAGACGAGACTCTCAGAGAGTACATCCAACGCTTCTCCAAGAAGAAGAACTCCTTGCCAGAGGTCAGAGAAGGAGATGTCATCACTGCCTTCTCTAAAGGTGTACGAAGCACTGACCTCATCCACAAGATTGCGCATAAAAACCCCCAAACTATGTGCGAACTCTTCGATATCACCAACAACTTCGCAACCGGTGAGGAAGCCGTCTGCAGCGCTACTAAGGATGACAAAGGAAAGGGCAAGGCTCCCGAGTCCCCCAGAGGGGATGCTCATCCCGAGTCATCCAGGAAGAAACATCGGAAGCGCAAGGGTGGAGACCTCGTTGCCGCAGCTGAGCGCGCCCCGCCGCGCTGTCCTCAGCGCGGCAACGCAACCTTTGAGGTGGGTCAGCCTTGCCACTTCCATGGGCCAAAATCCAACCACGTCATGTGCGACTGCAATCTCTTAAAGAACTTGAACAAGCCTTCCGTTCCCAACCGGAACAAAAAGGAGCCTCCTCAGGACGAAGGTAACGAGTTCCCGAAGGAGACCGCGTGCCTGATGATGTTCGGTGGCCCTAGCGGCTACGAATCAAAGCGCCGCCAGAAACTCACGGATCGGAAGGTCAACGCAGTGGACCCAGCCGTGCCCCAGTACATGCGATGGTCCGAGTCTGTTATTTCTTTCGGCCGCGCGGACCACCCTGACTACATACCTCACCCCGGGAGGTTCCCCTTGGTGGTGGACACAATCATTTACGGCATCCGCCTCACTAAGGTCCTCATGGACGGAGGGAGTGGTCTGAACATCCTCTATATCAAGACCCTGGACGTCATGAAGATCTCCCGCTCGGAGATCAAGCCCACCGGTGCACCCTTCCATGGGGTTGTGCCTGGCAAGAGCAAGTCCACTCGGGCAGATCAGTCTGCCCGTCACTTTCGGTACTTCAGACAATTTTCGAACCGAGACCCTCACTTTCGAGGTTGTCGACTTCCCGGGTTTGTATCACGCCATCCTGGGGCGTCCCTGCTACGCCAAATTCATGACCATCCCCAATTACGTCTATGTAACACCCCAATTTTCTGAAACCCAAAAATTAGGGCTAACAAAAACCTTTTCGCTAATAATGTCATTTGAATTACACCAGATTAAAAAACTTTATTCAAAGCATGCTTCTCCTAAATCCTTAAAGTGAGATAAGCCCAAAATTTCCACCTCTGTTCCTATTTCTTTAATCTCCGCTTTGTCAAAACTCTGTCCGGCAAGGCATGCAAACACCGCTTTACATCCTGTCACCATACGTGGCCACTCACCCTTGCATTGTTGCCACGAACACACCTTCGGCATGCCTCCCCTTTCTATCTAACCGGTGCAACCTAAACCCACACCTGCCGCTAAGTGCCCACACGGTACTTTTGTGAAAATGAAACATATATACGTCGTGAAACTCCTCCGAATGACGCAATCTTCTGCCATCTTCTTCGCCCTGTCCTATCACGAATATGTGCACACATATACTACTTTTATGTATACGCATATAGGCAAACCCTAACACTCGGCACCCCCTGTTCCCCTCCTGTCATCAAACCCTGTGCATATATATATGCACGTATCAGTGGCAGAAATCAAATCTCAACTCACCGTAACTTCGCAGGTCCATTCCATCCCCATACAAACCCCGTATATGTTAAAATATTCAAGTGTATGTGGACACATACACTCCAAACCTTAATTTATTTTTCTCGGTAAAACCATAACCACCATGGTTTTTCCCTCTCTCCCTACCGAATGTCATACAAATATCTTGTTCACTTCTACCGTGTTACCACACCCGGACATAAAATATCTACCCCTTTTCATCCTTCTACCAAATAACCACTGATTCTTTTACCATTCTTCATGCTTATCCGAGTCTCCATAAATCCTCTCAAAATTTCAGAAGTATCCTGAGACCCTCCTTAACATATTTCTATAGAAATATCTTGAGGTCCCGTGCAAATATTTCAAACCACTTCTCGATTAATTTTGAATCAAATGTTGAGCCCCATCCTTTTTCTCTCCAATATTCGGGCAAAAATTCTAATCTTAGATTTCATATCCATCCTGAACTTGATTTGCTCCTCGTAAAGTATTGCGACATACCGAATAATCTCCAAGCCTATCGGGCGATGAAATCAAACGTTATACATACCAGCGTGAATAAACGTTAAATAAGGCTCAACCCCATTACACCAACCAGGACATTTCCTCAGCCCCTGTCTCATTTCCCTCTGACCTCTAGTAATGTCCAGCGGAGCTTTTTCCCTATTCTTCCTATCAGCACTTTGCTGCACGCTACCACCTCTCTTTTCTAAATGGCACCGTGTTTCTTTCCTCCTTCCTAACTTTCATAACAGGCTGTGCCGTGGCCAGCTCCCCAACCTCCCAAACCCCAGGGCCAACTTCTCTCTGGACATTGATAGCAGCACCTATCTACTCACTCTCCATCTACCCAAGCTGCCACTCACCAATTTCCCACCCAAGTTACTCACTGCTCCTGCCCAAGAGCTTCATCTCCCCCTTAACTTCTCCTCACATTGAGTAAGAAGAGCAGCCCGAGCTCCCTGCCTGCTACTCTCTTCCCTCCTGCTGTAGCACCAGGCCACTTAACTGCTTCCACTAGCAGTTGGTACCTACCACTACAGCAGGCAGCACCTACCCGTTGACTCACCTTCCCCAACTTCCACCCGAGCAACCTTCCACTGCCATCAGCACGCAAAGAACGCCACCTCCCCGGTTCTTCACACTGGCCAGGTCACTCCTCTCCTTTTCTCTTCCCCAAGCTCTAGCTCCCCAGCCCAGCCTTCCCCACACCACCCTGCTCAAGCCCAAGCTCCTCAATCCCTCCTCCTCTCTCCGGCCCCAGCTCCATCCCTTGCCACTCCCCTCCTTCTCAAATCGAGCTCACTCTCTTCCCCAATGGCGAGCCACTCTTCTCCCTACAATCCCCACCCATCAGCAGCTCTTTCTACCATCCCATCTTCTTCTACCTTCCAAGCCATAGCTCCTCTTTGCTTCTCCCTCTTCCCGAGCTCAGGCCCACTGCGATCCTGCTCACCGAGCTCCACGGCCTCCCTCCTTCTCCCTTCTCTCGTTCTCCTCCATCCAAGCAGCAACTCTCCACCGCAGCCAGCCGAGCATCCCCACCGCGGCAGCTTATCCCCACCGCGGCAACCCCTTCCCTACCGCGGCAACCCCTCCCCTACCGCGGCAGCTCGCGGCAACTGCCGCTGCCCCTTGCCACAGCCGCGGCAAGGAGCTACCGACCGTCCCAACACCTGTGTGATCTTCCCGATGCCCCTCCTCTCCTTCCCCCCGGTCCTTGCCACCGCCATCAGCTGCTCGGCCTCGACCCGGCGACAATGCTGCGAGGAGAGGCACTAACGGTTGCCGCAAGAGCTTCCCGAGTGCATTTCCCTCTGGATTTCTTCCCCACCGATCTGCATGCTTCTCTTTTTGTTCTTCAACTCTTCTCCCCCGAGCTCCAGTGCTTCTCACTTCCTCAACTACCGAGCTCCCCATTCTCTCTATTTTTCTTCTCAGGCGGAGCTCACGAGTTGTCCGAGTATTTCTCCGCCCCTTCTCCTTGCTCCACTCCCCTGCCCCATTCTTCTCCTCCAAGTGTTCTTGCTCAGCTCCTTCCCCACGAGCTCTCTATTCCCCTCTCTCTCTCTCTCCTTGGCAGACGGGTGAGGTAGCCGGCAAGCTCCACAGCCGCTTCACTACAAACGTTGTCAGCTCTACCACCTCGGACGTCGCCGACGCACACCACACCGGTAAGCAGCTCGGCTCCCATTTCCTCCGTCCCTCCCTAGCCCGGGAACAGCAAGCCCGTCGAGCTCGCCCAAGTCACCCGAGCTTCCTTCCAGCTATTTTCTCGTGCTGGCCATAACCCCGCAAACGCCCTCCCCTTCTCGCCGCGAGAGCTCGCCGGAGACCCCCACCAACCGTTGTACTCCAGGCGGCCTGCTCACTGCCCTCTCGCCGCTGTCACCGGCGGCGGAGACCACCCGAGGTGTGCCGCTGCTCCCATTCCCTTCTCTTTCCGCAAGTGGGCACGGTCGACTACTCCTAACAGCTTCTCTATCCCGCGGACGAAACGGTTACGGCTAATGCAAGTACCGGCTCATTTCCCCTCTAAAATCCGCTGCATGCTGCTTAAGCTACCTGTTGCTTGCGTGCTAAGCAACGTGATTAAACGAGAAGCATGCAGTCAGCCTAGGCCCTCTAGCTAACTAGCTAGAGACGGGTTTAACCATTTACGCTTTCCATTCCAGTAGAGCGCATTTCCTTGACTGCCTTGTCCCTCTACGCTTTCTCTGATAGAAAACGTAACATTCCCTGTGTATCCTCTCTTCCTTTTGGAGCCACTTCAGCTATGCAAGAAGCGCATTTCCACAATACGTCTTCGGCATCAGCCCTAGCTCTGCCAGCAGAGTCCCCCTTTTCTTATTTCCCTCCCGACAAATCTTCGGATGTCCATATCTCCTCCGTCCTAACTCCAATCCACCCGATTTTTCTTTCCATATTCATCTAAATTCAAAATATATCTAATGATACCAGTCTCATAAATTCAAAAAAATCATTTGGAATCCAAATTTGAATTCGAATCAAATATGACCCTGGTATATATATGCATATCTTTTGTTGATTATTTCCATAGAAAATGATTCTCTTCCCAAACATCATCTAAAATATTATGCACTACCTTGTATCCAGTAGGTCGATGGAATTAACAGATCATTCTCTATATTAACTCCATAAAGTAGCCCGAAACCCTATTATGTTCGGCATCCTTTGTACTAGATCCTTACTATAACATTTAGCCAAAAGTTTGAGCAAGATTCTTCTAAGAACACTTAAAAGAGTAACAACCCTCCAACCCTTCAGCGGTGCATATCTCAAGATCAAGGCAAGCAACTACTACAAGACATTCACTCGGGAGTTTGCGGGCATCATGCGGCGCCAAAGTCGTTAGTCGCTAAAGCCTTCTGACAAGGTTTCTACTAACCAGCCGCCGTCTCCGATACCGAGCACATTGTGCGTACTTGCGAGGGATGCCAATACTTCGCCCAACAGACACATTTGCTGGCTCAGGCACTCCAGCCTATTCTGATCACTTGGCCCTTCGCCGTTTAGGGTCTGGACATGGTTGGTCCTCTCAAAAAAGCTCCCGGGGGCTATACACATCTCTTCGTCGCCGTCGACAGGTTCACCAAATGGATTGAAGCCAAGCCGGTTGCCACGATCACTGCAGAGCGGGCTGCCGAATTCTTCCGGGATATCGTCTTCCGCTTCGGCGTCCCCCAACAGCATCATCACGGATAATGGCACTCAGTTCACCAGTGGCGCCTTCCTCAAATTCTGCAATGACTACAACATTGGCCTCACCTTCGCCGCGGTCGCACATCCACGCAGGTGAAAGGACCGAAGGTGCCGACTAGAGGGGGGTGAATAGGAGGCTAACTATTTTTCACTTGTTTTAGCTTAGATTATCAAATTAAGACTTAACAGATTGCAAGGATAAGCTAGCTGTGTGATAGGTGAATAACACAGGTAAAAATATTATGTGCAAATTAACACTTAGCTGTCACACATGTGTCTAACATAGGTAAGCTAATAACCTAGAACAGGTAAGCAAGGCAGATAGCTGTGTAACAGGTAGCTGACACAGGTAAGAGATATGATATACAGCAACTGTGGCACAGCTATGCTAACACAGGTGAAAAATAATCTATCACAGATAAACAATGAATATCTATGAACACATAAGCATGCAAAACTAATGAGTAACTAAAGACAGTATAGAAAGTACCCAGAGAGACAAGGTGTTTTTCACCGAAGTTCCCTACTCTTTTCAGAGAGGTACGTCTCCGTTGGAGAGGCTACTCCGAAGAGATCGCCAGCACTGAATCGTGCTTGTTCTCCGAGTACCTGAGTGATCAGGCCTCTTCCTTTGCTTATGGAAGTCCTTTAGCTTTGTAGCAGGTAGACTTCAGATCACCTTCACAAACTACTGGTTCAGCCCACACAAGTTTGGATGATGCCAGCAACTCCTACACCCGTCTAGGAGTAGACACTCCAAGAGTAACAGATTCAGCAGCAACAACTCTTGGAGGAACCAGTGCTCTTTGCTCAAAGACTCTAACTCTCATGAACTAACATTTAGGGAGTTTGGCTTCTGTTCTGAGAGTAGGAGGCTTTGCAATGGTCGGATATGATTCACTGGATTGAGCAAGGTTGAGGTCGAAGACCTCCCCTGGTCCCCTATTTATAGGGTTCATAGGTACCTGACCGTTACACTGTTGCCACGTAGGATTGAGTGAGTCACCGGTGTCAGACACCGGTGACACAGCTAATCACACCGCACAACTATAACCGGCTCAGACAGACCGACACCTGTGTCACCGGAGGCACACACAGGTGAACCTTTAACGGACGTAGCCTAACTACTCAGCCCGGTCCTGGCATATTACATGCCCTCAGCGCACACTTAATTCTGATCCCTAATAAGGAGAGAACCTCCAACAGTCTTCTGACTCAGCAGACAAACTATTGCAGTGCAGGTCCCTTAGCATTTACAAGCTCTCCCCTGGTACTGTACCTGAGTCATAGAGCGGAAGACCACCTGTGACACAGCTGTGTCACACCGGTGACTCTAACCTCTAGGGTTTTTCTACCGCTAGCACTACAGAGTACTAGCACAAGCCAGTTTCACACTTGTGCAAAACTGTTGATGCAGGGCCACTGACCTCAAAGCATCAGTGCCGCTGTTCAACACTCTGAGCATTGAGCAAGAGAACCTCCATAGATCATTACTGCTTCATCCCTCTTGATAGTACTGGTGTTTCCTATGAACTTAAGGAAACTAGCAAATCTAGGCTTTACTTGCCACCATCTGTAGTCACGGCCCTTGATGCATCAAGCCACCATCACCTTGCCTACAACTCCTTGCACAGCACCGGCTTCTTCACAGCTGTGACACAGCTGCTTAGCACAGCCGTCCCCTTGTCCTTGAAACCACCTTTGTATTTTTTGGATGGTCATTCTTTTCTTGATGACACTTCTTCCTAGAATCTACTAAACCTGCTTACACTCATTGTAAACATTAGATTCCAGTTTGAGTTGCCATTAACCATCAAAACCAATTAGGGGCCTAGATGATCTTTCAACAAGCTCTCTCCACCATGGGAGGGTCCGTACGTGGTCGTTGAAGTATTGTGCCCGGGGGCTTACCGACTGAAGGACAGCGATGATAGCATCATCACCAATGCATAGAACATTGAATAGCTACATCGTTTCTATGCTTAAAACTTTGTACTCTGATATTTTAGACATATGAATAAATTCTCTTTTTCGCTCCACTTGAAACCCCTTTAGGAGTTCCCGACTGGCCCACTATGCACGCCCATGGCCACGCATAGCGGACACTCGGCGGTTTCACCCTCTGGGTGCGTTCGGTCGCACTCGGATTTCTTTCATTCGTGCAAACCATTCTAATACTGCATATACAACCCGCCGTTGACTCCTTGACATCGATCGCCGGATTACGCCACAATCCTATGCTACACGAGAAACAGCCCACGGCTAATCTCTACGCAAGGGAGGCCAAAACGGGTCGGCAAGAGCACATACGATGGATTAACATACGCACGAACGAGAATTTTGCAAAGGAAAGAAATTGATAAACTTAAAAACCAAGTCTGTTACAAAACATACATAACCAACATCCACTCGGACAGTTGACCTACATATGTTGAATGTTTTTTTTACAGACCGGCGCGGTCGATAAGGGAGTTTGCCGTGTCCTCAATCGACTTCATCAGCTCCGGGATATCTTCGTCGGGAACGTCAGCGGCGTATCCCTCTCCGATCGCTTCCATGTCAAGCAACGGATAATGGGATTTCGCCACCGCGAGAGACAACACGACCCCGGATCGCGTCGCATCCGATAGCAGACGCTTAACCTCACCCGGCACCTGCCAAAGAGGCTCCGCCACCATGTCCGCATGGTTCGGAACCAGGTCGTCCTCCCACAGGGCGTTGCAAGCTATGTGACCCGCCGCCTTCAAGGACTCGGCCGACTCACCGACTTTCTTGAGGCGGATTTGGAGGGCTACAGAGGTAGAATAAGGGCGTAAGTAAAACGACCAGCGGACCCCGACCGGCTAGCACCCGAGTCAAAAACTTACAGGCTTCGGAGTCTACGGCCCTCTTGTTTGCCGCCTTGACAGCCTCCAGAGAGTCTGCGGCCTTCTGGTTCGCCGCCTCGACAGCTTCCAGATCCCGTCTTAGGCTGCCGTCCATGATGGCCGCCTCGCTCTCCAGGTGCTCCACGCGAGCCTTCTCCGCTCCGAGCAGCTCCTGAAGCTTGGAGGCCCTGTCCTCGACGGAATCCAGTTCCCGGACACGGGCCTTCATCGCCTCAAGCTCTATTTTGAGCTTAGAGGTCTCGCTTTCGGTAGCTACAGAAGACGAGTCAGCACGGCAACAAACAAAAAGCAACCAAATGGACTCGGCTTCCTTACCTTTAGCTCGCGTAGCTTCCTGGGAAAGTCCACTCTTCAGGCCGGCGATTTCAGCCCCTCGCTTGCGGGCCACGACCTCTGCCGCCTGGAGGCTCCCCGTCAGTTTATCCTACTCGGCCTTGCGAAGGCTGAGTCGGTCAAAAACCGGCAGCTGCTCCTGAAGGAAGACGGTCTTGTCCTGGGACCGACGGTTTAGCTTTTGCAAAAAAGTAACAGAAAAAGTTAGTCACTCGGGAAGAATCGTCAAGACCCTCCACTCGGTCCTTTGGACCCAACAGAGGCTCGGGGGCTACACCCTCTGGGTGCACTGATCGTGCACCCAGATTGAAATCTACAGAATAAGCAAAAGACCCTTCGCCCGACTATTCTAATCGACCGAAGGCTTGCGGGCTACACCCTCTGGGTGCACTGATCGCGCACCCAGAGCGAAATCTACGAAATACACGAGGGATCCTCCGCCCGACTATTACAGTCGGCCGAAGGCCTGGGGGCTATTCCTCAGTGGGTGTACCAGTGATACACTTACAGACGAAAAATAAAAGCAGAAATGCAAGTGCAAAAATCTTACCTGCATCAGCGGGCGCAACCTGCCGTTCAGTAGGTTGGCACCTTCCTTCACCGTCTTCATCAGAGCCGGGAGCATCTCTCAGAGTTAGGTAGCGACATCCATCGCATCGTTCCACTCCTCTTCCTCTCGGACGTCGTCGATCTCCCGGATGATCAGGCTCGGTCGTGCAGGGTCCGTGTGTTGGATGCGGAGCGGCTGGATCACCAGCTCGGAACCCGGCTGGGGAGGCGGGGTGAGATTAATTTCCTCCATCGTGGGCGGCAACTTGAGGCCGCCCTGCGGTCCGGCGGGGCGCCTCCCGACGAACTCGGGTCCGCTCCCCCCGATGCCCCCATACTCGGACCCGCGTTCCCGGATGTGGTCGGGGCCGGCGCCTCAGCGGGGGGCGCCTCCGGCTGGGGAGCAGAAGGCGAGATCGAGGGTGCGCCGTCTTGCTTGGGAGAAGGCCGGGGGAGGGAGTCGCAGCCGCCCTCGGAGGAGACGAGGGCCGGGCATCTGACCCCGGCTGGTCCCTGCCTTGGCCGGAACCCGAGGCGCTTGACGACACCTTCGGGACATCTCCTGTCCTCTGCGTCCTGCGAAAAACACCCGGACACATCAAGTTCAGAAGACAAAATAGGCAAAATGACATTCGCCAAAATGACTTAGTTGGCAGATCGAGGGACAGGAATACGTTTCCTGGACCCCGGGGCCTGCTGCTTCGACGTGTCGGCCGCCGGGGTCGGCGGCGCCATGGAGCTGCTCTGCTCCCCGAAAGTGGCGTCGGCTGTCCGTTTCTCCCCCCGACTAGGGGGGACTTTATCTCCGGTTGCCTGAGGAACCCCCTCCGGGGTGGCAGTCGGCGCCACTAGTTCAGGACGAGCGGAGGAGCCGCCTTGTCCTCATGTGGTAGCACCCGCAGACGGCCCCTGCCTCCTTCGCCAGATAAGCGGGGCGTCGTTGTCGTCTTCCTCCTCCTCTTCTGGAGCTGGTGCACTTGGTGGAGGAGCGTTGGGCGCTGCCGCAGCAGGCGCCTTCCCCTTTGAAGACCCGGCTCCGGAGGAAGATGTGCCCGCCGCCCCCTGCAATGGTGTCCCGCTGCTAGGGACGTCGGCGTACTGCGGCTGGTTCCAGATCTCCTTCTCCGGAATGGGAACATCAGAACTGAAGCCGAAGAGAACCTGCGAAGGCAAGAAAACGCAGATATAACCCGAGTCAGACTCGGTGGCGCGACAAATAAAAAGAATCGGGAGATTGACCACTTACCCGGCTTGGGGGATTCGATCTGCTGAAGGGCGGAGGCCGTCCGGAGATGTCCAGATCTGTCCCCTGAGCCATGGGCTTCTCGACTCGACATTGGACATCTTCCTCCGAGAGCTCCTCGGAGGATTCCCGGGTCGAGTCCTACTCGCCGATATATTCAAACATTGGGTGAGCCCTTAGCTTCGCAGGCTGCACTCGCCACCGAATGAAGGTCGAAACGACGACGACCTCGGTGACCCCAGCTTGGATCGCCTCGGCAAGCTATGCCATGATGACCACGATTTCATCCTGTTCCCGATCCAGTGGCGGCTCGGACCAGCTCGGCTTGACCTCCAGGGGCTGACCCACGAACGCCGGGAGCGACGGCGCGGGATTGGCACAATAGAACCAATTCGCGTGCCATCCCTTATTGGAGCTCTGCAACGGCAGGGTCAGGTAGCTCTTCGCCGCTCCGGGCCTCAATTGGAACCCGACGCCTCCCACCACGGCCGGATTGTCCCTGCTCGGCTGCGGCTTCATGACGAAGAGGTGCTTCCACAGTGCGAAGTGCGGCTGGATGCCAAGGAAGCACTCATACAGCGTAATGAAGCACGAGACATGGAGCAGGCTGTTGGGGTTGAGGTTGTGGAGCTCTAACCCATAATAGTAGAGCAGCCCTCGCAAGAAGGGGTGGACGGGCACGGAGAAGCCCCGCTGGAAGAAGAAGCCGTGGACGACCATCTCGCCCTTGTTTGGGGAGGGGAATGTCTCCCCTGCAGCGGCGCGCCACTCGACCAGCTCTTTCGGCGACAGCACTCCCGACCTCACCAGAGCCTTCAGCCGCATCTCAGTCGCCGTCGATTTTATCCAGGGGGCCATCGGATCGACGGGAGAGTTCTCCTCGCTCAACAGCTTCCACACCAATGCGTCCTCCTCCACTTCAGTTGGATTTGCTTCCCACTCGGGGGAGTGCATTCGATGCCGGCGAAGCGGAACTAGGGTTTTGGTGTGCGGCGGCGCTCTCGAATTGATTGGGCGCAAGGAAGACGAAGGGAATTTAGGCACAAAGGAGACAAATCGTGCACTGGAAGGCGTGAGTGGACCCCGTCAGTTTCCCGGTCTTATAAAGGGGAACGGTTTGGGCGGTGCGACTCTTTCGTTTCCGCACGCGCGTGATTTTCCCATCCCCACGATGTGCCTCTTCGGATTCTATTAACGCGGAGTAACGGCCCACATCGCGGCTCTTCAACGCCCATTACGCGGCTTCGCCACCATCTGCGCCATTTAACAAAAGGGATCCAACGGTTGGCCTTCCGGGGTTAAATAGCCGTTTGGATACTACCCGCATAAATAGCAACTGTAACATACCTGCAACGGGTCACTAGTCGATTACCGATTAAGTCGGAACCGAACGTTACGGTTTTGAAGGGTTTCAAGGATTGGCCTCCAGCAGGAACGCAATCACTTGAATACACCCGAGTAAAGGGCAGTTATGTTGCGCCTTCAGTAGGCCACTAGTCGGACGCCGAGCAACTCGGAGCCACCGGTTCCTCTACCCGGACTTTCCGAGAACTTCGTTCCGGGATTTCCGGATTCAGCGGAATGTCTAGGTATCAGGCTTTGTCACTCGGGAACCTATGCGCCGTAACTCGTATTCTGGTTCCGACGCGAATTTCGGAGGCATTCCCTCAGAGGGACACCAGCTGGACCAGGGCCACTCGGGAAACCAGATGCTACTCGGGAATTCAGTCGGGATTCATGGTATGTCCCACGCTGGGCAATCAGCCGGTCTCTATCCTTCAGGATAGATCGGATACCACCAGGATTTACCCGCTATTAACTCACCTATCATGATATTCCGGCCTTACGGGTGAATATCACTTGGCTCATTATTGTCTTTTCCACAGGAGTTCTATAAGTCCCTCACAATCTCCCTGCAAGCGATAAAACGGCGCACTCATGTGGATGTCACTCGGGAAACTTGCCCAAGGGAGAAGGCGGACAGCAGCCAGATCGTGAAGGACTCTGGGGCTACTAACGATGACATGGCACCCGGGTATCGTCAAGGCGGACGAATCCGGCCCTCTGGACATAGGGTGGGCCAGGCCGACCACTCAAAATCTGACTTCTACACGAGGGCGCCTCATTGACTTGGAGTACAAGACAGGGATAAGTATGTATCCGACAATCCCAGATTCTGTTGTAACTAATTAGGAAACCAATCTGTGAACCGATTCGAACTCTTGTAACCCTACCCAGGTCGCCTATATAAGGCCCGGCAGGGATCCTCCGATTGGTATGTTCATATACACTCTCGTATTCCCATACACACAAAGCCCTAGCAACCTTGAGGTCTGTTCTCGAGGACTTGCGGCACTCGGGATTCAAGCAATACCAGCCACCAAACACAGGATGTAGGGTATTACCTCTTCTTGAGGGCCTGAATCTGTCTAAACTTTGTCTCCCGTGTGCACCCATCTAGATCTGTTGTGCGTACGCTGCCCCATATTCACTATTGCCAGATTAGAACACCGACAAGGTGCTACGGTGACTCGGTCTTGGTATGTTTTGTATTCTACAACTTGTCATGACGTGTCTTTTGTTCTTCTTTTTTCACCGAGTTTTTCAGTCCTTTAATATGTTAACTGTGTGCATCTCTATTTAATATAGAGTCTAAAGATTATTCTTTATATATATTATCTTGATGATATTAAGAAAAACATCCTAAGAGTTTTGCTTAGTCTATCCTGATTTACCTTTGTAAACCACGCCACGAGCAAGGTAAGTAGGTGACCAAACAGGCCCTGGCAGACAGGGCCCTGGTCACAGCAAGCAGACTGAGGGGGTGTTTGGTTGGGCTTTTTAGCAGTTTTTCACTGGAAAAAGTTGCAGCTCAACTGAACGGCCAGCTTTTCAGCAGCTTTTGTCAACGGTAGCTGTGGGCTTTGCAGTGTAAATTTAACTTTTTAGAAAAGCTGTCTTCTACCAGCTTTTTGTAATGTGCTAAAGTTTCTGTGCTTATTTTTCAAAATGTTGTAGATGGTTTGGATCAACCAAAGTCATATTTTCACTTCCGCATAGCCACAATAGTTTTTTCAGACAGCCAACCAACAATAGCTTTGTCAACAGCCACAGCCCAACCAAACAGGCCCTGACTAGCGGCATCTCGATGCGCTTAGGTTGCGTTTGGTTTGAAGTATTGGATGATCCCTGCACCATTGGGTCCGGGATATGAGGGGATCCAAGCATTTGGTTGGGAGCACGGAACCAATTGGTCCGGGATGAAGTGATCCCCAAATCCCGAATATTCCAAAGAGATTCTGGACCCCGCGATTCGGCAAAAACGGTCGAATGAATTCATTCGGGACCAGTCTGAGCCAGCTGGGTTCACCCCCAACTCCTCCCGTCCTCACCCAACTCCTCCTGTCCCTCAGCCCCAACTCGTCCCGTCTTCACACGAGCTCGCCCCCAGCCACGTCCCGCATCCAGCGACAGCATCCGACGACCGGCGATCGGTAGCGACGTGCGTCGCTCCTCCTGCTGCTCCCCCGCTCCCACCTGCTGCAAGACGAGACCAGCGACTGACGAGACCAGCGGCCGGCGGCTTGAACCTCCTCCCGCAGGCGCCCGGAGACCAGCGGCCGGTGGCTTCAACCTCCTCCCGCAGGCGACCGGAGACCAGCAGCCAGCGGCCGGTGTGGACACCCCTGCACCCTGCTGCTCCCCCCCAACCAGTCTCCCTCACCTAGGGTTTCAATCTACTGCTCCAACCGAAGGTATGCAATCCAAATCCCCATGGATGGACAATGGAGTTGGGTCTGATATTCTAATTTTTTTCCCCCTCATTTGCCAAAGGGCTTGCCAAAACAGCTCTAGCAATTACTGATTCAAGAACTAGTTTAGCAATACTTTGACTTAAAAACCATTCTGCTAAATTTGTTTAATAAGGATGTAGCAACAGTTGTATACTAATAACGTTCTGTTCAATCTGCACTTCGAATGCTCAATTGCTTCTTCATCCAATTGAATGAAAATCTGACTAAACAGGATCGGTGATTTAAATACTCTTGAGCTGAAACTTTGTAGTGATCTATGTTACCCCCTGTTGGCACCTTATCATGTCATAATGATATCGTAAGTCAAAATTCAGAAGTGTGCTGTTTATCAGCTATGCAACTATGCGAGTATAGCTTGAATGATGCTTCCATAAGCTGTCGATCTGTCAAATGTTTTCTGTTTTCACCCTACCCTGTACCTACATGCTATAATTCCTGTGGTCCTTACTTGCTTTTATTTCCATTCTTCAATGAAGCAGGATTTTCGAGACAACAGATTCCTGAGATCATTTGTTAACATCCATGAACAAGAAAATAATTCCAAAGAAATCATAACAGAAGTTCTTATTTTTTGTGGCAGCACGACATAGGAAAGTTAGATTCATCTTCCGCATTCATGTTAGCAACGTCAATGTGGATGTTTCATTAAACATAGCTAAATACGATACTTGATTTATTACAGAAGAATTACCTTTAGATTTATCGTGTTATGAAGTCTTTGAACTGTCATCTTCTGTAACTCAGCCTACATCATAGAAATAAGGATGTGCAATGAGTAATTGCTCAAGACAGCATTAGGAGAACTACAAAGAAAATTACGTTTTAGGGTATTGCTTCATATGCTAGTGCTGTTTTTTTTTGACTGAAAAATATGCTAGTTCAGTTATTTCCAAAGTAAACAGATAATACAGGTAGGCATTTGTAGAGATAGTACTACATAGTTTGAATCAAAGACATGGAATAGGATGAGGCGTCTGCAGTAGCACCAAAAAATGTCACTTTGCATTTATCTTAAATTTGGAATACGACATAGTCTTATATTTTGATAAGCATGTGACAAGCTTAATTTACTGTTTGCCTTCACATTCTTTTGTATTTGTAATGTTCTTTCCAATTCATAGAATGTTTCCTGCATTTGTCCCAAATGCATTGTAGATGGACAAGAACCGGGTTAAAAGGAGAAGGATGATGCTTACAAGGGCTGCTGCATTCGTGGCTGCTTGTGTGGTTACCTTGTATGTCTGATATAGACTACGGAGAAATAGAGAGCGTATTACCTATGCCCCAATTGAGGAAAGGGACAGGAACAGAATAGTCTTTCTAAATAATCAGATTTACAGGAATGACATAACTTGTCAGAAAACGCTAAGTCTTATGAGGTCTCCTTTCTTCCGGCTGTGTCAAGTTTTGAGGGAACGCTCCTTGCTCCATGATACCATTCATATATGCATTGAGGAGCAAGTTGCCATTTCTTGATCACAGTAGGACACAACCTTCGTAACAGGCTAGTAGTACTATTTTTAATAGGTCCGGTGAAACGGTAAGCCGTTACTTCGGACTAGTCCTCCATGCCATAGGTGAGCTAAGGGACGAGCTTATTAGGCCACCATCATTGGAGACCCCAACCAAAATTGCTCGCAACCCAAGATGAGACCCATACTTTAAGGTATGACCATGAACAAACATCATCGTTCAGATGTAGGGTATAAACTGTATAGTTACTAATTTTTCGTGGTGGTGCCGATCATATAGGACTGTATTGGAGCCATTGATGGTACACACGTACGAGCTTCTGTAAGTAAGAACATTGAGGCGGCCTTCCGTAGTAGGAAGTCATTTGCAAGCCAAAATGTGATGGCAGCCATTGATTTTGACATTCGTTTCACATATGTGCTGGCTAGTTGGGAGGGATCTGCACATGATGCTGTTGTTTTAGCGGATGCAATAGAGCGTGAGAACGGATTACGTGTTCCTCGAGGTAATAGATTTGTTCTAGCACGATATGCCCATATAGAGTTTTACTATTTCATCCGCAATGTCACCTTGGGTGCTCATGTGTTCCTCATGTCTGTAAGGTAAATTCTACCTAGTGGATGCTGGATACGGAGCTAAACCTAGATTCTTGCCGCCTTTCCGTGGCGTGAGATATCACTTGAATGAGTGGGGGAACAATCCTGTGCAAGATACAAGAGAATTGTTCAATCTTTGGCACTCATCTCTCCGAGTGACAGTAGAACGTGCATTCTCATCACTCAAGAGGAGATTTAAAGTTCTTGATGATGCAACCCCATTCTTCCCCTTTGCTACTCAAGTGGATGTTGTCATAGCTTGTGTCATCCTCCACAACTGAGTTCTCTCCGTAGGCACCGACAGCTTCATTCTACCGGAGAGTACATGGTCACCTAACCCCCCTAGATCACAAAGGGAGCAAGCACATGACCTTAGGCACATGGTTGAGTTCCGACAAGCCCTTGCCGACAAAATGTGGGAAGACCGTCAAAACTACCACGGTCATTAGTTTGCAATGTTGTGTAATATTAAATGCTTGTATGCTGCAATTGCTACTGTACTGTTATGTTCTCTGTTAATTTACTCTATTAGTAGTGTTGTGGCATGCATTGTTATTTCACATTCTTTATGTGTTGCTGATTTTTCAAGCTACCTACAAGGCTGGTAGGAATAGACTTGGAACAAATTGGGGATAACGGTTGGGGCAACAATGGTGGTGGTGGGCAAGCAGTTTGGACAAATGCCATGTCAACTTTTGTGCTTCAATTCCTTGCTAACCTAGTTGCTAGTGGAACTAGAACCTCTCATGGTTTCAAGCAAGTGTATCTTAATAGTTGTGCTAGGGCCTTGAATGAGCATCTGAAGGTTCAAGTGACTGCCACTCAGATAAGTAGCCACCTTAGGAAGCGGCGAAAGATATGGACAAAGGTTAGTAAGCTCAGGACCTTAAGTGGTGCCAATTGGGATGAGAATACTTGCACCATTGTGCTGGATCATGAGCATTACACGGATCATGTTAAGGTAAAATTGCAGCACATCTTATTTTCACAATAGTGTGACATTATTGCATATAAGCTATCTAATATTTTGATATTTACTTGGCAGGACCACCGCAATGATGCTGATTTCTTGAACACTCCAATTGAGCACTATCATGAGATGAGTACTATATAGTCGTGTTATGTAACAACTAGACAATGGAATTGTGGTTGAACTTCTAAATATTTCAAGTTATGATAATGCTATGTCCATGTATACATCATGTTGTGCTAGAAATTTCATTATTATGATTAAGCCCTGCATAATCAGTTGGCAGCTGGTTCAGAAGCTGATGGCATCAAGCCTGATACTGAAGTAAGGCTGCCAGATGCTCCACTAGAAGAAGCAGATCTGGTTATCCAGGAAGACCAGCAGTTTGCTCATGAAACTGATGTCTGTTCTACAGATAAATGCTCTGCAGATGTTCCATCATCTGCAGCAAAACATGAGGACCCTTTTCCTGCACAGAAAGCCGAGGATGTGTGCTGTACTGTGTCTGGCCTTAATGGCCAACATGAACCTGGAGGAGATGGCACTTTAGGGGGCACTGAAGAGTCTGCTATATGATATTAACCACAATGTTTGGCTGCCATATCATTCAGTTGGCTGATTGCAGAATCGACTTGATCAATGGATGCATAGCTGAACTGGTGTTTGTTATAATGCTTTCTGATTTAGGAGTTTTATTTGCAGGATACGAAGAACTTTGGAGAACTTAAGTGCCGACCACAGTGTTCATCTGATCTATGAAAATGTATTCCTCATTAACTTAACTGATAAAGATCTGCTCGTCGTAGCAAACTTCTAAATGTAAAGCTGGAGCTTCTAAGGTGATTTAGCACAGTGAGGTCAAAACCATCCATATATTTGTCGTTGCAGGCTCGTGATTCCGTGAAGAGTTGGAGCTATATTAAGAGAAGTATTTGGTGATTATGAAAATCAGATTGATGATATGAAACAAAATGAAATTAGGTGCTTAAACAAAATGACCATTATTCTCCTGTTTTGAAGCATTACCCTGGGGTAAGAGAATTACTCCATAAATTTTCATGATAGCAGTTCTGCACTTTGTCTTGATGCTCTGGACAAGGTTTGGCCAAGGTTCTAGAATGCATAATCTGTTTCATAATTGCTTTGGGCAAGTTTTTGCATTGACTTATAGGGAACACGATGTTAACTTACAGAGCTAAGTGCGGCCAAAGTAGTCAACATTGTTCGATTGCTAGTGTCACTACGGACATCTCTTTGCTAGGCTTAATTTGTATTAGTGTGCAGGTAGTATGAATTGTAAGGGTACCAACTAGTTTATGGAAGATTTCAATTAAATTTATGCTTTATTTTATACGACTCCTCAGTAATACATTTTCCAGGACATTCAGAGGCCCATGTAAGGAAGTACTAGACTAGCATATGACAAGATGAACATATTTTATAGTAGCATTGAATTATCGATAATGTTGTTCGGATTTACTACATGAATCCCTTGCAATATTGCTAACTAGCATATCGGGTTTTCATTTGATGTATGAATTACGCCTAACCGGGTGAGTCCACTGGTTTTAGATTACTAACTACGAACTAGTATGTAATCACGGACTATTGGATCTAGATTGCCCGTACACTTAGATCAATATTTGGTAAGACGATATACCAACGGTGTTTAGACAATGTAGTTTCGTCGATGCATTTCACGTCCGTGCTTACGGAGTAATGGTTCGCGTGCTGACAACTGATTCATTGTACGGGTAGTAGTACTTTATGTGAGCATCATGTGAGCATTCTCGTACCATCTCATCGTGTCAACCAAACAACATCTCGAACCATAATGAACCATCTCATCCCACCAACCAAACACATTCTCGTACGATCCCATCCAGCTAACCAAACAACATCCGGAACCATCATGTACCATCCCATCCCACGAACCAAACACATTCTCGTACCATCCTATCCTGCCAACCAAACAAGTTAAAGTGATCATCTCATCAAAGATCATCCTAGACCACCTGGTACCATCCCATCCTATCTAATTTCATACTTGCAACCAAATGCAACCTTACTATTCTGTCTCGAGCGACTAGCAAAACAAAACAAATATCTCAATTTATGCTACTCCTATCTTGGACCGCGAATCTTTGACCCTCCCAGAGCGGGCCCTAGCAGCAGCAGCAGCAGCTAGCAAAGCAGACTTGACTCGCAGCATGTCGATGCTGGAATGAACCTGACCCCCAAACCCCCCCGGCCCCCACGTCGAACGGCAACCCACTAGTTTCGGTCTTCCCATTCCCCGCGCCGGCGATCCAAGCTGGGCCACACGACGCGCTGCCACGAAGCCGTCGCGGCCCACCACAAACTCAGCCTCGCAGGCTCCCAAGACTAGTAGCTAGTTACCTCTCGCTCCGGCGTTTCCCACTCCTCCCAGTCAAAACGCAGTCGCGGTTGCGGTTTGATTCCCCCGGTCACGCGAGCCCAGCCGTGAACCGGGGCAGCGCAGACGGGACGCGACGCGGATCCGGGCGCGTGCGTCGCCCAGCCCCCTCTCCCTACATTTCCTCCGCACTGTCCCCACTCGCACGCTCTCCTCTCTCTCTCTCTCGCTCGGTCTCAGTGCGTCGTCTTGGCCCCCACCACCTGTTCGACGGAACGCCGCCCTCGCCGGCGAGGCCGCGATGGTGTTCAAGGGCAGGTTCTTCTCTTCGCGGCACAAGTCGTCCGAGTCGCCCAGCCCCGATGGGAGCAACAGCCCGCGCACGCCCACCTCCGCGCCGGGAGCCTCGGCAGCATCGCCGGCGTCCTCGTCATCCTCCAGATCCGACAAGAAGAAGCCCAAATCCGAGACCCCCAAGAAGCGCGACAAGCTGTTCGGCTCGGCGGTCGTCGCCGTGCCCTCCCCCAAGAGCGCCACGCCCTCGGCCTCTTCGAGCCAGTCCGGCGATGGGAGGAAGGGCGCGGCGGCGGCGGCGCAGCAGCTTAGGGACGCGGGCGGGGGCGGGGCATCCGCGGCGGCGCTGTCGCCAATCCTGGCGTCCTCGCTTGGGCTGAACCGGATCAAGACGAGATCCGGCCCGCTGCCGCAGGAGGGGCAGCGGATGGCCGCGGCGCTCGGAAGCAGTAACCTCTCGCGCGGGCAGACGCAGGCGGAGACGTCGGCTGCCTCGGGCGGAGGCGTCGGGAAGAAAGGCGGGAGCTCGTGGGCGGACTCGAGTAGTGGTAGCAGCAGCAACCGGGGGAAGGGGAAGGCTGCTGAGCAGCCGGTCCGCAGTGCGGCCGGGACGGGCGTGGGAGCAAAAGGTACTAGTAATCTTGCGCATGTACTTTGTTTGAATGTTTTGTTTAGGGTTTTGCTGCATGATCCCGTAAGCTGTCTACTGATTTACGGAAGCCAGATGGTTAGGACTTCGTTGCGGTGAGCTCTCACATAGGCCGTGAAGGGGGGAGTAGGCTTTAGCTATTCATGCTCCCTTCATTGCTTACTAAGTTGACGGTTTCCGGAAACCAGCAAGCACTTAAGAATTTCAGCTTAGAGGTGTTAAGTTGTCGGGCGACGGGAGTGCACTGTATCCAGATACCAAACTTGAAACGCTGGCGCTAACGGAAGGAAGAGTCTAATCATTACCAAATCAGCAAAGCCAAGAGAATGTTAGTTATTGCTTGCCTGTTTTAGTGCTTGAACATAATGCAATTCTAATGAGGTCGTGATTGAAGATAAGTTAATTCTCTGCCCCCGTTAACTTTATATACAATTCATTGGATGATGGCTTGAGCGAAGTGTTATTCTGACATGTGTTACACTATCACTTCCTTGACACCTGTCAATGCATACAGAGCTGTATCAGTCAATTCGCTCGTGATCGAGTAGTGTATTACTGTAAAGATGCATATTGTATTGCCAAAACTGTCTGATTATTATTCTAGAATATATGGTTCTATAGTTTGCACGCATCCCGTATGAAACTGCATTATGCGTAGGTTTGTTGGCAGCACATTCTACTTTGCTCCGTTGATTTGCCTATAGGGAATATCTAACAATTGCAGAATCTCTCTCGACAAATTAGAAGCAACTGCTTCTTCTGTAACTTGATATCATGCTTGTGTGTTCTGTATGAAAATATACATGCAACTACTTGGTGGCTTTCGTTTTGGGGGCTTGTTCTCTTTATTCTTCTAATGAATGTTTACATTTGACCTGGTCTTTTTCGTCTTATTCGGGTACCCTTTTTGTCTTAGCAACCATACCTAATATGTTGGCATCTAATCCATCTTATACACAGCTAAGTCTAATGCATTTCGGAACCATTCTGGAGATCTGAGGACTCCGACTCACATACCAGAGACTGTGGTAATGATGTACTTGTATATGCTTTTTCATACCTTGTGTATATGTAAACGATGACTTATCCATCTTCCGCTCTTTTGCTTACACTTTCTATCTGCACTGACATATTAATTGACAGTGTGCATATGACACCTGTGAAACACCAAAGGAATCCGAGTCTCCACGCTTTAAGGCCATTATGCAGGCTACCAGTGCACCAAGGAAGAGAAACCCTTCAGATATAAAAAGTTTTTCACATGAGCTGAACTCCAAAGGGGTCCGACCATTCCCGTTCTTGAAACCTCGAGGCATTTACAACTTGAAGGTAATTTCAATTCTCGTTCTGGGTGAGATGATGGTCAATGTTGTTTCTATATTTTACACTTGTACTTTTACTTTTGTGTGATCTATCTGTTATATATCCAGTAACTATAATCTTGTCCTCTGTTGCCTACACAGGAGGTGTTAAAAGTTATTCAGGTGAGATTTGAGAAGGCAAAGGAAGAGGTAAATACAGATTTGGCAGTATTTGCAGGAGACTTGGTTAGTGTAATGGAGAAGTACTCAGACTCTCATCCTGAGTGGAAAGAAACTTTGGAGGATTTGCTAATACTTGCACGTAGCTGTACTGTAATGACACCTGGAGAACTTTGGCTACAATGTGAAGGCATAGTGCAAGATTTGGATGATCAACGTCAGGAGCTCCCAATGGGTGTTCTGAAGAAGCTTTACACACGGATGCTCTTTATCCTTACAAGATGTACAAGACTGCTCCAGTTTCACAAGGAGAGTGGCTTTGCGGAGGACGAAGTTGTTATGGATCAGTGTGATAAGATTATACAATCTGCTGATAGGCAGATTTTAACTCAATCAAGTTCACATGATACAACCACCAGATCTGGCAAAAATGATGCAAGAAAATCATACAGTCAAGAGCAGCATAATCTGAAATGGAGGAGAAGCCAGGAGATAAAGCCTGTTAAGCTTCTTCCGCCCCTTGACACAGATGTTAAGAAAGAGGACTCTCCAACCAGAGAACGGATGTCTTCCTGGAAACCTTTTCCTTCACCTGTTACAAAACCCCCAAAAGAATCTACCGCTATTGAAGAGGAATCACCTAATAAGAAAACAGATACACTCTCTACGGTTACTAGCCGTGTTGAATTAACCAGTCCAGTAGAATCTATATCACATCAATCGCTTCAGCATGAACACAAAACTTCATGGGGACACTGGTTTGACCAGCCAAATATTTCCGAAGAGGGTTCAATAATGTGTCGCATATGTGAAGAATATGTCCCTACACATTACGTAGAAAATCATTCAACAATCTGTGCACTTGCTGACAGGTGTGATCAAAAAGGTTTAAGTGTTGATGAACGTTTATTAAGTGTTGCAGACACACTTGAAAAGATGGTTGAGTCTTATTCTCAGAAAGACCTTCCAAATGCTGTCGGCAGCCCAGATGTTGCAAAAGTTTCAAATCCAAGCATCAATGAAGAATCTGATGGCCCCTCTCCAAAACTATCTGATTGGTCTAGAAGAGGTTCTGCTGATATGCTTGACTATCTCCAAGAGGCTGATAGCACTATTTCATTGGATGACATAAAGAATCATCCTTCAATGACATGTAAGACTCGTTTTGGGCCGAAATCTGACCATGGAATGGCTACATCATCAGCAGGAAGTATGACTCCTAGATCTCCACTAACGACGCCAAGATCAAATCATATAGACATGCTTTTAGCTGGTAGAAGTGCAATTAATGAGAATGATGATCTTCTACAGGTAAGCTATGCATATAATTTCTATTATTATGCTTATATCTCTTTTTTGCATTTAATACCTGATCATTTCGCTAGAAACTTGTCAGCTACTAAATTACCTGACTATATAAAAAGTAGTATGTATTTATATTTATATGGGTGTGATGTGCAAAGCTAGTAACCATGATAAAATCTACTGAGTGCTGATGTTGTCGTTCTATTTATCTGTTGTTTATGAGAATTTAATATACCTTTGTGCAACTGCTGATGTGTACTGTTGAAATAAATGAGGATACAAGTATAACATCATGGGAACTGTAGATTTTCTTGATAGTAAGTGACTTATATTGTAGAATTAATTAACTCAGTACCATTGCAAAGCTGCGCAATTAGGAAAATACCTTCCAGCATGAGGATGCCATTTGGGACTCAGGGCCACATGTCATCCTCAAACTGGATGGTATTTTCCTAATTATGCATCCTTGTGATGGTACTGGGCTAATTCTATATTGTAATGCAACGAGAGTACTAACCATTTTTTATTAGAAATTTCTCCAACTCCATCTATCGAGTTGTTTGAGTTTCTAAAATAGTTTTCTTCAATCTGTGCAGATTGCTGAACTTGCTGATATTGCACGATGCATTGCAACTACTCCTCTGGATGAAGAAAGTGCATTATCCCAATTGGTTACATGCATAGAAGATCTGCAAGAAATTGTCAATCGTAGGAAGCATGAGGCCCTCACAGTGCAGACATTTGGGACACGTATAGAAAAACTCCACCGGTGAGTTCTCTTTTTTCAATTGACATTCTTACTAAGTAACAGCATATAAGAATAATTCTCACAGTCACTTCACTTTTGCTGTCTTTTCCATTCCTTGCTCTTTAATTAGTTCTGCCTTTACATTTGCATAAATACTTCAGGGAAAAGTACCTACAGCTTTGTGATTCAGTTGATATGGACAAGGTTGATTCATCAAGTACCATAATGGATGAAGAAGATGATGTTGTTCGTAGCTTACGAGCAAGTCCTGTTCATCCAGTCAAGGATCGTACTTCAATTGATGACTTTGAAATCATAAAACCTATCAGCCGTGGAGCATTTGGACGTGTTTTCTTGGCGAAGAAAAGAACTACAGGAGACCTCTTTGCTATAAAGGTATCTGTTGGCAGATAGTCATGTCATGTGTCAGTCAAAATAAAAATATACCAACATGATATGGTCAAATAATTTATAGTTGGATTGAAAAACATTAGGACTGCATGAATGTCCTGAAAGAAAAAAGTTATTGCGGGCCTACGGTTTTCAGTGAGGGGAAATATGAGGAGGGCATTTACTCATTTTTTTCCTCTTTATTTGCTCCCAGCTTGGCAAGTTGGCAAAAAAAAAGGGTGGAGTTAGTGTTTGTTCCTCTTCATGTTTGGCATCTTCTATTTGTTAGCAGTTAAAGTAGGTTTTTGAAAGGATTATATTGCATGATCACATTCCACAAGAAGGTACATGTATTAAATATTTCTCAGCTTATATTCATGTATAAGTAATTAAGTATAGTAGCAAATTTCGACACTTGCTGCGGCGCAATTTGCTTTCATTTCATGGCATAGAATGTAGTATTTTATTTAGCACTCATGTGCTTTAACAAGTTTGCCTTACTTCTTAACCAGGTACTTAGGAAGTCAGATATGATTCGAAAAAATGCTGTCGAGAGTATATTGGCTGAACGTGATATATTGATCACGGTCAGGAATCCTTTTGTGGTGAGTGAACTTACAAATATGACTCCTAATTTTGATATAATTTTATCCTAAAATGGTTATGCTTTTGAAAGGTTCGTTTCTTCTATTCTTTTACCTCTCGGGAAAATTTGTATCTGGTCATGGAGTACCTAAATGGCGGGGACCTGTATTCATTACTGAGAAATTTAGGGTGCTTGGATGAAGATGTTGCTCGTGTATATCTTGCAGAAGTTGTAAGTTTCTTTAGTTATTTTTTCTCAACCGTTTTCATTTTTTCTCCCTGCCGATTTATAATTTTTTATCCTGCAGGTTCTAGCTTTGGAATATTTGCACTCTATGCACATAGTTCATAGAGATCTTAAACCTGACAACTTATTGATAGCTCATGATGGGCATGTAAAGGTATTAATGCATGCAGACGGTCGTTAAACTTTCTGTCCATATCGATTATTTAATGTGTTGCATTAGATAGGGGACACACTAAAATTCATTCTGCCTGCCTTTCAAATGTACTTCTTATTTCTGTTGTCTGGTTACTGGAAGATGTATTGATGTGTTTGGTTCAAACAAACAAAAATAGATAATGAAACAACTGTTGATAGCAAATTAGCAATTGTCACATGGTCTGTACTAGATTTGTAATGAGAGATAAATAACCAGCTAACCCACATGACTATTGAGGAGAATCAATATTGATCTCATGATGCATGATTAGAAAGTTTTGTAATGCTTTGAGCTTGAATGACTAGGAAAGTATCCTTAATCTTCTAGATTTCACGCTGTTTCTTTTTTAATCTTTTTAGAGGTCGTCAATGCCAGTTGCAACTTCCTATATGGGACTAAAACCTGATCAACACCTTAATGCACATATTAGTCTTAATTGTTTTGTCATTAATCATCAAAACCCACTTAGGGGGACTAAAACCTGATCAACACCTTAATGCACATATTAGTCTTAATCGTTTTGTCATTAATCATCAAAACCCACTTAAGGGGACTAAAACCTGATCAACACGTTAATGCACATATTAGTCTTAATCGTTTTGTCATTAATCATCAAAACCCACTTAGGGGGCCTAGATGCACTTTCAGTTATGAGCCAAGCAATATCATCAGGTGAGATTCTATGGCTGCTGAACTGAAATGTCCCTAACAAAAATAGGTAATGAAACAACTGTTTGTAGCAAATAGATATTGATCAATACTGGAAGATGTATTCCGTCATGTTGTCTCTCTTTTGGATTTTAGAGGCTTTAAGCTTGAATGATATTACTATTATGTAATGCTAAGCATAACTACTGCACAAGTCAAATATAAGCTGTTTTCAAATCCATTGGA
This sequence comes from Stipa capillata, assembly GCA_019208055.1. Classification (NCBI taxonomy): domain Eukaryota; kingdom Viridiplantae; phylum Streptophyta; class Magnoliopsida; order Poales; family Poaceae; genus Stipa; species Stipa capillata. Next base: position 334,238 of record JAGXJF010002309.1, read on the forward strand.
TTGTGTTCAATTGAGTGAACGCATATATTAATATAATATTATTATTTGCTACGTAAGTTTGTTTCTGATTTCCCATTTCTTTTAGCGTAAAATTGTTACACCACTAATTCAGTAATTCCTTCATAGCCTCTTTCCTTCAACATTTTTATGGACAAGAAAATACCATTCTGGTTCTTGGGCTAACGTGGTTCTTTTTCTTCATATTTCTTCTATTTCTGCTGCTTATTAATCTCGATTTTCTTCAGTTGACAGATTTTGGGTTGTCCAAAGTTGGTCTGATCAACAGCACAGATGATCTGTCTGGCCCCGCTGTTAGTGGGGCTTCATTGTATGGAGATGACGAACCTCAGATGAATGAAGTTGAAGAAATGGATCACCGAGCACGAAGACAAAAGCGTTCTGCTGTTGGAACCCCCGATTATTTAGCTCCAGAAATCCTTCTGGGGACAGGACATGGTAAAATGCTAAACAGAGTTGTCTTTTAGTCTCTGTATTGTCTTCTGATTTTGACTACCTGTTTGATACTTATTAGTTTTATTGTTGTGTTTATTACTTCCCCAGGTACTAGTGCAGATTGGTGGTCTGTAGGTGTAATTCTTTTTGAGCTACTTGTTGGAATACCTCCATTCAATGCAGAGCACCCCCAGGTATCATACTTTACATTTACTGAACAATTCTTTGCTATCTATCAGATATGAAATAAATGTATTTAAGCATTTAAAACTCTGCCTGCATAGACAATTTTCAATAAATCAAAACTGCCCTATTTGCCTCTGTTTTGTGTTCAGTTCTTTTGTAGGTTGGAGCATATGGAGCTTGTGATTTATTACATAGTTATGTGAATCTTTTCTAGTATGCACTATTTTATTTGATCTCTCCTGTAATTTTCTACGTCAGCCAGGACTTAATTAGATCTTTGCTAGAAATTAATGGTCTTTGGCGACATAGTATAAAATGTTGGTAATTGGAGATTTTTTTCACGATCAAACTATGATATCTTTGCTACAACTCAATGTTGGTTTCTGTTATCTGGAAACATGGTGGTGTAACTTGACATTCTTGTTGTACTTGCTGCTGTAGACAATTTTTGACAATATTCTTAATCGGAAAATACCTTGGCCACATGTCCCAGAAGAGATGAGTTCTGAAGCGAAAGATCTAATTGACAAGTAAGAAATGCTTCAAACCATTTCTACTCAATTACTCATGTTATAGCCTTAAAGAATTGCATGTTATCGCTTCTTGTTGTTCATATATTACTAACTGATTAGGGAATTATGCTATGCGTACATTTTATAGCACGTTGGGAGTTGAGGTTAATTATATAATATTTTTGCATGTTTGTATTGCATTCATCTTGATTATTGTTGCAATGTCAAGCATGAAATTTCCTAGCCTACAGCCAAAGGTATAATCCATTATTATTCATTACTATGTCTTTGAAGAAAAAGTGAAATATGACCTCCCTTATTTCTCACCATAGAAGTTTCTTCAGACCAATTTTATTAATTAGATTTTGAGAATGGTCATCAGATTGTTTTTTGTATTACGTAGGTTCCAAATAATCCAAATGACCGTCTGAGTCAATTGGGATTTCGGGTCAAACTAGACAAGGGTACTTTTGTACTTATCTCCTTGCTCGTGACTGTTATAGTTGCCCGCAAGATAGTTTGGCATTTGTTAATATCTGTTTGAAGTGACATAGGTCAGTGCTTATAGTTTTGCAGTTTCTGTGTATAGGATAATAGTAGCATGTTCCCTATATGCTATGTTCGTCACTTGTGTTCTGTGGTTTAAAATTGTTGTCGTTAGTTTGATGAAGGTATAATTCACTGGAATATATATTTTGGATCTTTGTACATTTTTAAGTATAGGCATGCCATCAACGGTGCAAATTTCAATTACAAAGCTACTTCATGCTCAATTTCTAAATCTTTGAGCAAGTTAATTTCGGATATGGTTTAAGTAAAACTAGTGTGATCTTATGACAACTTCCTCCAGATTTTTGACAGAAGATCCTCATCAGCGGTTAGGAGCAAATGGTGCCTCTGAGGTATTTCAAGGCTGCTAGAAATCTTCTTTCATGGGATACTTTATTCAAAAGAAATTATGATATATATACATGATTGATGTTGCTAATCCTTTTTCCCTCAGGTCAAACAACATCCATTTTTTAAAAACATTAGCTGGGATACCCTTGCTAGGCAGAAGGTGAGATAGGGTCAACGATTACTTTAACTCTTCAAACACAAACTGCATCTCTTTTGTATAGGCATATAAGGGATAACTTTAAAATCATTTGCAGGCTGCCTTTGTTCCCTCCTCAGATAGTGCATTTGATACCAGCTACTTCACCAGCCGTTACTCATGGAATCCATCAGATGAAAACATATATGAAGCCTATGAGTTTGAGGATTCCAGTGATAATGGAAGCCTTAGTGGCAGCAGTAGCTGCGTGAGCAATAACCAAGATGACATGGTATGGATCATTTTCATGCCGTGATGATCGAAAAGAACATGTCTAAGCATTTTCAGTAGTTGTGGGTAGTAGAGGAAAAGAAACTAAAAATAATACTGCATGTTCATTGTGAATAGTTGGTCGACCTTTATGTCCTTCAATTGTTTTGCTAACTTATTGTAAAATTTGTGCGAATTAGGGGGATGAGCGTGGTGGTGGCCTGAATGAGTTTGAGTCTGGCCCAAATGTCAATTATTCTTTCAGCAACTTCTCATTTAAGGTAAGCCTACAACTTCACAGGCCATTTATTTTTCTTTCATATCTTATGATTGAAGCATAGCAGCATATAGCTTGAATAATCTTGAAATAACCATGTTCCATTTTGGAGTGGATGTGCTAGGCCTGTTCTTTGTACTTTATGGATGCCCAAGTATATCCACTGTTCCTTACATGTCCTCTTTATGTCTCGACTTTTTAATGTACAAACTATCACAAAACTGCATATTTAGGGACCAATTTCACAGAACTAACAAATTTTGGGATCAATTGTATCACAAACTTACAGGTTTTAGGGTACACCCAAATCCCCACCCAGTCTGGCCACCCGTGCTCACACATCACAGTAAAAAATAATCCTGGACCAGTTTCATGCTAAAAATTGCTGTGTTCAATTGGTGGGCAGGCGATTTGGCTTGCCGCGTAGGACTGGTCCTGGATTTTGTGAGTGATGTGTGAGCCCGGGTGGGAGGTTTGTATGCATCCTAAAACCTGTAGTTTTGTGGTACAATTGATCCATAGATCTGTAGTTCTGTGAAATTGGTCCTTAAATCTGTAGTTTAGAGATAGTTTGTACATTCATCCTGTAGTTCTGCGAAATTACTCTTATACCTCAGAAACAGGCAAACAATATTTCCATTACTAGGGTTAAATATCACCTTTTTAACATCGTGATATACTGTTAAGCGTCCAATCATAGCAATCAGGGAGTCAAATATTGAATGCTTATAGTCACTATTAAGCATAGTCATCTAGTGTTGCTTAAACAATAGTTCGATTATCCCATTGAGCGTGGCACAATCATTTCGCTGTAACACATAGTAGGAAAACTGTCCACAGATGGCCCAAAGTTATTAATAGTGATACAGCATTACAAATAACAATTTATACCTGTTGTTGTGTTTGTGGTCTGGTTTCAAATACGGTAACGGTCCTTAAAAGTACATCCACAAACTTTTATTGTTAGTCTTTTTGTGCCTATATTCTGCACATATCACTCTTCTAACTTACTTTTCACCGCAGAATCTATCACAACTTGCCTCCATCAATTATGACTTGCTCACCAAAGGATTGAAGGATGAGCCACCAATGAAACCTGAAACGTAGCAGTCAGTTTATACCGGAGTTGATTCATTTGAAGTAACCATACAGTTTACAATGTGCTCGCGTGGTGTAGATCTTGTACATGTAAGTATACTAGTTGTCCTGCGTGCAGTTTTATCTCTCATGTGTAATGCTGTTTCATCTGATTATTACTATAAATTTTGCAGATGAAAGTGAGGCATGGGCTCCTCTTATTGAGGTTGTTCTTACATCTCATCTAGTCGAGTACAGTTTTGCGGTTACTTTGTTTCGAAACAACCGTCGTGTCATTATCAGCAAAACATCCTTGACCATAAGTTGGCATGAGTCACCTAGGAGCGCTGTTTTTTTTTGTTCTCCTTTTCTTTTTTGTCTCATCATCGGCCTTGGGTGCCAAGATTGGTCAAGGTTACTTTATTCAGAATACAACCCATGAAGATGTAGATGGTCTCAGAAATTTGTTATTATGGCATATAATTGGGGATGGAGTACTTTAAGCCTGGCAGGTTTCCCTGTACTCAGAAACTGTTCGCAGTAACATTAACTGGCTATAAATCTGGTCAAATGGCAATGCTCAAATTTTCTTCAGGTTAGTATCTGTTTTGTTGATTTCCATGGATCTAGTATATTTTGGCCGCACTAGGAAGCTTGAGATCCACCTATTTCTGGGGATCTCATTCTTTGTACTCGTCTAACCATCGATTTGCCTCTTCTTTTTTGAGACTTTTTTGAGAGAGAGGTACAAGGTGGACGCACACACCACACATACACAGCGGAAGCGTCCCCTACACTTGGTAGGCAAAAAGAGACCATAATGTAGAAACTGAGACAGTAATGTTAATATTTGGCAAAATATGGTTCCATTGCAATAGAATAGTTCGAGCTTGGAACCGTAGCGTGTCTCAGAATTGTATGTGACAGTATAAATCCTTCTAAAACCACGGGTCATATTAGTTATATTAGCTAGGACATGAATGATTTTTAGCAAGTTCAGAATACCAAAAGGAAGAGGAAGTTGAGATCATGTGCCAGCAGTCAGGAATACTTTGAATGAGCATGATAACCTCCAAAATGTAGCTTCCAAGCCGATCACCTTTAGAAACCATGAACACCTACTCTGGATATGGGTACAACTCAAAAAACATACATGCTAGGGATATGCACGAGCCCCATTACAGACAGGCTCTGTCAAAGAGTTTGGCACAGAGCATGGATTAGCACACCCTAGATAACATTCATACTCAGAATACAGGCGAAAACGCTGTAACTATTTGGACATCACTTGTCAACTCAGCAAGAAAATTTCTTTTGACCATGATTGGAAAGTTCTTTCTTAGGTGTTGACCGAATACTTGTGCCCGCATTCCGGGCACTCATAGAAGACAGTCTGTCCCTCATCCGCTGACCGTAGCTGTAATACACGTCCAGAATGCAGTCAAGACTCGGAACTAGAAAAGAGAGAGAAAATCGGAAACTAACCAACCATCAAATGTTGAAGGTCAGTAACTAACCTGCTTCGTGTAATATTCAAGTTGAGGATTGCTGCATTTTGGACAGGTTTCGTTAACCTAATGCGAAACAAGATTTGTAAGTGCTCAAGGTATCAGATAGTAATCACCATTAGATTATATTTTGAGAAAAATAATAACAATTTAACTTACCACGGCTCTTTTCGCAATTACATCCTCTTTTGGTGCTGATTCAAGTATCACAAACGGCTCGATCTTTAGTTCCCTTCTAATATCCTGGCAACAGCATGCAATTCAAAATCAAACACATGTTCCCTAAAGTCAAAAATCTTACTTGCTTTGGGGAAAATAAGCATTCGAGAAATTTCACGACTCTAGAGACAAGTATCTGTTGTCCTGAAATAAAATAAATTTCATTTGGTAACTACTGCTAACTGATAATGCTTAGTATGATAAGTACAAGAGTATTTGATGAAAATCCAGAGTAACTTACACATGTCTAGCTAGAAAATCACTAGTTCTTACTTCAGCTGCAATACAAGAATTTGATTCTTCTCTTCTTATAAAAACATAGAACGTTCTCTTTTTTCACCGAGGAGAAAAACACAATATCATGCAAGAGACCCGTACCTCAGCGGTGACTGTATACCGAGTCTCTTTCCCTTCGATCTCTGCACAAAACAAGAGCCATTCAGCATTAGCCACAGAACAATCAAACACGAGGACGCTTCAAAATCAAGAACCGATGAACCGACGAGGCCTCCCTCCCTCGAATCACGATTTGGTTCTTCTAACTTCAGAATCGCAGCTCCAAGGAACAGGTAGCGGGTGCGCGAGGCTCGGAACCAGATTACGCCAAGAACACCGGAGTAAAACGAGATGGAGAGAGAGAGGGAGGGAGGGAGACCTTTGGCCTTGCGCTTGAAGCCGCAGAGAGGGCAGGAGGCGGAGCGGACAGAGTCGAAGGTGAGGAGGGTGCCGCACACGCAGCAGAACAGAAAGTCGCGCGCCTGCCAGAAAGCCATTGCCTGCCCGCTCGCTCGCTCGCTCTCCCCTCCCACGCCGCCAGTTCGTTCGGTCGGTCGGAGAGCCTTCCTTCCTGTGTCTGAACCCTCCGTCGATCGGTGGTGACTGGAATCTATCAAGGAGCGAACGGCGGCAGCGTCTAGGGTTTTAGTGGACCCGTGTGGGTTCGGCCAGTGGGCCTGCAAAATCTTCTCACCTAGAAACGCAGCCCAGCCCATCAGAATGGATATTCACCAGTCACCAGGCAAGGAGTCCTCGTGCTGCTGGCCTGCTGCTGCTGTGCGAGATCCTCTGCACCAATCTGCTGTGCCCGTGCCCGCGGCGATGAAGCAGTTGTGAAAACATGACTCAGCTACCATTACTCAACCTGGCTAGAAAACTCTCTGGCAGCAGCAACAGATACAAAGTTTGGTACATTAGTTAGCCATATACACATATTTTCATCAACCAAACCCGCACCGTAAGACGCTAATTTATGAGCAACAAAATTACATACGCTAGGACACCATACAATAGAAGCTGATTGAAATTGATAAGCCATCTTGAATTTTGCTTCCCGAAATAGAGCTCCAAAAGCTGAATTGTCATAATCATCACCATAAACAGCTTGTTTCAACACAGCAGCATCTGTTTCAAAGATTACCTTCCTGCATCCCAGGTTGCTTGCTCTCTCTATTGCTTGGAGAAAGGCTTTTGCTTCAGCTTGAAGAGCTTCTGAAATTCTGGTCAGTTTTCCCGCTCCTGCAGCTTCTATCCCTCCATCTGAATTTCTGATCACAAATCCCCATCTTCCAGTTTTTGTTTCAGCTCTAAAGGCTCCATCTATATTAATCTTCAGAAAGTTTTCAGGTGGAAGTTTCCATCTGCTGCAATCCCTACTAACTTCTTTCTTACTCTTCTTGCTCCAATACTTGCTGAACTCTCTGCTGTGGTACTCCAGCGCATTTAAAAGTTCCCCTATATTTCTTATATTCTCTCCTTTACTAGCTTTGTTCCTCTCATTCCACCATAGCCACAACATAATGCTAACCTTTGTGCATCTTTCATTTTGTAGGTTATAAATATAAGTTATAACCTCTTTTGGTCCACTACATTGACTTAAACTCAACCTGATTTCTTCCATTTGTGCCATTCTCCACAACTGTTTAATCTGTTTACACTTGAAAAAAGTATGGCCACCATCCTCATCCACATGATGGCGCACAGGACAATTTGGGTCAGCATTCACTCCTCTTCGAATCAGTTTGTCTCTCAGGGGTAGACTATTTCTTGCCAATCTCCACAGAAAGTGTATGATTTTCATGGGCAAAGGGAGACTCCAAAGCTTATCCCATTTGAAAGGGGAGTAGCCATGTGCTGTACCTAATGGGAAAGCTAGTCCCTGAATTGATTTCCTTGTTTCCATCTCCTTTGCCACCCTGTAGGCTGACTTCACAGAAAAGACTCCTTTTTTTTATCAAAGTGCCAAGCAAACCAGTCCTCCTCCCCTTCACTTATAGGAATTTGTGGTATTGCCTCCGTATCTTCTGCATTAAAAGTCTGACGTATGAGTCCCTCATCCCAGTCCCCAACCGTAGGATCTATCAACTCCGCTACTTTCGTGACTAGATTACCCCCGCGTGGAGAAGTTATTCTTCTGCCCCGACCTTTGGGGACCCATGGATCACTCCAAATGTTAACACTTTCCCCATTTCCTATTCTCCAAATGATCCCCTCCTTCAGCACTTTAATCCCTTTAAGGATACTCCTCCACGTATAAGACATTCTATTGGTGGATCTAGCCTCCAGAATTTTGCCATTTGGGAAGTATTTTGCTGATAGAACTTTTGAACATAAGGAGTTAGGAGCATTTGCTAACCTCCACGCTTGCCTCGCTAGCATAGCTTTATTGAAAGCATCGAGATCTCTGAAACCCAACCCTCCTTCCCTCTTTGGCAGAGTCAGTTGTTCCCAGCTGATCCAGTGAACTTTGTTCTCCTTATCCATGTTACTCCACCAAAACCTGCATATCATTCTGCATATCTGCTCACACAAGGATTTAGTTAGAGCAAAGCAAGCCATTGCAAATACAGGGACTGCTTGAGCTACAGCTTTGATTAAAATTTCTTTCCCTGCTACTGAGAGCATCCTTTCTTTCCATCCTTGTATCCTTTTCCAGATTTTCTCCTTGAGATAAGTAAAAACTCTGGTTTTTGATCTTCCTATATAAACTGGTAATCCAAAATACTTCTCTGTCCATGCCTCCCTTTTAATTTGCAATTCTGACATAACAGTCCTTTTTCGGTGGGCATCAGTATTCTTGCTAAACATTATAGCTGACTTATCCTTGTTAATCAATTGACCTGAGACATCAGCATAAACTCTTAAGATTTTGTTTATCTCAATAGCACATTTATCATCCACCTTGAAAAGAAGTAAGGAGTCATCTGCAAAGAGAAGATGGTTTATACTTAGCACCCTGCTGCAAATTTTGATGCCTCTAATCTTCCCCTGTTCTTCGGTATTCTGTAACATTGATGAAAGGCCCTCAGCACATAGCAAGAATAAATATGGAGATAAAGGGTCTCCTTGTCGGAGACCTCTTCCTGGATAAATCATTTCAGTTTTATCACGATTCACCTTAATTTGGTATCTGACAGTAGTGACGCATTTCATAATGAGGTCAATCCAGGAAGATCTAAAGCCCATCTTTATCATGATGTCCTTCAAAAAACTCCATTCCACTCGATCATAAGCCTTGCTCATGTCGAGCTTGAGTGCAGCAAAGCTCATTCCTCCACTTCTTTTATTCTGCAAGAAATGTGTTAGCTCATATGCCAGAAGAGTATTATCTGAAATCAATCTAGCTACCAGGAACAAAAGTGCTCTGGTTAGGGGAGATAATGTCAGGCAGAATCACCTTTAGTCTGTTTGTTAACACTTTTGATATTATTTTATATATCACATTGCAGAGGCTTATTGGACGGAGATCCTTTAAAGTCTCTGGTCTGCTTACTTTTGGAATAAGCACTACCATTGTATCATTCCATCCCATTGGCATGTCACCTCCCTTTAGGACTCTGAGTGTTTCTCGAGTGACCTTCTCCCCCACAATGTGCCAGAACCGCTTGTAAAAGAGGGCTGGCATTCCATCTGGGCCTGGAGCCTTCAAATCTCCAATTGCATCCACTGCAGCTTTGATTTCATCCTCTGAAAACTCAGCACAGAGGATATTATTCATGCTTTGATTCACCCTTCGCTGCACACAATTCAAAACCTCCCGGCTATCTCCTCTCGCCTTAGCTGTGAACAGATGAGTAAAGTAACTATTGATTAGATCCTTTAGTTTCTCCTCCCCTTCAACCCATTCACCCCTATCATTTTTTAGCCTGTGAATGGTATTTTTTTCCTCTCAGTGGCAAAGGCATGAAAATAGGATGTATTTATGTCCCCTGCTCTCAGCCAGTTTACATGTGAACGTTGTTTCCAATAAAGGTCCTTTTGATGTTGTAGGCGATCTAGTTTCCACTTTTTGCAAACCTTGTGCTACATCTCCAAGACCATCCCTTGTAGTCAGGTTCCAAGCATTCTCAATAATTGTTTCACAATTCTCCTCTTCTAACCAATTTGCTTCAAATTTGAACTGCTTAACGCTTTTGGCCTTAGGGAATCTTTTTCTTCCTTCAGTTTCAACAATTATGAGCCTATGATCTGAGTGGTGGGGATCACCATTCGCTACCGTGAAAGAAGGAAATCTTTCACACCATCTCTGGTTTGCAACTGCTATGTCCAATATTTCTTTCACATATTTACCTCGTATCTGGCTATGATTTCTCCAAGTAAATTTGTCTCCCTCGTAGCCCAAATCCTGCAAGCCACATTCTTCTAGTGTTTCCCTGAATTTGTCCATGTGTATTTGATTTCTTGGTGGCCCCCCATATTTTTCATGCCCATATAATATTTCATTGAAATCTCCCAAGCAAATCCATGGTCTTTCAAGTTGTGCATTTAAGTTTTGAAGCAGTTTCCATGTCTTCTCCTTTTTGTCACTTGATGGTTCTCCATAGATTCCTGTTAATCTCCAACAGAAACCATCATTTTCAATTATCTCCACATCTTTGTGATATTTCGAGTAATTATGGAATTCTGCTTGCACTGTTCCCTTCCAAAACATTACAAGTCCTCCACTTTTACCAACACAGTCTTTAACCACTATTTCCTTCATGCCCAACACCCATTTCAAATGTTTAATTCTCTTCTCATTCGACTTGGTTTCAGACAGAAAGAGAATGTCTAGGTCCTCCCGCTTCTGGATATCCAGAAGTCCTCGAACTGCCGGGCCGTTACCCAATCCCCGACAGTTCCAAGCAATAAGCTTCGTTTTGGTCCGCCGGGCTGTTCTGACAGCCCAGCTTCAATACCAAAAGTGTATTGTTGTGCTTCTTTCACATTCTCCCCCCCCCCATCCTCCATCTCCATTTTCCTCTTCTTGACCATCTCGTCTTCCTCCTCCACTTCCATCATATTAGCATCCCTTTTCTTTTGAAAGGGGTCAAAGGCCTTTAGAGGAGCAGCACTGACTTTCCGCTCTTGTCTCTTGAAAGTACTTCGCTTCTCCTTTGCTTTCAATCAGAGAATTTACTTCTTCTTCCCTTTTTCCTGAGACTAAAGTTTCTCTCTTTATATCTTCCATCTTGTTTCCTTTAAAGACATCCTGCTCTGTCACCTCTTCATTATTCACTTCAATCACCCTCACCTCCCTTAGGCTTTTTGTTGTTTTCTGATATTCTTTCTTACTCCCTTCTGATCTGTCCTCAGAGTTGTCCACATTCATTGGGGCTGACTGCATTATCCCTTCTGCTTCAGCTCTACCTTTATCCCCTTTTGACTTGGTTATGCCTAGCTGCTCTCTGTGGTCAAAGTCCTCCCTCGGGTCAGCAAAAGAAATTTTCTTCCCCTTCACCTCTTGCATGGTATCCTCCTTATTTGTTTTTAGTGGGCTTGTGACTTCCTCCTCAATTTCTTTTTTTATACCCTCCCTTCTCCTTTCCTTCCCGGGCTTCCTTCCAAGAGAGTGCATCACTTCCACTTCTACTTCCCCTAGTTCCCGAGCTAGTACTTTTCCATGAACCTACCTTACCTGCTGACCCCTTAGCACTATCATCTTCACTATCATTTCTTTTTGGAAAAGATACACGCATCTATTTTCCAAAAACCCTGTCCTCCACTTTAGTTTGAGGTCTTAAACATGTTCTGTCATTGTGACCAATAACCCCACAATTATAACAGAAGACAGGCAAAAATTCGCATTTTAGTTCACACATTCTCCAATTCATTATCTCCTCATCATTTCCTATCTCTTCCTTTGAATTCTCTTTCTACTTTCCCTTGTTTTCCAATTCTTCATCCGATTTATCCTCCTCAATAATTCTAATATATCTCATAAGAGGTTTGGTTATATCAAGCTTAACCTTTATACGCATGTACTCTGCTAGTGCTGTACCTTCATCATCAAGATCCACTTCAATCACTTTACCAATTCTTTCCCCAATTCAATACCGGAGTCCTTACTCATGCAGCCCAAAGGGACATTATAAATTCTAACCCAGATAGGAATAAATTTAAACTCATAGTCATTTATTGTCTTCTGAGCTACAAAGTCTTCCAGCACCATCAGTTCTTTATTATACATCCACGGCCATCTTCAAGGGCACGTTTTTTTCCCCTTGGCATTACTGAACTTAAACAGAAAACGATTTTGCCCCATCTCCTTACAATCTACTCCCCCATAAGGACACCACAACTTGCCCAGGGTTTGTTCTAAGGTCTCTGGTTTAGCAAATTTTTCTGAATATAATTTTGCTAGAGCTTTGAGATTACCTCCACTTCCACTGCAGGCAGACCCTGATTTTAGTTTGACTCCTTTCCTCTCAGCATCCGACAACTGCAATCTCTTCAAACGCCCTTCAACTTCCTTTGCCGCCATTGCCGGCCACGCTCCACCGGCCCAATCGCCTCCGCCTCTTCCTGCTTCCCCACTGGTCGGAAAGGACCAACGCACACTGTGGGCTCCGGGCTTTTCCGCACTATTGATTGGTTTCAGCACACCCCGGATCGAAGCGAGCTTGCCTGCAGCACCCTCACGGCAAGCAGCAGCGGTGGATGGAGCCAAACTGTTCCCGCACCTCTCCCGTCCGCGGTACCACGCTACGGAGCGTGGCACCTCTATCGCGGTGGAGCGGGTGAGAAGACGGAAGTCGAGCGAAATTCCTATTCGCTTCCTTTACTAGCAGATCTAGGAGAGACCCAACGGGAAAACATATTGGGGAAAGGAGGACTCTGCCCAAACCTTAGCTCCCGAGGGTTCTGGTGAGGATGGATTGCACTGATTTGGTGGATGAAAACGCGGCGAAATCGCTAGGAAGGCAGTGAACCTGGAAAGAGGACTCAAATCCCACGCGGGAAACCCTAGTCGCCAGAGGCACTTTCAAAACCGTCACGCACGGGACGGACTTCTTGCATCTATGTGAATTCTGAAGTTTGGCGATGAAGCAGTTGTTGACTCTCCAAGGATGCATCAACTACGGTGAATGGCTATGGCCTATGGGGCAACCCTGCCCTCGTGGCCCCGTCTGCTGCGTATGCGTCGCGATTGGATTTGGAACCTCTGACTGCGACTTTGAGTGACCTCTGGCCGTCCGACCTACCATATGCGACCTAAATGTGCTGTTACAGTATAATGCTAGTACAATTTCACAGCAGTTCAGTGGAACGCCCAACCCAGTGGTTGCTACGGTCATGCTAGAATATTTTTACGCTTCTCTCTCGCCATTTAGGATTGTGCTCCTTTGACGACCCATCCGAATCGTTTGGAAGTTAGAACATCATATATCTATGATTAGAATGATGTAGAAAACAATGTGAAGTGGTACATAGACTAGGTGAAAGTTACCTCCGTAAAACTTTATATCTTACAGGTAGACAGGCAAAACGGTCGAGCTCGCGAACTGCTCGCTAGCTCTTTAACCTTTCAATCAATAATGACTGTCACATGAGACGGTAGCCCATCTATTTATGACGCCTTGCCTACTTACTCCGTATTCACACAAATATAAACATTCAACACAAGCAATAGCCGCATATGTACTAGAACATAAATTTTGTGGTCGTTCGCCTCTACCACGCCTTTCTCATCTGCTTTGGTCACGAACTTGCCACCCTCGTAAGTTTCTGCCTCATAGAGTACCAGCTTAGCATGGAGTCACGTGTACAATAGGAAAACTAGGTCCTCTGTTGTGCCACTGACATCCGATCTGGTGCATTCACCCTGCATAAAGACTTGTAGAGAGCTCCTCATCTTTTATTAGATTATGTCTGTTCATGGGATATGTTGTTTTCCGCATTCCAATGCTACTTCAAAATTGTATTTAGCCTTTTGATCAATGATTACGAATATTTATATTGGCTTACTGTTATACTGTCACGATAAGACTGTGTAAAACAAATCTGATATTAAACCCCTTAGAGTAAATCATTAATTGGGAGTACTAAGCTCGGCTTGTGAGTGAGCTTTTATTCGAGCACTATTTTTAGCTCGTTATCTTACCAGGGAAAGACAAGCCAACTCAAGGTCAACTCGCTTCTATTACTACTTTTTGCGTACCGTCTACGATTAGCTTCAAGTGGTTCATCTGTAACAGAACAATAGGAGATTCAAAAATCAGTTTTGAGCAATTTCTCCCGGTTCCCAAAAGTCACAAAAGTAAAGAGAAAATGGCGAAAGAATACCCGGAGCATGCAAGACTAGTGGTGATTGGCGAGCAGTGATGAGTGAGGCGAGATCACTGCCGCGGCAGAGCGGCCGAGCCGCGCTGGCTGAACCAACCGGTGGGCAGTGGCCAGTGGGACTGTGTGAGAAGAGAAGCCGGTCGCGAGCCCGCCCGCCCGCCCCGGTACTACCCGACAGATTCCTTGTCTAAACTGTACTTCCATTTCCGCAGAGCGCCCAAGATCCGCGTCGCGGCCCCCGTGCGCTGCGCCCCCAATTCCCACCCCCAACCCTCCAAATCCCTCTCCCACACGCGCTGCGCTCGCGAGAGACAGCGGTCGAGCGACGCACGCAGCCAGGCATGGCCACTTCCACTTTCAGCGGCGACGAGTCGCCCCCCGCCGTCTCCGACCTCGCCGTGCTCCCTTCCTACCCCGAGGCAAACCGCCCCCTCTGAACCCTAGCCTCGCGCCTCCTCCGCCTTTCGTTTCCCCCAGATCTGCGCTTGCACCCCGATCGATCTTGGAGAATTGACTTGTTTGGCTGCGTGTGTGCTGTGGGTGCAGATGATCATGGAGGCGATCGCGTCGCTGGCGGAGGAGAACGGCTCCAGCCAGGCCGCCATCGCGCGCCGCATCGAGGCGGCCCACGGCGCCGGCGGCGACCTCCCGCCGTCGCACCCCGCTCTCGTCGCCGCGCACCTCTCCCGCATGTCCGCCGCCGGCGAGCTCGTGGCCGTCGCCGGAGGCAAGTACGCGCTCCCCCCGACGCCTGCGGGCTGCCCCGTCGACGACGATGACGAAGAATCCCCCGACGACGCGCCGCCGCCGCCTCCCGCCAAGCGCGGACGCGGCCGTCCCCCCAAAGGTGCGCCCGCCAGGCTTCCCCGGCGGGGCTGCCGCCGCCATCGGCGCGCCTAGCGACGGACTAGCCGTCGCCGCGGCAGCTCCCGCCGCGCCGCGCCGGCGCGGCCGCCCCCCCCAAGCCGCGGGACCCGCACGCGCCTCCGAAGATCCCGCGCCCGCGCGGCCGGCCGCGCAAGAACCCGCTCCCGGACGGCATGGTGCCTGTGCCGCGCCCCAGCTCCACCACGGCCAAGGCGCGTCCGCAGTTCGCCGAGGTCGGCTTCGTGTGAGCCGAGACGGAGAGAATGCGCTAACTTTTCCACTGTCCCAGCTGTTTGTTCGATGTGGGGTCATTTCTCCGTTCGTGTTGTTCTAATTCAGGGAGCGTTTAGGGGTGGAAGACGAGACGAGGCGAGGCGAGGCGGCGGTGGGTGGTGGTGGTGTGTCAGTCTGTGGTGTTTGCAACTGTTGGCCGCCGGAGGGGTCTCGCTCCTCCGGCGGTGGTGTATCTTGTATCTCTGTCGCGCGCACGTAATGCAATGCAGTTAGTTGATCCTTTCCGTCCGGGAAGAAACCACCTGGGTGTCGGCTTCATGTCTTGATGCGTGATTTATTATTAGCTTAGATTTAGCTCGGTTAACATCGTAGCGGTCGATTCGAAGCACGAATCATAGTGATCTTCGCATCGCCTTCGATGTTGTTGTATGTTCTTTCTGAGTTATCATCCTGTTTATCTTCTTCAGCTGTAGCTGTCCTGTTGAAGCGTTCCAAGATGGTTTGCTTACTTGCGTAGCGTGTTTTAAGCTGATAATCTGCTTGTTTCGATCTGCGGTTCTGTTTTGAAGTATGCTTAATTGTTGATATGTAAACTTCTGCTGTCTAGTTGGTAAAAATGCATTAGTAAGATGGCATTCTCCGAAATTGCAGTCACTTCCTGATGGTCATTCCCTACACAATTCCAATTACATGATGCAATGGACAAGCCTGCACTTGCAGCTGTTGTGCTTAGTGGAGCTTGTCCCTTTGCAAAGAAAACAGATGCGTGAAAAGTTGTGTTTGTCTCAGACTCTCAGCTGTTTCCTGCACCAGAGATGATGCAGCAAACGTGATGTTGTGTTGGACAGAGATAGAGTGATCTGCTGACGAAGAGAAGTGTTCCTGGACAGAGAGAATCAATCGGCGATCAAATGTTGTCTTGCTGATGGCGACGCTGAAATAATAGTCCTAGGTTCATAATGCTTAGTTCGCAACTTCCATGTTGGGGTTAGATTGGTTCCAGCTGGTGCTTAGTTCGAGTTGCTTGCAGTGTTCTCTTTCTCACTCATTTACTGGCAGATTGTTAGCGTTACTTGGGTAAATGGCTTCAGTGATTCAGT
Source organism: Stipa capillata (assembly GCA_019208055.1). Classification (NCBI taxonomy): domain Eukaryota; kingdom Viridiplantae; phylum Streptophyta; class Magnoliopsida; order Poales; family Poaceae; genus Stipa; species Stipa capillata. Next base: position 350,518 of record JAGXJF010002309.1, read on the forward strand.
CTTACCTGCTCTGAAAATAACGTGAATTGGTTGGGAAATTCGCTGTTTGGCTACGTTGACAAGCTGGTGTGATGGTCTATCCCAGTGTCTCTTTCTGCCGGGTCACGGCTCCAGCTCCTGCCCAGGACATCCTTTTCTCCACTGCTATCACGGTTGTTTGGGTAATTTGGACCATTCGTTGCTTTGTTTGGAACGCCGCGATTTCCTATTATTATTTGTGTAAGTTGCTCTAGCAATTTGAATGGTAAGTTTCCAAAAAATCCAGGATTATGTTGTATATATTTCATTTGTTGTATTAGTTCAAAAAAATTTATTGTGCAAGATTTAGTAAAGTGTTCCCTCTCACTATGCAAATGTTTTCGTGTTGCCATAATAAAACGAGCCCACGCTACATATTGTATATAGACAATTGTCTATATTTCATATGGTCAGTACAATTGTTTCCTATAGTCACTAAAATTATTTTCTCTAAATTTAGCAAATCATGTTTGTTGCTAATCTTAATATCGGCATGTCGATTTGTTGCCGGAAATTCACCGTTTTGTTTAAGAAAATAATTTGCCTGTTTGTTTTCCATGTTTCTTATTATCTCTAAATTTATTTCCCGCAAATTAGCGATTTGTTGATACATACGGCTCGTCTCCTTGTTTTCAATCCTATTGTCCATCAAAACTCCATTCGATGGCTATCTCCTATACCTACAAATAGCTAATATAGATATGCCGATTTGTAGCAGTCACCTTATCTATATAATGTTGCTAGTCGAACTTATGAAGCCCGATGTTTGTTGTGAGTTGAATTTTGCCGGGACTTCTGATATACAATTGGACTGTCTCCGGAGCAAAGTTCAACGGGGAAAGATAGACTATATCATATATTTCTCTTGAAGCTATGAGCTATCTGATTTTGAAGAGGCTGAGCATAGCACTTCCCCAAGATGGCATGCGCTCAGTTCATGTTCATAATTCACTACCAATCTACCATCGTTATGAAGTTTCGGAGTTCAGAAATCTGCACGACAAAGATTCTGCAGCCCAAATGTAGGGCTCACTGCAGGATGCCGTAGCAACAGAGACGTCGGAGAGGTAGTGTATGATTAGACAGATGTAGAATTTTGGCACATGGTCGAGCTAGATTCTGCAGTGAAACGAGATCTAAATGTCAGGTAAACAACACGGGGTGATGGCTAGTCCAACTAATATGGCGCTGATCCCCCCTCCCCGGCTGAAAGTACAGTTCGGCTCTCCTAACTCCACGTTAGGTGTTTATTTCGTATTCTAGGAAAAAATTTTATAATTACTTAGAGTTGAAGTGGAGTGTGCACTGTTTGAAGAAAACCAAAGTGGACTTTGAGTCATACATGCATGTCTGTACTTTGCTGAAATATAGCATTCTGATCTCAAAAGAAAAAAAAAGAGCAAATGTAGCATTCTGTGTTGCTTTTGAACTTACCATCCGCACTTCAAAAATTCCGCATAGTATAACTTATTAGAAGCCTTTTGAAACTCAAAGGAACCATACTACCTATTAAATAGTAAACATGTTATGAGGTTGACCGTGATAAGTTTAAGGCGTCTACATCCTCCTTTCTATTTCTATAAAGATCTTTTAGGCTTAGTTTATAGTTGCTAAACTATGTTGTGCTAAATTTAAGATGTAAAAATTGATTAGACAAATGAAATTATCATATAATCTATCATAATACTAAATATAACCGTGATTATCATAATCTCTCATAATACCAAATGCAACCTTGCTCCTAGATAAAAGGATCGTTTCTGTAAGGGCATGGCTGGTCATCAACAAGCTAGAGCTAACCTGTATAGCCTATGTTAGTACAAATGTTACCATTGTTAGCGTATTTGAGCGCAATTAGCTTACCACTGCTACTCGTGCAAGGACAACTAGTTCGGATAGTTGTGAAAAGCCATTGATGAACACTCCTAGACAGTGGTACCTTTAAAGTTTGGGATCGTAAGATGATTCAAAAGTACTTACCTCTATTTAGGTATAAGGCTAAAATAAGGCTCTGATTAATAATTACTCTATAAATATGTGGTTTATATAATATAAAATCATAATTATGAGTAAGTGTTTTTGAATACGAATCTAATAACATCAATTTTATGTCACATAAATTACATGATAATAAAGTAATTATTGATTAGAGCCCTGTTTTAACCAATCAAAATATAATAGGAGTATAAGTAACCTTTTTTCTGACACACAAAAGTACATGACCCACGAACACCACACTCAAGTCACACCTATACATAAACATATTATTTATTTATTACATCAGTGTCCAATCAATGGCATATAAGTCTTTGTAAGTGTCCAATCAATGGCATATAAGTCTTTGTAAGAAAGATCCAACGATCACATATTTTTTGACATATCTTGAGTAAAATCAGGCAATTCACAGGTAGCAAGACATTAAATTTAAAATTTAAACTCGAAACTAAACAACAACACTAATATTTATCTCCAACAGCGTCGCCGATCGGCGCCACACCATGTTTTGCTACGTTATGGTTTTATGCTATGTGCAAATGACAATTTGCTTGTGACCAAACAGCTTTCAATCTTCGCATTACGGTAAGCAAATGCATCACTGACTACCCCGGCGCACCATTCCAACGGCTCAGATCGCTTTTCCCAGTATCCGACGTCCGCTCTGCCTCCCACCACCGCGTCCGAAACCCAGATCCCCCTTCCTCGAGATCTAAAACACCTTCATCCTCTCCACCCATCGCCATTCCCTTCTCTCTCTCTCTCTTCTCCCTCCCTCAGATCCACGGACTCCTCTCCTCCGCTCCTCTCCGCCGCCAGGGGATCGGGCATCGCCGTCGCCGCCGCCGTCGCCGGGGACGACGAGCCGGTGGGAAGGGAAGGATGCTGACCAAGTTCGAGACGAAGAGCAACCGGGTGAAGGGCCTGAGCTTCCACCCGCGGCGGCCATGGATCCTGGCGAGCCTCCACAGCGGGGTGATCCAGATGTGGGACTACCGCATGGGCACCCTCCTCGACCGCTTCGACGAGCACGACGGCCCCGTCCGCGGCGTCCACTTCCACGCCACCCAGCCCCTCTTCGTCTCCGGAGGTACTTACTATCTGCTAGATCTCGCTTGGCTCGATCGGTCCGTGTGTGATTTGCCATTTGCGGATATGGTGTTGCGCGTTTATGCCCCGATTCTTCCTTGGATTGGACACTTTGTGCCGCAAGTTTCGAGGCCATTGGATGTCCGTGTGATCCGTCGATGGTATTATAGCGGATGCTGAGACTAGACATGTTTATAAGCTCTATTGGATTAGATCGCGCTTGATGTTTAGTGGTGGTTATGAATGAATTCTAGTTGGTAGGATGGGTTGGTCGGATCTGGTGCTTGCTTTATGATCTCGGCTTATAGGGAACTGTTTGTGAAATTCTTTATTTGAAGCCTCCACGTGCCATTTGATTGTTATTGTGACTGTAATCGCCACAGGTTTTGCAGTCCGTTGGAATAGGATGTAGAATAGGTGGTGAAAAAGAGCCAATGCATTCTCATTCGCACGCACCAAACCATGATGGACTTGTGAGTCTGATGACACTGAGGCACACTCTGGTGCATTTATTACTATTACTAGCTAAACAGTGTGTTATAGGGTTTGGACGTGAAAAGATTGAACTTGTGACTTCTTCTAAGATTTTTGTTCCGGTGATGCAATGCAGGTGATGATTACAAGATTAAAGTATGGAATTATAAGACACACCGCTGCCTGTTCACGCTTCATGGGCATCTCGACTACATCCGTACCGTGCAATTCCACCACGAGTACCCATGGATCGTAAGCGCTAGCGATGACCAGACAATCCGAATCTGGAACTGGCAGTCACGAGCCTGTGTGGCTGTGCTGACCGGGCATAACCACTATGTCATGTGCGCGTCTTTCCACCCCAAGGAGGACCTAGTTGTATCAGCATCGCTGGATCAGACTGTTCGCGTCTGGGATATTGGTGCTCTGAGGAAGAAGACGGTGTCACCTGCAGATGACATCCTACGTCTCACCCAAATGAACACAGATCTGTTTGGAGGCGTTGATGCAGTTGTGAAATATGTCTTGGAAGGCCATGACCGTGGTGTCAACTGGGCCTCATTTCATCCCACGTTGCCACTCATTGTTTCTGGGGCAGATGACCGGCAAGTGAAGCTGTGGAGAATGAACGGTAATACTGCAATTACTTCCTGAATTTTTTATGTTTGTTTTATTTTGTCTGAACTACAACTTGCATATTTATGTATGTATCATTTCATTCTTTCATATAACAGAGTTATAGAAAATGCTTGTCATTCTATTCTGAGTGCTTTTCATTCTGTTTAAGTGATATTACTTGGACAGAAGAACTTCATCATTTACTCAGTCTATCTAAAATAATCTGAAGTAACTTGTCATCAAAACTAGCTGAATGCAGGAAACATGTTTCACAATTATCAAATTACTACCTCTGTTTCACAATGTTAGTTCTTTTAGTTTTGTCCTAAGTCAACATTTTTTAACTTTGACCAAGTTTATAGAAAAATATATCAATATTTATAACACCAAATAAACACATTATGAAACCATATCTCATGATGAATCTAATAAAACTAATTGGGTGTTGTAAATATTGGTACATTTTCTATAAACTTAGTCAAAGTTAAAAAATGTTGACTTAGGACAAAACTAAAAGAACTAACATTATGAAACAGAGGGAGTACTTTTTTTTCTGTAAGTGTTAATGATTGCATGAAAAATGACCATTGAAGGTCCAGTACGGCACTCCTTTTTGCTGCATATTTGTAGAACTGAACAAATAATAAATTAAATTATCAAGTTAGGTTTTTTCTTTAATTGTTAATGATTGCATGAAATGGCCATTGAAGGTCCAGTGTGGCACTCCTTTTTGCTGCATAATGCTAGAACCGAGCAAATAATAAAATAAATGATCAGATTATCTTGTTTTGTTTAATTGTTAGTGATTGCATGAAAAATGACCATTGAAGGTCCAGTATAGCACTCCTTTTTGCTGCATATTGCTAGAACCGAACAAATAATACAATAATCTGTGTGATATTCATTGGCAGATACCAAGGCTTGGGAAGTTGATACTTTGAGGGGGCACATGAATAATGTGTCCTGCGTGATGTTCCATGCGAAGCAAGACATCATTGTGTCCAACTCAGAAGACAAAAGCATTCGCATTTGGGATGCCACAAAGCGAACTGGTATTCAGACATTTAGACGGGAACATGACCGTTTCTGGATTCTTGCTGCTCACCCCGAAATGAATCTCCTTGCTGCGGGTCATGACAGTGGCATGATTGTGTTTAAATTGGAGAGGGAACGCCCAGCTTTCTGTGTGAGTGCTGATACCGTGTTCTATGTGAAGGACCGGTTCCTTCGGTTCTTTGAATATTCCTCCCAGAAGGAAGTTCAGGTGTCTCCAATAAGAAGACCCGGATCAGTCAGCTTGAACCAGTCACCCAGGACACTATCTTATAGTCCAACAGAAAATGCTGTGTTGATTTGCTCTGATGTTGATGGGGGCTCATATGAACTCTACATAGTTCCTAAGGATTCTGCTGGCAGGGCTGATTATTTGCAAGAGGCAAAGAAGGGAGCTGGTGGTTCAGCTGTTTTTGTGGCACGCAATAGGTTTGCAGTCCTTGAGAAGAGTAGCAATCAAGTTTTGGTGAAAAATCTGAAGAATGAAATTGTGAAGAAAAGTCCTCTTCCGATTGCGACTGATGCAATTTATTATGCTGGGACTGGTAATTTGTTGTGCAAAGCTGAAGACCGAGTGACCATCTTTGATCTACAGCAAAGGCTAGTTCTTGGTGAACTCCAGGCACCTGCTGTTAAATATGTAGTTTGGTCCAGTGACATGGAGTCTGTTGCACTGCTGAGCAAGCATGCAGTAGTTATAGCTAGCAAGAAGCTTGTCCATTGCTCTACACTGCATGAAACCATTCGTGTCAAAAGTGGTGCCTGGGATGAGAACGGTGTTTTCGTTTACTCTACTTTGAACCATATCAAGTACTGTCTTCCCAATGGAGATAGCGGGATCATAAAGACCCTTGATGTTCCTATTTACATAACAAGGGTTATTGGGAACAACATTTTCTGTTTAGATCGTGATGGAAAGAACAAGCTGATAACAGTTGATGCCTCTGAATACATTTTCAAGCTCGCCCTTCTCCGAAAACGTTATGATCATGTTATGAGTATGATTAAGAGTTCCCAGCTGTGTGGGCAGGCGGTGATTTCGTATTTACAACAGAAAGGGTTTCCAGAAGTTGCTCTCCACTTTGTGAAAGATGAGAAGACCAGATTTAACCTAGCTCTTGAAAGTGGTAACATCCAAATTGCAGTTGCTTCTGCAAAAGAGATTGATGACAAAGATCACTGGTACAGGTTGGGAATTGAGGCTCTGAGGCAAGGAAATGTTGGTATTGTGGAATATGCATACCAACGGACAAAGAATTTTGAGAGGCTTGCTTTTCTATATCTTATTACTGGTTACATGGACAAGGTGGGTTTCATGTGCAAAATTGCTGGACAGAGTAACAATTTGATGGGTCAGTTCCACAATGCACTGTATCTTGGGGATGCTAGGAAGCGTGTTGAGATCCTGGAGAATGCTGGTCAGCTACCTCTTGCCTATGTTACTGCTGCCACTCATGGGCTTACTGAAATTGCTGATAGGCTTGCTGCTGAACTGGGTGAAAATGTTCCTTCTCTACCTGAAGGAAAATCTCGCTCACTTTTGATCCCCCCTGCACCTCTCACATCCAGCGTTGATTGGCCATTGCTCCGTGTGATGAGTGGTATTTTTGAGGGTGGATTGGATGCTACTGGGAGAGCGGAAGTTGAGGAAGATGATGAAGCTGCTGGTGCTGACTGGGGTGATGAGGACTTGGATATTGTCGATGCAAGTGATGCAGTTGTAAATGGTGGTGATGGTTTTGATGCGGAGGATGGTGAAGCAAATGAGGATGGTGAGGAAGGTGGCTGGGACCTTGAGGATCTGGAACTACCGCCTGAAACAGAGACCCCAAAGGCTGCTGGAAATGCTCGCTCCACTGTGTTCGTTGCTCCTACACCAGGCATGCCTGTCAGCCAAATTTGGACTCAGAAATCTTCTCTTGCTGGGGAGCATGCAGCATCAGGGAACTTTGACACCGCAATGAGGTTGCTTAGCCGCCAGTTGGGTATCAAGAACTTTGCTCCCCTGAAGCCTTTGTTTCTCGATCTGCATATGGGCAGTCATTCATATCTTCGTGCACTTGCAACTGCTCCCGTTATATCAGTTGCTGTCGAGAAAGGTTGGAGTGAGTCTGCAAGTCCTAATGTGAGGGGCCCTCCTGCACTTGTTTTCACCTTCTCACAAATGGAAGACAGACTCAAGGCTTCCTACAAAGCCACAACCGAGGGAAAGTTCCCAGAAGCGTTGAGGCAGTTCCTTAACATCTTGCATACTATTCCTCTTATTGTGGTGGACTCACGAAGAGAAGTTGATGAAGTGAAGGAGTTGATCGAGATAGTGAGGGAGTATGTTCTTGGTCTGAGGATGGAACTCAAGAGAAAAGAATTGAAAGATGATGTCAATCGTCAACAGGAATTGGCAGCCTACTTCACTAACTGCAAGCTTCAGAGGGTTCACATGAGGCTTGTGCTCTCAAATGCTATGGCTCTGTGCTACAAGCAGAAGAATTTTGCTACTGCAGAGCACTTTGCAAGGTTGCTTCTTGAGAATAGCCCTAACGAGGTCCAAGCAAAGAAGGCTCGACAGGTGCAGCAGCAGTGCAATGGCAAGAAAGACAGTTCTGAGCTAAACTATGATTACAGAAATCCATTTGTCGTCTGTGGCTCTACATATGTTCCTATCTACCGTGGCCAAAAGGATGTTTCCTGCCCATACTGCGGATCCCGGTTTGTTCCTTCCATCGAAGGGCAGCTTTGTACCATATGCGAGCTTGCTGTGGTTGGCGCAGATGCTTCAGGCCTTCTCTGCTCCCCTACTCAGCTGAGATAAGCGGAACTAGTTAGAGCTCCCCTATATTCTTTCTAGTCTCGTAAGTTCTATCTTATATTTTACCAGGAAGTTTACTGATTGTAAGGAATAAGTATAATACATGGTTTTTTTGAGTCTTTCTTTTTCTCTCTCCATTACCCCCTTTTTGTTTGCCTTGAGGCTGCTGTTACGCCTGTTATGTGCTTAAGAACTTTCGATCAACTCATGCAAGCTTGGCCTGGACATCGATGTATCAATGTTTCGGTCACGGCGAAATTCATTTTGCCGTTACGGTGTTACATTCATTGTGAAGCATTGAAATCATTGGACAACAGTCTGACTTATAACCTTTGCACCAGCAGGTGCATCTTCTCTGAGTAATATACAAACTTGTGCTATTGCTGAATGCCTTTTAGTTTTTTCCTTCTCAACGAGAAACGAAGGTGTAACTTTAAGGGCAACTTTTCATCAGTCCAGTTTAGTTCTTGCAGATGTTTTACTAGCATTATGATTAGCGCAAGATAGAAAGACAGACAGAGAGAAATTTCTTTTCTGTATATGTTGAGTTTGGACCGAATCTGAGACTTCCTTTTCATCTATATACACTTTAGATTGAATTGATTGTTGTACGGCTGGATATATACACTTTTGCTAGCAAGCTAGCTAGGGTCATGTGTCCTGATGAGAAACTAAAATGACTCTTGTCCACCTTCGTCCCCTGCTTCCGCCATCGCAGCTATGAAGGCGGACACATAAGGCTAGATGCCTGAGCGCGGTTGTGAACCGGGTCTGTGACCAGCGTGGTCCAGGTTGGTAGAACAGGTGCAGAAGCCATAGGGCCTACGTGTCCGTGTGTGTTGGTTGAGGGGTTCTTAAACACCTGTAAGCTAACGTTCTCGTCAGACTGGAAATGAAATAAATCTGATCCTCTCATCCCCTTTTCTCTCTTCTCATCCTGTTTGATCCAATGCCCCAGGCTATCCCAAAAATTCTCCGGTTCTATGCCGTATTCGTGCGACCTTGGTCTCTTTTCCAAGATCGGTTCGTCACATTTGGTATCCAGAGCGACAAAAATTCCACAATTATTTTTTGTTCCCTTTGCGCTCACAAATCCTCTCGATCCGTTCGTAACACTAATTGCAAAGGCTGCAGAACTGCTTCGACGAATCCGAGCAAAATCCCTAGCTATGTCCTGACGAGAAACTAAAAATGACTCTTGCCACGTCTTCTCCCCTGCTTTCACAATCACAACAATGAACGCGGACACAAAAAGCTAAAGTTGTAAGGCTGACCAGGTCTATGTGACCAATGTGGGTCTGGTTGGTAGAACAGTGAAGGATTAAAAATATACTCTAGAGTGGAGCAGGGTGAATAGAGTAATCAAATTTTGTTACCAAATAAAACAAAGACACTATAGGTACACTAGTTTTCAAAATGACAAGTTTTAATATTGTCCATACTTAATCCTTTGTATAGACGTTGAGGCGGACGGACGCTAAGATGGAATAGACCCTCTAATATGCCCAATGTACCTGCAGCAATATGATGATAAGCTTTCCCCCCGGAACAAAAGGATCAAAACCTTCTGCACCCCACGCTGGATTTACAGCTTGTACTTTTCCAGTTAGTCCATAAGGATCGACAACCATATCCCAGGACCATACAAACCCGTTACATGAAATGTGCCAAAGCCAAAGCAAGCCATCCCTGCAAGAAATAAATGAATTCCAAAGATCTTGGGCAAATCCAAAGAGGGTTTTCCCGTCCGCTCATTAGAGAATATTTCTAGGCCCCAATGAGTAAGAAAATAAGTAAGCTAAGCAATCACACAATAAGATATGGTGAGAATGAGAAGGAAGATTGCAAACAAATATGACTTAGCGATTTGTTATCAAAGTTCAAGCCTTTGAAGATGCTATATATCTTTGTTGAGGAAGCTTGATTCTACGATCGAAACCGGTATCGAAACGTGCTCTTTCCTCAAGAGACTTGCCAATATGAAAACTCATATCTTTCTTGGTGGCTTTTCACCTTGTGGTGGGCAAACTCCAATCTTTACAAACTTTTTGGCTTCTTTACACGCTTGAAGACTTCTGAGCGACGCATAAATATATATGAGGCATCAATCTGTAAGAGTAATAGGAACTTAAATCTCAGCTTGGAGGTCATCTCTTGCTTAAATTCTCAATGAAAATCTAATCTAAATTCTCAAGATTTCTCTCTTGTAGTTTCTCACAGGAAGATAAAAGAAAAGAGAGTAAGAGTACAACACAAGATTTGGGATGTAAAGAATAGCCTCCAACCAAGAGGGTGATGGCTTATATAGGCTGCCCTCAGAGGTTCCGAACAGCCTCGCTCAAAGGTTCCGGGGTTCAAATACAACAGCTAGTTTGGGAGAAAAGCACAGCTCAGAGGAAGCAGCTGGACACGCTGAACAATTCAAAAACTCAAGAAAATCCAAGATTTGGAGAGTCCGGACCGAAGACACTCAAAGTTTTGAATGAAATCAACCTTTCTGTCCCGAAACACAAATTGACTCGGAGGTTCCGGGAGATCCTCACTCGAAGATTCCGGACAGGCAAAAACTGGAGCCAACTTGAGTAAACATCCTATCTCTCTAAGTAGCGAAACCTAAAAAATAAGAGCACGACGCTCTGATACCAATTGAAAGGGTCTAGGCTATCTACTAGAAGAGCGTGATTAGGAGATTAATAAAAACTAAATCCCTAATCTGAGTTCTACACAAATATCTTTGTAACAATAAGCAGTCCTAAATAAAACCTAGCATGTCAGTGAGCAAAGCAAGTATGGAGAAGTGCAAGGAAACAACCACATAGGAGACATAAGATTTATTGTCGAAGTTTGAGCCTTGGCGATACACTAGGTCTCGGCTGAGAAATCTTGATCGTACGAAATCGTGCTCTTTCCTCAAGAAGCTTGCCGATGTGAAGTTTTCCTTCTCTTGTGGTAGCTCTTCACCTTGCTATAGATGAGCCGTAAACCGTCACAAGCTTCTTGGGGCTCTTCACAATCCTCGAAGACTCCCAATCGATTCCTAGCCGTCTAGGAGACACCATCTTCAAGAATAACATGCTTCAATTGGTTCGTCTTGAAGATTAACTCTTCACTGTGCAGTAGCGAGCTCCAAACCCTCCGGGATTTAGAATGGTCTTACCAAGATGTGGTTAGAACAGATTCTCGGAGGTTTCGACATCGCATTCGGATCTTCCGATATTTCAAGGATCCTCAATAGAGGATGGACATAACTCATTCTCGGAGGTTCTAATATCTGACTAGGACATTTCAAGATTTTAAAAGACAAGTGCAGAACAGGTTCTCCGAGGTTCCGACTTTCAAGGAAAAAGGGCTAAGGCATTTCAAGGAACAAAATTTAGAGGTTTCGGAAAATCTCAGATGTTTTGACATCTAGAAGAATATACAGGAAATGCCACTCGGAGGCTCCATATTCCATGACTCTTCACAAAGAAATGAAAATTAGATGTTCCGACATCAAACTCGGGTGTTCCGACATTTCCAAATGGAGTGTGTATGAAGAGATATCAAAGACATCTTTGGATTTGAAAATTGATTCCTAGCAGGCATTATCAAGGCACTGTCACCATCTTCTTGATTTTGCCCTCCTTAATAATACGTCATTCTCTAAACTCAATTTGATTTCTTGAACCACTAAAGGGGTTGAAAAATTATCCTTAACCTTCATTTCTTCAAAACGTCTTTCCTTAGAACTTTTTAGGGTCGCTAACGCTAGTTTTACCATTGCTTTTGGGATAAAACACTTGATCATACTTGATGTACACATTAGTTTCTTAATCATTTTGTCATTAATTATCAAAACCCACTTAGAGAGCCAAGATGCACTTTCACTGCTATAACTACAAATCTTACAACATGAAAAGCATAGAGCTAGAGCTAGGATGGAGCAAACTGTACCTAGCTATGCTTTTCTCGTTTCTTCCTCTTCTCATAGAGTCAGCTAGACACAACTTGCTTTTTGGTGGTTATGGTATGGTAACAATTTATTTATATGGCTGTAGAGATACTTATAGGTAGAAGTGAGACAAATAGTGGTGCATGCATGGGACACCTGGAGGGGTAATGATAGAGGTGTGAGGTGGCTTAGATTGAGTTTTACTCTAGTTGATGTTACCCAGGTTGTCTGGTTATTAGATTTGCGCATCGCTATTTGTTCCCACCTCCTTTGCCTAGATGTTGTACTCCAAAGGTCTATGTTGGTTGGTGTTGAGGGAGGGGTCCCCGTGCGCCCCGGACGCCATGAGCAACGGTAAGGCATGCATCCCTGCTACAAACTCACGCCTAACTCTTTTGTAGACATGAGATACGGGGTACACGCGCAAGTGCAGATGCGGGGTACGTGCGCAAGTGCAGACGCGGGGTACGTGCGCGGGTGCGGACGCGGGGTGCATGCGCAGGTGCAGGCGCGGGGTGCAAGCGCAGGCGCAGGCGCGGGGTACGAACACCCCGGGGACAGGACCCCACCATGTGATGTACCGTGCGGCATGTCGTACCGGACGTCACGTAGGTGCTAGGAGATATGCTTCCGCGGGTGACATGTAAATGACCTGCGTGCCCTTGTCCGTACGGCGGACCGGGGGTAAGACTGTAACCTACCTAGGGGCAAAATTGTAATCCGGCCATGCGCTCCCCAAGGCCTATAAATAGGGGAGCACCCCCCAGGTTGGGGGTACGGAATACAGGCTACACTCACTTCTCGACTCGCCCGAATTTTCACTAAGTGTTGGTTCGCTGCTGCGCGCTCCGTCTCGCTATCCCTCGCGCACACCCGGGTGACCCAGCACTCAACCGGGGGTGCCTCAAGTTCACTGTCCGACCGCGTAGTCGACGACAGTTGGCGTCGATCGTGGGGAACGCAGACGAGAAGTCACGTGTAACGCAGCAGCGAGCGCAGTGAGATCATGCCGCCGAAGGCGAAGAGAAGCACCAAGGGGAAGCCCGCGGGTGGCTCAGCAGTGAGAGCTGCGTCCGCGAGAACCCAGGCGCGCGCGCCCAAGCTGGGCGAGACTCCGGCACGCGCGGAACCCGCCCCGCAGGTCACCCCTACGGAGGGCACCGTCGGGACCAACACCGCGCAAGGGGCTCCGCCAGCGGCACCCTGGAGAATGGCCACTCGCTACGTGGTAAGCGCCGGGGGTCCCTCGGGCATCGTTGACGGTCACCCAGACCCACCCCGGATGAACCCCAAGCCGCGCCGCGTCGATCTGCTCCGAAGCCCGGGTGTACCCCGGATGAACCCCAGGCCGTGCCGCGTCGATCTGCTCCGAAGCCCGGGTGTACCCCGAACGAACCCCAGGCCGCGCCGCGTCGATCTGCTCCGAAACTTGGGTGTACCCCGGGTGAACCCCGGACCGCGCACCGCGTCGATCTGCTCCGAAGACCGGGTGTACCCCGGGCGAACCCCGAGCCGCGCCGCGTCGATCTGCTCCGAAGCCCGGGTGTACCCCGGGCGAACCCCGGACCGTGCGCCGCGTCGATCTGCTCCGAAGCCCGGGTGTACCCCGGACAAACCCCGGACCACGTCGCGTCGATCTCCTTCGAAGCCCAGGTGTACCCCGGACGAACCCCGGACCGCGCGCCACGTCGGTCTGCTCCGAAGCCCGGGTGTACCTCGGACGAACCCGGACGCCGCGTCCGCCTGCGTGGTAACATCCCGCCGCGGCGCGTGCCCCTCGCTCCGGCATACCGCGACGTAACATCCCGTGAGCCCGGCAGCCTTAACGCCGCGTCCGTCTGCGTGGTAACATCCCGCCGCGACGCGTGCCCCTCGCTCCGGCATACCGCGAAGTAGCATCCCGCGAGCCCGGCAGCGCCTAACGCCGCGTCCGCCTGCGTGGTAACATCCCGCCGCGGCGCGCGCCCTTCGCCCCGGCATACCGCGAAGTAGCATCCCGCGAGCCCGGCAGCGCCTAACGCCGCGTCCGCCCGCGTGGGAACATCCCGCCGCGGCGCGCGCCCTTCGCCCCGGCATACCGCGAAGTAACATCCCGCGAGCCCGGCAGCGCCCTTCGCCGCATCCGCCCGCGTGGTAACATCCCGCCGCGGCGCGCGCCCTTCGCCCCGGCATACCGCGAAGTAACATCCCGCGAGCCCGGCAGCGCCCTTGCCGCATCCGCCCGCGTGGTAACATCCCGCCGCGGCGCGCGCCCTTCGCCCCGGCATACCGCGAAGTAACATCCCGCGAGCCCGGCAGCGCCTAACGCCGCGTCCGCGCGCGTGGTAACATCCCGCCGCGGCGCGTGCCCTTCACCCCGGCATACCACGAAGTAACATCCCGCGAGCCCGGCAGCGCTTAACGCCGCGTCCACCCGCGTGGTAACATCCCGCCGCGGCGCGCGCCTCTCAGCTCCGGCAGACCGCGAAGTACATCCCGCAAGTCCGGAAGCTCCTACCGCCGCGTCCGCCCGCGTGGTAACATCCCGCCGCGGCGCGTGCCCTTCGCTCCGGCATGCCGCGCCCGCGCGCGCGGCGATGCTGCGACGAAGTCGCATCCCGCTTGTATCCCGCGCGCGCCGCGATGCCACGACGTAGTATCCCGCGCGCGCGGCACGCCACGGAGACGTGTCCCGCACGCACGGCATGCCGCAAAGTGATATCCCGCGCGCACGACACGCCGCGAAGTTGTATCCCACGCGCGCTGCACGCCGTGATGCCGCGACGAAGTTGCATCCCGCGCACGCGTCATGCCGCGGGGTTGTATCCCGCACTTGTGAGCCCCAGATGAGCAACGCGTTGTACCCCGGGTGAGCGGTGCGTGCATGTACGCCGGACGAGTAGCGCGTGAACCCCGGACGAGCGGCGCGTGCGTGTATCCTGGACGAGCACCGCGTGAACCCCGGACCTCTACCGGGAACAGCGTGCAACGCCGCAATTTATTACAAGCTGCGGAGCAGCACACAAATAACAATAGCGACTGTCGCTACTCTCCAGTCGCTCAGTCTTTCCGTTGGGAGCATGGTACACCTCACCGCTACACCTTATACGAGCAGGGCACACCATTTTGCTGCACCATTACATGCAAAAAAATGTGGTATACGAGCTACGATATTACGACAACCCTCGTTATTGACAACGGCGAAAGGATTGCGTGACAAACGTGCGGATGGAATGATGTGATAAACCGGAACACAATGTTTATATGACATCGACACAAGGGGCTGGATGTCGACATGCCTTACGCGGCTCAGAGCAGTGCCCTGTAACCAACACAAAGGGGGATGAAAGCGATGACAAGTGAAACGGGAACCCCGGGCGTCGTGTGCTTGCTCCGAGCATAGTTGCTCTAGACGCGGCACACGTAGTCCGGATGCTCGTGTACTCCGGACGTATCACCTCCACTCTGGTTGCCACACCTGTGCTCCACTCTAGGGCGGACGCTCGGCATTATGGACGCATGTGCTCTGGACGCTCGGGGACTCCGGACACGCGCACTCTGGACGCCACCCCCCCCCTGTGCGGGTTGCCCGTCTCGGATGCTCAGCTACTCCGCACTGGGTGAAACCATCTGGACGCGTTACTGTTACCCTGGACAAGTACCTTCTCCAGACCCGTTACGCGTGCCCGCGGCGTCATGGGCCTCCGCACGTCTCACCTGCTCCGCACACCCCACCTGTGGCTCGACTATGGTGCACCAGCGCCGGGACAAACGCTCCCTCCGGACGCGGGCCTCGTGGGTGAGTCCCAGGACCAACGCGCCCTCCGGACGCGTGCCTCGCGGGTGGGTCCCGGGAGATCGCGGATGAGTCCCGAGACCAACGCGCCCTCCGGACACGCGCCTCACGGATGAGTCCCGGGAAAAACGCGTCCTCCGGACGTGCGCCTTGTGGTCGAGTCCTGGGACCTCGCGGGTGAATCCCGGGACCAACGCGCCCTCTGGACGCGCGCCTCGCGGGTGAGCCCCGGGACAAACGCGCCCTTCAGATACGCACCTCCCGGGACAAGCGCGCCCTCCGGTTACGCCGGTCTCAAGTCCGGGCATGTGGTCCGGAGGCATCGCATCCGCTCTGAGCGGATGCTCTACTCCGGAAGCACGCCCCTGCGCCAAATGCGTGGCCCAACTCCAGATGCCGCGCCTACCCCGAGCGATGCCTTCTACCCCGAGATCCTGTGGGATGACGCGAACACACCCCGCGACGTCACGTGCGCAACTCAACGGATGCTGCGAACGTACGCGTGGTAACATCCACAATGTCGCGTGCGCAACTCAACGGGCGCCGTGAACGTATGCGTGGTAACATCCTGCAATGCCGCGTGCGCAACTCAACGGATGCCATGGCACATCCAACACTACCATCTCGTGTGGCGAAGAAATATGATCATAGTCTCACCTTAAGCAACAGTAGCGACTAAGTCATATCATAGTCGCTAGTTTTTTCAGTGGGAGCAGGGTAGGCCGCGCGGCCGCGCCTTATTACAAGCAAGGCATGTCACTTCACAGACTACATATGATGAGAGGATCGCACAAATTTCACAAAACTACATCAGTCCTCTCAGGCATGCATGGTGAAATCAAAATTGTGCAGCAAACGGTAACATTGGTGTCGCTGCTAGGCGCCCTGCTTCCTCGGCGTAAAGCACCCACCCTCAAGTTCAACAACGCGTGCACCCATGTGCATCCAACGCCTGAAAATGGGTTTGCGATGTCTCCGCTACATACATGCAAGCTTGCCCTAGGGGCTCTCACGAGGGGCTCGCACGAGGGGCTCGCGCCCACAACACAAATCGTGGCAAGCTCGCGCAAGCGGCTCCGGCCCGAGAACCAAGCGACGACACCAATTATAGATAACTATAAGCATAGTTCCACTACCAGTCATAGAAAACTCCAAGTCTATTTTGACTAACCTAAGCTTCTGACCTTTGTTTAAGTGATATAAAGCGAGGCTGAAAAGAATGCTTACAGGAGCTTAAATACAAGCCTTCAACTTGCTTGTGAGATTTTTAAAAGCAACTTTCATGATTAACTTAAACCAGCTATTGAGCTAAGCAGGACGAAAGCATTAGGTAACTGAATACCTTGATCAACAATGACAGGGACAGGTGGTATCCCTTTTTCTGTTTGGCTAAGACCAAATATCAAATTGACTGTTTGATTAAGACTAAATATCAAACATTTATTCCAACTATAACCATGTAAGCATCTTCCTTCTGGTCTAAGTTGTCTCTACCAAATTGTTATATGGAGTAAGCTTTCGTTATCAACGGTGTGCTGCTGTTAGATGGCAAACCTCATGATGCAGAAGTAAATACAACAATGCATCCAGCATCGCTGCCTAATGTAGGAGCTAGCCTCCCAGAGCTGTGGAGTTTAATTCACGAAAGATGAGTTCTGTACTATCTATACTCGCTTGACTGCTAACTTGTGCTAACTTTCATACGTTCTAGTAGGCAAAAAGGAAGTTGTCCCCATCGCTGACATAAACCAGTGTTCTCTTGAGTGAAAATGTGTAATTGATGTTGCCTTGTTAAAAAATGGAACCAAACTCCCGTGCACTCCTTGTTAATGTAGGTAGATTGATAATGGAGAATTGTACTTCGTGTCTACAGAATCTAAGAGGAAATTCCTCTCCTGCTATCATCTCTACCTCACCAAAGAGCCAAATAAATGTAATGCAGAGAAGGACCTATCGAACTCACTGTACCATGAGCTATAGCAGCAATAATTGTACTAGCATTAAGTCAAATTATTCCCTTCAAATCTCAAAGAACGCACATTTCGGGAATTTAAAACATACGAGAGGACTGGCACTGATGAGTCAAAGATCCAGCAAGTACACACCGATCCATGTATGCAACCAACCCAACGGACCACTGGTAACCCAATCCCGGCCGCCTCTCCCGGGCTACGCCGCGCCGCACCAAGCTTCAACGCCGCGCCGCTCCCCCGGGCTTCAACCCCGGATCCCGGGTCTATCCCGGACCGAGTCCCGGGTCACGCCCCCGCAGCTCGCTGGACCCCGGGTCTACCCCGGACCGAGTCCCGGGATACGCCGGGCCGCACCGAGCTTCAACGCCGCGCCGCTCCCGGGCTACGCCGCGCCGCTCCCCCGGGCTCCAATCCCGGCCGCCGCTCCCGGGCTACGCCGCGCCGCACCAAGCTCCAATCCGGACCGGCCCCGGGTCTACCCCGCTCGGATCCCGGCCGAAGCCCGCGTCGGCACCGCGCTCGCCTGCGCCGGGCGCGAGCCAAAGCCCGGGGCTACCCCGCCTGGACCCCGGACGGACCGCGCCGCTCCCGCCGCTCCACCGGATCCTGGCCTGGACCCCGGACCTAGCCCGCGTCGCCGCCGCCGCCGCCGGACTTGAAGCCCGGGCTACCCCGCCTGGACCCCGGACGGAGCCCGCGTCTCTACCGCCGAGAGAAGGCCTGGACCCCGGACCTAGCCCGCGTCGCCGCCGCCGCCGGATTTGAAGCCCGGGCGAAGCGAGCCCCGGGCGGAGTGAAGCCAGGGCGGAGTGAAGCCGGGGCGGCGTGAGCCCCGGGCGGCGTGAACCCCGGAGGAGGTGAACCCCGGGCGGCGTGGACCCCGGGCGGAGCGGATCCCGACAAGGTGAACCCCCGGCGGCGTGGACCCCGGGCGGGGCGGATCCCGACGGCGTGAACCCTGGGCGGCGTGGAGAAGAACCCCGGTGAACCCCGGGCGGCGGAGGGGTGGACCCCGGCGAACCCCGGGCGGCGTGGAGGACCCCGGCGAACCCCGGGCGGCGTAGAGGTGAACCCCGGCGAGCCCGCGAGCGCCCGGATCCCGGTCGCCGCGCGCGCCGACCCTGGACCGCCGCGAGCCCCGGGACTCCGCGCTACCCTTCCGCTCCGGCCGAGCGCGCCGGCCCCGGACCACCGCGAGTCCCGGGACCCCGAGCCCCGCCGCCGCCTTGCCCCGGGCCGAGCGCCGGATCCGCGGAGCTGAGAGCGCTGCCCTACCCCGGACCGGGCTCCCATGCCGCCGCAACGGGCGCCGCCTCCCGCGCGATCTGGACCTCGGCTTGACCCGGGACTGCCGCGCCCCGTCCACGCCTGCTCTGGAGCTCAGTAGGCCGGGGATGAGGGATGCAAGAGGGCGGCCAGAAGAAGAAAGGAACGGGCCGGCCGGTGGCCTCGCTTTTATAGTCCCCTGCCGCTCCAACCGCCCTAAAAAATAAATAAATAAATAAATAAAAAATAATAAAATAATAATAATAATAATAATAGTAGAAGTGGTGGTTGAGGTGAAAGGATAAGGTTCCGAACCCCGGGCACGCGGTGGCCCTTGGTGCCCCGGCCTGCGCCCGGACTACGTCACCGCCCCGCACGCGCCGACTTAGCTCCGGGCGTTGCTCCGCGCGTGCGCATGCCTTTTCATGCCGTGCCTGTTCCGGACGCAGCCCGCGCATACTCCGGGCGCAGCCCGAGCGTTCTCCGGACGTGGCACGAGTCTACTCCAGACGCCGCCTGCGAATCCGCGGAAGCTTGCGTGTACTCCGGGTGTGTAACCGTGTCGCACGCTCCGAGATGGCCCACGCGTCCTATGTGAGGCCAGCGCGCACTCCGGGCACAGCATGTCTACTCCGAGCAACTCATCGTTCCGGACATGTTACCTACCCTGGGCAGCCTGGGCGCTCCAGACATGGCGCGGCAGCTCCGAACCTCCCATGTACTCCGGGCGTAGTACGTCTGTCCCGGACACAGGACCACCTCCCACATGACGCGTATACTGCGGGCGCGGAGCTCCCGATGCACGCCCGGATGCAGAGCTCCGGACTGCTCCGGAGGCATTACCCCTGCCCCGAATGCATGGCTTCGCTCCGGACGCAGTGCGTTTGCTTTAGACAACAGGTCTACTCCCGACGACTCGCCTACTCCGGGCAGTCTTTGTCACCTGGATGCATCGCCTCTGCGCTGGGTACGAAGGCCCTGTTTGCCAGGTGAAGAAGGAGATGGAAGATCGACTCCGAGGGAGGACCTCGTTGGCCCGGGCCGCCCGTCAACCCCTTTTTAAGGGGTATAACGTCGGTCCAGACGGGCGCTTCTCGACCGCCCACACCGGCAAGGGGCTACTGTTGAGGGAGGGGTCCCCGTGCGCCCCGGACGCCACGAGCAACGGTAAGGCACGCATCCCTGCTACAAACTCACGCCTAACTCTTTTACAGACATGAGATGCGGGGTACACGCGCAAGTGCAGACGCGGGGTACGTGCGCAAGTGCAGACGCGAGGTACGTGCGCGGGTGCGGACGCGGGGTGCATGCGCAGGTGCAGGCGCGGGGTGCAAGCGCAGGCGCAGGCACGGGGTACGAACACCCCGGGGACAGGACCCCACCATGTGACGTACCGTGCGGCATGTCGTACCGGACGTCACGTAGGTGCTAGGAGATATGCTTCCGCGGGTGACATGTAAATGACCTGCGTGCCCTTGTCCGTACGACGGACCGGGGGTAAGACCGTAACCTGCCTAGGGGCAGAATTGTAATCCGGCCATGCGCTCCCCAAGGCCTATAAATAGGGGAGCACCCCCCAGGTTGGGGGTACGGAATACAGGCTACACTCACTTCTCGACTCGCCCGAATTTTCACTAAGTGTTGGTTCGCTGCTGCGCGCCCCGTCTCGCTATCCCTCGCGCACACCCGGGTGACCCAGCACTCAACCGGGGGTGCCTCAAGTTCACTGTCCGACCGCGTAGTCGACGACAATTGGTTTCATGAATTTTCTTTACTTAATTTTTTGTGCATAACTGTTGAGTTCACGATAGATTTCATGTACACTGATACTAGTAGTCTACAAATTCCACCAAAGTTCAACATCTCCACAGTATCAATCTAGTATATTTCCTCTTGTATTTTTGATTGGGCTATGAGTTCAAACGATTGGTGACCTTTTGCTCATTATTAAACCATCTTTTTTTTATTGATCAGTTTCAACCAACAAAGGCATGGAAGCAAAATTGAAGTGAAAGTCTTACTTGACATAAATGATATAGTTTAATTTGAATTATCAATTTACTAGCATTCTCACTTGCTTTATTCACATATGCTATTGGGAAGGGCGTTGAAAATAGTGCCCTAGATTCTATTTGTATGAAAACTAAGAGCAAGGTAAATTCTCAATGCGGACAAACTTTCGCATTGACATGACATACCAGTGAGTGTATGGAGTCTTAGCCTACAACATTACCGCTCTATTCCATTTAAAGAACATTGTGTTTTTGTTTTTAGCTTTGGGGGATGTTTGATCTAACATAACTAATGTCACTAGTTTAGGAATAATTAATCAAATAATATTCAGATTATAGTTCATCATCAATGTATTAACCATTCATCTTGTCCTTTCCATGTGTGTTTTCTTGCATTATAATACTGAACCGTATTTTTCTTTTTCGTTAAGTTCAGATAGCACTAGACAAAGTTAGAGAACACCATTTCAGACAGTTCCAATTATAGTAGCGCGTATACATTTATACTGAGTTAACATATTTGCCAATCATAATTTATTACTCCCATCATTCATCTTCATAGTGAGGATTTTTAAGAGACTAGTGTACAACAATACAAGACACACACTAGTTTCAAGGCATTTTTGCTTAGTTCTTCCCTCCTTTGCCCCTCTTGTTCACTCAAGGGCATGCATGTTTCTTAGAGGTTGGGTGACATTAGTACAACCTAGACTATCCTAGGTGTTACATGCAATGCTAATTACTTAAGCACACAACATGCAAACCGCATGTATATATACCATTAACTTCATTACCCAAATGCATGTAGTTAATAAGTGACGGTGAAAGATAGATAAAAGAGGTGTGTTGAATATATTTAGAGGGATTAATTGGGGTAGTTTAGAAAACTCTAATGCTATGTTGGTTCATGTGCCAAAACAAAATACATTTTATAGTTTTAAGAATTGGATGGCCTTTAGTACATAGATGTAAATCATGGTTACCTGATTTGTGTTTCGCTAGGTTCATAACTCGAATTCATGGTTTACCACTTCATAAAATTAAGGCCTATTTGGAACACATGATAGAAAAAAAATAGGAACAAAAAAAATACAGGAATAAGATAGGAATGTAGGTGGACAACAAATGATTGAAAAACATAGAAAAATTTTACAAGAGGCTGTTTGAAACACAGGAAAAGAAAAATCACATGAATATATGTAAAATAAATATGTTTAGGTTAAACAAGTTTTCTTTATAATACTGATAAACAAAATAACTATTTTAGGGATACCGTGGGGACAAGTATTTAAACATGTATAACAACCTTTTTTAGGGATAAATATCTTTTTTAGTCACCGATGAGAGTTGGATTTAACCACTCAACAAACCACCGTTCAATCCGAAAAAACAAAAAAGCAACCACCCTTATTAACCCATCTACGTATCTCTCTCTCTCTCTCTCCTCTCTTGGAAAACTTTGTACGTCCTCATGTTCTTATCCAATCGCATCTAAGCCCCACCTAAACCTTCTCCAAATTTCGCTGCAACTGCCGGCTCTAAATTGATCGAACTTGAAATCTTCCATTCTCCTAACCAATCCAAACTTCCTAAACCTCTACCAAATTGCAGCAACCGAATCAACCTAGCTCATGGCTTTTGTGGTAGGGTGAGCCGTAGACTGAGACGGTGACATCATCAGGAGGGCCGGAGAGTCGACATCAGCGGGGCGAGCTAGAGTAGCGACGAGTCGGACATCGCTGGGGTAGCCATGGCGGCCGACCAGTTCAAGCTCTAGCGACATGCATCATCCAATCGAGCACCAAAGATGGTCTGCCATGGGCTACCTTTTTCGATGCTCAGCGCTTCGCAGCGTCGCTACAATAGCCTCGCCTCATTCTTAATGCATATGAATTCTACAATGAGGTTGGAGTGGAATTTTCTTTTCCTGTGTTTTCACTATAAAAGTGACATCAAAGAAAAACTTCCTCCACTTTTCCCATGTCTCATTCCTATGTTCCAAATGTTTCGAAAGGAAAAATTTCTATAAAAGTTCAAATCATGTACGTTTCTCCTGAAAACTATTTGAACCGAACGGGCCCTAAATATGTGATAGGATCCATGAGCTAGAGATGAAATATATGGTCTCCAACTAAGTAGGCACAGAAGATCCAAACTCCATAGGACCAAAAAAAAAGAAACAGGAAGAAAATGAGGGTAAGAAAAAAAAATAGCCGCCTCATGTGTCACGGTTTCAGTCGTCTCCTCTCTACCCTAGCTCGTCGCCTCCACCGTGCTCCTCCCCACCCGGGCGCCCCCGGCTCCTCCCAGCGCGCCGCGCCCTGCTCCTCCCAACGCGCCGCCTCTCTGCTACTCCTTCTCACCCCGCTGTCCACCCGTACAATTCCCCTGCGCCGCCCTCCCGCAACGACGGCATCAATGGCTGCACGACGGTGATCCATCGGCGACGGCGACAACATGGTGGAGTGGAGATGGTGAAGACGACGACGACGTCAAAGATACCCGTGGTATGTCCCTCCTGTTTTGTGCCTGGAGCGAATCGAATAGCGAATTCGAACCTCGATCCACCGATCGATCGGGATCGGGGTTTGACTATGGTCCGAACGAATCCGATAACTAAATGAAGCCGATCCCTACACTGCTGTGTTCTTATTCTTTTACTTGTTTTGTCCTTCTAGGATTTCTGGTGCCTACTCGTTCTGAATGGCGGACCTAACGGATATGGGCTGCTGTAGTTGTTTTAGCTTTTTAAGGAAGCCCAGTGTGAAAGTAGGTCGACCTCGGGACACTGATGACATCTTATCCCAAGATTTGTTGAAGCATCAATCTAGTGAAGGTCTCGATGGGAGCTTCTACACTGGAGATGATCCTGATAGAAGCTTCTACAATGGGGATGACATCGATAGAAGCTTCTATAATGGAGATGATCCTGATAGAAGTTTCTACGACAGAGATGGTGCTGATTATCTTCATGAAAGTGATGATGAGCCGCCACGGAAGAGGTCTGAAGATATTATACTGTCAAGAGCTCAAAATGGCTTTGCATGTAGAGAAAGCCTAGTTAAGGCGACTAAAAAAGTTTTTCGCTCAGAGGTACCATCTCCTTAGACATCAATTTTTACCAGTATCTTTCTACTCGCTTTTTCATTTTTGAAGGTCCATCTATGGAAATATTTTTCTTCTCTAGCCTAGGCTTCTCTTGTGAGCTCGGCAACACTTTGAGAAGCCATATGTATGAGCCAGTTCAACTTCTCCTAAGAAGCCGTGGTTTATTTTTATAAGGCAACCAGCACTTCCCATTTAAAGTTGCAAGATGCTCTTTCTATTTGGCCATGGTTAAGTTTATCTTGATAAGAAGCAGAAGTGCTCTGTTTTTCTTTGTATTTTCCATTTGCTTCCCCTTGCAATTAACGAGATATTACATCTTTGTTTTTGCTCATTACCGCATGATTGTGTTGATTATTGGTGTGATGATATTAAGATTATACATGGAGCCTTATATTGCTTTTCAGTATGTGGAACCAAAAGCAGATGTAGTAGTTACTCTGGAAGTTTTTGCCTTAAGCAATTGCGGATTTCCCTTTGGAAAAAATGAGTTGTCTGTTTGTTATTATATTACATACTGGTGTAACAACATTCAACTTGGTATAAGCAAACATGAATCTCATTACACATGATCCAATAAAAGTAGTTTGTAACATACATGTAAAACATGCCAAAAGTTAATTATTTTAGACCCAGTGTACAAAATGGTGATCATTGTTCTGACCAGTGATCCAACAGCTTGACCAAGTTCTGATAGCTACGGCATGGCCTTTGCGTGTCTAGTGAAGGATTGAAGAGTTGTATGAGAGCATTTACCCTTTGGAACATTATAGTAAATTCCTTTCTCCTTTTGGCATATTTTAGGACGAAATTGGTAGTAAGATGATCAATCAGTATGTCCACCTGGGAAAGATTGGTGCTGGAAGCTATGGCAAAGTGGTAAGACAGCTTAAATGTTCTATTGATGAACTTCCCTGGGTAGCTGGCTAAATCCTTTTTGTCTTTTGCTGCTGAAAAAGGTTTTATACCGAAATATGAAAGATGGGAAGCTATATGCAGTGAAGGTAATGCTTTCCACTGTTCTCTTGTGTTGGTAGCATAAATGCTTTTTTACTAAGCACTTTCATGATATTGATAAGTGAGGTTTTCTTGATCCCATTTTTCGTGTTGAATCTCATGATATGCTATTTCTTTCTGGTAGTTATTGATTTTTCCTTATGCCTTTCTAATATGTTGTACCCCTTGGATGTTTCGCTGCTAGTTATGAGAACCCATTGTTTACCATTTTTTAATTCCAGCACTTCCATTTTTTGTCCAGTGCTGTTACTTTTAACACTTCTTTGTGTGCCGGGTGCACAGTCCTATGTCTTGTTGATGGAATTGTAGCATTTGGCCTTCTATTTCAGGTATTGAATAAACCTTACATGATGAAAGTACGCGTTGTACGGTCAGAAACCGCCATGACAGATGTTCTTCGGGAAGTGAGTAACTTTGCTAGAGTATTCGTCTGTATAACACTTGCCACTTTGCTATTTTGTTACGTGTGTGTAAAGTTCTCTGGGAAAGTAGTTGTTCGCTCTTTGAAGAAACGAACTCTATAGGATCTATCACACATAAGATAACCAAGTTGAGCATGCTCACTGATCATGTTCTGTTCAGCACATGAACACGATAAAAAAAAACCTCATTTTTTTGCAGTTATTTGGTTAGATTGATTGGAACAAAATTGCTTTCTTACTAGAGATCTTGCTTTATGGGAGGGTGCAGAAGAAAAACTAATTGGGAGGGTGCGCCGCTCATTAGCATATGGAGAATGTGTCGTAGATCAAGAATGTGTTTATATTGAATAAATAGGGGTAACTAATGACTTATATTTTCAGTGGAATTCTTTTGTGATGAGCATATCACTAATCCACTTTTCCCAGCTACTGATAAGCAGTTAAATTCCATATTCTAATACAATATAAGCCTTTTAACCTCTCAGGAGAAATGGATTGGTTGGATTCATGGGAGCATGATACAAACTACAGAATGAATGGTTCTTTTGTTTATTTCAAAATTACCCCTTTGCTTCCATTTTTTGGTTTCACTTCAGTTTCATTGGCTGTCTGATTTGTTATCAAGAAGCTACGGTGTAGTAAATTTACCCTTGAGATGCTGTAAGGGATTAAGGGTGTGCTTGATTCCTAGTCACACCTTGCCAAACTTTGCCACAGGTGTGACAACTGTTTATGGGTACTGTTTGTTTCACTGCCACAGCTGTGGTGCACCTCACTTTCTTAGCAGCGTGCCCCACGTGCCATAGACTTGTACTTTTGGCTAACATTGCTAAAGTTGTGGTGACCAATTTCCTTGCCACATTTTCTGTGGCTTGCCACAGGTTACCAGGAAAAGTGTGTCAAAAAGTTCAGCTATCAACCAAACATTCCCTAAATACATGGCCGTCAGCACTATAGTGTACTAAGATTTAATTATTCTTATTGTAAATAAAGATTCAATTATTCTTTTGTCAGAATGCAGAAGCATATCATTTTGGGTAGTGGGACTAGCCAAATAGTACAAATTGTGCATATATACAGTGTACAACATTTCCTATTTTACATGATAATCGACTGCATTATTTAATTTCTAAAATTTCTACTTAGCTTCCTATTTTTTTTTGCATTGGTGACAGGTATCCCTCATGAAAATGTTGGATCATCCCAATATAGTAAATCTCATTGAGGTGATTGATGACCCAAACACAGATAAATTCTACATGGGTATTTAATGTTGCTCTCATTGTTTTGCTTTATTATTCTAACATGGAATTATTTTAACGGGTTTGTTGGCATCTTTTGTTGAGATTTTATATGATCGAGATTTACTCTTTTCCCTTCGCATTGCCAGTTCTTGAGTATGTTGAAGGAAAAATGGTCTGCGATAATGGTTTAGGAGAAGCTACTTCCAGAAAGTACTTGCGAGACATTGTCTCTGGCCTTATATATCTTCACTCTCATGTAAGAATGTTTTTTCTTTGTCTTCTTTTCAGTAAGAACTGGTTCATCATTGTGAATGCTGTGCTATGTCAACAACAACAAACAACAACAACAACAACTAAGTCTTTTGCCCAAGTAAGTTGGGGTAGGCTAGAGATGAAACCCAATAAAAAATTCATAAGTCAAACGATAAAAGAAAAAGACTTAGAAAGAAAATTCGGGCACGTGGATCGCTAATTTCCACGCGGTCTTATTTAGAGACAAATCCTTAGATACATTTCAATCTTTTAAGTCTCTTTTTACTGCCTCCTCCCATGTCAACTTTGGTCGTCCCCTGCCCCTCCTAATATTGTCGATAGATCTTAGAATACCGCTATGCACCGGTGCTTCTGGAGGCCTCCGTTGGATATGTTTAAACCATCTTAGTCGATGTTGAACAAGCTTCTCTTCAATTGGTGCCACCCTACCCTATCACGTATATCCTCATTCCGAATTCGATCACTTCTTGTATGCTCACAGATCCACCGTAGCATACGCATCTCTGTGACACTTATTTGCTGGATGTGTTGTCTTTTAGTGGGCCAATATTCTGCTCCATACAACATTACAGATCTAATCGCCGCCCTATAAAACTTACCTTTTAGCTTCTGTGGGACCTTTTTGTCACAAAGGATGCCAGATGCTTGTCGCCATTTCATCCATCCTGCTTTGATTCTGTGGCTAACATTCTCATCGATACCACCATTGTTCTGTAGCATTAATCCCAAGTATCGAAAAGTGTCTTTCTTAGGCACTATTTGTCCTTCTAGACTAACCTCTCCCTCCTCACACCTAACACCACTGAAATCGCACCTCATATACTCAGTTTTGGTCCTACTAAGTCTAAACCCTTTCGATTCTAAAGTTTGTCTCCACAGCTCTAATTTCCTATTGACGCCCATCCTACTCTCGTCTACTAGCACCACATCGTCAGCAAAGAGCATACATCAAGAAATATCTTCTTGTATATTCCTCGTGACCTCATTCATCACTAAGGCAAAAAGGTATGGGCTCAAGACTGACCCCTGATGTAGTCCTATCTTAATTGGGAAGGTATCGGTCTCACTGTCACAAGTTCAAACACTTGTCACAACGTTATCATACATATCCTTGATGAGGGTAACGTACTTTGTTGGGACTTTATGTTTTTCTAGCACCAACCACATGACTGTTCTTGGTATTTTATCATATGTCTTCTCCAAGTCAATGAATACCATATGTAAATCCTTCTTCTGCTCCCTATATCTCTCCATAAGCTGACGTAGTAAGAAAATCGCCTCCATGGTCGATCTCCCGGGCACAAAACCAAATTGATTTTTTGTGACGTTCGTTAATGTTCTTAGTCGATGCTCAATCACTCTCTCCCATAGCTTCATAGTATGACTCATAAGCTTAATTCCTCGATAATTAGTACAGTTTTGAATATCTTCTTTATTTTTGAAGATAGGTACTAATATACTCTTCCTCCACTCTTCGGGCATCTTGTTTGACCGAAAGATGCGGTTGAATAGTTTAGTTAGCCATACTACTGCCATATTTCCAAGGCATCTCCACACCTCAATAGGGATATCATCAGGGCCTAACGCCTTGCCTCCTTTCATTCTTTTTAGGGCCTCCTTAACCTCGGACTCCTGGATCCTTTGCACGAAACGCCTATTGGTGTCATCAAAGGAGTCGTCTAACTCAAGAATAATACTCCCATTCCCACCGTTGAACAATTCATCAAAGTAATCTTTCCATCTGTTCTTGATCTCCTCGTCTTTCATTAGAAGTCGATTTGTCTCATCCTTAATGTATTTAACTTGGTTGAAATCTCTTGTCTTCCTCTCGCGAATTTTAGCCATCTTGTAGGCATCATTTTCACCTTCCTTTGTGCCTAATCGCTGGTATAGCTCATCATAAGCCCGCCCCTTTGCTTCACTCACAGCTCGCCTTGCTTTCTTCTTGGCATCTTTGTACTTCTCCATGTTGTTTGTGCTTCTGTCATGATGCCAGCACTTATAGTATTCTTTCTTTTCCTTAATAGCCTTTTGGACATCTTCATTCCACTACCAGGTGTCTTTAGGTTCGCATTTCTTTCCTTTGGTCACTCCAAGCACCTCCCTAGCCACCCTTCGAATGCAAGTTGCCATCTTCATCCACATGCTATTCGCGTCTTCCTCTTCGTTCCATGGTCCTCCTACAATCATCCTATCCTTAAAGATTTGTTGTGCTTCTCCTTTGAGCTTCTACCACTTTGCTCTTATAATTTTGTCACCTTTGTCCTGAGGAACCCGTAAAAGAAAGCGAAAATCAGCCACCACCAGCTTATGTTGTGGTACAACACACTTTTCAGGTATCACCTTGCAATCTACACAAGCATGTCTATCCACCCTCCTAGTAAGGACAAAATCAATTTGGCTGGAATGCTGAGCAGTGCTAAAAGTCACTAAATGGGTTGCCTTTTTCTAAAAAAGGTGTTAGCTACCATTAGGTCGAAAGTTAGAGCAAAATCTAAGATCTCCTTGCCCTCTTGGTTCCTATCGCCATACCTAAAGCCCTCATGCACCCCCTCAAACCCCACATTTGGTGTACCCACATGGCCATTGAGATCTCCTCCTATGAAGAGTTTCTCATTAGTAGGTACACTTCTAACTATGTCTTCTAAGTCTTCTCAGAATTGCCTCTTCATGCTCATATCAAGACCTCCTTGTGGGGCATAAGCACTAATAACATTCAGGACCAAATCTTCAATGACTAGCTTGACTAGGATAATCCTATCTCCCTGTCTCCGGACGTCCACTACTCCATTCTTGAGGTTCTTATCAATCAGAATGCCTATACCATTCCTATTCTCAACTAACCCTGAGTACCATAGCTTGAAACCAGTATTCTCTACCTCCCTTGCCTTCTGGCCTGTCCATTTAGTCTCCTAGACACAAAGGATATTTATACGTCTCCTAATCGCAACATCAACTAACTCTCGTAGCTTTTCAGTTAAGGATCCTACATTCCAACTACCCACACGAACCCTATTTGCATCGACTAGCTTCCTTACCCTTCGCATTCGTCGAGTAAAATGCGAAGACCCTTGCACACTTGTCACTACATCCGGGCGCTGATGTAGCGCGCCACTAAGGGAGTGACGACCCGGCCCTTGCTCATTTAACACCACACCCGGGTTCCGATATGGCGCGTCGCTAAGAGGGTGACGCCCCAACGAATTTCTATTGGGTTTCATATCCATAAAAATGGCTGGGTTTTTACGTTGGTTCGCCAAGTCTAACACAATCCTCCTCCTTTACCCGGGCTTGGGACCGGCCACGGCGGAGTTAATGCTGTGCTATGTCAGGCCTAACAATTTATAAACACTGATGGTATATAAGTCACAGCTATAGCATGTTCAAAATAATTTAGCAGTGTCTAATTCATTAGCACTTTCATCATATCAATAGGAATTTCGAGAAAGATATATGAGCTCTCAGTTCGTACTGCAACAATTATTTCAAGTAGCCTATTTTAACATCCGAGTTGAGCAGCAGGCTCAGACCCTCCACGCAAATTATCTCAGCAATGAGATTTTCTACTACAATCTTAGCCTATGCTTGCCCACCACTGAAGCTCTGGTTCATTGCAATTGTTCATGTTGCTTTAGCTACTTACTTTTTTCTGTCTCTGAGGTACCTGATCGCACTGGCAAATATTAGCTTGGGTTTGTAATCCGTGCTCACTTCATGTTCTAGGAAGGATCATAGATTTGTGAAAGCTACTGACTATTGCGCATGAATCAGTATGCTTGACACTTGCATTGGGAGGGTTAAGCTTGAGCTTTAAGCCCAGTTAAATGGCCTGGTGTTTGAGTTTCTGACAGAAAAGCTGAAGTCCCATTTGAAGGAAGATGTGGAAAACTGCTTTATTCTGGAGTATGGATGCTTGTGGCCTTGTTTATAAAATCGAGTTATACATAGTTTTTTGATTGTTCTAAATCACTGCACAGACTACAATTAGTAATTAGTACACTGATATGCATCAAAACTTGGTGTATCTGTTGTTATATAAAGCTCTAGATAGTGTATCCAATTATTTGTAATGGGGAATATTCATCCACCGATTCTAATTAAGTATATGAGTTTATGCATGCACTTAGGTGCGTGATGGATCATGTTTACAGGTTACTTACAAAAGCTTCCATAACATGTCACAATTTTTCTGCTTCTTAAGTAGGTCCTTATTGATGTTTCTCTTTTCCCCATTTCCACACATTTACATACAGTCATGGATACATGTGCTTCTAGTTGCTCATTTCTCTATGTTATGCACTTTGCACTGTGTTGTGTGCTTCCCAGCTTGATAGAAACACTTAACTTTCATATTTTTATACGCAGAACATTATCCATGGTGATATTAAACCGGACAATCTCTTGGTCACAAATACTAGCAATGTGAAGATAGGGGACTTCAGTGTTAGCCAGATCTTTGAGGTGGTTTCTTTATCTTGTAATTTTATGTATTCAAGTTAATTTTACTCTCACTCTCAGGACAAAGGTTTTGAAGTTGAATGAACCCAATTAGCCCCCTAAAGAGATAAATGTCTACCTTGTGTATTTTTGTTGCTACATTGTTCTTGCGCTGATAAAAAAAATTACTCTGTCCTAATAAGGTGTGAGGATCCGGGACTTAACTTCCAGACCCTCCCTGTGTATCTCCTCATCAGTCCAGGATTAAGCTGATGAACACATGCGAATTGATATCACTGCACACATCACGAAATATTTTAGAAACATAAACAAATGAGTTATAGCAGCGATATGACTAAATAAAGTAACTAGGACTTATGCCCCTTACCATTCAGAAACACAGCGGAAAATAAAGTGTAGATGTCTCCATCTCAACCACAGGCAGTCGACGGAGAGCACGTGACATAAACCTCAGCATTGACATAGAAGATTCCTCATAGTCTTCATCATCCTCATAGATATCTGAACACGTCCAACAAACAACATACTCGATGAGTACTTCACGTACCCAGCGTGCCCCCTCATTAGCAAACCTACGACTACGTGCAGGCTTAAGCAAAGGAAGGGTTTTATGGTTCTTTTGCATAAAAGCAGCTTTGATTGTAATAGTACAGTAGTTTTGAAGGCATCATTTTGATGAAAACCAATTTTAATATCAGGGGTGTTTCTCATAAATGTGAGGGTCCACGACCAACACATGCGAGTAAGGCATCCGGCCTAAACTCGTCTATAGGTTCCAACTACCTTTTCACATTTTCAGAACTGGGGTAGAGGAAATTAGTAAGGGGGAGAAAGACATGCCATTTTCATCAGGAATGAGTCATGTGACATCGGTGACTGTGGATACGGCTAATCGATTAGTTTGACATTCTATAGAGTTTGTACACTTTACCCACATGACACGATCATCCCCTTATGCCAAACTGCGCAGGCTTGTACACACGTCCATCGGTGTGTCGGTAGGGTGATCGTGACGAGATCTTTTAGCCAATCTCCCGTCGATGCGACATGCCCACCGGGTCTGAAACGGAGTTGAGAGTACGTCCCTACCCTCCGGCCTCCCATCTGTGCCGAGGTCTTCGTAGCTACGTGCACCCTTCTGCGGTATGGCGATGTTGACACCAAAGCTCGACTAACCTACTCAATCAAGCTAGTGCTCATATAGCATGTGGTCGTACTGTATTCATACTTCTCAAGTCATGACTTTGGCCTTATTCGATACGGACAACCAATGGCTTCTTTAACTCATGAAGAACGACCATTTGCTCCTTCAACTCATGATTCAGCTGTCGCCCGCACCTTTTAGATGGTAAGTTTCACCCAGAGTAGAATAGGAAGAATAGAGAGAGAGGGAACAATGGGCATCCAGCCCTAGCTTAGCGAGCTCAACAATAAGTTTTAATATCAAGGATCATCGATCCGAAGATCATTCCTTCGAAGAGGCAACTCAAAACATCCTAATGATATATTTGAGCATGGCTAAGCATTTCTCTACTCTAGTCTGAATATTAAAATAATCTACTCAGGGTAACAAGTAAAAAGGCGACAAGCGGACAGGATATAGGTGTGTCAATCGACACGCTAGCTACGGAAATAAAACAGCATGCATGTTTATAACCATAAAATATAATGACTTTAAAAATATAGGATCAACATGATCAAGAAGAGAGGGCATGCCTTCGTTGATGAGTTGGTCTTCTTCTCAGGAACTTGTCCTTACCCAACATTGTTACTTCCTATCCGTCACAACGGCAATAAAGTGCAAAGCCAATAAATATAACTCCAAATTAAATACCAAATAGAAATACCGGAAGAATAGGGCTAGCAAGGTCGGATAGGTCTCGAAGGATAAATGTGAAAGGATAGGATTGTCGAAAGACAACTAGGAAGGTGTGAGATTATGTATCTCAACCAGATAGAGTACATGTACTCGAAGATGGTCTTCTGGATCAGGATCATTCGGGAAAAATGATAGATTTATGGGATATAGAATTTGCATGTTAAATGACTAAAGTCAATCCACATGCGAGATAAGGATAGATATGCAATTGGGAACAGGATATGGCCGATGATAACAATAGCACAACCATATGATTAAACATGGAAACCTGACATACTAGTAAAACAAATATGACTCATCATTCTAAAGCCAGGGCTGTACAGATCCAAATACTTGAAAAATATCTTCACTTCCTGCCTTAATGAGAATTTTGAAGATTACTCGAGTAGACCATGAACTTCCATGATTCAATGTTTCAAACTATTTTTAGTATGCCCACAACTTTTTGTTGTTGTGTATAAACAGGGCTGATGACGAATTATATTCATTGTCTTTAACTGAACAGATAAAGCTAGGGTTGTACAGATCCAAATACTTGAAAAATATCTTCACTTCCTGCCTTAATGAGAATTTTGAAGATTACTCGAGTAGACCATGAACTTCCATGATTCAATGTTTCAAACTATTTTTAGTATGCCCACAACTTTTTTTTTGTATAAACAGGGCTGATGACGAATTATATTCATTGTTTTTAACTGAACAGATAATCTACTTGATCATTTGAAAGTGTGTAGGGGATGTGCGTAACAAGTATGTGTTTTGAGGCAAATTCCTCAGGATTGTCGAGCCTCATAGCTTGGTGCTTTACTGATGTATGGTACTTGATTATATTGCAGGATGATGATGATATGCTTTGGAGATCTCCAGGTACTCCTGTTTTCACTGCACCAGAGTGCTGCCAAGGTACAATTACATGACTTTGATTTGAGTCGTAAATGCGGCATGCACAATCAGCCAATTACCAAATTATCTATTTGAAGTACAACAGTGGTTATTTAGTACCATGGTAGATGTTTCACTGTTAAATGATTGCAGAATTGCAGATAAACAAACCCACAGCCCCCAAAACACCCAAACAGGCACACTAAAAATGAGGCCACCAGTACTATCCGTTTGGATTCAGAATATGGTGCGACTGTAAGCAACCAAAGCTTGCGTTCTGAATGTAATGCCAGTGAATAAAAATGCAACAATGCCGATACTTTGCCATTGCTTCAAATTACTAAATATTCCTTGGCAATTGACACAAGCTTGCTAAATATGATCAACCATTTTCTATCTCCTTCACTGCAGGTTCAGCCTACCATGGCAGAGCGGCTGATACATGGGCAGTTGGTGTTACTCTACATTGTATGATTACTGGGCACTATCCATTTCTTGGAGATACTTTGCAGGAAACTTACGACAAGGTGCAAAAATTATCTTACTTCCTTTTCCTTTTTTTTTCGACAGAACTTCCTTTTCCTTTTGATTTAACTGTTGCATAAAACTCATCAAAGTCACTGCTGTCGAATAGATTGTCAATGATCCAGTGCAAATACCTGGCGACATGAATCCCCAACTTGCTGATTTGCTGCAAAGGCTTCTCTGCAAAGGTTCTCTTCCAAAAATAGTTGTTTTTATCATCCTATGGTTTTGATATATCGGAAGATATGCTCTATTAACGGACGTTCTTTCTGTTTCCACGCATGGTTCCGTTGCAGATCCAGGAGATCGTATCACCCTGCAGGCTGCAGCTGAGCATCCTTGGGTTGCTGGTGACGAGGGGCCAGTCCCTGAATACTTCTGTAGGTGTGGTTTTGGCCGCAGGAAGAGAAACGATTTACAGGAAGCAGTACAATAGCAAATAGTCATTCATAACCGATCATTGGATGATGTAGTGTAGATAACTGATTAAGTGTGCCGAAGCAAAGCAAGTGAGATGAATGTTGACTGACGAGGCGTTTCTCTCTGTCCTTCTTTCCCCTTTTTCCAGTTGAGCTATTTGGTGCTCGACCGATCACCTCTCCTCAATTTTTGGTACAGAATAGAGTGCAATACCATTTCCTGTTCTTCAGTTTTTCTGTAAGATAACATTGTTGCAAGCCTAGATGCCTTAGGTCGCGGTGTATGTCTTATGTGCCACTTCTTGAATCCAGTGTAGTAACCATTCAAAAGAAAGCAATATCTCTCTGAAAGTTGTGCTCGGTATTTTCGGTTCATGAGCAAACGATGGCTACCGGCAGTAAAAATGTGCTCATCTACATCCACTGTTGTGTTTATGAGGTTGATGTCTTCGATGTTTGTAGATTGTAGCGTATCGACTTGCCGGATAACTTTGAAATAGTGTGACCTGAAAACTTGAACTAGACAGGGAGCGTGGCTTGCCGCGTGTTGCACGTGCTTCATCAGATAATGACTTAATAACTCGATAGGTAAGAAAAGCTTTATCATATTTTCTTTTCTGAAGTTGCACCTACAACTACTCATCGCAAATAATCCTATTCTTTTGGGTAAATGCTCGATGTCCAAGCGGGCTTACAAATTTTGATGTGATCCGTGTCTCTTGATGGTTGATGTTTATCCCCTCAATATCACAAATTTTGTACGTCAAAACAAAGTATTTACCTGTAACTAATAAAAAAGTCTAGCCTATACTCTTCCTTAGATCCCTTTTTTCAGTCCAGGAGTATTGCAGATCATAATCAATGCAAAGAAAATTACATTTCCATACTCTAATAAGAAAGGTCAGTGTAAGAAATGGAGAATTGGATTATGGCAAATAACTTCTTTTATTCTACTCTACGGGATCTTACGGAGCCTGTTCATGGATGACATAATTGGGGTATGATCTTCAATAATAATCTTGATCTTTGAAAAATTCTCTGCAAGTAAACCAGCCTATCGTGTGGTGGTTCAGTGGGCCACGTCCGCTCATCCTTTCACGAGGATGTGTGATAGGAGTAAGAAGTTTCCTTTCTCCATACACATTGTGTACATAGATAAAAAGCAAAGGTACAGGATAAGAGTGCACATAATGGCATAGCATTGTCCAAATAATATATGAGAGATCATTTACATAATCCTTGTCCAAAGCATACCTTAGGGGATAATATTTACATAATGCTTTACCGAAAGAATACTGTTGCGCCCAGTATATAAAATGAACAAAATGGCAACACTACTACAGAATTCATTTAACGGGACGCCCCTGTACAGACGGTTTTTTGGAGCCGTCTGTACAAATAGTATCACAGACGGTTCCAAAAGAATACCGTCTGTACAAATGATCTCAACAAGCGGGACGCTACAGTACAGACGGTTCCAAACTGGAACCGTCTGTACAAATAGCACAGACGGGTCCAAACTAGAACCGTCTGTACAAATCAAACAGTACAGACGGTTCTAAATTCAGAACCGTCTGTACAAATCTGTGAACAGTACAGACGGTTCCAAGTTGGAACCGTCTGTACAAATCGAACAGTACAGACGGTTCTAAGTTCGGAACCGTCTGTAAACAGTACAGACGGCTCTAAACTTGGAACAGTCTGTACAAATCGAACAGTACAGACGGTTCCAAACTGGAACCGTCTGTACAAATAGCTGAAGCAAGGCTAGTTGATCTCTGCTGCCGCGGCAGCAAAAACTGCAGATTTCCTTGCCGCGGCAGGAAAGTGGCAGCGTCGGGGAGGGAGTTTGGCAGCTCCGATTATCGAACGGTTTTCACGGCTGTGAGCGGGAGGCCAAACTCTACGTCTCCAGAAATTTTGAGCCAATTCCGAGAAAGTCGACGAAACGACTAGTGGAAATCCCGGCCCGAAATCGAAGATTTTGAAAACGGCACCCAAACGAAATTGCTCGGCAGAAGCTGGGATCAAGGTGGAAAGCAAGTCCTCGACTCAAGCTAACCAGGGAAACAAGAATCACCCAATTCGGAGTCCGGGTGAAGGAGATATGCCCACCGGAAGATGAGAAAAGTAACGGAAAAACTTCCGGAGCGAAAAAGTCCCACATAGAAGCGGAATTTTGAGGGTCAAAATGGGTACAGGTGTATACACGTGTATTTTTATCGGATGCGTCTCGTCGTTAGCTTCGATTTGAGTGGTCGTGGACTCAAAACGGACTTCGTATGAGAAAGTTATGGCTCTTTTTCTAAAACCTCTCAAACTAGCGTTTTTCAGCTAGTATCCTTGCCGCGGCAGCAAATTTGCTGTTTTTCTTGCCGCGGCAGGAACTTGTCGGCTTCTACACGGAGTTTGGCTGCACGAAAAGAGCTGAAATTTTGGGGGCAAGATCAGCACATATATATCTCCCAAACGGCAGAGTTTGAGCCCAATCTGAGGACTTTGAATTTTTGGAGTCTGAAACACATAGTGTTAATCTAATAGTCCAGACGGTTCTCAGTTTGGAACCGTCTGTGCTATTTGTACAGACGGTTCCAAGCTTAGAACCGTCTGGACTAGGGGCGTCCCGCTTGGTCGTAGGGATAAGTTAAAAATAAAGCCGTCCCATATGTGTCGCGAAGTCCACCTAGGTCAGCTGGCAACGTCACTGCTTGAACAACGCGAGGTTGCGGGATCGAATCCCACTGGAAGCATATTGCGCAATTTATTCCTAGCGGTTGGATGGGACACGCAAACGGCCGGATGAGACGCGGCTGAAGGACGAGGCTCCTGGCGCGAGGTGTTAAATTTTTATTTTTGAAACACGACATCACAGAATCAATTAGTACAGACGGTTCCAAACTAGAACCGTCTGTACAAATCGATTTGTGCAGACGGCTCTAGTTTGGAACCGTGTACAAATCGATTTGTACAGACGGTTCTAGTTTGGAACCGTCTGTACAAATCGATTTGTACAGACGGCTCAAAAACCGTCCCGCTTACCTGATTTGTACAGACTGTTAGGGCTAGACGGTTCGGAAAACCGTCCCGCCTGGGAGTTCCGAACCGTCTGGACAAATCATTTCTGCAGTAGTGCAAGTAGCACAAGAGTACAACAGTGGACAGTTTAGTAGCTGGGACAACAGAAACAACGTAATAATATAACTGTTGGGATATTAATATTTCCTATATGGGCTGGTCATACTACTCTACGTGATGACTATATGGCACAAAATCAAGTCAATAAGTCAATAAATAATAGTAAATCAAAGCAAGTCAAAGAGAAACTTGTTAAGAGGTTGTAAGTGAGAATTAGTCCATCATGGACTATACACCGTCCCCTTTTTTCTAGTCCACCATGAACTCATAGACCATTTTTCTACTTCTATCCCTCTCACTCTCCTCTCAAAGGCACCCATAATCTTGTACCATGGGGTTCGTGCTTATATAAATCCCTCCATGAGAGATATAAAATTCATCCCATAAATTAAAAACTTGAGAGGGAGAGGTCTAGAGCTCCAAGTCCCGAATGGGGAGCTCTAAATGAGGCCTTCAGAAGTCCATGACGACTCAAGTCGCTAGTCGAGTCTCATATGACGCTCATCTCCCGACATAGGACTAGGTTGTGCTCCACGAGGCGACCGAATCTATTCAAGAAAAATTGGCATGCCCCATATTGTCAGGTATACGTCAATCTTCTAATAAGACCGTCGTACAAAGCCCATTAACCTTGTGGCCTAGCTATCCAGCTATTGACACTCCCTCTCTAGTGTTGTTTCGACAACGATAACAAAGGTGCCATCTTTGGAGACCTAGCAACGTACCAAGCCATGGCCCCTTCGAAGCAAACTCCCACTGAAGTCGAGGCATTGCTCGCCTGGAGAGAAGGCACGACAACTCGAGGTTCCATTGAAAAGGCGGCACCTCAAAGACAACCGAAGACGATTACTCCGACACCGAACACATTGAGGATGTAGAAGGAATCATCCAAGCTAACCCCCTTGCTTGCGCGCTACCCGTCGTACCGTGTAACATTCCTAGTTTTGTAGTACAAGTAATATAAATGTTTGTTCATCACTGGTATTTCATGTCATCATTTTCCTTAATATGAAATTGAGGAGAATTTAAAGCTTTAGAAAATGATGAATACGTCACATAAAATCATAAGCATAAAAAATGTCATTCAAAATTCCTAAAAAGGATACTAGTCATCCTTCTACATGGTCTTCGAAATTTTCCAGGAATTTTGATTGGAATTAAAAGTATAAATATATGAAAAACACTATGTCCAATTAATTAGCAGATCAAAGATCTATAAAGGATAGAGATTTTCCAATGTTGGAATCCCTTCAAAATTTATATATAAGCACAATATAATTTTTTCGAGCTCCTAGAACTTTTCTCTTTTCTTTTGGATAAATTTATAACATACTTATAGTTCAAATCCAAATTTGGGATAAAATTGAAATTAAATATTAACTACAGAAAACAGTTAAAAAGTTGCCCTGGTGTCGAGACCTAGAATTTAAGATGTAAAACCTCAAATGTAATCATTGTACAAGTGCAGACATCAACCCTGACTTCGGTCATCGAGATATGAATATCCTGAGAGAAGTAGAGTAATATGGTCTCAAAGAGCCCAAGACATCAACCCTGACCTCAAGCCGACAAATGAATGCATTCTCAAGTAGAGGATTGATCCTTTCTGTTTTTAAATCTACCAGTGTACTCTACTCTTACTTTGCAATGCAACTTGCTTGCACTCTGCATTGCAATAAATGAGAATCTACTATGCAAATACCATGAGAGCATCACTAAATAATAATCGTACCTAGTTACATGGTAAGGAACTTTTTTTCAATATGCTTATGTTCACGGCAAAAACGAAATAAAATTTATGGGAAAATGCATCTGAACCATATTGACTCCTAAAGGGGTAAGCACAGACTTACTAAATTTTACCATAAGTGTAAAATATTGTGCAAATGCATGTGCTGCATCTGAAAATGGCTATCATCAGAGATATCATTGATGCTTCCAAATTCCAATGACATCTGTGAATAGCAAACACAAAAGGCGCAGTTAATTAGTACTATATGCTACGTGAAAGCTAAGAAAGAGAAAGTAAATGTCTATGCAATTAGCTAATTACGCTAAGCAATAAAACGCTCTGGTGCATCGCTTGATTGAGGAAGCCATGAAAAATAGCTAAGCTGAACTTACAGAGCTTCCCCATCACCGTCCCTACTTCTGCATGTGATGAGCCACCTCCTCTTCTTTTACTTCTGAGCCGCTTTGTCGCGCCAACCCTATCTTCAATCGCGCGGACAGGTGTCATGATGCTAGGGCCAATGGATGAGCTTGGCTCGCAGCAAATGGGAGGAGGAGGCAAACATGATCATCTTATTGAATTGCATGCACTAGCCAAGCTCGAGCTATCGGAGAAAGGTGGGTAATACATTTATACTTTAACACTCTCCGGCATGTCTAGGCTCCTGCAGACCTTAGACATGGGATCAATGTAGGCAGCAACTCTTTTTATTAATAGTGTATTGGCCGAGTCTTAAACTCGAGATCTCTTGACTCTGATACCATGTTGAATTGCATGCACCAGTCAATTCACCCAAAAGCTCGAGCGATTGGAGAAAGATGGGCAATGCATTTATACTTCAACACGTCGAAGGAGGAGGAGGCCACGAGAGGTGGCACCCTAGTGGCCGATGGGGTCAGCAGAGAAGGTGGAGGAGCGGCCGCTACTTGAGATCCGGCTCGAGGCTGAGCTAGGAGAGGGGCAGAAGCGATAAAAGCACGTAGTGGATAAGATATGAGATGACCTTGCTCTCCAACGCTCCATGATGCTGTAGTCTCGTAACCGGCGTTAAACTGTGGGAGGCCAATGCAGTATGGCAGCATCGGGAACCAAGTGAAGTCCACGCGAAATTCCACCAATGGCTTCAAGAACCTGACTGATCCACAAGCTCAGCTACCGCGTCTCTCTGCTCTCCTCAGGTCCACCCAACACCCAAGCAAGAGCCAGAAACACTGGCTGTATGCAACTCATGCAGGTTCTAGGTAGAGGAGCGGGCTGTGAGAAAAAAGAGGCAATGGAGGCAAGGCCAAGAACTAGTGAAAATGAATGGTGGTGATCAGTAGGCAAAGAGAATTGGACGGTGTGTATCGACTCACCAGATAAATTTGAAATAGTGTGACCTAGAAACTTGAAGGTTGTGACACTAAGCTGCATCAGCTCCAACTCCTTAAGCCTCCCATGAATGCGAATCCACCCACCACAACCTCCTCTGGACATGCACCTCGGCTCGAGACTAAGCTCGCTGCCCTCTATCCGCCTCATTTGCCATGCGCTGCTAAGCCGCTGAGCGGACCTGCTGGTGATGGAGATAGGATGACGAACAAGCTAGGCCGGATACATTTTTGTTGTTGTGTACATGCGCACAAACTCAAGGACAACCAGTGGCTGGATAAAAGGTGAGTGATCGAGATCTAGGCCTAGGCTCACTTTGTGGTTGATGTGTTTAACTCTGCTAAACCGTAGAATTTAGTTAGTTAGGGCTCCTATTTAGCCATGGAAATAGGTAAATGCTAGTTAGCCAAACAATAAAACAGGCAAAAACTAGTTAGATAAACGAGATTATCATAGTCCACCGTAGTGGCCCGCTAAATCATGTTGTGGTCTGCACCATCATCTGCATCTACCCTAACTAGTATCGTTTGGAATAGACTAGGGGACTTACAGAGAATACTGACACATGTTTAGAAATAGAGAAAATAGTTTACAAGTGCATAGAGCTGAACGATATAACCGCACAAGCTTTGATAGACGCTATTTCATGAGTGTACGTCTCACCGGGTCCTCACTAGCACACTAGCCCCCTAAAATCACCCTTCCTCCTGGTGAACGTCTAGCCTCCTTCCCCCAGTCACTGCACCACTGTGTACTGCCACTCGAATCCCTCGCAAGTAAGTGTTGGACCAGTGCCATTGATGTAAAGGAGTGTGGGTAGAACTAGATATAGTATTTTCTCCCTGGATTTTTCATTGAAAACTTTTGACCGATCAATCTGAGAGGTGTCATGTTAGGTTTTGAAAGCTCGAATTTGTTATAATAAAAGTTGTAATTGTTGAAACTGAAAATTGAGGTTTCTTTCGAGGCGTGTGAGTTAAAAGTTGAACATATATCAACCGAAGTTGTGGTTCAATCAATTAGAAATTGATCTTTGTTTTGCAAAAAGCAATTGGAGTTCAGAAATGCCCTCTCTAGATCAATATTCTAATTCAATCAAGAAAAATCCGTGTTGTTGTTTGCTGTTTTTCTCCGGCTTAGACTGTGGTTAGAGCAGGGGTGAAAAGGGAAGGGCAAGGGGAAACCAGCGTGAAAGAAGCTGTCGGGATATGGTTCAGAGGTAGCAGCATCGCGTGTGGATGGGTGGATCTCTATGAAAAAGGGCGTTGATTGCGACGAACGCGCACGAAATATCATTTTCGCAAGTGGTGCAATTTAACGAAGAAAACGAAACATGTAATGCTACACGTTCGGAACACACACTCCGACTATTTAGAGAGCAACGGGAATCAGGCAGCCGGCCGCGTCCAAATCATGACAGGCTCCCACAACTCCGAGCAGCTCGCATCGTGGGTCTCGCGTGGGTCTCGCCACTTCGCTCTCGCGCATTGACGTCCCGTTTCCTGCCCTGCCTGTGTGCCTGCCGCTCACCCGCGGCCTCCCGACCAAAAATTAACGAAAGCCACCCAAAGCCACCCTACGTCCTCCTCGTCGTCCTCGGTTCCACCAATTACTCTCGCGTCAAAGAAAAAACACATCTCCGCCTCCGCCTCCCCTCTTCTTCCGCGTCTTCCTCCCGATCTGCTGCCGCGGCGGTGACTACCCATGATCTGACCGCATTGCCGCCGCGGAACCCGATGGAGGCGCTCAACGAGCTCAGCGACCTGGTGGCCGCGCACCCGGATCTCCTCCTCTCCGACAAGCTCACCTGGCTCTCCTCCCGCTGCGCGCCGGCCTCTTCCCTTTCCTCCTCCCCGGCGCGCGCGTCGCGGGCGCACCTCCACTCCCTCCTCGCCCTCGCGCGCCTCCTCCCCGCGGGCGCCGCCGACGGGCAGCCCCCGCCCCCGCTCCTCGCCTTCCTCTCCTCCCACGCGTTCCTGTCACCGGCCTTCTGGCCGCAGTCCTTCGCCCCCGGGCCTTTCCTATACAGGCTCCTCCCCCTCCTCGCCGCCGCGCCCGCCTCCCCCGCCCTCTCGTCCGTCCTCTCCGCCGCGCTCCTCGCCGCGTTTGACGTCGCCGACCCAGCCTCCGCGCCGCTCGCCCGCGCTTTCCTCTCCGCCGCGGCCGCCAACCCCCCGCCGCTCCTCCCCGCCGATGCCGCGCCCGTCGCTGCGCGGCTGCTCCTCGAGTTCCCCGGCTCCGAGGAGGCACCGCCCAGGGCGAAGGGGAAGGGAGAGGATGCAGCGAGAGAGAATGGAGGGGTCAGGGAGGTGGTGGTGCGGTTCGAGGAGGAGGAGGTCGAGGCGCTGGAGCGGAAGGAGGTCGCGTTCAGGCTGATCGTTCATATGGTGGGGGTCGAGGGGGTGCTGGAGGCCGACAAGGTTGCCAAGGTCAGGAATGCCGCCGCACGGCAGGTCCGGTCGCTCACGGATTTTCTCAAGGTGAGGTGGTGTCTTCTCTCTGTTGTGCTTGTGTGTGTTCGTGTGCATATAGCGTTTTGCATGCACACCTGCCGGTTTCTGCATTCACATTTGCGCATGTACATGTTTGTGAGGGTTGGTGGATGTTTGCTTGGGGTTTGATCATGGTTGAGGTGATGGTTGGCAGATTAGGAAGCGGGACTGGAGGGAGCAGGGTGCACAGCTGAAGGCAAGGATAAACACCAAACTATTGTGTTGCCAAGCTGCAGTGGTGGTTCTGGTCCGGACCATTTCGGCCATGGATGCTGATAGCAAGTCTTCCAAGGATATGCTTCAGCAGACTCTTGCTTGGTTCATCGAAGCCACCAAGTCATGCATCCTCTCATCCTGGCGGAAACTGAAGATTTGTGAGGAGCTATTTTGCACGCTGCTCAATGGGATCAGCCAGATAACGGTCTCGCGTGGGGGCCAGCTCCTGCCGGTGCTGCTGATTCCGTTGAAACCACTTGTTGTGAGCACATGTTCGCAGGCATGTCTGTTTCACGATTCTCTTGCTTGGACTACCGAAATTTATGTGTTCTATAGAGGTGTTGTCTAATGTGAAATTGATCATTTCGTTGCAGGCTGACATGACAGGCTGTAGCCCTGGCGCTTTGTTTGAGGCAGTGGTGAAGTTGAGCTGTGAGATTATAGAGTTTGGCTGGACGAAGGATAGGGCTCTGGTTGACACATTCATTATGAGGCTAGCTGCATATGTTCGTGAACGGAATGATTATGAGGAGGAGGTATTCTTCTTATTTTTTGTTACCACATGAAAATTCCATGCTTCAGTAAGATTTGCTGCAACCCAGGTGCCTTTTTGTTGGGAATAGCAAGGACAGTTTTGTACCATATATTAGGAGAGTCCTACACAAACCAATTAGTAGATGTTACTCATGCATATGTTGCGAAAACATGATTGCTATATTCT
This sequence comes from Stipa capillata, assembly GCA_019208055.1. NCBI lineage: Eukaryota > Viridiplantae > Streptophyta > Magnoliopsida > Poales > Poaceae > Stipa > Stipa capillata. The sequence goes on from JAGXJF010002309.1 coordinate 395,419, forward strand.
TTTATGATGCCAATTAGCGTTTGTAAGTCATATGATTGTTGTTCTATATTTTTTTATGATGCCAATTAGCATTTCTAAGTCATATTATGCATTGTTATCATATAACTATGCCAGTTGGTATGCCAGCATGTTGAAAAAATTAGCACTTTACCAGTAGTTTTTCTCGACCTTATTATCACCTCAGCAAACAGCTAGAAGACTACACATTTGGTGCTCTCTGTCTACTATAAAACCTTCTAACATTTCAGGTGTCCACAATGCATCATTACTACTGTTGTAACTATAGGGTTCTTCCACAATTAAGGGCCAGTTCTTTTGGTAGATTCTCCCAGAATCTGCCCCCTCCCCAGCTTTCCCCAGAATCTGCCCCCCCCAAAATTTTCCACAATCTGAACTCCTCAGGATCTTATTAGTTCAGATTGTGAAATTTTTTGGAAGGACAGATTCTGAGGGAAGCTGGGGAGGGGGCAGATTCTGGGAGAATCTGCCAAAAGAACTGGCCCTAAGTTAGACTAGACAACATAAATGTTTTCTTCTTTTCTATAAGGCTATTGCCTTCTTTATGATGTTGTGGTAGACTCATGATTATACTGAACTGGTGAGTTTTCAATCCATCTTTCCATGTGATCTCCCAGTCCGGAAGGAGTATTGTTTCTTTACTTGGCACGTCCAAAATACAATTTTGACTGTTAACTTTCAAGGTTGTATAGTAGTAAAAAATTATATTTTCTACTGTTAGGAAAGTACTTCTGATCACTAATAACATGCTGGTGTCATTTTCTTTTGGAAAGTTGCCAATGTAGATACTAATAATTTTGCAAAATGGTCATGTTAAAGAAGCTTTTGCCGACAGGCGTACAAAGGCAAGTCTTTTCCTGAACTGGGGAGTAATACCAATATGTGTATCAGATAAACTGTTATTCATAGCCTGGATTCTCTTAGTTCACTAAGATGGAAGATAATGAAAAGGGATTCTCTGTTATAGGTATGGATGACCTTAGTAACTCATGATCTAGTTGGATATGACAACCCAGCTAGTAGGATCTATTTGCCATAAAACTGTAATCAGTTATTCCATGGACCCTGATTGATTATTTTGACCACCCCCCTCCTCCAAAATTTTAGGCTCATGGGTATTTTGGTGCTGCAACGTTTATCTGTAAAAGAAATGGATAAAATCATATAGCATTCTGCTGATTTGAACCTAATATTCCAGAAGTTTTTGGTGTATGGCGGGACTTCCAGTGTTGTCACCTGATTCACTGGTAGATTATACATCAAGACAATGTTCCCATGTTATCGCAATAATTTCAAGCAGTAAGCAGACCAAGCTACATGGTCTTATCTTTTCAAGTAGTTCCAGCACATTTTGGTCTACATATACGCAGATACATGATATGGCAGATTACAGGCACCATGATTCTGCATGTTACATTATTTACTGTTGGGATGGGATCATTCTGAAATTTAAATTCATGGAACTGATGGAAACAATGTGTTCTATAGCAAAATTAAGCTTCCCTGCTTCTGGCAGTTCATGGGACTTAACTGGCTAATTGTAGATCGCAATAGCATGATTAAGTTTCAATTGCTGGTTGTTTACTTGACTGCAAATCCATTCCAGGACGGCAAAGGAAAAGAGGCGGTTCCGCTGATGCGACTTAATGTTGTACGCCTTCTGGCTGAGTTGTGTGTTTGCTTGAAAAGATGGGAAGTTGTTGACATGATTTTACCCCTTTTCATTGAACATCTAGAAGAGGGTGACGCTTCATCTCCAAGTTTATTGCGTCTACGAGTATGGAAGTTTTGCCTCTTTACTCATTAACATAATTTACCATGTAATTTTGATTTATATTTCTTGCATTTTTAGTCAGTTTTGATGGTATTGGTTGCAAGTTCAAACAAAAGTACCTCTTTGTTACTTAATTGCTTTAAACTACTGCAGTTGTTAGATGCAATATCTCGTGTGGCATGTTTGGGTTTTGAAAAGTCATACCGTGAGAGCATTGTCTTGATGACAAGAAGCTATCTGGATAAAATTAAAGCTGTAGGATCTGCAGAAAACAACACATTGCCCTCAGAAGCAACAACTGAGCGTACAGAGGTCTGTCACAAGTTCGATAAGAAACTTACTATACATGCCATCATACAAAGTTGTAATTTCGACTTGCATTCCCTGTTCCATGCTAACTGTGTCAACAAAATTCCAGACTCTTCCAGCAGGTTTTCTGCTTGTTGCTTCCAACCTGACTAGCACAAAACTCAGGTCTGATTATCGGCACAGGTTATTGTCTCTATGCTCCGATGTGGGGCTAGCTGCTGAATCTAAAAGTGGGAGGTAAGATGCTATGTTATTAATGTCTATCAATCTTATGATTGTTGAAGCTCAAAATATTATTGAGTCTTGGATGATGTGAATACCTTCTCGTTACGTCTAAAATCTAGTGCATACATCCAAGTGCATACATACATCCATAGTTTATTTATCTTGATAGTAGACAGCTACAGTTTGGTTACCGGTTTTTCTTAAATCTTCTTGCCGTCTGATTTCCATCAGGATGGATTTTTTTCACCATATGAAGTACCATGTACCACCTCTGGTCTAAATAAATATATCTATTGTTTCCCTGCAGTCAGCTTCGTTCAAATTTAACCACTAATGGTTGGTCACATAGAAAATTGACATGAATAGATTTAGCATCAATTTTATTTGTAATGTTATAGTCTCATTACTCTAACCAATATATTATGATAAAATTAGTGGTCAAAGATGCAGTTTGGTGTCTGGGAAGTTAAAATGACATCTATTTTACTCTGGAGGTAGTATTAATTAGATGTTATCTACTTAACGTCCGTGTGACTGAACATTATGAGCATCTCTCTGTGTTTATTTGTGCTTTTTTGAATTCTATTCGAAGAAGATGTTTCGTTTTCTGGTTAAAATTATAATGATTTTTTGATAGACTTTGTATGTTGAGTATAGCAAAGTAACAAACTAATGCTTCCTCATAAAAAAAAACAAATAAATGCTTGTTTCACTGTCCTTACGTATGTTGTTTTTAAAATAAGTTTTCTGTGCTATCTTGATTTTAGTCTGCGACAGCAGGAGCTGTAGGGACTCTTACCCCTCGAAAAAAGAAAAGGCAAGAATTGAAAGTAAAAAAGTTTACACCCTGTAGCTTCTGAAGTGAGGATTATATCCATCAACTAATTGTAATACTCCCTTGGCAACACAATACATGTCATTTTAGAATCAATGTTTGTCAAACATTTTAAAGTCTGACCATTGACATAGAAAATTTTACCAACACTACAACACCAAATTAATAATACTAGGTTCATCATGAAATATATTTTCATAATGTATACTTACTTTTATTTGAAGAAACATATTTTTATAGAACTTGATGGTTAGAGAGTAACCTTGGAGACCGTGTCAATATCTAAAACGACATGTATTTTGACGTGGAGGTAGTATTTCTTTGAATCACCTTATTCTATATGTTGCATTATTTTCTTGTCTTGTCGTCATTCATTTTACACAATTTTACTTCATCTCTTATTCTTGGCTTAGTCAAGTTAACTGCAGCACAGTGTGCTCAACATAATATTTTTGTTACTGTAGGAGTGGTGCTGATTTGATGGGTCCATTACTTCCTGCGGTTGCTGAAATATGTTCTGATTTTGATCCAGTGTCCTCTGTTGAGCCATCACTATTGAAATTATTCCGCAACCTGTGGTTTTATATTGTCTTGTTTGGGCTAGCTCCTCCGATACAAAACAATCAGGCACCCACAAAACCAGTTTCCACTCCATTAAACACAATGGAGAGCATCAGTGCTGTAGCCCTTCAAGCTGTTGCTGGACCCTACATGTGGAATAGCCAATGGTGTGTAGCAGTGCAACGTATTGCGCAAGGAACTCCGCCACTGGTAAGTTTTCTAGGACCATAAAGCTGGGAAATAGTATGGTTCTTTGTGCAGTTAGAATTTTGGACTCGTTTGCATTCATTTCCTGCTATTGAACATAGCTTGTTATTGAAGTGGGGCAGATGGGGTTCATATATTATTCTTGTATATTGTACACGTTCTGCACAGGTCTTTATGCTCCCTAAATTTTTGGTGGCTTTCACGCTACATTGATGTTTTATCAGGAGAACATATAGGCAAACATTGCTTTGTGTCTTGCGAAGGACTCGGTGGGAGGCTCAGGGGATAAACTTGGCACTAATCAAAATAACTCGAAGTCCACATTAGTATGGTTTTTTGTCTAGATGCTTTGCAAAACGTAGAAATAATGCTACCACGTTTGCAGTAAAAAAATGCCTGTTTTATTATATTCTGTGGATACTAACAGTATTTGGTGCACATAGATATGAACATGATGCACTGGATTGTATAAGTTAAATTTGGTATATGGTTACTCATTGGTTAGAATTCAGAATTACTTTGTCACATCACCTTATCTAGCCATAAATATTATCAAGTTCCATGCACCAACCAGTCACCTAAAAGCTCAAATTGATTGGAAGGGTGGACAATATATTCATACTTCAACACTCCCCTCACGTCTAAGCTCCTCCAGGCCTATATGACGTGGGATCAAAACTAAGCTACAATTTATTTATTTTTAATTCTGCTAACCAGGTCTTGATCTTAACGGACCTAAATTTATTCTAGTGGGCCAAAATGCCAATATAAGCAATGCTTTACTTCACAAAAAATGAAAGGTTATCATATTTCACAGTAGCTTTGAACTCCATTTGATTATGTAAATATTATTCCGTATCCTTTTAGTTATTCCCTAATTTTATCTCTCTTTCTAAAAGTGCCATAATAATTGATATTCTCAGATCATTACTATGTCCGCTCTTATGTTTTGTCTTTCCTTTCATGTAGAAGTTACCAGTTAGGATTGTCAATCCATTGTTGATCATCTCGTGCTAATGGCTGGTAGTCTTGCTTTGCCTAATACCTTGTTTCTGTCATGTATGTTTTTCTCATTTCAGGTTGTCAGTTCAGTGAAATGGCTTGAAGATGAGCTAGAGTTAAATGCTCTCCATAACCCAGGTAGTCGTCGTGGCAGTGGTAATGAAAAGGCTGCTGTTGGACAGAGGACTGCACTTTCTGCTGCTTTGGGAGGTCGAGTTGAGGTAGCAGCAATGAGTACAATTTCAGGTCAACGTTCATTCTCTTGAGTGCTTTAGTGCTTATGCATTTGTTTATGTCATTTCAGAAAATACAATATTGCCCTCCATCAAATATAATCACGCCACTCTAGAAATGAGTGTGTTGCATTTTAGGTACCTAAACCTACAGCGCTGTCTCACTAGGTCCCTAAACTTCACAGTTACTGGCAAGTCACTATACTTGCAAAACGACCCAGATATCTATATGCTAGTTCAGTGACCAGAATGCGCAGGCTCACCACAGCTCTCCTGTAGATTGAGCACTATATCAGATGGAATCCCGTGCACCCCTCCGTTGTGTCAGATGGTTCCGTGATGGCTTGGACACCTTTGTAGCCTATAGCTGGAATACTGTATGACGAGTATCTTTGAGCACCACCCCTACCCAGTGCAGGATTGATGAGAAGGTCGAAGAGCTGAGAAATGCTTCCACATCTGCATAATTGGTGATTGAACTAACAGATGGATTTATATGAGACCTTTTACAAGGCTCCTGCTAGGATAATTTTGCATTTTTTTTGGACCCAAGTGAGACAAGTGTAAAAATTTAGGGATCAACAATGCGCTTTACTCTAAAACTATTATTACAAAGTGGGTTGTACAGAATCACCTGTATAACCTTTCTTCTTATGATTATCGTAGTCCATACAGGTACAGCTTGCTATGTTCCCTTGCTGCACTTGCACACACATCCAGCCACTGCTCCTTGCTATTGTTTGCTCTATACACGGTTACCTTTTAGAAGCCAAAATCTGCAGTTTAAAGACAAAAGGATAATTGAAAAATCGTTCCCCATCGTTTTCCTAGTTAGAACTTAACTGGATTATCGGCCCTTGACTTTCTTGAAAGAAAATGCCCCGTCTTAGTTTGTCCTTTGATAAAATGCCCCATCATGTGTCACTGATAAGTGGAACCCACCTGTCAATAACAAATGATGGGGTGGTCCACCTGTCAGTAACACATGATGGGGCACTTTATCAAATCTCCCAACTTTCTTTGCGTAAATGGTACATAAGAGAAATGAAATTTTGTTGAAGTATCCTACTGATGCGTTTTTACGTTATTTTTCAGGAGTTAAAGCTACATATCTCCTCGCAGTTGCTTTCCTAGAGATATTGCGTTTTAGCTGCAATGGTGGCATACTTTCAGCTACCTCTACATTGAATAAATCAAATAGTGCATTCAGTTGTGTGTTTGAATATCTGCTTACTCCAAACTTGACACCAGCAGTATCTCAATGTTTAACGGCAGTTGTGCATAAAGCTTTTGAAGCAGTGTTGTCATGGCTGGTATGCTTCAAACTTTAACAATCTTTTGAGAATACGTTCTCGTTTGTTCTGTTATCTTTGTATCCTGTCTACTTTGGAACATTTAACAAATTAAAGGCATCTTCACCCTTCTCTTTAGCTTTGTACTCTGTTGTTTTCTGCTGAATCAAACTAGTCCCATCTTGTGGCAACTCAATCTTTAAGTGAAAAAAAGCTACACAGCTTTCTGTTGTAAAGAACCACACATTCTACACCGTTGCTGCAGCCTTGATCGCTTTTGGTAGGCACTTACATTTCCTTATGTTTCAGATGCATGTTGTCATATCTAGTATTCTTGTTGAGATATCAAGTTGTTAGAAAATATGTTGTAGCAAAAGGATATTCATTATAAGTGTACATATGGCTGCTTTTTTAAATCTGAAAATAAAGAGATTGTTTCCCACAAGGAAAAGTCTCAAGCATTGGCAAAGAGATGTTTTAGTTTTTCTCTGGGCATTATGAATGAAGCATCAAGCGTTATTTGCATTTTGTGTCCAGTAACTGAAATCGGCTTTACATCTTGCTTCATACATTAGTAATTTGATTTGCGTTCTGTTTTGTATAACTTGGAGTTATTCTGTCATCCATTCATTGACTTTGCATTATAGTCATTTTGTTGAATTACATTGTTGTTATTTTATTTTAGCATATGATAAACCTGTAACTTGTAGCTTTGCACCAGAATAATGATCCTTTTTGTTCCCAGGAGGATCGTGTATCTGACATAGGTGAAGGAGCTGATGTAAGAGAATCTGTTCTTTCTGTTCATGCTTGCTTTCTTATAAAGAGCATGTCACAGAGGGATGAAAATGTTCGTGATGTGAGTGTTAAGCTGTTAACTCAGCTAAAGGAAAAGTTTCCACAGGTTGGCTGCTTTGATTTGGCTTCTCATGTTTTAGCTTTATTGATTTGAGACACACTGATGGACACTAGTCTACTGAACTTCCAGGTCCTCTGGAACTCTTCATGCTTGGATTTACTTCTAATATCTGTTCACAATGAGTTGACTTCTGGTCCTGTTAGCGATCCTGCTTGGGTTGCCACTGTACGCTCACTGTATCAGAAGATTGCTAGGGAGTGGATAACAAGTGCTCTTTCATATGCTCCATGTACCACTCAAGGCCTTATACAGGTTAGTAAATATAACATTGTTTGGCCTTACTTTTTTCCAGCACCATTGTTCTTAATTTGTGTGAAGCCGATGCATTATTTGGTGTTAGCAGATGGCATTGTCATATCAATGTTGAGGTCGCTGATCACTTGTCTGGTTAAGGTTGAGGTTGTTGAGCACATAGATCCTTTTTTACTTCCTTAGATATGCTTTCCACACTAATTTTGTAAACATTTTTCTGTTCTTAAAGCACTTAAATGTGCTGATTATAGTCATCTTCCGCTGCTGCCTCTTTTTTCTGTTCTTTGTTCCTCTCTCTTTGTATATATTACTCTCTGTCCTTTCCTTCTTTTTTGAATTTGGAGAGTTCATATACTCAATTTTAGTACTTTCAAGAGTAAACAAGTTGAGTTCTTGCTTGTGAGCAGCGACTGCTGAATTATTTTAAGGCTCAGTATTTAGCCACAATACTACACTTCTAAGTCAGCCTTTCGTTAAATTCTTATTGCACAAACTTTATGGCAGATGCATCATCATACTGGCATAATAAGTTCATACTCATCGTTTTGTTTTCCACCCAGCGCCTGATATAATGTTTGATAAGGTTTTTAATCGCATTGTTTAGGAAAATTTTTGCAAGCCGAGTGGTGCACAAAGAACACAGCATACAGCAGATGTTGTATCACTGTTATCTGAGATACGTATTTGTACTGGGAAGAATGATTGGAATGGCATCAGGACGGCCAACGTTCCGGCAGTTATGGATTCTGCTGCAGCAGCATCAGGAGCCAGAAAAGAAGCACCTGACATCACCCTGGAAGTACTGTCAACTGCAGTAGTGAGTGCAACTGTGAAATGTAACCATGCAGGGGAGATTGCTGGTATGAGAAGGCTGTTCAGTACTATGGGCGGCTTAAACATGGGCACCTCTCCTCTTGGTACGCAGTCTGGACAGGCCCATCAGTCATTTGATGAAGTATTCCTGTCCAAATTTGTTCATCTGCTTCAGGACTTCGTTGTTACGGCAGAGAAACAACCAATAGATAATTCACTATTTCGTGAAACTTGTTCTCAGGCTACAGCATTACTTCTTGATCATATGGTAAATTGTTTGCACCTAGGTGGTCTGTTATCTCCTTAATTCTTGGCTTTGATTGTATTTGCTAATGTGTAACACACAGGCATCTGATTCTAGAACAAATCTGGAAGTGTTTTCTCAGCTTATACGACTTCTATGCTGGTGCCCTGCTTATATTTCTACCCCTGACGCAATGGAGACTGGAATATATATCTGGACGTGGCTAGTATCTGCAGCACCTTCTTTAGGTCCTCTTGTGCTTGCAGAACTTGTTGATGCATGGTTGTGGACTATAGATACAAAACGTGGCTTTTTTGCATCAGATATGAAGTACTGTGGTCCTGATGCGAAATTGAGGCCACATCTCATTCCTGGTGAGCCTGAGACACTACCAGAAAAGGATCCAGTTGAAGCAATAATTGCCCACAGGCTCTGGCTTGGCTTCTTTATTGACCGGTTTGAGGTTATAACCACACTTTTTCTTTGTTTATCTTTGGTTTTTTTTTCACACTTCTTTCTCTGCCTGTGCATGTAACTTAACTTCACTTGTTCTTATGTTAGAGCTGTTGAACGTTGATTGGATTTCTCTTTTCATGTACTATTTGAATGTTCAATTTGTGGTTGCATGCTTGTTTGGATCACGAAAGGCTTCAGCACTGAAGATCTGCAGAGCACTGTGATCTGAATTTGTAAAATACACTGCTGTTGAGCTTGTTCATACGATCTATTTGGACGGAGATAACAAAGGATAACTGAAAGGGAAATACATGAGAGAGAATAAAAGCAAATAACACATAAAAAATTCCTTCCTTTCCAAAATAAATTGTGATGTGGAGAAGTTATATTGTGAAGGATTTTTCTTCCCCTTTATCCCCTCTATTTACTCATCACTTATCTTTTATTTATACATCACATATCTCAATAGTAGTTTTCTGGTTTAGAACTTCTGTCTCTAACATCACCCAGTACTGAATAATAAAGTCTGAACAGTTCCAATATTCCAATTCTCCTGTTGGAAGAAGTATATATTGATTCACTCTAACCTGATATACTATAAGTAGTATCAATTCAGGAATAAATTTGACTGGATTCACATTAATACGCCAATACATGCTTCAAATTGATTACTTGGTCAGCATTTTCTTTTAACAAAAAACTGATTAGCATTTCACTAGAATATTTTGCAGGCCTATGAGATGCACACATTTATAAGGTTGTCGGAATCAGGGTACCATAGTCGGTGTGTTTTTGGCCTTGCAGTACTTTTGGTGGCTTGCACATGGATTGCATTTCTAAACCACATGTTAGCAAGCAATTCTGTTACTATCATTTAATGCCCTATTATATTTTCATGTGAAACTAGAACCTTAATGTTCCATGAGCAATACACTGATTGTTCTCTGTATATAACTAATATGAAAATGATTTGTAAGCAAACACTGTTATCCTCATACTATGCTTTTTATGTTCATGGAGCAGAAATTATGGGCTTCCTCCATGCTAGCTCCTATGGTGGACTTTTTATAAAACAGTCATATTTACTTCCATGTATTTCATAAATTTATTTATGAAAACTGTTAGAAATATTCTTATCGCGATGAATATCCTGTAAATATATTTATAGTTTTAGATAACTGTTTCTTTGACCGTTTGATGTTTTGGAATCGTCTTTATGTTTACTAACAGTAATAAAACTGTTTCCTAAAAAAAAACTTATGGTGATCTCTTTTGATGTTCCGTAGCATATTCTGAAGATGCATTATTGACTCTTCGCCCGATGTTTGGGTTGGTTGTTGTCTAGTTTACATTGTTCTCTTGTTGTGTTTTTTAATCATCTACATTTTGTGGGTGTTATTCTAACAGGTGGTCTGCCACGATAGCATTGAACAACTTCTACTTCTAGGTCGGATGTTGCAAGGGACAATGAAGTCCCCAACTCACTTTTCTCACCATCCCGCTGCTACTGGCACTTTCTTTACTGCAATGCTCCTTGGGCTGAAGTTTTGCTCGTGCCAGTCTCAATCTAACTTGCAGAAATGTAATATGGGGCTTCAGTTGTTAGAGGACAGGGTATACCGGTAATAATCACTTCATCACTCAGTCTTGTTTTACTATATCGCTCTTCATTGTGTTTCACGATATTCGTACTGCAATATTTGTTATGCTGCTTTCTATATCCTTGAATGATTTTGGTACAAATAATAGTTATTTGGACAATCTACATACTTCAGATAATAAGGTAAAGAGAATATTACACAGTAGCTCCCTAAACTTGCTCAGTTGTATCACGTAGCAAAACATAAGTGAATTTAGGGAACTGGCCATGTAACTTATAAGTTCAGGGAGCGAAGTGATACAATTGTGCAAATTAGGGATCTGCAGTTCAATTTATATGAGTTCCTGGGTGTATGGGAAGTCTTGAATTAGATTAATAGTCTTTAGTGTCAGAACTTGAATGTATCATCTTAGTGCTTTGGTGGTTTTGGTCACAGGATGTGTAATACTACCAATTGCTAAAGTTGACGTTGATACGTTAACAAACATCTCTATGAAGTTTATTTCATTCTCTATTTTTAGACATTCAGTTAGGCCACTTAATTCTTGCTATTAAGCATGAAAGTGTGCACTCGATTTTTTTATGCTTCGTCTACCGCCTATGAGTAAGCAAGATCATGTAATAATTTCACATTTTTTATGCTTCATGGCTTCATGCTGACATAATAGTTTGCAAATTTGCGTCTTCTCTGTTGTTTTGTGCCAGTTATGTTGTATTACTTGCTAATACAGTTTGCTTGACCTGTCTTTTTTCCCAGTGCTGCTTTGGGATGGTTTGCTTATGCACCTGAGTGGTATGAATCTCAAAACAAAAGTTTTGCTCAGAGAGAGGCCCAGTCTGTGTCAATATTTGTCCATAGTCTGCAAAATGAGCGCACTAGTAGTTCTACTGATTCTGGTTTAAAGTCGCAAGGATGTGAAGGCGAACTTAACATGGTATGATTTGACCTACATGTTCTGCCCTTTCATCTTTCTGCCCTTCCCCACCTCGTAGAACTTAAAATGCATCTCCAGTTGTTACGTGCTTGTGATATAGAACGCAAAGGATAACCGTGGTTGGTATATGGACGAAGGCCAGGGTATCTTGTGCCTGGTGCAATGGTGAAGGCAAGGGGATGCAGAGAGACGAGCAGCAGGGAGGAAGTGAGGTAGAAGCTCGACAGGAGGGGAAAGATGCACCGGGGAGACAGGGAAAGATAGAGATGGAGATGGCAACTAATTTATTCTTTTCTTGCTTAAACCTAAGTATATTGACTCTACTTGTAGGAGTCCCTCGCAGATGATAACTAATAATAGATAAAAAGTGATACTCAAATGTGACTAACAGATAACCTAATGCATGGACCTAATCTGCTGCTATGCCTAATACTGCTGTTGTTGCCTTTGGTTGCAGGCGGATCAGATCCACCCCGTGTGGGGCTCTGTGGACAACTATGCAACTGTACGCGAAAAGCGTAAGCAATTACTTTTGATGCTTTCTCAGAATGAGGCAGACAGGCTTGAAGTCTGGGCACAACCAATAAACACAAAGTAATTATTATCGTGATATTATTTTATCTTTTGTTTCTTATTTGTGCTATTAGTTCAAACTCACATGTATAGCATATTATACATGGACAGAGATACGACGACATTTCGTGGTAAAATCAGCTCAGATAAATGGATTGATCACTCCAGAACTGCTTTTGCTGTTGATCCTCGAATTGCACTCTCTATGACTACGAGGTTCCCCACAAACTCAGCACTGCAAACCGAAATTACTCAATTGGTACAAGTATGGTTCTTGTTGCCCTTTAGCCGCTATCTTTTCAGATATAGTTTTCTAGTGGGTTCCTTCTTTCTCCACATTCAAGTTCTATTTCAAAATATTCCCACTTTCCATCTATATTATAGGGCATTCAATCACAGGGAACAATAATATTGATCTCTTGGTGCATTTCTCAAATTAATGTCAGTTGAAGATGGCACTTTTCATAATTGTCTGGCTTGAAACAATTGCAAATTAATCTGGAAAATATAGAATCATGAACGTAGTCCTTCTAAAACAACATGCAACCACATTAAGGTCAGTAACCGGAGTTGTCAATATTTTAAGGGTGTTATTATGATCTGTTCTCCCCCATACATTATGTCTTATTAGTATGTAGTAAGTCAAATGAAAAATCAGAAATGAGTTAAGGATGGGATACTCTTGAATGGAAGTGCAAGGGTAGATATGTGACAATGATCTGTTTGACTGCCTCAACTGTAGAGGTAAATTCATGTTGCGCTAATTGAAGGACTGCCAATTCTGGGATGATACCTAATTGTAATGTACTGTTGATTTGGGCTGCCACCATTTTAATTTCTTTTGGCTATGAGATCTGCATGGTGAAAGGAAGAATAAAATCTTATCTGTGGATAAAGAAGCGCATTGTGTGATGCTTACAAGCTCAATGTTTTCAGCCATTTTATTTTCTTTGCCAACGTCTTACTTTTTCTCTCATCCTTCTTTTAGGTTACCATCTCTTACCTTTAAATACTGGTAGTTTGTAACTAGTGGATGCTCTCACAGTATTAAACTTATGCTTCAACTCATGTAACCAAATAAATAAAGTGCCTGAGCCTATGAAAGTCAAATTTGCTCCAGATTTCAGTTTTGTAGAGAGACTTGGATATAGTTCTGTAGGAGTATACTATACCTGTTGATCGTGTAATGTGCTTGATTCTTTATTCTGAATCTTTTAAAATCCTTCTAACCTGTTCAGCTTCAGTGACAAAGGTGACACATGTTGCTATATTTTATCATGCTCTTTCTTTCATCTTTGCAGACACACATACTGGAGCTCCGTACAATTCCTGAAGCATTACCCTTTTTCATCACTCCAAAGGCAGTAGACGAAAATTCAGCGTTGTTACAGCAACTTCCGCACTGGGCTCCGTGTTCTGTTACACAGGCATTGGAGTTTTTTACCTCTCCTTATAAAGGACACCCCCGTGTTATGGCATATGTCCTTCGTGTCCTGGAGACTTACCCACCTGAGACTGTTACCTTCTTTATGCCACAATTGGTACAGTCTCTCAGATATGATGATGGGGTAAGAATTTCTTCCAGTGATATGTGTTTATGCTATCAGTGCAGACCAGGAAAAACACTAATTATTCAATCTGCACCTTCTGATTTATCATTCCTTATAGAAGTCATATTGCGTTCTTTAAAAAAATAATGCACTTCTCTCATTTTTTGTTGCTCTCTTACTCATCAGAAATTGGTTGAAGGATACCTGCTTGGAGCTGCTCGCCGAAGTAATATATTTGCTCATATCTTAATATGGCATCTGCAGGTGAAATTTAAGTTTGTATTTTGTTATATCTAAAATTATCACACCTTTTCTTTGTTTAAATTTTAAAACTCATACTTTATTCTAACATATTCCTGCTGCGGAATTCTTCGCTGAGTTGTTTGTTGGTCGGGAAACTTGAAATTGCAGGGAGAATGTGAGGAGTCTGAGAAGGAAAATGAAGCAGGTGTTCCAAAGGTATGAATCCTTTTTCAGTTTACTGTAGCTGGGCTTCTTTAATTCCTAGTCCTTTTGGTTTCAAAATGTGCTGTCGTGTTACCCAAAAATCTGTTGTGATAGTCCTTTACTGAAAGTTCTTTGTAAAGGTTGGTGCCCCATAAACTCATAAGCTAGAGAGACAGTGTGATCATCAAAGTGCAATTGGGGTTATGCTTGTTTGATTAGGCACCTGACATATTTTGTTATGCTTGTTTACTTTAGCCTCATGCGCAAGTGTCCTTGCCTTCTTGGTGATGTTAATGATAATCTAAGAAGGCAGAAACTATATAAGCCCTTGAGGAAACTTAATTACTTCTGTCACTCTTGCAGTTACTGCTGTCGGTACTGATGCGTAAATGATGGATTGAGCAATTAAGTTATGCAATGTCATTGTGCATATGAAGATATCCATATTATGTTCAGAGTTATAGTAGGCATGGTGTGTTTGAAAAATAAGATTCTATATCTTTACGTTTGCCTTTCCAATCTGATGTTTGTCTGACTAAAATCTTGGCTTTGTCATTTCTGAAGTCTGCTGTTTTACTAAAGCTTGCAGCATTTTGGTTAATTTCATCTGTCATATAAAGTTAAATCACATTGCAAGCTTGAAGGTCATGTGTATAATGTTAATACTTCCAATTTTTTCAGACCAGTGCATTCCAATCATTGCTTCCTGCTGTTAGGGAGAAAATCATCGATGGTTTCACTACGGAAGCTCGTGACATGTTTGAAAGAGAGTTTGATTTTTTTGACAAGGTTACCTCGATTTCTGGTGTTCTTTTCCCTCTTCCCAAGGAAGAGCGGAGAGCCGGTATTAGAAGGTACGTTAGAAAAATTGCTGTTCTGTTTTGTTGAAGAACTAAGAATTTACCAATACAACTTTAATGTTCTCATCTGGGATTTTGTGCTCTTGAACTCATCATTTTTAAACTCCTCGTGAAGGGAGCTGGAGAAGATTACTATACCAGGTGATGACCTCTACCTACCTACTGCAACAAACAAATTAGTACGGGGCATACAACTGGACAGTGGTATTCCTCTCCAGTCTGCCGCAAAAGTTCCAATAATGATTACTTTTAATGTGGTTGATCGTGACGGAAACCCAAATGATGTAAAGCCGCAGGCTTGCATTTTTAAGGTAAATAGTTTTTTCTTTGCAGTGAAGTTTGCACAAATAATGTGTATCATGGTTGTAACTTGTAACCTATAGATCTAGGTCATGTGCTTTTATCATATATGGAGTTATAAATCTCAATTCATATTGTTATCTTCTAGACTTGTACCTTTTTCAAACGCTATACATATTGGTTATTCTTAAAAGTGAGATTACTGACTTCATAGTTAAACATGCATTGGACTATATGAAGGTTCCAGAAGAAAACTGTTGAAAATGCATCTTCATTTCAGTGATCATGTCATAAGCTGATGATCAGTATTAGTAAAAACCTACTTGTTGTAGTTACCACTCTGGTTTACCCCCGAAGACAAACTGGGGCTGGATAAGAATGTTGTTTTGTGGTCTTGCCTTCTGTTACTAATACAAAAATGTGGAGTGTAAGAGTCCTGTTGTTCTCCTTGAAGTTAGCAAAAAAGGGAGAGTACTAAATCTATTGAGGTACAATAATTGTGGTAAGAACCTTACCTAGAGAAATATGTTCAGCTCTACAAATTGGGTGGGCAAATCTTCCAATTTGGACATATCAGCTATCACTGAAAGTTCCCACACATTTCAGTCATATTTTGTTCACTGTTGATAACCTTCGTTGTTGGTCTTATTTCTATAGTTCCAGAATGTTTACATAAAAGTTAACCTATTGTGTACTTTAGTACCGTTATGCTAGTTTGGAAGGTCTTTTCTCAATGCAATTGGAACAAAGCTTATCTTGCTTGATGGCAGCATTTATGTGCTGCTATTGTGGTTTTTGTGTAACTTCGTTTTCAGTTGATTTTGCTTGCACCAGACTGTAATAATTCATTTGAGATAGCAGTTGGTAAAGTAGAGTCTTTTTTACCATTGCTAAAATATGTTTAACATGTGTATTATTGTAATAATGGTAAAATCAAATTGATTAATTGTGCCATAACAATTTATATCATGAACCAAGTGTACCAAAAGTACTACCGTCAAGTGCAAACTAATTAAAAGTGGAGTTTGAATTCATTTTTATCCAACTTTTAGTATGGGACTTTCAATTATAATCTAAATCTTGAAAAAAGTGTTATTCCTATAGCATCTTTTAGATAATATAGTAACTAATCATCCTCCGTGCCATGTTAATCTTCTAGCATCCACTATGCTTGACAGTTGACACAAGCAACTTTCTATGCTATAACAGGTTGGTGATGATTGTAGACAGGATGTGCTGGCTCTCCAAGTTATTGCTCTACTAAGGGACATATTTCAAGCCGTCGGATTAAACCTGTATCTATTTCCCTATGGTGTTTTGCCCACTGGACCGGAGCGAGGCATAATTGAGGTGAACATGTATTTGCAATTGTTTTAGGATCACCAATTACTGATCTTGGACAATAATGCAATTAATTGCTTTTCCGTGCTCAAAGATTCTGTAAGGTGGACACTCACAATAACTTTGCATCACCAATAAATTAATTTGACAAGTTAATTTTTCTTAGGGTTTGTTATTATGTTATATTGACTTTAGAACAACTAAAATGCACACGCCTCACTTCAAAACATATCTCGTTTTGGACATTGTACAGTCTCCAAGAGTTAATTTGGACCATTAATCTTTGTAAGTATGGCAGAAAAGTATTATAGAATCTTAATAGTATGATTTTTGTAACAAATCTAGAGATATTATTTTTGTGTGGTCAATCTGTAACTTTATGTTTTAGTGGTGAGTTAGGAAAGATTGCTTGTACCATGTACCACAGTGAGCTTGTGACATATACTTGTAAACATCGGTGCTAACATTCCTATGAGAACTTTAGCAATGAGTTTTGAGTCCACGAGTTATTTTTCATGACTAATCAGTGTATAGTATTGTGCATTCCTTTATTTTTGGAGATATGTTTAATTATAGTTTAAATGAAACATTTCTTCCATACAAAAAGAGTTATTGGCTGTTTTCTCGGTTTCATATATGGTTCATACATCTTAATCTGAGCATGCTGCAGGTGGTCCCAAATACTCGGAGTAGAAATCAGATGGGTGAAACAACTGATGGTGGTTTATTAGAGATATTTCAGCAAGATTATGGTCCTGTAGGGTCCCCTTCTTTTGAAGCTGCTCGCGAAATGTTTATGATTAGTAGTGCTGGATATGCTGTTGCTAGCCTACTTCTTCAACCGAAGGATAGGCATAATGGCAATCTTCTTTTTGATAGGTACTGACTTAGTCCCCTGTTTCTCGAAGAACGACTAAAGCTGGAATTTGCTGCTTAACCATCAGCTTGCTTCTGCAGCCAGGGGAGACTAGTTCATATTGATTTTGGGTTTATTTTGGAGATTTCACCTGGTGGAAACATGGGGTTTGAGAGTGCACACTTCAAGCTAAGCCATGAAATGACTCAATTGCTCGACCCATCTGGAACTATGAAGAGTGACACCTGGAATCAGTTTCTCAGGTAAGGTTGCACACTTTGTTTTTTCTAATGTAATGTAATTAGGAGTGACTCTCTAGTACATGTGTTTGTAATCTATGCACTTTAAATACACCTTTTCACCATCCAATACCGTTGTATCCTACAAGTAGGGACGAGGGCGCTAGAGAAAATATAGGGGGAGAAAAAAGCTGGGAGATCTTTTGTAGATAAAGTTATCCATACCGTAGCTATCCTTATTAATTAGTTATTACTTGTTGAGGGAGAAGATGACCTGATTGTTCGTATGCAAACTTCCTATGATGGTTGGAAGACAAAACTAAACTCTATACGGAGCATAGTTTGTACTTAAGTAGAAACCAACCATGGAGTGCATTGAACTTCACCTCATATTGTGTGCGCGGTACACTACGTTGTTCTGATTCGAAAATTATCCATTCAGATTGTGTGTCAAAGGATACCTAGCGGGAAGGAGACACATGAATGGAATTATAACTACAGTGCAACTGATGGTGGACAGTGGACTCCCTTGCTTTAGCAGGGGAGATCCTATTGGTAATCTTCGGAAGCGGTTTCATCCAGAGATGAACGAGCGCGAGGCAGCTAATTTTATGGTACGTACATGTGTTGATGCCTACAACAAGTGGACTACCGCAGGGTACGACTTGATTCAATACTTGCAGCAAGGTATTGAGAAATAGTTCGTTTCTTCTTTTGAAAATGGTAAGGGTCGTGTACATGAATTGTATGTAGCACTAATTCTTTCATGTGGAGCTATTATTGAGCGGTTCTATTGTCAACTGAGAATGTATGTTTGACAGAGGCTATTCTTTTTCCTATTGAAAGACAGCTTAGGTAGTAAGCCTAGTAGGTCACCAGATCTTTCCTTCTTGTAATAGGGCAACAGATTCCATTTTTTCTTCCACTAACCACATGTTTTGTTCTCTTTATGAGATTGTGCAATGTTAGCAGGTTTAACTGTAGGATTGATAATGTACACGACCGAGAAATATCAAATCTGTTTTTTTAAATTTGGCTGTTAACAGGGTCTTAGCATGTGTTGTGTACTGTGGTGTGTTACCATGGTTCGAAACAGATCGACGACTCTTTTTCTTTTTAACTTTATATGTTGGAAGTCACTGCCAGATACCCGCCAGATAGTCAACCTGGGTTGCTCGTTTTATCCAACCCACAAGATAACAGGCTACAACGTAAAAGAAATTTTGGCATCATCGTAAATTTGTGAGATATATACCCCTTAATGAGATAGTATAGTTGTGAATTTCAGGAAATTGCGCAAAAAATATTAGTACTAGAACAGTTGGAAAGCAAACATTGTGCCAATATATAATAATTATTCAAACTCCTCTGTTCGGGTTTAAATACAATGTGAACCATAAGATCGTGTCACCGTATGGGCCCAACCCATTAGGGCCTCTTCCACTTGGACCCTGATGGTGACAGCGATGGAGCGTGGTGGTGTTGGCGAAGAGGATTCGGAATTTCCCAGGGAAGGTGTTCACTATTTTCTTGAAATAAAAGAAGCAATGGTGGCCATCAGAGTGGGTCCACCTACGATTACAACCTGACAAGGATCAGGCACAACAAAGAGGTAAATCACAAGCTTGCCCATGTGGGCCACGTATTCTACCGATGAGCTGGAAGAAGCCCACGTTGTCTGGGTTGCATAAGGCGCCTTCAAGACAGCTCCTGTGTTCTCCACGTGTCGTCGTTGCTGACCAAGGCAGGTCTAACCGCCGGCAAGATGAGCCTTCGCCGCCACCAGCAGAATGATCAGTAAGAGAACAAAAGGCCTCCATATAACCCATGAGAAGGTCTGGATATAGAGTAGGCCACCACCGCATTTGTTGATGGAGATGCACTTGACATTGGCCTGACGAATTCGTCCCTGGATCCGACAGAAGCCCCCAATCAGGTGGCCAAGCCATGTGACGATGATCGCCAAGGAGCTATCTCTCCTAGGAACCGTCAAGCGGGCCTCCGAGGTGGAGGTTGATAAGGGAGACAACGGCTCTTCGACGAGCACCGTAGCTGGAGTTGGCCTCCCTCCGGTGCATGAGAGGAACAATGGGAAATCGCCGAAAAGAGAAAAATATAATGCCAAAAAATGAAGGAAAAGACATGCATCATCCTCAATCCAACCCACTCGGACCAGGAAGAAAGCAGATGTGAAGTTTTGAGAAAAGCTTGCCAGAGCATGAGGTTGTAAAGTACTAAATCCGGCGAGGTAAGCGAGAAAAAGTGCAGGACAGCAGGACTTGAAAAAAAACCTAGAACTGAGCGAAAAAGGAAGGGGATAGGAAGAAAAGGTGGTGTAGGACGAGGACCAACTCACCACCATGGACGGAAACTTAGATCCAGATCGGTGGAGCACGCCAACTCCCCAATCGTGGACTCCATGGTCACAGATGTGGTCACCGGCCAGAGGTAGGGGAAGCAGAGAAGCCACCAGATCCAAACCAAAAGGACCTTTATTAGGCAAGCCGCTACTGGGAAACCAACCTCTGGCACAAACCACCGCAACAAGGTCGATGGAGATGGTGAAGAAGTCATGGCACCCGGGAACTAGCCGAGGCCCGCCCAAAGCTGTCGGCCTAGAGCTTGGAAAACCCACTAGGGGAGACACCTCTAAGGCAGCACCTAGATAATGTACATAGCTAGGGTGGAGGACGCTTCCCCCCCTCCCCTCTGGCCTATGAACCAACGGAGAAGAGGGGGAGGAAGGACAATGACGGGAACAAGAGGAGCACGAATAGGAAGGGGATATAGGATAGGAAAAGAGCGAGAAGTAATGGCGGGTCCCGTGCTAGGAGGTATTCACTGGTGTCCTTGGACTTCCAACCGAATCCCTATCCCAATCTCTATCACTGTTGCATCCCTATCCATCCCCCGTCGTTCCTCATATATGAGGAAGCACTATTCCTTCCCTATCGCTCAACCGCCCCTCTTGTCGCTCCTCCGCCCTGCCTCCCGCGCCCGTGCGGACTTCTCCATCGACTTCGGCGTTGAGCCCGCGGAAGTTCTCCTCGGCCCCACCGGCGAGCCCCTCCTCACCATGCGCCGCCACCTCCGCAAGCCGGCCTTCCGCCCCAAGCCCCGCGGCGGGGATGAGGACTCCTTCTTCGAGTCCGAGCCCAAGCGCCACCAGCGACGATGACACCGTGGCGGTTGGCAGCGTTGGTGAGGACAAGGATGAGGAGGAGGATGAGGAGAAGGAGACGACGGGGGAGAAGAAGATGTGCCTCGGCCGCGCCGCCGCCAAGGCCGTCGACACCCTCTTCGGCTCCCGCCTCCACCACGACGACCTCGTCCTCACGGGCCTCGAGTCCGAGAAGGCCGTGCGCAACTCCAGCCAGGGCGCCGCGCTCGTGGCTTGTGGCGTACCCGATTTTAAGGCCGGATAAGCTCTTGTGTTTACGGTACCGGTCCCTGGATCGGTAGCCGATACTCACAAGATAACCTGCGTATCAAAATCATACACGTACTTATTAGAATAGAATACGTAATCCGATCTTCAAGATCGACAAACTATACCTTTAGCCCAACGGCTAGAAATCTTGCAGCGGAAATCAAGCGGTGATGGGGCCCACCAATATGCCATTCCCAACAGGCAACTGACTGGGGTTCGCCCTAGTTATCGCGGATACCGTCGTTGCTTTCGAACGGTCGCCCTTCGGTCTGGCCAAATCAACAAGCCAGGTGAGTACATTGAATGTACTCGCAAGCACTCCACCGGGGAGTTTATCACAGATACATGCATGCAAGGGAATTATCAAGGAATTGGCTCTATCCTAGGTTTCATGTTGTGCGGGAAAGTAAGTTGGCATTTGAAATCTATGTAAATAGATATAAAAGCAATTTAGCAAAACATCTCGACGCAGCGAGATAAGGTACCTGCTTGAATCACTCTACCCGCTACAACGGGGAGTTCATCTCTGTGCTTTTCGCTACAACGGCAAAGCATGGTATTCGCCCGGTTACTCAGGGAGACACAGCTCGCCTCGTACTTACGGGGATACCAACGACAATCACCCAGTTCCTCAGGGAGACACAGCTCACCTCGTACTTACGGGGATTCTAGGGTTTGCCCGAGTCCACGGGAAAATCCCTTCTTCACTCATACTGCCACGACGGGCATTCTCAAGTCACCCTGCGAACACGGCGGATCGCGTCCTTAAACCCATAACCCATGTTTTTGACTTTGAAAGCCAGTCTACTTTAGTGTGGCCCGACCAAGTTCGTCCATAACCGCAAACACGGCTATTCGAATAGTTTTAACCCTCTGCAGAGGTGGTACAGCTTTACCCACACGATGTAGGTCACCCTAGGCATACCAGGCCCAGTATACTACCAGAGTTAGTACAACGAGACTTTTCGCCGGTGTGAACCCAGCCATGAACCCGTCCGAAGGACATGTCCCAAACCTAGCTTGAGTCAGTAACATCGCTACAAGAAGGTTGGTGTTCCAACTTTGTGGCGAACAATGCCTCGCTAAACTGCTGTATTTGCTCTCTACAGGGGTTACACTACCCCATCTGCACACTACTAACTGCCCACGGGTTCATGCTAGTTCAGGCTGGGTACTATGTCAAGTCCTTCCCACAAAGGACATGTGGCCGTACGGTAAGACTTGGCCAAACGGCACTTAAGATCGGTCCTTAGGTGGTCCGAGAAGGACTCCACTCCACTCCCGTAAATGGGCAGCGAGAACCACGACGGGCCTTACCTCGCTCTTTAACAAACTTCCTACATTCACCCTTCATTATCGACCCGGATCAAAATCTTCTCCCTTTTCAGCTCGGTTTCACAAAACCATTTCCGGTAAAACATACCAACCCAAGGCTATGCTACCTTCATACACCTCTGGACACGACGGTCCGTTCTCAAAAGTTCACCACATGAAATATGGGGTGTTCACCTTTCCTTTTTAAACCCTAATTTCACTACGGCAGGGCTAAGCATGTATATATGTATATTCTCTATCCTAAGTTTTTCCGATAATATTTCCGGAATATGTAGTCCTTAGGGCTACAAGGAATTCAGGGTCGGACTAGGGTTTTCTAAACATCGGCTTAACTACGCTACATAAAATACGATTTATAAAACATAGCATGCATGTTTCGAAATTAAAACAACATTTTGTAAACTTGGGTTACAACATGATCAAGGGCGGAGAGCTTGCCTGGCGTTATCGGCTGAGTCGAACGCAAACTTGATACGACAACATCGGGAATCCTGCGCGTGAGGTACCGCCACGTCGAAAACTACACGTCGAGAAAAAAAATAGCGAATCACCAACGGTGTGAGGAAGAATCATTTAAGAACCAAAATACACTCAAGCAACATTCAACCTTGCATTGATCTTAGAAGGATGCTAGGGTTTTCAAAACTCTTTTGTTATTAGGGTGTAAAAGGTTTCGAAAACAAATATATATTGAAACTAACATGGCATGATGAGTTTTATTACGGCAAGGAATTAACCAAGCTTAAACCATGCTAAATGAATATATTTATATAACATGCTCATAAATAAATCCATTCTAAACTTGAAATTTAAATAATTACAAGAATTATGAAATCAGTGTCATTAGATAGATTTTAAAATTTTTAGGGGGAACACATGATTAAGGACGAAGTCAACGGAGCGGCAAAACGGTGGATGCGGCGAAGTGCGACGGGTGTCGCGGCAGAGAAAGGTGGCACGGCAGAAGCTTGTCGCGGCGGAGCAACGACTCGCCGCGGCAGTCCGTGGGCTGCCGTGGCAGAAACGTGGCAGCGGCAATAGCTGCCATGGGCTGCCGCGGGCAGAGAAAACTAGCTGTGGCAGCTGCCACGGTCTGTCGCGGCAGGGGGTGGGGTGGCAGTGGCAACTGCCCTAGGCGGCCGCGGCGAGGAAAATGGTGACGTGGTAAGGCTGCCGCGGCGGGGAAAATATTGCCGCGGTAGGAAAAAGGAGTTGCCGAGGTGAACAATGGCTGCCGCGACAGGAAGGAGTAACAGCATGGCATTGCCGCGGC
This sequence comes from Stipa capillata, assembly GCA_019208055.1. Taxonomy (NCBI): domain Eukaryota; kingdom Viridiplantae; phylum Streptophyta; class Magnoliopsida; order Poales; family Poaceae; genus Stipa; species Stipa capillata. The sequence goes on from JAGXJF010002309.1 coordinate 419,298, forward strand.
GGGGAAATGGTGGTGCGGCAGCGGCCTTTAGCTGCCGCGGCAAGGAGTTGGCTGCCGTGGCAGAGACTTTGGGCTGCCGTGGCAAAGAGTGGCTGCCGTGGCAGAGACTTTGGGAGCTTGCCGGAGTTGGGGGAGGCGCTAGAAGCTCATTGGCTGAGTTCGGGGAGCACTTGAAGCAGCTTGGTTGGAGCTGGGGCAGCTCGGTTCAGAGGAAGTAGAGGGGAGCTGGAGGCTGCTTGGGTGAGGAAGAAAGGCAGCTCTCGTTGTAATAAATGCAGGACTTGGGAGGAGTTGAGTGCAGGAATGGATCTCAGGGAGGGATACATGCTGGAGATAGGGAAAGAGAGAGCTTGCTCGGCTGCCATGGAGTTGGGTTTGGGGACAAGCTTTGCTGCTAGAATTAAAGAAGGAGAGTGGGCAGTTGGCTGGTGGTGTGACTGCTGCTGCTAGGTGCATGCAAAAAGGTGCGCATGCAGCTGGAGTGAGAGAAAGGGGGCATGGTCAGCCCTTGTTGCGTGCTGTTGGGGTGGTGCAGCAGGAGAGAATGGTTGCTGCTGCTGTGGTAGTACTGCTGCTTGCAGTAGGCATAGAAAAGGTGGCATGGGAAGCAGCTTTGACAAAAAAAAAGGAGAGAGCAAGTGACCAATGCCATGAGAAAGGATAAAGGTGGCAGAGTGCGACATGGTGTTGGCAGGAGAAAGAAAGAGAAGTTCAGCTGGTCAATGGTATAGGTTAGAGGAAAAATGAATCAAGGACGGAAATGTACTGGTATAGGGCTGTTGGCACATAGTATTTGTTTGGTATCGACCGCTGTGGAGAACAATGCGTGAGTTGTGTTTAGTAGGGTTCACGAGAAGAGGTATAACACAGCATGGTAACAAGGATTAGGGAGGTTTTTCCTCTGATGCTTTGGGCAGCATGGGGGATAATAAGATGGTGGGGAAAAATATCTTGTGCTGAGCAAGGCCAGAGGGAAAATGGGTCAGGAGCGAGGAAACGTGCCGGCCGGTACAATAGGATTGAGCTTTGTTTACACCTACTCAATATTTGATTCAAGCTTAAATGTGAAGTGATTGGTAATATTTGCATTGGACCTCAGGTTATTGTTATAAGGATATGTTATGGAGGGTCTCAGGATGTCTCTAAAATTTTGGGGAATTTTTGGAGGGACGGATAAACATGGTGAAGGAAATATCTAAAGTCTCATCATGTAGAGAGATAAAAGGTGACATGGTAAGTAGAAGAATTAAGGGTGAAGAATATATATATATATATATACATATACATATCTTGTTAAAGAGGGATGAAGGAATGGCTGTAGACATTTTCTTGGCGTTGTGGGCAAGCATGGTGAACGGTAAAGAGGGTATTGACTATGGTAAGAGGATAAATGGTTAAATGATTATTTGGTAGAAATGTAATAGGTCAGATATTTATCTCCCGGCATGGTAACTTGGTAGAGGTGAAAAGATAGCCATATGCCATATGGTAAAGAGAGAGGAATCATGGTAGTTTCGATTTTACCGAGAGATAAATGATTTAGGGTGTGGAGTGTATGTGTCCACATACGCTTGGATATTTTAGCATATATGTGGTTTGTATGCGGATGGAATGGACATGCGAGGTCACCGAGAGTTGGAGGTTGCATGCTGTCACTGAAATATCCATATGCATGTGTATGAAGTTGTAGAGCCAAAAGATGGTTTAGGGTTTTGATTCGTTGCTCGGAAGGAATGGATCAGGGTTTTGCGTATGGGCATATACATACAAGCAGTATATTTTTGCACATGCTCGCGATAGGTCATAACAAAGTTGGTGGCAAAAGATTAGGTCATTCGGAAAAAATTTAAGATGTGTATATGTTTCAATTTCGCAAAAGTACCGTGGGGGCACTTAGCGGCAGGTGTGGATTTAGGTTGCACCGACGAGGAGGGAGGGAAAAGGGATGCCGAAGGTGTATTCGTGGCGAGATTTCAAGGTGTTTAGCCGCGTAAGAGGACAAGGGTAGAACAGGGTTTGAGAACATTGCCGAACAGGATTTCGACAAAACGTAGGTCAAGGGAACCGGAACGGAGGGGAGAGGTTTTGATTGCCTTGCTTTAGGGTTACCAGAAGCATGTTTTGATTAACATTTTTACTATGGTGATAATTTAACCGATAACATTAGCAAAAAGTTTTTGTTGGCCCTAATTTTTGAGTTTCGGAAATTTAGGGTGTTACATGGCTGCCGTGCTGCAAGGCGATGCCGGAGTCATCGGCTCGGCAATATCGTCGGACGGCATCGTGGAGCCGACCAGGGCGCCGCTGATACCTGGCATGGCCGCTGATACCCCAAGATTGCTTCCTGCGTCGGTGCCCATCGCTTCCGCCTCTCCTCCGTCCATGTAATAGCATTTCTTCTGACACGAATTTGGTGTTCCAAAACATCCTCATGTGAAGCTGTTCTGGAATTTACCAATTCGGGGGGGGAGGGGGGGGAGGGGGGGGAGGGGTGGATTAAGTGAGGGTTAAGAGTACATTTGCACGTTGTGGTGCGCAATTAGGATCATAGCATATTTGTTCTAGAGTCAACAGAAAATCGGCAAAAGTTTGGATAGGATTTGGGGGACATCGACTTAACCATCTACTTCTCTCAATCGATCCGGTGGAATAAATTTTGCCAAGAGCGATATGTTGGCAAAAAATACTGGATATGTTTACAAGTAATTCATAAGGGATGATTAATTATTTGCCATTCAATGTATTGGCTTTCTGCCATCGTATGGGAGATTTATATACTTATGTTTTTGCTATAAAGTTGGTTGCTCCTGGTATAAATTAATTGATCCATAAATCTTATGTTCAACTTTGCAAAAAATTATGACATGAATTTGTTAGTTGTCAAGAGATTGAAAAAATATCTCAAACACGTAGCAGTTTGTTTGATAAAATGAAAATTAAGATCTTCAGGTTTTATTAGAAACAAATTACAAAAGTAGCTTCACTGGGATATCATATTAATAAAGCGGTTTTAATTTTTCCTTTACAAACAACATGTTAGTTGGTAGAAACTAATAAAATATAGAAGAGTGGAGTATAGGGAATGAGATTTGGGGAATCGGTTGGAGTGTGAGGGGATTTTAGGGAAGGAATCTTTACTGTAGATTCCTCAAATGGGGATATAGGGAATGGATTATAGGAAATCGGATGGAGATGCTCTAAGGTGGTTGTAGTGACAGTTGTGCAGTGAAAGAAGCCGCTGGTCACGAAGGCCTAGGAACAACCGTATTGGTGGTGCTGGCAGGCGGGTCAATGCTAGAGAACCAACATACTATTGTTGTGATTAGGTTGTGGCCACTGAAGATGTGGTAGGACGATGGGGAAGGGGGAAGATGGCAGTGCGCCACTAGTTATGGGCGGTGGAGGGTATGGAGAAGAAAGTGGAGAGGAAGAAGAGAGATCGATAGAGGCGGGTAGAAGACTAGCGACATTCTTATGGATGGCATATGCTATTTATTGGCCCCCAAACACACCTCCCCTTCTCCCTCACACCGGCAATGGCGTGTCCCACACTTGCTGCTTGCTTCCCACCCGCTCCTCGTGGCAATCATCTCCATCCTCCACCATCTCATGAGACCCTCCTTTTCTCTTCACTCTTAACGGTTGCTATCCATCTCAAAATCTGGCGAACTCTACTTAATTTGTGTTATTTTGTGAACTGTCTAACTAATTTTCGTAATTTACTCCTTGTCCTGTCTTGCATGCTTTTGTTTCCTTCTGCTACCACTGCCTCAACCAAACAAATCAAGGGATCATCAATTACGCTAGTAAATCCAGTTTAACCCACGCCAGATTACGTTTGCATTACCATTTTTGAACCGAAACCTGGCTACGTGATCGGCAGACTAAAGTTTGCATGCTCAGTATCTTCACTGTTTCCAGAGATAAAAGAAAATGTTTCGGCTACCATACAAAACATCAGCCCATACGAACATGAAATAAACCTTTGGTCCAAGTAAAGTACAAACCTCTGATCTAGCAAGAAAAGAAAAATAGACTTGCAACCTTTACTTCGGTAGAAAACCATGTAAAGATCGGATTGATACGATTACAAACCTAGAAGCACGTTGTGATTGTGCCCTAGAGGCCACCCAACACAGAATGGAACTATGCTCTCCTTTCAACATTCTCCGGTTACAAGTCCTTGGAACCCTAACCCTACCGTATGTATGTTGTATCAATGTATTTACATACATGCATGTACTCCTATGTTTTGAGATCAACATCTACAGCCTTTTTAATTAGTACAAATTTCTTACAAAAACGACGAAAGTACCCAACCCCAGCGATATATACATATACACATTAAGCCTAGTACTTAATTTGCACATGAAATTCTGCACCACGTATATATTCAGCCGTACGTACGTAGCGAGGGCGCCCTAATTCACAAAGGATTCTGCTCAAAACTAACACTACACCCCCCAAATAAACGTAGACTGAAAAGGAGCTAGGTGTCGAGAGTATTTACTTATTAGATCGTGCAAGCGGCGAGGATCGATGCATGCACAGGAAATGCATGCAGCTGGATCCATGGACGTAAGCATGCATGATGATCGATCTGCCGGTCCGATCGATCGAGCGCTCTTAAAAACGGAAGCGCCCGTGCGCGGCTCCGACGTGGGGCGCGAGCATCATCGGCACCTGCTGAGGCGGCAGTGGCCGCGGCGGCAGCGGAGGCAGCGCGGTGCGCTTCACGAACCGGCCCTTCATCCGAGGCCGCTTCTCGGCGTTGAGCTTGCGCACCTCGTACCGGATCTTCTTGGCGAACAGCCGCGTCCGCCGCTTCTCCCGGTACCGCGACACCCGCGCCTCCCGCTCGCCACCCGTCACCGCCGTCACCGCCGTACCGAGCCCTATTTCCCGGCTCCCCGCCTGCACGTACTATGATCCATGCCAACCAACAGCGCTCAGGCGACAAGGTACAGGAGATGGAAGATATGCATAGATCCCATGTTGGAACAAGGGCTTACCGGTAAGTCCGGCCAGGAATCACCGGGATCGAGGTGAGGGCGCTCGCCGTGGAACCACGGCGAGCCGCCGTCACGGGCCCACGAGGTGATGACCCCTCGTAGTCGAGCTTGAGTATCATGTCCGACGACCGCTTACTTTTCCTGTCCTCCTGTTCCGGCGCCGGCACCGCGGTCTCGAAATCCATGTCGAAGTCAAGGTTCATCTGAGGCTTCTCGTCGTCCAAGAACCCCAGATCGTCGAACCCGTCGTCGACTCCCATGAGCAGGCTCTCCATGTCCGCGGCGAAGCTGGCGAGCTCCATGTCCGGCACGTCGAATCCCGAGAATCCGTCTGCCTCGGCCAAGCCGGAGGCGAACTCCGGCGAAGGATCGGCGAGCGACGCGAGGCACGTGGGCTTCTGCTCGAGCGGCTCCCCCTCGTCCGCCACGGGGTTGTAGAGCTCGGCGAGCATGGGGTCGAACACCGGGACGCGGTACAGCAGGTCCTCGTCGTCGAGCTCCACCTCGCGGTCGTCGTTGTCTCCCACGATGCCGGAGCCGGACTCCTCCGCCTCGAGGTCCGGGACCGCCGACGCGGTCGCGGTCATCGCTGAGGCGGGCGCGTCGTGCTTGCTCCCGGGCTTCGACCGGGGCGTGCGTGGCCGGCGCTTGAATCCGTGCAGCCACGCGGGCGCATCGGGGTCGACGAGGGGAACGGAGGGGGCCGGCGAAGAGGATGCCGATGGGAGGCGCACCCGGTGGTGGCGTCGCGCCAGCGGGTTGGCCGAGTGGACAGAGGCGTCGCAGGCCTGGCACAGGTACGCGTCGTCCGCCGCACAGTGCCACCGCGCCCGCCGCCGCATGCAGCCGTCGCAGGCGCGGGCCGTGCGCGCCCCGAGCGCCGCGCCCGTCGCCGCACCGGCGTTCGTCATTTCGTCGAACACCCACGGCTGCACCCTCGCGCGGCGAATCCCTGCCGCACTAAATGAGAACAGTGTGGGGGGTGAGCTACGAGCCTTTACCTCTATTAAATCGCGAACCCGGACTGCGACCTCGGGCCCACATTTCAGCGGCTCGTGGGTTCCCCATAAGGGTGATTTGGGTAAAAGAGGGCAGTGGGCCCGTGAATTTCATTTTCATCTACGTGGCGTGGCAGGAATGCGCTGGGAGAGCAGCGGGCCCACGAAACTGTCTATCTCGAAGCTGATTGGCTGGCCGGGCGCGCGGAATCCGGAGGCGTGGAATGCTATTGGGCAGGCTGTCACGCCGTTTGGATTTCTCGTGGGCCCCGCGAGGTATGGGCAAGCGCTCCCGCGATGCGGAGGAGCCGACGGAGGTGACAGGCTTGCAGCCTGTGAATGGTGGTGATCTTTTGGTGACTCATCAACCTGCGTACAATTATGTGCACAGTACGACTTGTCTTTGCACTCATATGATCTTTCTCTGTTCAAATATTTTTTTTAACAGAATCACTTTAAAATATTTTTGAACATAGGAGGACCCATCTACTGATCTACAATGATCATACTATGGTTGTATCGAAAGGTTGTTACATGAGATTTTGGTGAGTGGAAGAGATCAGAGTGTGAAGTGAGAATTATTCTCGATAGAGAAAGTGTGAAGTGAGAATGAGCAAGCCACACAATGATGCAAGAAAAGATCATTAGTCCCTCGTAAGAAAGAAGAAGAAAAGATGCACTACAGAGCTGAGGCACACGAACTAAAAAAAGAGAGGGCAGCGGATGGATGTTTCAGTTTGACAAGGAGTTGTGTTGTATGTATGTCGGAGTAACTATATCTAGTGTCACTACAGGAGGGCGCCTGATGGAGTCTAGCTAGAACTCAAATACGGGCCAGCTAGGCGTTCACCATGCTACTAGCCAATCGAGCGTATCTTCTATCTTGGCTCTCTAGTTAGAGGATTTTAGATAGAGCTTTACATGTAAGTATATGTCAAATGAACTACAATTTGTGTGCACATGTAGTTTCTCGAGAGTATGCATACACGTGTTATGATATTTTGTATGTGGTTACCAACTAACCGAGGATGTCCGATGCATGGGTAAGAAAGGCGGAGGTTTACGTTTCAACATTGCCATAAAATTTGCGTCCACGTGTACTCTTTCTTATAGTATCTATGTGCTGTTATGTGTGGTTGCCTACCAATCTCAATCTTCTATTAAAACTGTGTGCAAAACGAAACACAAGAAAGTACCATATCGTCAGTTTTCCTTCCTTTTTCGATGTCAAGTCCTATGGACATAACTGCTCCTAAGCTAAACGTTAATTCACTATGAAACTTTGTTGACTTGCACTTATTTCAGAATTGAACTCTAGAACATGTTATTGAGATATTTAACAGGTACCAAAAAAATAAAATGGGTGTCAAATAATGCACACAAGATCGCCACATCATCCGTTGTATCTCAAGTCATTTAATTTAAAATCTAAAGACGTGGTTGTCTCTAGAACCATATATCAGAAATCACATATATATAACCCACTATAGATAAATCTTAGAGAAAAATAACTTTGTTCTTATTATTGTGCTTACATGAAAGGAACAATAATGGAAATGTAAAAGATATATTATACCTCAATATTTTCCGCACTTCTAATTTCTATTATTACATCTAAATTTTCCACTTTATTTATTAAATACATCATGTTTTTATTTTCTATAGTATTATATGATTAAGATTTTCACCTTTTTTAATACATGTTATGTGAGAGATAATTCAAATTTAACTAGCATAAATAGTTGATGCACTGTGTAATATTTACTCCAAATTCTTTCTTAGTATGAAACTTCATTTAAGTGCTACTCCATCCGTCCAGAAATGTAAGGCGTATTTTGGTTGATTAAGACAAGACTTTGACCAATAATTACTGTATAAATATGCGGTTTATGTGATATAAAATCATAATCGTAAATAAGTATTTTTGAATACGAATCTAATGATATCAATTTTATGTCACATAAATCATATATTATTGAATAATTATTGGTCAAAGCATTGTCTTAACCAATCAAAATATGCCGTACATTTTATGAACAGAGGGAGTATTTTCAACATATATGAACCTAAACTTAAATAAGCACAAATAATACATTTCATGACAACGGGATAGTAGAACACTAGCACTGACAACGTGTTGGCTCCCTATAAGAGGAAGGGGGAAAAGCATGATCTATTCTTAACATAATTATGGCATGCCTACTGATAAGGCATTGTATTTTGAATTCCTTAAATTTTGAATTTTCTGTTAGATGTATACGAAGTCGATTATACTAAGGGATTTGGCACTTTTCAAGGTGAAACCCCGCAATTGGTTTCTCTTTTAGGAAAAATAACGTAAAAACAAGATATTTTTCTGGTTGCGCTTATGAATGCAATGATCCGTACTTTTAAATCACGGATACAAACCGATAGTATTAGAAAACTTAGGATTGGTCTGTAGAAGGGACCAGTAGTTGCAACACATATAAATAATATCATCAAGCAAATAAAAGTTAACCAAAGAGACACATTTTGGACAATGATTAGCAATGGATGTACTTGCTTTGAGATATTGGTGCTTATATAGATAGTCAACTCTTTGAATTGGATATTGGGAGGAATGAAACTAACAGTTATGAAGGAAAGAAAACTCATCCTTCATCAGTCTAAATACTCTTTAGGCATCACTATTATTGACATATAAGAAAAAGTAATTAGCTTTCATAAAGGATGTCTGAGCAACTATATAAACAATAAAAATCACGGTAGCTTAAAAAGTGCGAATGAAACATAAAACAACATTTATTCATTGTATTGAACTTTGAAGCATGTCACCCAACTATCAAAATTGTGAGTAGTCATCAAGCCGTTGTTAGTCACCATTGTGATGTTAGCTTGCGGTTTGATGTAGTAACCATGATGCGCGTGCTACTCTATCTCTTGTCTCTTCTCTCATATAATTGACTATAAGTGGAGAAAGAGGCAAATGCAACTCTTGGTCCAACATGTGTATTTGAGCTTTTAGTTGCTCACGTATCTGATATAAGATGAGCATTGCATTCAAGTGCAAAGGAAGTTTGGCTATATGAAACACATTTCAACACCATTCTTGCGAAAACAAGAACAAAGACAATAGGAGTAATAAGAAAATTTTGTTATTATCGTTTAATTGTATAGGAACCTACGTAATCCATATGATTATACCGAAATGATACATATGGCCCGTCCCCTTGGTAGTCCTGTTGCAGGGATGTGGACGACAAGAACCATGACGTGGCCCATCGAGGGGGCGACGTAGTGTAGACGACTTTGATCCACATCGAAACAGGGCATTAACTGTCGCAGGGTGTCTGGCATGGACAAGTTCTCGTAGTTTCTACTCCTAGGCATGGACAAGTTCTCCTATCTTCTAATTATCTTCTCTGATTTACCACTAGTTTTTCTTTCACATTTTTGCTTGACAACATGTATTCGAGTTTGTGAATAAATTATATGAAAGCAAAGATAGATTGTAATCACGTCCATTTAATGTAATGTCCAAAATAAATTAGAGGGACCGGTGCATCTTCTTAACATAAAATTAATCTAAAGAAAAGTATACACATAATACGATTTCTGGAAGGAGAAATTTCCCTTCAATTTTGTTTCACGGCGCGATTGGGACAACAAAATTCTTCATGTAACTTCTCAACGGAAGTTTAATATCCAAAAAAAACATTCTTTAATTGTGTGAGAACATTTGGCTGCAATTGAGAAGAGAGATGGAGAACGCAATGTAATCCAAACTAGAGAACAGTGAGGAGAAAGATGAAGAAACTTTTGCCTCACAAATACTGCCTCATTCAAAAACCAGGCAACATTTCCCTCCGTTGCCCACCAGGCATAAATGGGAGTTTTCCTCACCTAATTTGACATGTGGTAAAGATTGTGCAAGCACCCACAAATAGTAGTGGGAAAACCACTCTACCTAATTGAATCGATACGCTAAAGCATCGATATATAAAAAGGGAGAGTTAGTAAATAATTTTGAAGTTGATACCAGTTCTTAAGAATAATAATTCTAAGGGCCATTTTGAGCTAATGAGTTTTAAGAAATTTTGTAAAATCCCACGGAAATGTAAAGAAGTTCTAGCGTTCCAAAAGGATCGACTAATTAGTTTTTTATGAAAGCTATAGTACGAAACAAGGTCTCTTATTGTTTCATTTAGCTCCTTGCAAAATATAAAGAGCAGTACTTCTCGCTACGAAAAGTATGTATATTTGATATTGCCAAAATAAGTATAAGATCTTTCAAATAAACAGATGAAAGTCGCTTGAGGAAAAGAGGAAGTTGGAGTAAGACATGATAGCATCTATAAAAGTGTGACATCAGCTGACTCTTTGTCATGCCACGTAGAATAATTGCTAATATGAAGGAGAGAGAATAGAATCTAAAACAGAATGGAGCCTCTAGAGTCAACCATATTATTTTATATGCTGCTGCATTTAATATTGACTCTTCATGTAGAATCAGTTTAAGAGATAATCAATATTGTATACGTTATTTGATAGTCGATTTTAAATAACGTAAAGATATAAAAAAGTTAATGATTGCATCTACGTTTATAGATACCCTAAGAAAACGCTAATATCACATTCCTAATCTAACCCGAGAATACGCCAATTTTCAATTTGTTGTAGCGAACTCTAATCATTTATCGTTGATGGCACGACCCCTCCTAGGTTGTTCCTATCATGCAAGGTCAGCATCAGCTTGTAGGCACATATATATTCGCAGAATTGTCACCGATTTATGCATGAAAGGTCCTCTCGTTCTTGCGCTCAGCCATTTATTTATCTTTTAGATAAACGAGGCAATCCCTTCTACCCATGCATCAGCTAATGCACGTGGCCGAACCAATTATTAAAAATAGTACGAATAGTTTTTCAGTTAATTAATATAGGTTTCTCGTGTATCATAAAAAATATTGCTAGTGTGCCAACCAAATTAGATAGACAACTTCTATGCTATCGTCTTCAAATGAATACAACTAATATTCGTAATATTTTATCCCTCCACACTTTGCAGTAAGGACCACATATGGAGCCACCGCCATAGTGCTTAGCAAATGACACTTGCCCCAGTAATTAGAGTCTGCGCCTTAAGTTTTCTACCTATTTTCGCTAGCTAATTCCCAAACATATTAGAAACACTACGAGACGGTGGTAGGTTAAATGTCATATGGCCTATTTGCCACACCAAGCAAGCGAAAGGACATCAAAGAATAGATATTGAATTATTTCATCATTGTTACAAAAGCAACATTTTTGACTATCTTACCATTTTCTCTTTACTAAGTTGTCCTTTGTGAGGATTAGCCCACGGCTTAGGTACCAAAGAAAAACCATTATTTTAAGTGGAACTTTAAGATTCTAGATTCTTTTGTTCCTGAATACACAATGACTATCACTTAACATCGTATACACCGATTGGACCGAAAACTGACCGAAAGGTCATAGTGTCCACTGAAAAATGTCACTCTCCTGGTTGAGCTGAGTAGAGGTTACTCGGGCTACTAACTCAATCCAAGCTTGCCACTTAGGCCCGATGAGCGCACAACGGAAGCTGACATTGAGAGGAGATGTATTTAATACCTTCGCTAGTGTTATGTGTTTTTTATGTGTAATATGGTACAAACCTGGATATTGAACGTTAAGCGGGTGACACCTTGCCATGTATCTTCCTAGACGCGGATCTCAGTCCTATTCTATGGAGTGAAAGGCCCATATTAGAGGAACATATGCTCTACTTTTATCTATCCCCATCAAAAACGAGAGTTACCCGGCTTTCCTTGCACCTGAGTAATTGTCTTTGAGGTGAGGTATTTATTCCGTAGCAATGCTTGGCATATCCCATTATCATTGAGCAATTTGAAGAGTCATTTTCTCAATAAAATATTTATTTTTTAACTCTGGATCCTGTATGCCCAAACCCCTTGATCTTTTTGGCAACAGATGGTACTCCACTTAGTGAGTCTATACTTCTTATGATTGTCATTATACCAGAAGAACCTGGAATGATAGAAGTCTAACCTTTTATGTACCCCTTTAAGTACTTCAAAGAAGGACAGCATGCACATTGGGAGGCTACTATGAACAGAGTTAATGAGGACGAACCGTCCACATGAGGATATGAGCTTGCATTTTCAACTAGCGAGCTTCTTCTCGAAGTGGCCTTCGACCTCTTTCTAGTCCTTATTAGGCAACTTACGGTATGGATGGGGATACCTAGATAACGGAATGGTAGAGAATCTATCTCGCACTTGAAAATAAAAAAGCTCACTCTTGTGGAAGTATTTTCAGATCAAATAATTACTCAAAAACACAGAAAACTGACTAGCTCAACCATTTATGCATCATTGGTAATTCATATTTACTTTATGTGAAAGGAAATTTATTCTCATAGATCACTAACTCTAGTGTTGTTTGAGGACCAAGCTATTTCTTGGGTGTGCTCCTGTCCACCAGGGGTCAATTTAGCCGTACGTTTGACGTCATTTGTGTCTCACTAAGGTGGCTTATTCTCTTGGTAGTAGGTGTGAGTGTATATATGGTGATATGTGTGTGTCTTTGTACGTCTTTGTGCGTCTACTTCTTGTACTTAGCGTTTCAAAAACAAAACTATAGCGTAACATATGCTCGTATGGAAAAATTGGAGGTGTTCTTCCTCGACTTTCGAAAGAAAAAAGAGTGCTCTCCGCTATATCCTACTAAGCATCCACATTGCAATGGCACGCTAACTAGAATGAAAGGTGATATGGAGGGGAGACTAAAGAGCGGAAACAGATGAATGTTGTATCTCGTATCAGATACATCACCATTACGCGGACCAAGAGCTAAGATGCAACCGAAGAATGCATTTGTGTAGCACCACAAGGTTTGAGGTTAGTTAACTAGTACGATTGTATGATATGTTGGGTTTTATATAGGTCAAAAGTTTATTAGAGAAGAGTTATAAGGATAGCCCACTGGCGATGTTGTTCTTTTAGTTTTACATGGATGACGTGAAAGTTCTTCGATACAACTTTAAATAGAATCAAAGATACACGTAAGGTGAGCATATCTTTACTCTTATAAATATTTTAGTTGGTGATGATAGTTCATCTACTATCTCATCTCTTCTCCACTAAAGATATCTTAACTGATAGAGCTATCCCTCCATCATTTCCATCATCTTGTTATAGAGCTTGCAAAATATGTCAATTATTATTTTATGCTTTTGTTATTAATTTGTAAGTTGCTTTGTTTTCATTAACTCAAAAGTCAAGGTTTGTGACTATAAATTTAAATATAGATTGATGTGTCATAGCACAAGTAAGGTGAGACATTCCTACATAGAGAATATGTGACCGATCGACGTGTCAAGACACTATACGGCTCGAGGGCTTCTAAGTCCGGCTACCGCGCGCTTCTTTTTATTCCTCCGGGCGCGTACCACTTGACGGATAGCCCCGCCAGATCACGCCGACGGCGACCGGTGGGGCCCCACGTCCGCCCTTCCTCGACGTGGCCGCATCCATCCCGCGGGCTCCTTGTGGCGCGTAGGTATCAGACCACGACCTTGCATGGCCGGTAGTAGCTTCTCTCCCGCGCGCGCGGCCCCACCGCTTTGTACCGCCGGAGCCAACCTGCGGCTAGCCGTCACCCAGTCGCCGGTTACTGCCAATTCGGGAACGTCTCCATTAATTGACCACAGCGATATGTACAAATTTGGTCTCTCTCTGGCTCTTGCCATGAGTTATCCTTCGGCTCCCTGCCGATCCACAGGTTTTGCACGCAGTCGCTGCTCCTGCCGCTTGCGAGTGCCGTAGGGGTCAACAGCCAAAAGAGTACAGAAAAGGGCGTGATTCTGTAGTTTTGAGAGAGCTCGTGGCCGGCTTTGATCTTGTGGACGTGGTGCTTGCGAACAGTTCATTTACCAGCATGAAGATTGATCTTTCTTTCTTTTGCGACAACGCAGCGGTTGATTGGTGAAGACAAGCAAATGTACTGTGCTGGAACGTTACCTCGGACATGTAATACGGGTGGATCACTGTTCAGAAGTCAGATAAAGGCTAAAGCTCGCCACGGTTCCTAGGGAGTTATGAAACTTACGGATGCCCACTAGTATAGAAGGATATATCTGAGACGGTTCAAAAAGATAATTCCCAACAGTTTTGGTAACTATTAATGATTCGCCATCAGCAATAGGCTAGCTTCATCCCTAAAAGTTCTCCGAACCGTCTGAGATGACATATATATTATCAACGGTTCCGGCAATAGAACCATATGAGATAATTAGGGGGACATATTGTGTGTATTAAGGGGTATATGGTGTACTAGTGCACTAGATGCCCAATTAGCACCTCTAGTGCTTATGAATTTTTTTAAAATAATTGACAATATTGAGAAGACATACATCTACCTTTTCATAAATTTTAAATCCAAACTCGATTCACACACCGATAAATAAAATGATAAATCTTGTTGTCAATAGTAGCTCTCGAATACTATTCGTGTCATAATTTAAATTTGTACTATTGACAATATGATTTCTCTTTTTTGTTTCTCCATGTGTGGATGGGATTTTGATTTGAAATTTTGTGGCAAGGTGTATGCATGTTGCATCAATGTTGTCAAAAAGTTTTAGATTTTTTCATCACTACTAAATGTGCTAATTAGGCATGAAGTGTACTAGTACACCTCGTATGCCTAGTGCACGGAATATACTCTCAATAATTAGACATAACCCTGAAGGTTCCGGCCCAATAACTGTCTGGAATATGTGTTACATCTCAAATGGCCATTGCCGAAACATCCATCTAGGATATCAGTTACATTCCAAACAGCTACTTTTTTACAACCATTTGAATGTGTACATATGAACAGAAATATCTATTTTGCTTTTCGGTATGAAAATAGGAAATCCAGTAGAATTTATATATTCATAGCATAGCACAACAACATGCATTCACAAAACTAAAATCATCTTCAAAATTATGTTCACATCACAACATCCATTCAGACGTTAATCAAGTCAAATTACATAAAACAAGAACAGTATGATGAAAATTCATCTACTCAATTCATAAGAACAAGGGAGAATAGGATATATGCCACTGCAAATAGGTCGAAATACAGAAGTACCATTACTATTTGAGGCCTCCTAGAAGTGCCATTAAAATTTGACAATACTTATATATATGCCATTACGAGCGTTTTAAATCATTTTCGGAGAAATACAGCCCCGTATCTCACACGTTTCTACGATTTGGACCAAAATGCCCCCGAGTTGTGTAGAATGGCTTGTGCTACTCTGCCACTGGGCCCACTTGTCACCTTCTTCTTCCCCCTTTGCTTCTTCTTCCCTAAACAGCCGAAAGCTCTAAGTCCCTCTCATCTCTTCTCCCTCCCAACCACCACCACCGTAGCCTCCCGCAGCAGCAGTACCACGGCGGCATCTACTACCCTCCCGCCGCGGTCTCCTCTTCCTCCGTGTCCTTGTACTACAGCGCCGACAGCGTCGCCGCGGCGCACGGCAGGTACTACTCCGGGATCTCCTCCATGCCTCCCATGTCCGCGGCGGCCGTCATCTCCCATGTCCGCGGCGCCGTCATCTCCCACGTCGACCTGTCGCCTCCTCTCCCTTGTCGTCGGCGCCACTATCTTCCCTGTCGCCGGTGCCGCCTCCCCTTCTTTCCTCGCGGCCACCCCATCCTTCAGCCCCGCGGACACGACCATCCTCTGGCACCCGAGCTCTAATCCTCCGCCGCTTGCCCCGGTTACCTCCGCCGCTCGGCTGCTCGCCGAGCCACCCAAGCATCACCGTCCCTAGCGCCGCTCCCTTACTCCCTTTGGTCGCCGCCGTCACTTGCTCGCTTCCCCGCCTCTCGCCGGAGCTCGCCTTCGCTCGCCACCAGCCGCCCTGCCTCCGAGCTCCTCCGCCCGAAGTCCCAAGCCCCGGCCGCTCTTCCCCTTGCCGAGCTCTTCCCGCCGCCGCTTGCTCATCTCTCCACCCCGCCGCCTTGCCGAGCTCCTCCTCTCGGTCGCCGCCTTGCCCCGCTCCGCCTCCGCCACCGGGAGCTTCCCGACGAGCCGAAGCTCGCCGTCCCTCCCCTTGCTCCGCCGCATCCGCCACCGAACGTCGTCCGGCTGCTCCCTGTCTCCTCCGGAGCTCGCCGCGCCTCTTTTCCCCACCAGCCCCTCCCGAGCCGCTCCCGAGGTGGCTTCGCCGTGGACGGAGGTGGCGACGGTGGCGGTGAGGTTATCGCATCAGGTGGCGGCGGGGATCGGCAAAGCCCGATTCGGCAAGGGTGGAGCTCGTGGAGGATAGAACGGGGCGGTGGCCGTCCATTTCACGATCTGCCGGCGAGAATGGAGCGGGTTGCGTCATCACTGTAGAGAGAGAGAGGAGAGAGCGACTCGATCGGTGAGGGAATAAGTGAGGCGAGAGCTAAATGCGAATTTGCTCAGCACGAATCTAGATGTACAATGGACGGTTGGGATAGCAAGGGCATTTTGGTCCAAATCGTAGATACGTGTGAGATACGGGGCTGTATTTCCCCGAAAATGGTTTAAAACGCTCGTAATGGCATATATATAAGTATTGTCAAATTTTAATGGCACTTCTAGGAGGCCTCAAATAGTAATGGTACTTCTGTATTTCGACCTATTTGCAGTGGCATATATCATATTCTCCCTAAGAACAAAGTAGCAGCTGAAATTGACGTCGTCGCATTACAACACCACAACACTAATTATGACCCATCTACGGAGCGTGGAACTCGCCTTTCTCATGTATGACATTGCTAACAAAGAAGTAGGCGAATTGCCATCTAATCTCTATGAGGTCAACTTCTTTCAACATCTTTGTGTTCATTGAAGACAAAACTTATAGCAAGTAAGTCTAAGGTCGTGCATAAATCTAAAATGGAAAGTATTACTCAATAGTTAAGATTGACAAATCTTGATTAGCCTCTTAAGGTCTTTCATCCTCAAACATGGCATGAGATTCGTCATGTTGTGGCAAACATAATAGCCACAAAGAAAGGTTGGTTTTCTTGAGCTGTTGGCTACATTGAAAAATTATATCTCAAACATTAGTTATGCATAGAATTTTTATGAAGTTAGATAATATAAGAGAATTATGTACTTAATTAGGGAATACCTTAAAGTTAAAATCGTGTGCAAATTCTTGTTGGTCCTTTGCTTGGATCTCCCTCCATGAGCAACGTACGTGATGAATGCCCTACGTGATTCCAAAATTGTAGCCAATTGCAAACGCAAGAAGAATATAAAAAATTATGGAGGAAATGAAATTTGCTTTATCAACTACCGATGAACAGTCTAATAACCATGAAGTCGTGAGGTTAAGAGAATCAAGGTACTACCATGTTCACTTTTGGTGCGATGACAATCAAGCTCCAATGATAGCTGCCAAAGTCTATCTCCACGGTTACAACTCATACAGTTCATACTGTATAAAGTATAAATAATCACATAAGTATAGTGTATAACTTATTTCTGGTTGTATGCAACAAGTATAAATTCATTGCTTTGTTGAGTCCATAATGCTTCTACCAAGTAATTGTAGACGAGTTCTGAGTTAGCATCAATGCTTTGCACGGAGACCAATTGTGGGTCGAGGAAACCCGCCAGTTATTTCCTTATTTTGGCTTCAGTGATCACATGCCTAGGTATAGAAAACAAATAGTTATATGTATGCATTTAGCGTCTTGAGATGAATGTAGACAATGATTGTAAAATACTTATAATGTGAAGCATTTCATAAGCGAGGTGTCCAATTCCCAAAGGTTGAAGAGAAGGAATAAGTCATTGAAGCATTTCATAAGCGAGCTGTCCAATTCCCAAAGGTTGAAGAGAAGGAACAAGTCGTTGAAGCCAACCGCTGGTATACTCGATGCTCTTTCTGTGCCCTACTTGTTGGAGTTGGTCATGTAGTACGTATGCAATTTCGTGTAGAACAAACGTGCATGCACAAGTTCTTTTGGTGGGAGAAATGGATGTCCTCTAGTGAACTTGGGAGCTAGCTCGAAGGTAACATTGGCGATGCTTGTAGCTGCAGATGATCATGGCACTTGAAAGGTGGCTCGACATACGGACTAGATCTTTCAATAGGCCCTAGTGAGTGGACCAGAGGAGATGCAGGTGAATAGCTTTGGGAAGCCAATGGTACGAGTACTGTGTTGTCCAAAACTATGTCATTTTTGGGCCACTAGATGAATGACCCAATTGCTTGTCCCAGCGTCTGTACCTTACCGTCTAACCATATGTGAAATAGCGGGACTCACAAGAAATTGGGCTGAACATTGTCCATGGTGCACCTCGCCAAAGTTTTTCATGGTGTTGTGGCGAGTCAACGCGATCCAAGGGCACCATGATGACATGTCGCCATGGCTAGAGTTAGGCGTTGGACAAAAAATAATAAATAATATATCATATAGTAGGAAATTCAAAATTATACCTCATAGTGCGGAAAATTAGGAGATTTAGCACATAAATAACAAGTAAAATAAGTGCACCACAAGTTCCATAGTACCAATTAGTAGGTAGCAAGTCCATACCTTAAGGACGATAGAAGAAAAACTAATACAATAGTTGCATATAGCAATACATTAGCACAAAATAAATCAACCCCCAAAAACCATTCCAATAATTCAATTCACTCAATCACTTCCACCCCTCATCGTCATCGATCTCCAACTCATTGGAGTGCTCATCCCCAACCTCATCATTCTCTTCACCTTCACCACCATAAGACGAAGGACCTTCTTCAAAGTCACCATCATCCACATCTTCATCATCACACACAAAAAATTATCTTTATCTAACTCATCAACATGGACCACATGTGATGGATCGCCATGTCTATCATAAACTTGGACATCCCCATGAGCTTCACTATGATAATTACGACCAAGCGAGGTAGATGCATTGGCGGCAGCGTCAACTTGGTCCCATGAAATATCATCCTCATCGGCATGCACTTGTCTAACCACTTTCACATCCTTATCAACCCACTCATTATCCCATTGGAACTCCTCTAGAAAGAGAATGTTAGTTTTGTTACCTTCATTCTGAATTATCTCAAACCTAGAGTGATTCTTGTTGTAGTAAGAGATGTACAAAGTCATTCAATTTCTTATGCTCAAAACAGTCCATACGTCAACTAATTGTTATTTGGTTGAATCTGTTTGGCTCAAAATTGAAGAAATAGGCATCACATGACCTTTTTAGATAGTTACCAGTTCAAAGGTTCTCCAATTGCACTCAGAAGCAAAGGACGAACAACAAAGACTTACAATATGCCTTGCAAGCTTAGTGAGTGGTAATGCATTGCCACCATTTGATTTCCACCAATCAACTAACCAAAACCAAAACATGAAACAAGAAACTCTATGTTAGTTAGCTTATAAAGAAATATAGCTCCAAAATGAAAGATGGAAGATGAAGAAACTCACGAAGGCTCCTTTTTTTCCTTCCCACGATGACTATTTGGTTGTTGAACCTATCGCCACGAACTTGTTCATAGTCATCGGCAAGGACATCAAGTGTAGATATCATGTCCTCATCTCCATGAGCCATTTTCATCACTTGGTTAAATGTCACCCTCAAGATATGAGCATAGTCACTATCATTTTCCATAATGTCAAAGAATTGGCTAGGATTAGAAAACAAGGTAGCCTCATGCAAATTTTGCACCATTTGATCCTCTCAAAGTTCGTTGTAGATCTACATCTACTGCTCCAACAATTGTAGCTTTGTTGCAAAGCTTTCATTGATCTTCTTCTTGCACATATCCATAGCTACAACAAGCTCTGACATTGTAGGTTTCACATCACCATCAACTAGCCTCAACATAATAAGGATAGGGTGTGATTCTCTTATGCAATCTTCCACAACATTCCAAAATTTCACTAAAATCACAACTTCATACACTAATTCCCAGTATTAGTTTTTGCTAACTTGTTCCTTGTCCAAAACTCACAAAGAAAGAGTTTCCTCAAAGCTTCTTTGTTTTTGTGTAAACTTTGCAAGGTGAAGAAAGTGGTGGCAAATCGAGTAGCCAATGGTCTCACAAGCTCTTTCCCACTCGTGTGCTCCCTCATGTTACCAAGAAGCTTCAAATGCATATAGATGAATGTTGTCACACGCTTGGCTTTCACAATCCACTCCTACTATTTATCTTGACAATGTCCCCAAGCATTATTCCAAATAGTGGGCAGCACAAGGGGTCCAATATAGCTTAGGATACCTCGCCATTAGCATCCTTCCCGCTGCTTTGTAGTTGGCCCCATTGTCGGTGACGATCTGCAATATTGTCCACCTCAATCTCCTTAATCATCGCCTCAAGTAAGTCGCATCATGAGTCTCACTTGATGCATTAACGGACCTACACTATTGTCAAGAAAGTTGATCACATTTCTACACTTCCTATCCGACCATTCACCGGACATAAGTGAGCATCCATATGTTACATCCTTGTAAACCTCATCCAGGCATGGACCCTCACCTGATGATAGGTAGCTGGCTTCAACCCATGTCCATATTTCCCAATTGCTTCAGCCATCTCTTGATAGCTCCTTGAGTTTACAACATTGAATGGGATGGAATTGTCATACAAGAACTTGCATATGTACTTAACCACCATGTGCCTATCTTCCTTGCTCCTACCACTCCTAAGCAAGCTGAGTTGATTAACCCTCAGAGTATGCCTTAGTCGCACTATTTCATTGGGAGGCTTCAAGAATAATGTGGGGATCTTTTGTTGCTTGGGTAGCCCCAGCACCTTGAACAAGGCAGTCGTTGCCACATTTCTCTTGGAGGTTGTCCCGGAATTTGGACCTAAGTGTGAAGTTGTTGTTGAGCATTGAATTGTTCAAGACCTCGTAGATGATGCTTGTCTTGTTGGCGGCCCCTCAACTTCCATGTCTTCATCACCACTGCCACCTTTCTCCTCCCCTTCACTTTCTTCTAGGTTGTGCATCCCCTTTCGCTTGTTCCTATCCAACCATGCTTGCATCTGCCTTTTGATCGTAGTGGTTGAATTAATGCAGGGCTTCGAATCTCCATAGGCTCCTATAAGATGTTGCTTCAACCTATTGATATCCGAGTGCATCTGCTTTCCACAAAGGAGACACTCCACCTTATCTTCGGTTGGCCAATATGTATATGTCCATCTCGGATCCTTTGACTTGGCCTTCCTCTTTGGATCCTTCTTTGGATCATAAGCTCAGTTGCATCCTTAGCCATTGATGTTGTCAATGGGAAAAAAAGAGGCGCAAGCAAGCAACAGTAGTGCAGCACAATAGCATAAGAAGCATCAACAGACTAAGTGAAAAACAGAGCAAAGCAGAACCAGAGCAGCAGGGGCGTGAGAGAGGTAAGAAGGAGCATCAGCAAAGCACTAGAGCACAAGCAGTAGGGCTAAGAGGGAGCAACAATAAGAGGGGGCAGGGACGATACACGAGAGGGAGCAGGGGCGACAGAGGTAGGGGCGAGAGGGAGCGGGAGTGGGGGCGAGAAGAGGCAGCTGCAAGAGGGAAAACAGAAGCAAGAGCAGGGACGAGAGGGGGCAGCACGACAGTAGTGAGAGGAAGCGCCAAAGAGGGAGCAGGGGAGGCATACCTTGGAGCAGGCGGAGGTTGTGAGCCGGTGAAGCTTGCTAGTGAAGGCAGTGAGCCAGTGAAGCAGGAGGCCCGGCGGCTCGAACTCCCTCTCTTCGCTGGACTCGAGCTCGAGTGTTAGCCTCCAGATCTAGAGCCCTCAAATATTAAACCCTAGTTTAACTCCCGCCCTACCTCCCCCTCCTGTTCTCCTAACCGGGCGCCAAATCCCTTTAGGCGAACACCCAGGCGGCCATGGCGTCGCTAGGAATTTTTTAAAAAGCCCGCCTAACTTAGAAAACTTGGGTGTCGGTGCCCGGCCAGGATGCCAAGGCGATGACAAGGCAACGCCATGAAAACTTTACACCTCACAAAACCCGGTGCTAGCACGACACCTGCAATGTAGCCCCTTCAACAAGCGAAAACACCAACCCAAAACCAACCTCCATGGCAAAACCCAATTGCGCTATAGGCACATGGAGCCTACACTTCCTGGGCTCCCTAATGTCATTGATTGGATATTTGGCATTGTTATCATCGAGACATTTAGGGCCGATTGACGCGAAGCTACTCCGACACGTACCGAGGCTGAGGTATCCAAGACCTTCTTGTTGTGCTCTGTACTTTTCCTCCATGACGACTCTATCTTTTGCTAACCTAATCTAACCATATGCTTCTTATTTTGGTTCTCTCTCCTTTTTTAACAATTTGCAAGGAGATAGTAATTTAATGCAATTACTAATCTTTCATAACCAATAACAAATAGATCTTTAAAATGGAGGCAGCAAATCAAGTTGGAAATCCAAAATCACCCCCAAATCGCAAACCAAACCCAACTAGACAGATCTCGGGATCATGATTTGTCTGGTGGTGGCCAAACATTTATGGACAAACATCCTAGACGGTTAAACAAAAGGAACCATCACGGATTTCGCTCACATACGCGACGGCTCTCAGTATTAGCCGTCATTAAACACGTATGTGATCATTCATTTTATGAGTCGTCACAGATGTGGAGTCATCTATGATGGTTTCTTTTGGGTTTACTTATCCCCGACGGTTCCCACGAAAAAGCGGTCTAAGATGTGTGTCATTCTTGATGGTTTTGCTTAACCGTTTGGGATAAGGGGTCTAAGATGTGCCTCTTTGTACTAGTGACCTCTTGCCCTTGCCTCCTCTGACATTGATATCTTCCAAACTTTCAAATGCAATAATAATAATAATAATAATAATAGTAATAGTAATAATAGTTCAACTCTTAGCTCTGAAGTTCTAACTCAAATATTTCAACTTTCACCTCCAAGGGTTCATACATTCAACTCGTATAGAACTTTTAGCTCCGAAGTTTCAACGCAAAGCAGAAAAGAAAAATCAATTCGAGATTTACTGTTCGCACACGCTACAATGGCTCTCCGTCAGTAACTCATGCACGGCGGCGCGCGGGGGTGATGGCTCCTAACGGGAGGGAGGTGGCAGTGTGCAAACCATTACAATGGAAAAGGGAGTCATGGTGCAAGAAAGGGCCAGTCATGCCCGTGGGAAGGGAAGATGAAGGCGAGTCCACTTGCTTCCATGTGTCGGCGTCGTAGCGCACACACAAGCATCTGCACGAAAGCTTCATAGGGGCTCCCTCAAAGTAGCATTTTCGCTTATCTTTTATACAGTAGTAGAGCATGTATTCTAGAAAACATTATGCTTGTATGGTTTCGTTCACACGGTTTTGGAAGTAATAATTGTGTATCTCACAAAAATCATAAAAAATCATACATGTATAACACGTTAGAACATGTGTAGCCGTGGAAAGTTGTGCAAAAATATGCTTCAAATTTGAGCTGTACAATCAGCCAAAATGTAACTTGTCATATTAATTTGCCAGTTGGAAAAAGTTTAGATGCATAAATAGCAAATAATGTTCACCCGTATATAAATGAAATTTGATATCATGTTTCACCATATACAAACGAAACAATCCACTTTCTCAGCGGACTAATCGGTAATACACGTATTTTGTAAATCTCTCCATGCTATAATTATCATTAAAAAACTTTAATATTAGTAACTTTGCTCCTTTCTTTTCTTTTTGGCTTCTGTACAACCGTCTCTCGAGTCACCAATATCAGCCATATGTGAAACACAGTGTGGATGGCACTGTGTGCACCTTGGAGGGATCAGGTGTGCTTTCATTTACCAGAAAAATAGCAATTAGTAATACAACAGTTTACAGAATGACTCAAACCCCGTCCCCCCACCCCCCCCCGGGGGGCAGTACCTCATTTCCCACCCGCCTGGCCACCCCCTGCCCCCAACACAGGTAAAATTTTATCTACAGAGAACATATCCGTGTACCTAAAGGACACACGGAAACGAGTCAACTATAACTTGCAGTCATGATCCTATGCAAAGATTCTTGAGGCCAAAACCCGGAAGGTTCCCAGTACTCATGAAGTGATGATACTGTTACATGGAGCTTCAGCTTGATTTAGAGCGCATGTGATAGCGTTTGATTGCCAGCATCCAGGATGATCTCATCATTCGCTGGTGTTGTGCTGTGCAAATATTTCATGTTAGCAATGCTCAGTAACTCAATTCAAATTGACAAAAGAGATGCACATTTACCTGAGATAGCTCAAAGCTGACATTCTGTACAGCAACGTAAACACAAGGAGATGCAATCCAATAGTGTAGAAGAATATAAATGTCCGGGCAAATCTGTGAATACAAATAGAATAGATGCCTTATTGATTTCTTATTTCATTCCGCTTTGCGGTTACAATGAAGAAACTCTGCCTATAAAGGGATAGAATTAATCAATAGTGAAGGGTTTAGACATGAGCATATTGACCAAATATGTAAAATCTAAGCACACCTAAGATAAAGAAAAGGGTATAATTTTAAGATGTTAGAACTATATTAACTACTTCCATATCATTAGCAGCAGATCCATCCACCACCAAGTCATTGGTGTTGTTACTATTTAATTCAAATTCCAAATGCAGATGCATTCTGTGATTCCCAACACAATCTAAAAAGACATACAATATTGGGAATGGTCAAAAGAAGAAATTTATGGTATGTGTAGCTCTGCTGTTTCTACAATTATTTACCCGTTATCATCAAAGATCAGCAAATGCAACAGAAACAAGAAGGAAACTTGAATTACAGACCAAAAGAAGAAGATAATATCATACTTGTTACCAAGGAGAAAACGGCCACTGCTGAGAGTAATCTTATCTCTTATACCAAGTTCCTTGTACCGTTGATCCTTTTCCTGGATATGGCAATAAAAATATGGCTAAGCTATGTACAATACCATAGATAACAATGTCGTTGACGATATGTTAAAATATATCTACCTTCCTAGAGAAAGCAGCAAAAGGATTTATGTCATCCTCGTACATTTTCTTGTACTTTGTTTCAACATCTGAAGAACCACTTTCAATATCTTCTGCATACTGTGAGGCATAACGTAGCAGATGTCAAATGCTAGAAAATGTAAATTATGTTAAGTACATCGCAAGGATTTATGCTAAACCTTCTTTGGTCCTCTAGAAACAATCTTCTCATGGCTGTAGTCCTGGACATATCGAATCTTTCCATACAGTTGAACATTATCAGCTTT
This sequence comes from Stipa capillata, assembly GCA_019208055.1. Lineage (NCBI taxonomy): Eukaryota > Viridiplantae > Streptophyta > Magnoliopsida > Poales > Poaceae > Stipa > Stipa capillata. The sequence goes on from JAGXJF010002309.1 coordinate 444,553, forward strand.
AGTCTTTTCCAATTCTACAGTCAGCATCTCATACTTCTCTTTTAATCTCCTCAGTTCCTACGATACACAAAATGACAATATATGATCAGTGATACATTTTCATGCTTCACAAAGCAAAGAGGCATAACAGGGTAAAAATAAAATCTTAAGAGGCATAACATATCCACAGCTTTGAAGAAAATCAAAGAAAATGACCCTCTCATCTCATTATTCATTCCTAATTAAAAAACAGCCTTGTGACATTCTTAATCAAGTATCACTCATAAAATCATATTGATTCACTGGCAACCAGGCCTTGTCCGACGATAAAAGCCTGTAGTAAAATGGCACATTGTGCTGTTTCACATCTGATTTACCTGAGAACTACACAACCACTATTACTTGAAACACAACGACGTGGCATTTTCTAAAATTTCATGAAATATACCTCCTCAGTTTCACGTAGTCGTGTACGGAAACGGTCCCTCTGATTGCAAATGACCTTAAGCATGGAACTTTGATCTTGGTCTGGTGATGCATTCCTTGGATCAGTACCCTGTAAAGAAATGAAAAAAAAATACACGTGAAGTGACAAGTGGATGAAGTGAATCATTATACACATTGTGAGTAACTCAAAATCAAACCTACTGTTTGCTACAAATCAAAAATGACTAAAAATGGATTTTTTGGGAAAATGTTGGTATTTGCATTCCTTGGATCAGTGCCCTGTAAATAAATGAAAAATACACGTGAAGCAACAAGTGGATCAAGTGACCGTTAGATTATACACATTGTGAGTAACTCAAAATTAGAGCTAGTGTTTGCTACAAATCAAAAATTACTAAAAATGAATTTATAGGCAAATTTTGGTATTTGCATTCCTTGGATCAGTACCCTTTAAATAAGCGACAAGTGGATGAAGTGACCATTCAATCATACACATTGAGTAACTCAAAATCAGAACTACTCTTTGTTACAAATCGAAAATGACTAAAATTGAATTTTTAGGAAAATTTTGGTATTTGCATTAACATCTAGAATGGTGGACACTGTTGATACCAACCGCATATGCTGCTAAATATTACTACAACTGGCATGCTAGCAAAATCAGGCTATCAGAGTATTTCTCCAGGAAACAGGAGAGACTCCTTATATTAAAACATATATAAAAGAGTGTTTATGTTCAGAGCATATTTGTTTGGAGGAGAAAGGGCTTTTTATTAACAAATGGTTAACACAGAACCGATGGCCATTATTGGGTCAAATAAGCAACACAGATTTCAGAAATAGACCATAAATTCACCAACCAATTGTAGTACTTGTTGATCTCGTACTAGCTGCGAAAATAGTATTGTACAAAAGACCAGTATTTAGTTACTTCAATGTTAATTCTCCAATGATTCAATGTTTAGTATGTCATCTCTGTATACTAGTAAGTGGTAACATTTATGGCCAGTTCAGATCTTTATACAGCTTTAAGATGATGTTTATGAGCACTTAAAGTTGACCATTTCAGTTGCGTTTCTCATGCATGCTTTGTCCACAGCTGAGTTATAATGGGCATTTTACAGTTTATCAAGGTAATGCAGAATTACATCAACATGGTTTGTAGTAAGTGAACCTAAACTAGAAATTACCTCTGATACTTCATTTGAGCCGATTTCTTGAAGATCCCAATCATTCAAAAGTGAACTTCTTTTATCAGTTGAACCACAGCCCTGCACCAAAGCTAATGAATATTAGTTACATACTTATATGTCCTTCAGAAAACAAAAGTAAATGTAACAAGTTTTTTGTTTCCAAAGTATCTGAACTTCAGGATTGCATAGTTCCTGACATAATGTCACTATTCAGACTGCAGCACTAAGGTAACCATAGTATAAACATGAAATGCAGAAGACATATACCCGTAAGGATTCTATATTCACAAGGATAGATTTGCAATAGGTGAAATACATGAAAAACAACCTTTAGTATGTCATCCTCAAGTTTCAAAATCAATTTTTGCTGCTCTTCAACCTTTGAAGTTAGTTCAGCAATCCTTTTTTCAGCTGCCTCAAGAAGACTTGACTTCTCTGATATTTTAACCTTTAAAAGACATAAGGAACTTATAAGACAGTTGTAGCAGAGAAGATAACATGTATACATTATAAAATATTGATTGTCCTTAGAGAGAAGAAATTGCAGGAATCACAGTTTCCAGTATGTAAACTAAATATCAACCTTCAGCTGTGTTAGTTCATGCTCCATTTTACGATTCTTGTCAAGAAGCAAAGCTTCCAGCTTGCTCATTTCTTCACCGTTGGTTGCTAGCTCCCAGTCTTCAGCTTCAATGGAGTTGTACCCAACAGCCTATTGGGAAGAAAACTAGACGTAAGCAGGCATAACAGAAAATCAAAAGATGGTGGGGTAACATGGAGGAACAACAAAATGTATCTCAAACATATCATTTTAGGATCACCAACAACAACATGATGGGGGTAATCTAGTATAAGAGGCAGCAGAGGAAAGCTGATCCATTGTACTATGTGTATTTGAAATAGCATTAAAAAATAAAAAGACATGCAGTGAGTTCAGAACCTGCTGATCACGGATGGTACATAGTCACAGGTCAGAACTAAAGCAGTTATCAGAGGTAGATGGTTTAATATCATGTGCTGGGATAGCCAGAGGGCGTTTATTTACCTGCAAAATCTGAACCTTTTTCTTGAGATCATCTACTAGTCTTGTTGTAGGTCTTTCTTGAAGTTCTTTCCTCAACTCCATTAGCGCATTTTCCTATAAATGGAAACTAATTAGCGAAACAATAAGGAAAAGGTGAAGTGTGGTTGCATAGAGACAAATAATTTCAAGAACATATGCACAGTGTATCAATTTTACATTTCTAAATGGCTAATAGATGCAATGGAATAAGTAACATCCTTTTATCCTCATTAGAAATGTTCACAGTGTATTTCTGCTTTCCAGGTTCAGATGCAAACCTGGTGGCTGCAGCCATGTCTACTAAATTCACCCATACCAATTGAGGCCAATGTAAAAGAACAACAAATGGATACTGATAGAAGAAAAGAAATTAACATATACCGAACTACATTTGGAAAATGGATTATAAGAAGTAATTAGACAGGTAGATGATCCATATAAGAAGGCTACTGTGTCCTTCAGATGAAAGAAATAAACAGGGGTTTCTCTAAATAAGATAATGGTTGGGTCCCTTCCAGAATTTCACTTAATGAATAAATACACACTTAAAATTGGTATAAATATCTTGGCACCCAGTAGTCAACATCAAGAGTAGAGAGTCAAGCTTAGTAGCGAGTTGGTTCAAGAATAATTGGCTTTAGGCACAAGAATGCACTTTTAATGACTTCGGTACCTTCTCACTGAGTAAAGCAGTCAACTTCCTCACTTCATTCACATGCATTTCTTTCTCACTTGATAAAGTACTTTCAATATTACGCAGTTCTGCATTCAACTCTGATATAATCTTCTCCTTGGCATTCAACGAACTCTCAAGTATATCACTTGGGTCCACGTAATCACTGTATAATTACATAACTCAGATAACAAGTTCAATTTGAAGTTCTAGGTAACTATAAAATCCCAGCTATAATGCTAATAAACAGAAATACCACTGAAAATCATTAGCATCACCAGTATATGAATTATGAATGATTAAACTTAATTGCTGCTGCACATGGATGCAATCAAGGCAGAAGCAAGATCACGGGCTACGGCTGGGGCAACAGGGTTACAGTTGGCTCTGGCACAGGGTGTCTCTGTTACTTAGCCATGTGCATGGTGTTTTTGAGGCCTAATCTAGGCTTGTAACTGTACTTCTTATCTATCAATGCATCAAGACCCAAAGCTTTTGCGTTTTCTCAAAGAAGAAAAATTAAGCAAATCCATGCTGCATGTCAGTTCATACAAAGGCAAGATGCAAACAAAATTACCTATTATTGCTTGTATCTTCATGTGTTGTCTGCAAATGGGATCGTAAATCTCCCTGCAGAAAAAAATAAGCATAAGCATGGTCTGTTCAGGATCAGCCACTTAACCAGCAATAGATGTGCACATTTTGGTCAACACATAGCATGTCAGTCACCAACTGACTGTATACACCAATTGAGGACAGTTTAATGAAAATTTATGCAGTTTGAGCCAAGTTCCATATTAGCATATTAAAACAACATTTTCACAAGATTCTTTGAGAAATGAAGAGTGTAAAACTTGTGAATTTACAAAGTTTGGCCAGAAACCTACAAATTAAGCCATTTTCAACAGGTTTTCAATGTGTACTGGATCAGCTGCCACTGTAACTGGTAGGGAACAACCACCACAGCAAGCAATCCACGATTTGGTGCAGAATTTTTAGGAATCATAAATTCATAATCCACATGATGAATATGAAATGGTTAGACCTTCAGATACATTACACTACAGAGAAACATTTCTTGGCAAAATTAATGTAGAATGTTCAGTCCCTGAAGTCTAGTTTTGTTAATTTTAATTCCACAGCTCTCTAATGTGATTAGTTTTCATATCTCTACTTGTTTTCTAACATGAATTTAAGACGGTAGGTTCCGTGATGCCATGTATATCAAACGGGAATTACAGGGTTTGCCTTATTGTTTATCAGTGCTGATCCGGAAGTGCATTTGCTATGAAAATTGCTAACATCACCATCAAAATTACCCCCACTAGTACATCAATTTGCATTTGCCACACAACCAGGTATTCAGGAAGCGAACTCCTCTGGCTTCGGAGGTTTGCTTCCATATCACTGAGAAATATAAAAATAGACTAACATCGTGACACTGGATTCTGTCAGACAAAACTAATACAAAAATGAATAATAAAAAACGCCAGCACTGTTGACATCAAACCATCAGCCATATGTTCGAAGTATCCATATTATATGGTTGGTGGCTATAATGGCCATAGCAACATAGAATGACTCTTAAAAGAAGATAGTACAGCTATCAATGTTGTGTTGGAATATTTGTGCAATCAAACACAATAAGCTGGAACATCACCAAAAGAACCCTAAAACATAAAAAACCATAATCTAGGTATGGAACTACATCGCTAGAAACAACCTAAAGCCTAAAATACTCATGCATCTACAACACTAAACAAACTCTAAACTACATTGGATTATTGGCTAACCTACCAAGTTTTCCAACAAAAACAAGAAATCATGGTTGAGTGCTCCCACTATATCAACCATGAATGAGAGTGCGCACAGATCTCAAGGCACATTTCATGGTTGAGATAGTAGTGGGAGCATCGGACCAAATATAAGTACAAGGGCTTTTCCCGAAGTTGGAATGGCAAAGCACAAAGTTACCTTTTCTCTCTCAAGACTAACTAATCGTGCTTGAGCCCGTTCAACTTCATCCATCAGAAGGCTGACTTCAGCTTCCTTTGCAGTTCGGTCCTCCTCTGAACAAAATATGATACTTCATTAGAATCTTTGAAAATATGGTACCCATTAAGCCTAAAGATCTTCAAGGTAACACGACTAAAAGAAGGAAAAAGACCTGATTGAGTGCGAAGCTCAAACAATTGGCTTTGTGCTGATTCATGTAGCTTCTGCATATTCTTGACACTTTCTGTAGCTTGCCTTAGTTGGTCCTGCAATGACCGTTCCCTACAAGCATGGCAGGCTAAATGTCAAAATCTACAGTATGCATCATGATATATGATGTGGCCTTTGATGATGCCAAGCAAATTCTTGAAATCAAGAAGCTTACATTGAAACTATGATGATAGTTGAACAATTATTTTCTTAGTTGCTATTTATTTACCATACCTATCTTTCAGGGCTTCAAGAGTTTTCTGACTATCTTCTGCCATGCTTCGCTGTTTCATCTCAACCATCTCTCTCACTTTGTCCTCCATCTAAAATCATCAAAATATAAGAGAATATTATGAAGTAAAAAATCTATAATTTGATAAATAAATAAAGGAAGATTTTATTTGAAATTATTTAGAACAAGACATCAGCATGAAATTGTTGCACGGAACTTATCATGCCAAGAAAAAATTGCTCACTTTACATAGACTTGAAGAAATATTTCACCTGCTATACAACTTAGCGCTTACTAAATAATTTTGATTACTTGTGTTATGTTCATAAAAACTTAGCAGATCAGAACATTTGCAGAGAGAAAAAAAACTTCCTTTGCTGTTTGGTGAAATTTGGAATTTCACATCAATGGAATAGCTTAAATATTTTCTATATGTAGGGAGTTTCTGAAACTTGATAAAACTTCCAAATTGTCAGGAAATCAGTCCAGCCATTCAAGGATAACCGTATTGTTCTATGGATACATGAAGTCACTTTTGATAACTTAATAAAGCACCATGATGCAAAGGAATTCATATTTTTCAACTTTGACCTTGCTCATGCAAAAGAACAAGAACAGAAGGAAAAACCAACTACTTAAGAAAACAAAGAAAGAAATTGAGTGACATTGGAACATACCTGTTGTTCTAGTTGGCGGTTTCGCTCCTCAAGTCTCCTAATTGTCGCCTGTTGGTTCTTCAGGTGGGCAGCTTCCGCCCGGTACTCTTCAAGCTCAAGTTTCATCTTCCGATTTTCAGTCTCCAATTCAGATAGTCTCTGGTCTTGATCCTGAACACGTTGAGATCATTAGCACAAAATTTTGGTGCAAATGGAAGTATTAGGTAATGATTTGAAACCCCCTCTATTATGTTGGAACCAGCTAATAGTTAGAGATGTAAATTCAAGCAAAGGAACAAACAAAATGAGCACATCAGGCTTTGTTAGTGGAAATTGCAGTACCATACCATGTTTTTCGAAAATTGCCAATTGTGATCTGCATTTTTTTAATAGTAACACTTGACTTCTACTTCTAAGTTGGAGCAAACTAACTCACATCTATATTTGCATTTTGACAACTTTCCACCTATAGATTAATTCAGTGCAAATTAGCACATATTATTGCAAAAATTTCTTGTACAGAGAGTGAGGATAAAATCATACAAGTGAGTAATTTTGGCACAAAAGTATCTGTAAGAATTTTGACAATAAAACTGAAAGTCTACAATTGTACCCATAGGTGTGAATAAGGAATATCAAAGATGGCAAATGGCAACATGCAACAAGGCAAGATGTTAAATATCGGTGACAATTTGCAATTTTGGAAAAGTCAGGACAGCTATGAGGCATTTCCTCTATGAATACATGAAACAATTCCAAATTAGAGCAGCTACAGTAAAGAATGAATTTGATAGAGCATACTGCCATAGAAGCAAGAGCTGGATACGGGTCAGGGGCTTCGTAGAGCTTCTGATAGATGTTGAGAAATGCATTTTCTCCAAACTTTGCTCTCTTCGTGAGATTGTCAACTTCCTCTTGATAACTCTTAAGCAATGAGTTGAACAAACTAAGCTTCTCATCTGAAGATGCCTTCTTGAAATCCCGAGTGCTCTCAGCAAGTCTACGTCTGTTCTTCTGGCTCATCTCTTGATTCTCTGCAATCTTTAAACCCTGCTCATCCAAACCACTTCTTTCCTTCTCCAAATCAAAGTCTAAAGTGCACAGGAAACAAGAGTAAGATTCTCCACCATGGACAGGTAAACATTTAAATGAAGAAGACATCAACCTGCATTCGACATACAAGAATTATGCAATAAATCAATATAACTCTCGACAGTGCGTGACCATTCACACTCAGGAAGCTATTTGGGAATTGTTTTTTCTCCCCCACATGGAAACCACAATAAAGGTCAAGTGGTGTGTTATCTCAGAGCTACTCTCCCTACTTAGTAAGGACGCAAATCATTAGAGAAGATACCAAACAGTTTGTGGCGCCTGTGATCAATCACCAACTCCTGATGCAAATGACGTATCTATATAGCATTACCTGTGCACAGAAACTAATCTCTCTCTCTTAAAATTATTTTGAAGTCAAAGCAGAAACTAATCTAGCACAATAAAAGCTTGCCTAGCTTCCCAAAAATGGCGAGCTTAAGTTTGAGATAAGACCCAGGCATTCTCTACTGAAACTGCTCTGTCTACCTGTCAAGAGCATATTGCACAGTTCATCGTGATCCGTCACATAAGTCTTCACTCTTCACTCCTAGAGATCCATAGGGAATGGGACTACGATTTGGAGCCAATTGAGGAAATGGCAAGCAAAAATGCTAGTAAATTTCAATGCAAGTGGAAAATGTAAGTCAGCATTTCACCACAATTAACTTCTCCCAACTCGCGAGTAGTGAGAAAACTGCACAAATCCTGCCCTTACGGGCCAGTACGGGTGCCCGCAACTAGGAATCGCAATTCTCCACAACATAAGCGCCACGATCCAATCCCATCGGTATTCGGGCCTCACCGAACCAACGTCGTCATGTAATCGACAAAGGGATGGTATAGATCGAGGCGGACCTTTCCAGAAGCTGCAGACGACGGCGAGCGGCGACGCGGCCGACGACTGGGACGGGGGAGGGGGCGGCGGCGGCGAGCGGTCGCGCTCCGACGCGGCCGCCTGGGCCGGAGAGGGCTCCATGGGGCTTGGCGATCTGGGCACCTGGATCTGGCGGGATCCGGTAGGGCGTCGCGGCGACGACGCGCGGAGCGGGTATATGTGTGATCTGCTTTACAAGTGGTTTCCCAGTAGTTGTTGCCGCGATTGGGCGTCAGCTCCTCTGATGTGTGCGTGGGGACTTGGGAGGGCGACGAGAGGAAACGTTCGAGTGACGTCCGTGACGTGTTATTTGCTGTTTACTACTACTCCTCGTATTTCGAAGTTCATATGACGTTTAAGCTTTGGCACAAAAGTACGAAAGTTCTACAAATACATGCATGTGCCCATATAATAAAAGTGCTCGGCCCATATAATAAAAGTGATAAAAGTACTTAACCCATATAATAAAAGTGATAAAAATACTCGAAACAGGTACCAAGGGGCTGTTTGGTTTCATCCGAAGCTTCTATTACTCGAGTAAATATTCTGGACAAGTTTAGGGTTGTCGGATCACGTTCATCCAACACCCCACTTTCATATTTTACCTTGTCTCATGTTTTCTGATTCTCTCATTGCCAACTCCCCTCCTCCTTGTTCTCATCATCATCCTCAACCTAGGTCACTAAACATACCCCCTTCTCCGTGAGCCCACATCATTGTCTTTCTCTGGTGCCTCATCTCAACTCTCTCACCCCACCTTCCTTCTTTCATCTCCAATAGCTATTGGATCCATCATCTACTAACCACTCTAGACCGCCTTACTGCAGGGATACGGGTAGGCTACACTAGCGCAAAACAAAATTTTCTACCGCGTAAACCTGGAATTACTGTAGCTGTAGATCACGAGATTACCCCTTGTTGCGCAGAACCGTAGAGGAAGTAGAGTCGATGCAGCGGAAGCAGCTGTAGTCGTACTACCTTCTCCTCCTCGCGGTTCCCTCGAACAGATCGCCTCCTCCTCGCGGTTCCCTCGGGCGGATCGTCCAAGCGTCACAGCTGCAACGCCTCCAAGGTATCCACACGTTCAGGGAGGAACGTCGCTCGTCCGGATTGCTAGATCCGAACGGGCAACCTCAGGCGTGGGAGGGATGACGGCTAGGGTTTCGAGAACCCTCAGTTGGCCACCCTAACACGTCCGCCCTCCTCCTTATATAGATGTCCCCATAATGGGCTTCTACATTAGAGGTTCATTAGGACTCTATACCTAGTCTAACTCGAACTATAATCCGAATTTAAGCTCCTGCCCCTTAAGTGTGCGACCCTATAGGTTCACGCACATTTAGACATGAACCAAGTACTCCTACTCGGTCACTAACTGGTAGCGGCCCCTAGCAGGACATGCCAACTCCCAAACGTACGTAAAGATCGTATCGGACGAACCATCACAATATTATGTATGCAACTCTCTTTGCCTCACGATATTTGTCAAGCTCACACTCGAGCTTGACAGCTCTTTCTCGATCGTGTGTCTCGGATTCCTTCACTAGGTTAACTCTTTAACCTTAAGTAGCACGGCCATGCATTTCTGGATCCGATCACTCGAGGGGCCCTGAGATATCTCTCTCATCATAGAGAGGGGCAAATCCCATCTCGATTGACTATGACTTGCATTATGCTTCATGACAAACAAGAAGGCAGTCTTTATGACTACCCAGTTACGAAGCAGCGTTGGACAACCCCTAAGTAAGTCATTTACACATATGAAGTACATACGACAATCTCAGGTCAAAGGACATAGCACACACATTGTGTCTTAAGTTGGGTCAGTCCAACCCCATGTTCCCTAATATGTGCTCATATAATTGGTTTGACATCTCTATGTCCATGACCCGTGAAACATGATCATCGACCAATATATATGGTAGTCTATTATTCATATGTGTCCTCACATGAGTACCGACTAGGGACCAATTTAGAATAATCATTCAAGGTTAATATGAGTTCCACAAACAAGTCACATACTTGCCAATCAATATAAATGATATTATTCAAGGAACATTTAATAAATCATGGATACAATGAAATATGATCATCCCTATGATTGCCACTAGGGCATATTTCTAACACTTACTCAGTGCTTACTCCTTGCCACGTAGATTGGGCTGCCTCCTCCAACAGAATGTTCCCCCTACCCACAGCGTCGCCTCGCCACAAGCCCTCTTGAGATGCCAGCACTGCTAGTCCATCGCCTCCCCTAGTTGGCCATTCCTTTAAGCATAAGGGTTCAAGTGATCAATCCCCGCACTCGAACCCCCAAACCTGAACCCTAATCAATTGGATCACCGCCACACGTTAGGCATCCAGCCATCGTTGGGATTGAGAGGATGGAGCAAAGCGGAAGCAGTGGGAGAGGGAGTATGATCTTGAGGAAGACACTAACGCACGTAGCATCTGCTCTCTCGTTCAAGAAAGCGGAGGGGTAGGGAGGTGTGATGCACGAGGCACAACCAACGATTTGCTCGACCAGATGCCCAACACGAACAATATTTATAGTATTATGGATGGAAAAATTGGTTGCCACTCTAATACCCACTTTAGCATAATACCATATAAAGCTTCTAATGCATTTACATACAACCTAAAGATATCACGTTTGTTATTTTACCACTTCATGTTCGATTCCACCGACCTCTTGTCAACCTTGTCCATTCTACCCCTTCTCAGTCCTCCGTTCTTCTTCGGTCTTCCTCCACTTGCCTTTTGTCCCCCTTGCTTGTTGTTTCTTTACAAACACGCCACCCCTGGGGCATAGAACATAAAAGGTGTATCTAGAAGTTTGGTGTCAAATATGTCGCCCGTGGTGGATCCGTGTGGCAGCGGCTCAATCGGAGCTTGAGCTCTCGAGCTCGACAAGAGCTAGGAAAGAAGAAGCATGAGGATAATCTTGTCGTCTCCAACCATATTGTACTTATGTAGCCGAAAGACAATATCGGAACTTCATAATATATTATTGCAAAAGAAAACAAGACAAAATAAGATAAAGGCTAACAGAGGTGACTGAGTGGTAAAAGGGAGAATAGGATATATGCCACTGCAAATAGGTCGAAATACAGAAGTACCATTACTATTTGAGGCCTCCTAGAAGTGCCATTAAAATTTGACAATACTTATATATATGCCATTACGAGCGTTTTAAACCATTTTCAGAGAAATACAGCCCCGTATCTCACACGTATCTACGATTTGGACCAAAATGCCCCCGAGTTGTGTAGAATGGCTTGTGCTACTCTGCCACTGGGCCCACTTGTCACCTTATTCTTCCCCCTTTGCTTCTTCTTCCCTAAACAGTCGAAAGCTCTAAGTCCCTCTCATCTCTTCTCCCTCCCAACCACCACCATCGTAGCCTCCCGCAGCAGCAGTACCACGGCGGCATCTACTACCCTCCCGCCGCGGTCTCCTCTTCCTCCGTGTCCTTGTACTACAGCGCCGACAGCGTCGCCGCGGCGCACGGCGGGTACTACTCCGGGATCTCCTCCATGCCTCCCATGTCCGCGGCGCCGTCATCTCCCACGTCGACCTGTCGCCTCCTCTCCCTTGTCGTCGGCGCCACCATCTTCCCTGTCGCCGGTGCCGCCTCCCCTTCTTTCCTCGCGGCCACCCCATCCTTCAGCCCCGCGGACACGAGCATCCTCTGGCACCCGAGCTCTAATCCTCCGCCGCTTGCCCCGGTTACCTCCGCCGCTCGGCTGCTCGCCGAGCCACCCAAGCATCACCGCCCCTAGCGCCGCTCCCTTACTCCCTTTGGTCGCCGCCGCCGCTTGCTCGCTTCCCCGCCTCCCGCCGGAGCTCGCCTTCGCTCGCCACCAGCCGCCCTGCCTCCGAGCTCCTCCGCCCGAAGTCCCAAGCCCCGGCCGCTCTTCCCCTTGCCGAGCTCTTCCCGCCGCCGCTTGCTCATCTCTCCACCCCGCCGCCTTGCCGAGCTCCCCTGTCAGCCGGAGCTCCTCCTCTCGGTCGCCGCCTTGCCCCGCTCCGCCTCCGCCACCGGGAGCTTCCCGACGAGCCGAAGCTCGCCGTCCCTCCCCTTGCTTCGCCGCATCCGCCACCGAACGGTCGTCCGGCTACTCCCTGTCTCCTCCGGAGCTCGCCGCGCCTCTGTTCCCCACCAGCCCCTCCCGAGCCGCTCCCGAGGTGGCTTCGCCATGGATGGAGGTGGCGACGGTGGCGGTGAGGTTATCGCATCAGGTGGCGGCGGGGATCGGCAAAGCCCGATTCGGCAAGGGTGGAGCTCGTGGAGGATAGAACGGGGCGGTGGCCGTCCATTTCCCGATCTGCCGGCGAGAATGGAGCGGGTTGCGTCATCACTGTAGAGAGAGAGAGAGGAGAGAGCGACTCGATCGGTGAGGGAATAAGTGAGGCGAGAGCTAAATGCGAATTTGCTCAGCACGAATCTAGATGTACAATGGACGGGTGGGATAGCAAGGGCATTTTGGTCCAAATCGTAGATACGTGTGAGATACGGGGCTGTATTTCCCCGAAAATGGTTTAAAACGCTCGTAATGGCATATATATAAGTATTGTCAAATTTTAATGGCATTTCTAGGAGGCCTCAAATAGTAATGGTACTTCTGTATTTGACCTATTTGCAGTGGCATATATCCTATTCTCCCGTGGTAAAAAGACAAATTGTGGCTTCTTTACATGGTATTAGTGTACCAATATCTTTCAGTTGTATTTTTCTAAAGTGAGCATCTTTGGTTGCTTAGTTTCTTCTCTTCTCTCTTGATCCTCCTCCCCAAGCAATCTCAGCTATCCACATGTCCATCGTAGCGACTGAACAATTCAAGAATTATGGGTAATGTGGCCTAGACTGGACACCCCTTGTTTGGTACCTTGAAGATTATCAAGGTAACTAAAGTTTCCTTACAAATAAGCTATAAAACATTTACGAAGTGCAAGGGCTTCATAGAAAATGGCATGAAACACTCTGTCGAAAGTGTATAAGGACATATATATTATTGAACAATAAAAGTCTTAAACATTATATATTTACAAAAGCAGTGAGTAGCTCATGTTTGAAGATCTTTTTTTTATTGCCTTAATACTTTCTTTAAGAGTACAATTTTGTTTGAAGTTTGAAGTGCACTAGTTTGACAATCGTTCTAAGAAAGTAGTCTATACAGTGATCAATTTTTTTCCCTCTTCGGTATATCCGTATATGGATGCACACTGATTCCACTTGCACTGATAAATTTTGTGCCAAAATAACCCTGCTTATATTAGTCTAGAGAGATTACATTCGACAAAAGTTCACTTAATCCCTGTTTGCGCTCGTTATTTACATATTCCTAGTGCTAATTTAGCAATCATTCTGGCGCGTTTATGCTTGATTGTGTCATTTAGCAACTTATCATACCATGTTTTGGAGACGACACTTTATTGCAGAAACAATGGAAATCCATAGGCCAGAAAAGATAAAAGTGTAGACAAAATAACCATCGGGGCTTTTGGAAGAATTTCAATACACAACCGGCCCAAAGGAATCAAGGAAGGCAAACCAAAATCGCGTCTCATCCTCCCGACGCCCCTCCAGACTCCACTAGCACTTTATAAGCCCCTGCACCCTATGATTATCAAGACTTAGGGGGGTGTTTGATTTGAGGAACCGGATGGTAAGAGGTTGTTCGGTTTGAGGAATGAAGTAGGTTAGCCCCAAACTTGATGAATCATCTCAATGGCGGACCAACCCATGATGGGGGAACACCAACCGCATCAAGCTTACAACAAACAATAGCCTGACAACACCAAATCTCAATAGTTTCATCAGAACAAAAATCACCAAAGGGAGCAATCTTTGTTGTGTTGCGCACCAGTATGTTCAATCATAACAAGCCAATGAAAATTGCAAATACAGCAATACTAATAATGTGCTGCAATACAGGAAATAGTTTGAAATCTGCTAATAAACTAATAGCGCGGTTCCTGAAGAAACGTTGTACACATGACTGTCCACTAGGTACTTCAGCTCGACACCCTTCGCATAAGGCGGTCCTACGACATATTATGATTCACATAATGCAACCGACCCTAGTACATCTTATGATCCGAATAATACAAGTAGCTGAGTAAATGGACTCAGAAATAAACTTGTGCTGAGTTGAGCCTCGGTTAGTGGCCCTCTCCTTCAGGCTTTGATGCTTCCTTGATCTCATCTCCACCATCGTCCTGGAAGAGAACAAATGGAATTTATCAGCACTGAGTTCAGTAAAGCACACATGATGGGATCAAAACACATCGAAGGGAAAATACCGCGTTATCGGAGGTCCAGAGAGTCAGGTTGTCACGAAGAAGTTGCATGATCAAGGTGCTGTCTTTGTAGGACTCCTCACCGAGGGAGTCCAGCTCAGCAATAGCCTCATCAAACGCCTAACAAGAGTATACATACTCAGAATTAACCTCACTCAGATAGTAGATACATGCACACCCCAGAATATAAGGCACACAGAGACCCTATTTCTTGTTGCCATGTGAGAATCTAAACTACACTTTCATGAAAAAGCAGAACTTTCAAGACCATGTCTCAGCACTTGCTGTTCATCTCCCATAGAATTTCACTTTGATCGAACATCAAAAAAATAATCATTGACATACTTATGCATCAATTTCACGAAAGATTGAAATTTCATGACAAATAGCAATCAATTATATTCAATTCAAATAATACAAATTATCAAGTGATACAAAATAGCAAAGAATTAGTAAAGCAGAAGTGTAATAAGGAAAAAAACTAACCTGCTTGGCAAGGTTGCAAGCACGGTCTGGCGAGTTCAGAATCTCATAGTAGAACACTGAGAAGTTCAATGCAAGTCCAAGCCTTATCGGGTGGGTTGTAGGCAAGTCAGCGAGCGCAATGTCCTAAATCAGTAATTAAATGTCAGCATGCGCACAACATAAGTATCTCAGATCCATTGAACTACTAATACAGAGTAAGACCTTCACTCCTGCTAACACATACGCAAGCATAAGCATAGCTACACAGTATATCACAAAAATCTTAAGCATGTACTTCCTTTGTTTCTTTTCTAATTTGCAGATGACATGATATAAAAGCACTAGGTCACAAGCAGGAATGATATAAAAATTATCACATATTAAACTATTCCGAGAAAAAAAATGATATAGCAAACTGATACATGAAACTGAATATATCAAATTAGCAAACAATCCATGAAAGCCAACCTGGGCTGACTTGTATGCCACGAGTGTGTTCTCAGCTGCTTCTTTCCTCTCAGCTCCTGCCTTAAACTCCGCAAGGTACCTATGGATTCACAATCAGAGAACAAACATTAAAATTTCATAAATCCAATAGACTACTGGCTGAACTAATTCTCTATACGCCACAAATAGATACCTGTGGTAATCACCCTTCATTTTCAGATAGAACACCTTGGACTCTGCTGCAGTGGCAGACGGGACAAGGTGGGAATCCAGAAGCTTAAGGATGCCATCACAGATCTTGCTGAGCTCAGTTTCAATCCTGGTACGGTACTCCTTGATTGAAGTGACATAGGCCTCATTCCCACGGCTCTCCTCCTTCTGCTCAATGGATGAGATGATCCTCCATGATGCCCTCCGGGCACCAATCACATTCTTGTAAGCCACAGAAAGCAGGTTACGCTCCTCAACAGTGAGCTCACCAACATCAGCGGTCTTTGCCACCTTCTCCATGAATTCAACCATTTCCTCATAACGCTCAGCCTGCTCGGCGAGCTTGGCCATGTACACATTCTCCTCACGTGTTGCCTCAGCAGTAGACATTTTCCCTCTCCTTTGTTCGTACACACGAATTTGTTCTATTCCTGCAAATAATGTGTTAACTATATCAGACGCTGGTAATATTACAGGTTGTACCACTTGCGCACCATTTAAAAGAATATACCATTCTCGGAAATCCAGCCCAAGTGGGAGATCAACATGATAACCACTTCCCAGCTCTGACGAACAATGAACAAACCCCAAGTGGATCATGCAGATCACACTCCTTTCACGAATAAGCAGATGAGACTCCACTTTCCATATGAAACAATAGTTGGACAATTATCTTAATACTTTTCAACCTACTCAAGGAATTATGTTGGAGACATCTAAATATTCCACTCAATCCTCTAAATGACCTTCCTTCGAATATTTTTCATATTATTCTTATATTTTTCTGGGGTTCCGGTAGACATATATAATCTAACACCACCAAACTTCAGGTTAAGAGAGCAACGTGCTAGTACTATTCCACAGAATATTACGCAACGGACTAACAGTTGAACTAACGACAGCACTAGCACACAACAATTTATATTCTTCTCTTGTACAATATAGCTAGATATACAGTTCACTAGGCGAGTCACATCAAATCTACCGAAAAACGCGCCGGATCTACAGAACCAGCTATACGGAGAAAAGTGACGCGTGCACATTATCATGGCAATGATCAAGTGCATGTCTCCTCCCCGCAGATCTCAAATCCTTGCTAAAATCCCCACCCCGATCTCCACTAAAAACACCTCAAATCGGGGGAAATATGCTTAACAGATCCTACTTTTAGGGAAAAAAAAACACTACCATCAAGAACCCTAAACTAGCGCATCAGATCTGGTCTCGAACCCCAACTAACCCAACGAGCTAACCCTAGATCTGGCACGATCCATGCTAGAATTGACCGTAGCGTACCAAATAAAAGCAAAACAACCTAGAAAATGAATCCATCACACAACAAGAACGAAACATAAAAAACTTCAGCTCGGATCCCCGCAACCAACCAAACAATAATCGGTCGCTCACACCAACAACAACCGCAAAGGAAAAAGAGACAGAGAAAGAGAGGGGGGTTCGTGGCGAGAGAGAAAAAGCTAGTAGCACCTTTCCTCTCGCGCTTTCCCTTCGTCACGAGCTCTCGTCTCGGCTGCGGATCTCGTGTGTGCGCGCTTGGGTGCGTGGGGGTGGGGATAGGAATAGGGGGAGTGGGAAGGGAGAGGGGGAGGTGGTGTGGTGGGGATATAAAAATAGGAGAGGGATTGGTGCGGCCCCTCGAGAAGCTCGCCTGGCCTCTGGGGGCAGCCGTCCAACGGGAACGACGCGCCCGGGCGGAGCCATGTGAGCAAGCGGGCGCGGTCAAACCCGGGAGTCCGCGCGAGGCGGGAGCGGGGGTGGCAGGGTGCGTGGGACGGGTGCAGTGGACCGGTGAGGGAAGGGGAGGGGGTGGGGTGTTACGTGGCGGTGTGATACTGGACCGGCCTCTTTTGGGAGTTTTGACCTCGGTAGGAAGGTGTGCGCGGATCACGTTGCCGTTGCCGTAATCACATTCGTGTCATGTCACTCCCCTCTATTTGTGCCAAACATGTCATTTCACATGCTATGCTCAAAGAAAACAAATAAAAAACACTATCTTCGACTTCCTTTTCTTCTTTAGAGCTCCCGTGAAACTCTTTTTCTCCTCCATCTCTAACCTCTCTCACTCCTAGATCTCACGGTCCTTTTCTCCTCCATCTCTAACCTCTCTCACTCCTAGATCTCACGGTCCTACCAACCGGTCAAGCGACGGAGAGGGGTCCCTGTCACCCCTAGTGTATATTACCTATTAGCTGAGTTTCCTTAGTGAAGTATGCTATCATGGCGATCAATTCAACAGGTGTTTTCTTGTCGCCAATCAAGGAGCCGTTGTCACCACTGGTAAGAGGAGGCGCGACCTCTTCTACGCATGGCAACGATGCCTCTCCTTGCTGGGGTTGTGGCTGCCCTTTCTCAATTAGTCGGTTTCTTCCAGATCCAGATGAGAAACGGTCTGTGTTTATAGCGTAATTTGGCTTTGAGATTTATCCAGTTAGCCGAATTAGTATTGCTATTGGGGTTAAAATAATGGACTAACAAGCTATGGATTTAGTATTAAACTCTTAATGTAGGTTTGATTATTTCAGCACCGGGTGGCTTACAACATCAAGTAACGAGCAGTACCTCCGGGCACCACAGGCCCAAGTACTCGTAGCCCGAGTACCCGTGATGCCGAGTACTGAGTACTCGTTCCCGAGTACTGGTGTGCACGTTCCCGAGTACCAGCGCGCCCGAGTACCGAGTACTCGTTCCCGAATACTGGTGTTCCCGAGCACCAGCACGCCCGGGTACCAAGTACTCGCGTTCCAGAGTATTGGTGTTCCCGAGTACTAGCGACCCCGAGTCCTTCTTAGCAGAACCAAGTCACGGCGCTACCGAGTTGATCTGCGGATGGGTTGATACGACGAATCATCTACTTCCAAGACTTATCCGGCGCCAGAGATCCCGACTTGGAGATGCCAGAGATTTCGACTTGAAGGACAAGAAGCCGCGGGTGGTCACGAAAGGAAGGTTAATCTTGGATTCAGAAAGGCACTCGGTTCACATGAGAAGGTATCTCATATGCAAGAAGGAGTCCTGATCGTGGTGGTCAAAGCTGCCTAAAAAGGAAGGAAAATCATATGTACGTTAGAATCAGAATCCATTAGAAAAAGGAAATTGTATACCTGTATTCGGTTAGAACTAGGAGTCACAATCTCCTACGGGAAGACCAGCCGCCCTATAAATATGTAAAGGGTGACGGCCGATTGAATAGATCCAACAATCGATACAAACCAATCTACTACTTTACCTTTTACCTTTTCGTTCTAGTTTAGATCTTTATCGTTTTGCATTGAAAAACGATCGGTTCTTCTCCACGAAAGCGAGAAGATCTTTGCTACTTTGCCTGAAAAGTAGTCGTCCGTCGCCACGAAAGTGCAATAATTACCCTTTGCTGCTTTGCTTGAAAAGTAGTCATTCGCCGCACACGAAAGTGCGACAGACAAACACAATTGGCGACTCCATTATCTAGGTGTCCTGCGGATCCAATTTCGTGCGAACACAATTGGCGACTCCGCTGGGGACAGAAGAAAAGAGCTACACGATGAACACCGACTCCAAAGATGGAAGCATTGTCGACCCCGACAACATCATCGCCGTCACGCTCGCCGATCTGTCTGAAGAAGAGCAGCGAGAAGTCGAGCACCAACTCGAAGAGGAGCAGGCGGAAAGACTCCGACAAAAGTTGGCCGGCTACCAAAAGACGAGGAACGGCGTCATCAAAAAGGTAGTCGTGCCGAGTCTTTCTTCTGCGCTCAAGGCCGAGGTAAGTAAACCGACTTGTTCTGAAGATATTTCTCATCTAATTGACGTGTCAGTAGCTAGTAAATATGGTTCTGATGTAGGTAATACGGCACAAACACTCACCCAAGTGATGACTAGCCGATTTGATGATTTTAAAGAGCAACTCGCTAAAGACATACAGAGTAGTCTACAGCGCCGGGTTAGGTCAATGGTGTTATGGGTCAACGATGAACATCGGGATAAGCAGGCGATGTACCCTGACGCTAACAGATTTAACCACTGGGTAGAAGTCACCCCCGCGTTTACTGCATCTGCTATTCCGACTTCGGTTTCCCAGGGTTTCACCAATGATAACCGAAGTCTTAGCCTTAGTACAAACGTTCCACAGCCATATTATCAAACAGTAGCATACAGCACGCCACCTCTACCACCTCTCGGTACCGGAGTCCCTCGTGGGCCGGTTCCAGATTCGTATTTTAATCCACAACAAGTCCAACCCATGTTGCCGGAGCCGACTTCGTATGCGCATGTTACACTAGTGCCACCGACTAGTACAAGTTTTAAGGATCAACTCGCCGGAGCACTCAGAGAACTCGGTGTAGAAACCAAGGGCAGAACACGCGCTTATCAGAAGCCGTACCCTGAATGTTTCGACACGACGCCGTATCCCCGCTGGTTTAGAGTTCCAGATTTCATTAAGTTCACCAGGGAAGAGGGTAGGTCCACGCTCGAACACGTAGGGCAATTTTTGGCACAGTGTAGTGAAGTCGGCACATCAGATCTCTACAAGGTCAAGCTTTTTCCTTTGTCATTATCTGGTACAGCTTTCACATGGTTTACGTCGCTCGCTCCCAAATCCATCACAACATGGGCACCTAGAAGCTTAGGCCCATGGCGGCGAGTCGGTTCGTCCTATGCCACTCTTGCCTCCTTGCCCCCCCCTCCTTCACCTTCACAAGTAATAATGGCTCCCTTAGCAGATGGGCCTCGAAGCCGGTCCTGACGCCATTGAATAGTGTCGTTGGTCACTTCTGGACCTTCCCACACATGGCTACTTATGGGATGTGCTAGTTGCAGATCCTGAGGATAGCCGTTGGTTCTCTCTTCGCATTTTCTCTTAGCTCGTGTATGTCCGCGGTGTGTGGATTAGCAGAGCATCGATCAATAGGTTGTAATGTGCAGTTTTCCTTCTATTGTCATCATCCATCTAGCTTTGGATTGCCTGGAGGGCCTACTCTGATTGAG
Organism: Stipa capillata; assembly: GCA_019208055.1. Lineage (NCBI taxonomy): Eukaryota > Viridiplantae > Streptophyta > Magnoliopsida > Poales > Poaceae > Stipa > Stipa capillata. The sequence continues at coordinate 465,378 of JAGXJF010002309.1, forward strand.
ACCATTCACGTGTTCTTCACCAACGACGGCAATTTCAGTGGTGATCACTTAGGTCTTTTTCAACACAGTCTTCGTATTCCTATACTAATTGCCGGTGGAGTGCTTTGCGTCTTCAGAGTTGCACCGGATTTGTTCAAGCTGCTCGCCAAGGGTAGATGAGAACGCCCTCATCATCGAACCTCAGATGTGGCAAAGCCGGCAATACTGGATTGAGCTCGATGAAGCAGCAACCATATCTACAGTTCAATTCTCTACTTCCTGTGCACAAACCAGAGCGACCGTCCATAGAGCTACCGGCGAGCAATCAACTGGTCAGCATGTTTGAGGAGGCCTTGAGGATTTCAACAACTATTACGCGTTGGAGTTCTCAACCGGCCAAGTTGGTGGCTTTTGCTGGCATCTTCAGCGGCTCTTTGGTTGTTCACTTTACTCCATACATCTTACTTTGTATGATGTTGCGTGTGGTCTGGCGTTGTACCGAGGTTCGTTGGAGCCTTGTAATCTTCTACTTTTAATGATATATCTTATGTTTGTTCACCAAACATATGTTACCAATAACTGCCTAGGGCGAAGTTTGGTTGCGACCCTGGTTTGCAATGCGCAACCTTCGCTTGGGTAGCTTGTTTCTCAATACAGGTACAAGACTTCTTTCATTAGGCAAAGGACTGTGTTAAACTTAGGAACATGGAAAATATAGAAATTAAATACAGGAATGTCCCAACAGGTGATTGGATACATCACACAAAGAAAATGAAGGGCAAATGTGAGATGAAGATGAAGAACCTCGGAGATTGCCTTGAATAGATAAAATGAAGATTTTCATAATGGTAGAGCCATTTACAAAACTTTGAAAATCATGTAATCTAAACAAACTACTTTTTTTTCATGTAATCCTTGAAATAGTCATGTAATCTAAACAAACTTTGTGAAGAATGGAATCCTACAAAATATCTACGTTTTTTCTATATTTTAAACACCTCTTATTCTCTGTGGCGATTTAGCAAACTATTGTAGAAGTATCTATACTACTATAAAAGGTAACAGTTCGGTGGAATCCAGATGATCTTCGCCGTTTTGGACTCTAGCCCACAAAATGCATTAGGATCAAAAAATGTGTCCTGCTGCTTTCAACAATTAGTATGATTGAGCTTCTGGTGGCCGCGATGGAAGGCAATTCTAGAATGTCTATTTTTTCTTTATCGTGATCTTCTGTAAGATCGGGAGTCTTTGGCAAGCAAAGAAAAGATATTGATACTTTTATTAATTTCATTAATTTTTGTACTTCATTCACAAGGTACTAATAAAGAGTAAAGTACATTGTGAATCCCTAACTTTGCTGCATGTATGAGGGCCGACCTGGAAACTCTATTATATGTAATAGCTTAAACATGGTAATGTTGTAGTAGTTTATGCATTTAGATTTGCCCCATGACAAGGGATGACATACCACATCTAAATAGTTTGATGTCAAAATAGTTTTGTAATACACAAAACTTACTAGATACCCAATTTTAGGATTGGATTATGCTAGATATGCAGCACTCGACTATAGTCTCTATATCTCGATTGAATTGGCATTTTAGGAGTGACTTTGGCATAGTCTTTTTCTAAAAAGTTCAGGCATCGGACTGACTGAACAAACATCAGGGTGGAAGGTGGAGAGAGTCTTCTCTATCTTTTGGGCATCTATGATGACCCTGTCGCAAAGCTGGAGGTTAGTACAAATCCAATTGAAAGGATCTAGTGTATCAACAAGAGGGGGTGAATAGGAGATTAACAAAAATATGATCCAAAAGTACTTTCTACATAAGTATGTCTAAAATACTAAGCAACCCTAATCAAAACCTAACATGCTAGTGATTGAGAAAAGTAAGAAACCAAGTACAAAGAAGTGCAAGAAAACAACCACCGGAGACACAAGATTTCTTGTCGAATTCATCCTCAAGCGTGCTCACCTGGTTAAATTCATCTGGGCTCAACGCTTTGAAAATGGCGCTCGTCACTTGGAAATTGAAATAGATGTTCCAGTGATCACTATCGGTGAGCTCGTCTTCATTGAGCATTACATAACCATCAACAACAACATACCATATGCTTGGGCTAATGACCATTAAATGGATATTCATTTTGTGTTTCTAACTAGCATAGTTCTAACCATCAAAGTATCAACCTCTCCCCATATGCATCCTCTCACTAGTCGACATCATATCTCTTTAGGTGGCGAAACCTAAGATATAGGAGCACGAGGCTATGATATCAATTGAAAGTATCTAGGGTATTGACTAAAGGGGGTGAATAGGAGATTAACAAAAAGCAAAATCTAGCATGCTAATGATGAAAACAAGTAAGAAAATAAATCTAGAGAAGTGTAAAAAAACAACCACGCTGGAGACACAAGATTTATTATCGAAGTTCAAGCATTTGGTGAGGCTCTACATCTCCGTTGAGTAATCTTGATTCTGCGATCGAAGCCAACACTAAATCGTGCTCTTTCCTCAACAAGCTTACTAATGTGAAGCTTTCCTTCTCTTGTGACAACTCTTCACTTTGCGGTCAGCGAGCCCCAAGCCCTCACGAACTTCTTGTGACGATTCACAATCCTTGAAGGCTCCCAAGTGTCTCCTAGCCATCTAGGAGACGTCAATCTTCAAGAGTAATAGGGTTCAATCAATTTGTCTTGCAGATAAACTCTTGCTTGATTCTCAATATTGCTCAATCTCTCTCTATCAAAGATTTCGCCACAAGAATCACCCCTTGGGCTTGAGAAAACGTGGATTAGCACTTAGAAGAGCAGAGAATGGTTTGGCAAAGAGTTAGGTATGCAATGAGGCATTAGGGGGTATATGTAGCCAACCCCTAAAGACTAGCTATTACTGCAAAAGCTGAAGAATTTGGAACTTTCGACATGGAACTTGGAGGTTCCAACATTTGAAAACAACGACTATATTGCTTGCTTAGAAACGGATCTCGGAACTTCCGACAAGAGCTTGGAGGTTCTAACTTTCAGAGCACATTTGACAGAAACGAATGTTGGAGGTTCCGACTTGAAACCAGACCCTCCGAGATTATGAATGGCTTTGACAAGGCGTGTGTCAGAACAGTTTTTTCAAAGGTTCTAGCATTGCACTTGGACCTTTTGAGATTTTAGAGATCCTCAACAGAGGATGGACAAAACTTATTGTCGGAGGTTATGACAACAGACTCTGATTTTCAAAAGATAAGTCCAGAAGTGGATCTCAGAGACTCCGGAAGATTCAGTAGCTCTGACTTCAAAGTAGAAGGACTTAGATATGTATAGAACCAAAACCGAAGATTCCGGGAAATCTCGGATGTTTCAACATTTAGAATATCAAACAGGAAAGGCAACTCGGAGGTTTCGAGTTCCCTGACTCTTCACATAGAAGTGAAGCCTGGATATTCCGACATCGATCTTAGATATTTTGACATTTTTAGAAAAGATGTGTATAAAGAGATTTTAAAGACCTCAGATTTAGAAATTGATTCCTAGACGAGCATTAGCAAGACACTCTTACCAGCTTCCAGATTTCAACGCCTTTAATAGTACGTCTTTCCCTAAACTCAATGTGATTATGTGAACCACCGAAAGAGCTATAAAATTGTCCTTAATCTTCGTTTCTTCGAGACGTATTTTCTTAGAACTTTGTAGAGATTGTCAATAGTGATGTATACATTGATCCCTTAATTATTTTATTATTAATCATCAAAACTCATTTAGAGTGGTCAAGATGCACTTTCACCAGTGCAGCGTGTAATTGTACTCCCCAACCGTTTTAAAATCTATAAACCTCAAATAGATCCATTCTTGCTCTACTTAGGGCAAAATGGTATTCTTCAGCTTTTCAAACCGCTTTTTCAAAGCTGTCCACAGCGGCGAATGACAGCGACGCGGGAGACCACGTGCGGGTGGCAGTTGCACTGGAGCTCGAGTGCAAGCGACCATCGCGGCAACGTGTATATGCTCGGTGGTGTGGCCGCGTTGGTAGTGTCGCCATGCAAGGCAACATGACGACAGCGACGACGCGTGCATGTGCTTGCTCGTGCACGTCGTCTCCCCGCGTATAATCATCAAGTCCCCGATCCACATGGTGAAACGATCAGTATTGGCCAGCGACTTCTGTTGGCAACGTTTTATCCGGGGATTTCTCACATAGGTAAAATAAAAATAGATCGAGATACCGAAATTAAATCAAAAATGGAATCTAGATCAATAGAGGGACTCATTTTTCACACGTGTTCATCTATCTATATCTTCGCCACCAATGTCGAGTGGGCCTATGGAGTACTTGCGGTGGAGTATTGTGCTGATAACATGTCCTATAACCTCGATCAGCGAGTTCGGTCAAAGGGATGTAAGGCAAGGCTTAGACGTAATTTAGAAGAAGATGAACACATGGAACACAAATACAATAAAAGTAAATGAACAAAGATATAGGGAGGAGCTTTTCTTTCTTTATTGATCGATTAAAATTGTACAATAATTATCCTTCTATCTATAGCCTAAACTAAGTCAAAAAGATAAAGATCAAACTTAAGTGAGTAAGATAAAACCTACTATCCTTTGTAGAGGTGGGCCTCTATGGCTCCCTAATAGGTGGGTCAGCGTCCATACTGTTTTTGTGGTGCTTCACAACAAGGCATGACAGTAGCTCGCCGCTTTAGAGGTAGTAGTATTAGGGCATCTCTAATAGGGTGATGTCAGCATTTTTTTAGAGGTGCCACGTATGATTTTTGTTGAGTTAGAGGAGAGAGAAAGAAGAAAGAGAATGCTGCTTTTCTTTGGTGAAGGAATGATTATTTCACATCTAAGATATCACTATTTTTTCCATTGTACAATATGTCTTCTCTTAGACCCATATTTTTAGTTTAATTTTAATCATTTATCCATGCATGTACTAATTGCTAGAGACGGTACTAAAGAATAACTTATTGTATAATATGTATTTATTGTTATCTCTAAATAACATGAAAGATATAAGAGATATTTATTGTTATCTCTAAATAATATGAAAGATATAAGAGATGGCTGTTTTCTCTAATACTTTGTTTTGGTACGGAACGTACGGCTCCATGCTCGTTGCACGAAATATAACGGTAGGAAAATAATTGGCTGGCTTCTGCTTCTTAAAAAACGTTAGACTCGTTTTGGTGGAAAGGATAATGCATGATTAGCTCTGCTTTGCCTGGAATGCGTACTTATTCATGTAAAAATTGTGATGGTTAATCTAACCAGAAAATTATCTTTTTCTCGATAGTTTACTTTGGGTGTAGCCCAAGTCAAAAGTCAAAGGAAGGGGCTAGACGAAGCTGTGTTGTTTCAATGGTCAATTCCGGCTCAATTGCTCAAACATCACTAGAAGCTCGCCTAACCTCCGTACATGGAGCATGAAGCTTCTCGGGTGCCGTGATTCTATACTTTTCAGAACTAGATCGAAATGTGCCAAAACAAAACGATTAGGGCTGGGGGTATTTGTTTAAAGGTTTGATTTACAGTTGCCCGCTGATATGTTTTATAGCGAACTTATTTCTATAAGTTGTTGTATAAAATTAGTTGCGAAAATAACATCATACTCGTGAAATACACTAAAAATATTAATTATATTTACTATATGCATGAATATCTATTTCTTTTTATCTGCTAGCCAATTTTTAACTCATTTCTTGTATATTATATAATTAACTAAACAAATGATAAAACATATCAAAACATTAATAAAATATAATTATTATAATATGCCGTAATACTAAAAGCAGCCTAGCTAATCTGGAAGCATGCAATTTCGTTTGTGCAATCAATAAACGCTTCTTCCCTACTACACCTTTTTTCTTTCTTTTCGCCATATCGCTGTTGCCGTAATCACGACGGGAAACACCCGTCTTCCTCTACTATTTCTCCTGCGTCCTGACACGCTAATCCACCCCTTTCCCGTGTGTTCGTCACAGAATCCTCGAAGATGCCTATATAAAGAAGGGCCCCGATTTGCAAAAACAGTTTTCCACTGCAGGAATCCTCTCCCCAACCACGGCAGATATCCTTTCGGCCGCCTCCTATACATAGAACGGAGGCGCGCACCTCACCTCGCCGCGCTATATTTCTTGCGGGGCGCTGCGCGTCCATTCTGCCTCGTGCGTGCGTGCGTCCTCCGCCCCCACCACCCCACCCCCACCATCCGTTAACGGTTGGTCCAGCCGCGCCTTCGGTGCCTGCGCGAGGAAGAGAGGAGGGGAGGGGCGTCAGGGGAGGAGCAACCGCCTCGGGCGGCTGGCGCGAAGGAGGAGGAGGAGTGGGGAGGGGTGAGGATGATGGGGTTCAGGACGCAAATGCCGTGGTCGTCGTCGGCGGCGGCGCCGTCGGAGCAGTTATGCGACGCGGCGGCGGCCGTGGTGGCGACGAGGCAGGGGATGGAGACGCCGCTGACGGCGGTGGCCGAGGCGTTCGAGGAGCTAGCGAGGGGGATGGAGGCCGACGGCGGGGAGCTCCGCCTCGCGCCGTTCGGGGACACCTGCGCGCTCGTCTCCGTGCTCTTCAGCTCCCTCGGCATCGCCTTCAGGTTCGCCGAGATCGAATACGCCGCCAAGGTAACTGATCTGGTTCGCGGCTGTTCTTTCTTTCTTTTGGTAATCTGGGACAAAGTTTCGAAATTTCAGTCACGCTGACGAGATAGAAGCGATCGTGCCCGTTTCCTTCCCCAAAAAAGGAGATAGAATCGTACGAGCGACGCCCTCTTCCTTGATTGAATCGTACGAGCGACGCCCTCTTCCTTGATTGACTTTGGTTAAATCTTGCTGCTTGCAACCGTCTTCCCATGGGATCTTGCAGCGTCCACCGCTAGGTCACCATCGTTCCTAATGGCAATATTCTCTTCCGTTTTCCTGGCCATCAAAATGTAACCAGAAAAATCGGAACTTTTACGATTCTCCAGGGAGGCTCCAAGAAAGAACGGCTCCGCGGTTGATTCTACTGTAGTCGATCGCATCCGTGCTTCATACCTTTGTTTTTCCCTTGTTGATTGGTCACGAAGAATACTTTTGTTTTTCTCTTGTGGATTGATCACGAAGAAATGTCATCCAACTTTCGCGTGAATTATCCAGGTGAACGACCTCATCGGGGCATCCAAGGAGTACGCCACGCTGAACGACATCCTCGACAAGGACGTCGAGAACGACTCGGTCAAGAAGCAGGGCAGCCATTCCCGGAACCTGCGCAGGGTCCGTCTGGGCCTCGGCCTCATCAAGGCTCTCTTCGAGCAGTTCCTCGCAACCGAGTACGTTCCATTCCAGCCAAGCACAATCTGTCGTCGTGCCTTTTGTTCTCCTCTGCTGCAACAATTGTTTCTATGCAGCAATGGTGGTTTGGTTGATAAAATTATTCGCCAATTGGACGACAGCTTACGGTCTCTCTGGTGTTTATTTTTCAGGGGTTGCTCGTTGTATGATGCTGCTACGACAGCTTACGGGCAGGTTTGCGCGCCGTTTCATAGCTGGGCAATCAGGAAGGCTGTTGGTGCTGGGATGTACACTCTCCCAAGCAGGGAGCAGTTGATACTGAGGTTGAACGAAACTGGTAAGCAAATGACTGAAATGAGAACAACCATCATGTTTCAGGGTTCAAACTACCATGGGCTACCTATCTTGAAGTAGCTTGAATATTTTTCAGATAATCATTTGCTGGCAAATCACAAATTGCATTCTTCCTCTCAACGATGCCCTCTACTGTTCCTGCAGATTGCTCTGTGCAGAAGGAGATGACGAGATACATTGATGCTTCTAGTCCTATTATAGAATACATCGATAACCTTTTCCTCTCGAGGAACATTAGCCTAGACTGGTGAACTGAACTGAGGATCATATTTGCAGTTTCTCTTGACAAGCTGTTATTGATGTCAACGTTTTATTTTTTTTCCTCATAGTTATTTAGCCTTGGTGGTTGGTGGATGATCTCCATTTGCATTGTCCTGTGTACTGTACAATCGTATGGAACTTCTAATTCTCAAAAAGAAAAATTGTATGGAAGTTCTAGTATAATCATGGTACTACAACACAGAGAGTGTTTTAGAGACTCTTTATTTGTCATATAGAGGCTCTTCAATGGGTCAGGAAATTTTTTGGTGTCTCTTTGAGAAGTGTCACCCAAACGGAAACTAGGTAAAGAGTCGTCTAAATATTCGTGACACTTTAGAAAGGGTCTTAATTTTTATGACACTTCATAAGAATCATCCTACGTGTCACAAAATATCAACAACGAAAATACGTTTGAATTTTAATTATATTTGCAAATTGATTTAAATAATGTGTTTAACACAATTATTTAGAGCCGCATTACCTTCTGGTGGTTTTCTATAACTATTATCCATTTCAATTATTTACTACATAAGCAAATTATTTTGCCCTAAATATAAGATGATACATTGACGCAAGTCTATCTTTACTCCTACTAGTAGGTATCCGTGCGTTGCTACGGGATTAATAAAGAGATGTATATAGGCACTGATCAAAGGATCATTTCTGATTGCATTTGACAAACATCATCATCTTCCTCTCCCATCCCCTCTCTGACGACCATTGTGCCCCTCTGCTTTGCTTTTCTCCCTACCGAATGCCTCCTTCTTCATCCCTAGTTTGTAAGAATATAATGCGTCGTCTTCCTCCTTCCTTCGTGCCTCTCCGCCCGACCCTCAGCTTAACCACCGTTGTGTCAGTGCTCCATTCCCCCATTGCGCCGCCGTCTTCTCAAACTCCGGCTAACCTCAATCACGGTTTCATCGCCAGAGATGCCTCCTAGTGCATTGCCTTAAAATTGATAAGGATAACGAAGAGGGGAACACGCGCCAATAGCAACATCGCACCTCCCTTCACGTTCAGCATCGGCATAGAGCACAATACCAATCTTGTGGTAACAAACACTGACATCTTCTCCCAGTGCCCCTTCTCCGACGACCATTCCCCCCTCCCACTTCTCCCCTTCGCATCTTCCCCAACTTGCAACTTTCTTGTGTGGTCACAATCGCCATCTCCTTCGTCGAAAGGTTAATAAGGATAAAGAGTTCGAGGGGGGAGGGAGGCAACATATGTCAATAGAGATATCCGTGTCCCTATGTTTGGCACCTCAAGTGACATTTATTGATGTCCGCTGCAGTGACCGGTTGCGCTGCCCTCATCAGCTCCACCTCCGAGTATTGTGCTAGCCTGTTTCAACACACACGTGCATGGATTTCCTTGATTAAAATAGATTCATGATCTAATGGGAAGAAGAGTATTCATATGTGCCAACTTTCAAAGGGTGTCGTATTAACCGGTCCATGTCTATCTTATACCCCAATAAAACATCAACTGAAACAGAGGGTTTATGTTCAAAGATAACCTTGCTCCAGCCCTCAAATTAGTTGCAGTGCAGCACCTCAACCCGGTGGCGGCAACTCGATCGCCTAGCGTGGTGGCTTGGTGGTGCTCCGGCTTTCTCTTCGGCCTTTGTCTACCGCCGCCATACACATCTCCTAGCGGCGTGCTCTCCAGTCAGATCTAGACTTCATGGTGGCACCTCTATGAATGGACCTTAGCGTAGAACTCAACCCCATGAACAGATGTTGCTCTCATAGTTGCAGCCGGCGGCGGGTCTGGGTCAATGCGACGACGAGGCGGACGAAGGAGTCCATGGCGAGGCAGGGGTCCTTACCGACAGTGTCGCCTTGCCATTGCCACGACAACCCTGGTCCCTATCCTTCCACGCGGAGTCGTCGGTGAGTCAGAGCAATTCTTGGGGAAGTTTGTTCGAACACGTGATGAGAAAGCGAGATTTTTGAAAAAGTTGAGATGTTTGGGGAAGTTTATTGGGAGGATAAGATTTTTGAGAAAGTTTGTTGAGAGGATAAGATTTTTGAGGAAGTTTGTTAGGAGAATAAGATTTGGAAGTTTGTTGGGAGGATAATGCTTTTGAGAAATTTTGTTGATGTAACTTAAATTCGAATTCTGTTTGAGAGAGGAAAGTGTGACACTACTATCACCACAACTACCAACTCGTATTTAATAGATAGTAAGAGATAAAGATGTCTGGTGGCGGCGGTCTGTCCACCTTCGATTAGATTACCATTTAGACCTGACAGAAATAATTAAGATGAGGATGGTTGTGAATGATTTAATATAGCATAAACAATAGTATAATCTCCTTAAACATATAGAATATTTTCAATCGGTAGCACGGACATTGTGCTAGTTACTACAAAGGAAGGATTCACACATTCATACATATGACTCACAACGAAAAAGTACATATCTAGAGACATTATCTAGTCCCATGGTTACAATTCACTCAAAAATTCCAAGGATTACATTCCAATTCAGCTATCCAAACGTCTCCGCATAGATCTCTTGCTTTAGCCTTCAATCTCTGCGTCAAAGCTACCTGCATGTTCCCCTGCCAAGGAAGGATGACGACTCCTCCTTCCACTCTTGCAAATCTAAAACCAGAAACAACCATCCTTTTTCCTTATGATCAAAGAAAAAGAACCAAATTTACAAGTGAACTGCGTGCAGCCATAGATCCAAGAGGAAGCAATGATCCAACTGCAGTGTGCAGCCATAGATCCAGGATGAAGCAATGATCCAAGTGAAATTGTGCAACCAAGAAAAAGATCTGTGTACAGCCAAGAAAACGATCGAAGTCTGCACCTGGATCCAACTCGGTGAAGTGGCAACAGCGGCCGCCGGCCGGCACCGCCGTCGTTTGGTGACAAGGGAGGGGAGCAGGAGCACCTAGGTGGTGGGAGAAGCAGCCGCACCGGGAGACAGTGAGGATGAGGGAGGACGGGGGAGAGAGGGGATGGGGGCAGCAGGATGCATGGTGGCGTTGGTCTATAGGGAGGCGGCCGGAGTCTGGCGGCGGAAGCTTTGGAACCACAACTTCGGCTTAAATTTTACCTTTTTTTTGGATTCTTTTTACAAAATCATAACTTAGATAACGTGGAAGATTACACTGTGTCATTTATAGCTCTTAACAGTTAAACTGGCCACATGTGTCTACTTATCAATATCTACGTGGATGTTTATACGGACACTGAGGTATCACATAGGTCATAATGACATATAGATAGATAGCTTCCACCTATTATCATACTTTCTCTTGTCTTCTTTTCCTCCCATCTCCCTCTCCCTCTCTGGCCAGATCCCGCCGTTCCTCCTCATCCTCCTAAATCCAGCCGTCTCCTCGTTCCTTCCCATTGTTCTTGTATGTCCTAGTTCCAGTGCCATGCTCCCCGAGCATGAGCACCATCTTCATGGCCAGCGGCCATAGGTGTATGGCCTCCTCCTCCTGCTCTCAACACTCTTGGGCTCCATGAGCAACTGCTTAGCTACTCCTGCCTCTGCCACGCCCACTTCCGTCAGATCACGAGTGTGGCGAGGAAGCAGCGGAGGAGGCCAAGATTGGGAGCGGCAGCTCTGGGTCAGTTTACAGCACGAAGCTCCCCGAGGTGAAGCGTGGCCTGCCTCGGCTCGCCTCTCCTTGGATTCGGCCTTGGTAGAGAAGGAGGAGATGCTTACAAGTTGGATCCATGTCAACCTCAACATAGGGGGTGTGAGTAAGCTTCCATGTAAGCGCTGACAATGAACCCATAGGTCAGTTTTTCTGTTAAGAGTTGGTAAGAGGTCGGTTTAAGTGTAACATTACAAATTAGCTCAGAAGTTATGGTTTTGTGGGAAAAAGTCTAAAAAGTACAGTAAAGTGTTATAAGGTATGTTGGAATTGTGGTTTTGCGTAATTTACTCTTGATTTTGGTTAGATATATTGTGATGTTTTGCCTCTCTTTCTCCTTTTGCATGAAATTTTGCCTCCAAAATTTTTGGTACGACACAAGTATACTAGACCTTGACCCTCTCCAGAAGAAATTCAAAGTGTCACCAAGTATTGTAACATCATGACACTACTATGAAAAGTCACCAAAAAGGTCACAAAGCACCATCCTAGAAAAATTCGGTGACACTTCGTCACTGTGTCACGAAGAAGGTGTCGTTGTTTAAACAACATTCCACCACTAGGCCTCGGTTTATACAATCCATTTCAGTTTCCAAAGGCAAAATGCTCAAGAAATGGTTCTCGGTTAGGTACCTAAAAAAGAAAGATTCTATAAATACCTCGTCTTAATTTAGCTTTTGATAAAATATCATGTTAGTATGAAGAGACATTTTATTAAAAACTAAACTAAGACGGCCATTTTGTCAAATCTTTCTAGAAGAAAGTATAAAGTTACTATACGACATGCATTACATAGAAACCTCGGGAAAAATAGAAATTGCTGATAGATCCTTCAAATATGCAAAAAGGACCTTGCATATAAAAAAAGTGATTAGCTTCATTTGATGTCGATGGTGCCATGGACGCCCTTGCTCTTATTTTGAGCCACCATGATTTACTTGTCGTACAAACTGTTGGCTAACACAATGAGTAGCATGGGACGAAGTAGGGCCGGAAACGAGCTGAACCGCATCGGCTCGCGACTCGACTCGTCTTGGCTCGTGAAAAAATGAGCTGAGCCTGGCTCGACTCGCTAGTAGCCACGAGCCCGAGCCTCGAGCCGGCTCGCAACAGCTCGCGAGCTAGACCTCCAAAGCTGGCCCAGAGCTTTGAACGGCCTGTGCGCACTCCTCCCCAAGATCTGCACGCCACACCAGCTAGTACTCCTTCCGCACCTACACTTCTAGATTACGGTTTGGGGGCATGCTGCCACCACCGCCATTCCACAACCCTCCTCCGCCGAATGCTACTGACCCGTAGTTGCCCTACCGCCCATAGCAAGTGCCCAGCATCATGATCAAGATCTACGCTGGCTCCTGGACTTCGTGCGCTCGGTCAACCTCAAGTACATCAAGATCGACCTCTGCTCCACTACTTTCCTGGTGTCCTGGGCGCCGCTCGCACTCACGCGTTCGCCCGCCTCGAGCTCGACATAGGCGTGCTCCACTCCGTCGATCTCCTCAGCTGCATCGCTTGGCTCAGCATGGCCCTGCTAGTGCTCATCTTCGCAGTGTGTTACATCAAGCAGCCATGGCAAGTGTACCTCCACGAGTTTGCCAGCTACAAGCTTGACGACGAGCGCAAGATCTCCAAGGACGGCTTCCTGGACTTGACCGAGAGCACTGGGTTCTTCAATGCTGCCACCTCCTGCTCCTCTGCCGGCTCACCGCCCACGGAGTAGCTACAGTAGAGGACACCATCACTCCCCTGCTGCCTAGCACTGCAGCACACCAAGTGCCTCCGCTCCTCAGTCCCCCCTCTTTTGCCGGATGCTGCTAGAGAGCACAGTGTAGCCACCAACCGCCACAGTGTAGGACGACGCCATTGCTCAGCCCTCCTCCTACGAGCCCAAACGAGCCTACGAGCGGCTCGTTGCGCCTCCGAGCCTGAGTTGAGCTGCGAGCCTCGAGCTTGCTGTCCAGCCTTAGGACGAAGGGCCTCTAGATTTTCGAAGTTGACGATGATGGTAAAGGTTCGCGTCTGAGAAAACTGTCTATGGCCACTATTCATGCGGGACACGCACACCATTAGTGAGGTGTAGTACCATTAGTGAGGTGTAGTATAAGGGTCTTCAATCTCAATGGTTGATCATATAGAAGATGTGGCTTGGAGATGGTATAGATTAGAAGCTTGTTTTTACAATAGGAGGTAAGAGAGACAATGGGTGAAGACAAGATATGCCAAAATGGTTACTTTATTTGGACAGAGAGAGAGTGTGTGTAAAAAGTGAGTAAGAGAGAGAGAGAGAAGAAGGGGAGGAAGGAAGAAAGAGATTCACTCATCCAATGAAAACCGCTCCAGAAAGGAGGCTGAGTCTCATCAATTTGTTGCACCTCCAGAGCAAGAAACACAAGAACCGGTGGAGCGAACCTATCTAAGGACTAATTTTTTCTAAGAAAAATCTAAGGACTAGATCTATGTACTAGTAATTGTATTTTACAGGAGAAGTGACTCCCCTTCGTCCTACTCCCGCCTGCCCCTTGCCACCAGAGATGTTGTCGAGCAGAGAGGGAAGGAAGGGAGACGAATTTAACAAAAAAATAAGGAGAGAAAATTAGTATAGCCAGGGAAAGCAAAGGAAAGGAAGATCGGTTTTTCAAATCCACCACTTATCATATCGGACATTCTCAACGTAGCGCTATCGAAAGAACTTTAACTCTTCCCTGCTAGTGAAGTAAAAAAGAGAGTGGAAAACAAGAATGGCTTGTATGCAGAGTCAAAAACTGAACCAAAGCTCAGATGAAGAGAAAATATCGATTGGTAACAAGTACCCCTCTATCCAGAGATGTAATGCGCATACTTTTTCAAGATTTAATTTTCGTTAGCAATTTGTTCAACTATACGTGGGATTATGTGATAAAAGTTGTTGATGCCGGATTTGTATTTAAAAATACTTTTTAGTGATATCATTTTCGGATCACGTATTTCACATATTATTAAATTAATTTTTGATTTAAGATAAAATTTTAAAAATATGTGTATCTTATATTTTCGGATAAAAAGGAGTACTTAAATGCTTCAATATTTGGAGAGTATTCAAATTTTCATTTCATACTATAAGGTAAAAGCAGAAGGAGGGCAAACACATGGAATGGAGATATTACGAGGACTCATAATTTAAGTACTCTATGTTAATCTATACTACCTTATAAAAGGGAGAGTTTTTCCCTCTTATCTCCAACTCAATCTACACCATTCGATCATAATAATCCAATGGCTAATATTACTTTGATGGTCTGCCACCTAAAAATTACCTACCGTGCCATTCACTTAAAGTTGAAAGTAATTACCCACCATTGCCCTTACTTAAAGTTGATAGCAATTACCCACCATTGCCACTGCTATACCCTCTAGCACCCTCTCTCCCGAATGCACCACGCGTGGCCGCCGCCGCCCATGCCACCCTTTGGCCGTGCCCATGCGCCACTGCCGTTGTCTCCTTCGATGCAATGCAGTATAAATTAATCCCGCTCTACGCTGATCCAAGCCACGCCGTCCTCCCTTGATCCCACGCTCCTCTCGCCACCCTCCCAGCGCATCGCTCGTGCATCATCATCTCTTTCACTCTACAAGTGACACGGTTGCCGACAAGAAGCCGACGAGTCCCGACAGCGGCAAAGGCGTGCAGGATGCGCGGCGCCAAAACACAGGGGTGGGACCATCTTCTCCCGCTGCCGCCCCCTTTCTGCACCACCGCCGCCACATTTCCTCCCGCTGTCGGCACCTGCCACCGCCAAGCACCACCCTGCCGCGACCGTTCGACTCCGCAGCGCCATTGAGGATCGCGCCGCATTCCCCTACCAGCCGACGATCTCTACCGCGTCCTCCTCCACACCGGCCTCCACGCGCGGGCCTCCACCTTGCACACGTAGCCGCGTCGCGGAGGGCGCAACGCCGCCGCTAGCAATCTCCTCCTCCTTGCATGGCCCCACCACCACCGCTAGCCGAAGCAGCTCACGCGCTAGCGGAAACTGCGCCACGTCAACGAGATTGACCCGCTGCTCACCGATCTCAACATCGACAGCGTGTCCTCCTCGCCACTGCAGTCCAGGACAATCCGCGATCCGAAAAATAGATTGAGCGAGAAACATTTGTATTGTGTCATTGGTTATATTCGATGTTATTTTTTGACAATACATATTCATCATTCTTTACTATTTTATGGGAACAATGGCATCTACTTTTTTTTGTACCGTCTTCATTCGTAAGTTCTTATAGCCACTTAAACATCATTTTCGATAGAATACATGTATAAATAAAAACTATATTTATAAATGTTAAAATATATTTTTAACGTTTAAATTATATTAGTCAAGACGTGCGTTGCACGTGCATGATTAGTAGTGACAAAGAAAACTCAAATACTCATATTCTCTCGGAGAAAAATCTTGATTAGAAAGAAATGAAAAGAAAAATCTTATCTCTTCTCTTTCCCGGCCCTCACAGCTTCGCCGCCCTAGCCCTCTCCACGTGACCTCTCAGTCGCGCGCGCAGAAGTCCTGCTGCCCTTTAGGCGTCATGTCTCTCCTCACCTCCCCCACGCTGTTCGGCACGGCCTCCGCCGCCGCCCGCCGTCACCTCCCGGTGGCCACCCCGCTCCTGGGCCGCCGTGCCGCTCTGCACGTGGCGCTCGCGCGCCGGGGAGGTGTGTCGTCCCGCACGCAGCGGCGCCTCGAGGAGCGCGGCGGCAAGAAGCGCCGAGGCGGCGTCGATGCTCCGGCCCCTCCCGACGCGGACGAGGACTCCGCCGCGGCGTGGGAGGGGGTGGAGTGGGAGGGGGAGCCGCTGGGGTTCGAGGTGTCGACGACGCCGATGCCGGACCTGCCGGACCCGGAGAAGCCCGACTTCTGGGAGGGACCCCAGTGGGATGGCCTCGGCTTCTTCGTGCAGTACATGTGGGCCTTCGGCGTCTTCTTCTCTGTGAGCACCTCCTCCTCCTCCTCCTCCTCCTCCATTACTTCGCGCTGTAGTACAGTTTCTGTGTTCTAGTTTTGAGATAGAGAATTGCGGGACTGCTGTGTTATTCCTGCTCATTAGTCGAGTTCCCAGAGGTAAATATTTAAATTTTCTTGAGATATCCACACCACAGAAACTTATGTTGCATATAATTGAACACGTCTTATGTTGAAAATGTTCTCCACCCCTTCAATGCGACAAGCCGTGCCATCGCACTGTCCAGAGACTGCCATTAGTAGTTTAGAATTGCAGAGTAATTATTTGAACTTGATATGTCAAACTTCAGGCTCATTCGTATACAGTTCCAATCATAAACAGCGAGATTTGCAGATTCGTTTTATAGGATTTAATCTCACTGTTTGTTGTGCACTGAAATATTTTCATATCTGGACTGAAAAGAGGGAGTGAGGATTTTGTGCACATGGAGGGCACTTCGTGCACTCACTATTTGTAAAATTAAAAAATCACACATTAAAGTTTTGAAATGAAAAAATTTCATACACGTTAAGTTACTGGATAGCATATACACCTATGAATTTTAGTGAAAAATATGATTATTCGTAACTTGTGCAAAAAATACAAGAAGAGACATTGTATAATAGTGAATAGTAGTGTATAGAAAATGGCACACATTTACTAGTTTTTAATGTTGCAAATTTGCATTTTTTTCACCAAAAATTATCGGGATATACTTCATCCCATAATAGACATGTGTCATGTGAGGTTGAAAGTGGCCAAATCTAATGGGTGCACATGCCGCTATGTTATATGCACCTTTGTACTTTCTGAAAAGAGGTTCCTTTCCAGATTCTAGTACTATAGTGGTAGCATGTGGAAATTGCTGAAATGAGAAGGTCCATTTTTAGTCCCTCAACTATTGGTTGAATCTAGTTTTTGGCTCATAAACTCTAAAAGTAGACAATTTGACCTCGAATTTTGAAAACCGCATAGATTTGGTCCCTCACCCTACTCACAATGGTATGACCGATGATGTGGCGGTTGTTTTGTACACATGGCAGTCCAATTAGCAAGAAATATGAAAAAATTAGAAATAATAATAATAGTAATAAACCAGATTTTATTTAAAAACATATATGAAAATTTATAGAAGAAATCCGGAAATTCATTTTAAAAATTCAGGAAAATAACAATTCTTTGAAAATAGATATATTACATAAAGTTACTAAAATTCATCCATGAACTAAAGTTTGAAACATTTCAGAAAATGTTAAAAAATAGAAAAATGAGAAGTCTTCTCGAAAACCATGGAATTCGAAAAAGACGCGAATAATTTTTTTAACATTCATGAAAAATCACGAATGTTCATAAATTATTTGTGAGTTTTCTAGAATTTCCTATATTATCTAGATTACTTCTAGTTTTTCCATTCTTATATTTTTAAAATTTCCTTTTTTATTAAAATTTTCTGATTTTTTATTTTTTCTTCTGATTTAAATAATAAAATATCAAAAAAATTAAAAGAAAATTATGATTTTTCCATTTTATTGAGTTTTTTGGGTATTTGGTGGTGACTGGGTTGCCAAATGCGCAAAACCACCATCACGTCATCCATCAAATCGTTTTAAGTGGGACGAGAGATTACATCTGTCCGATTTTAAAAGCTAAGGGTCAAGTTTGTCCGGTTTTAGAGTTTATGGACTAAAACTAGATTTGACCAACACTCGAGGGACCAAAATAGACATTTTCCTTGCTGAAAACATACATTTGTGGAGTGTTTAACAAGACATAATCTACAGCTTCTTCATTGAGTTACATTATTGAATAACATTCCTGGTGTTTGATCATTTGCATGCATCAACTTAACCACTATTATTGCAGATTTCCAGCCGATATCTAGAGATAACTTTGCATGTTTGTCCCATCCTCTTAGATCATCAAATTGATCCACCCATGTTAACTCTCATGCAATCGAGAAATTACAGTCGTCTTCGGATTCTCACTTCTCATCTGCCAATTGACATTTGCATACTTGTGCAGTTGATTGCTTGTGGTGTCGCCGTGGCTACATATAACGATGGGGCAACAGACTTCAGAGAAACTCCTGCTTTCAAGGAATCAACCCAAACACAGGAGTTCCCAGAAGAGTCAGAATCATCAAGCTCCGACGTGTTTGAAGGTATCCAACTGAGGTAGCACCAGCTCTTGAGTAGGACTGTCCCGGAGACATCACAGAAAGAAATGAAAGCTCTCTCTTTGAGCTATATGCTCTGCTGGTAGCCTGTAAAATTTGTACAAGATTCAGTTGAAACTTGAAACCTAGTGCTAAGAAAATTAGCTGGTGATCATCATGTACTGAATTTTCCTAATCCTACATTGGAATCAAAAGGATATGTAGATGGTTAGTGGCAATGGCATTCAGCTATACTTTTTGTACTCAGATGGTTTGCACGCACATCAATCTAAGGAAGCAAGTTCATGTGCCTTCTTTTTTTGACCGTAAAGGCAGACGTTCCGCCGATTTCATTAAGAAAGGGCTTATATTCAGACTATGAAAGAGCCTAAAAAAATTACATTATATCCCAAAAGCCAACCACCTCTGATCTATGTCCTCTTTCGCAAGAAAGGCGACGTCTAAAACTCTTAAGCAAGTTCATGTACTTTCTGTCGCCATACAAATGTGTATTCCGAACGTATTTCACAAATTTCATTCTGTTGTGTACTGAATTTTCCCAATCCCATATTGAAATCAGAAAAGAAAATATGGAGTGGCCAGCGGTGATGAAATTCGACTAGGCGGGTTTTTTTTGTACCTGAACTTGTTGCACGCATATCAGTCGGAGGAAGCAAGCTTATTTGCCATCTGTCATGGTCCTATCAGTGTATATTTCGAATGAATAGTACACATTGCATTCTATACCGAGTACAAGTGGTTTCACAATCTCTGCATTCATCTGCAGATTCCAGTGTAACATTTGATAACAAGAATACGACCTTTTCAGATTCAGCTTGAGTAGTTCCTAAACGCATATGCAGACTACAGTTGTTCATCCACCATTCCTAGCAGCAGCAATTACAAAAAGTCACCAGGGCACGAAGAAGTGCCCAACCAGGGGCGCTACGTCGATGCTCTCTTCGTACACCGTTCGATCATGCACGTTTCTTTCCTTGGTGTCGTTGGACCGTTGATGTTGTTGGTCAAATTTGCATGTTCTTTGTTGCTTTTGATTTGTGTGACCCGCGTGTCGGTCAAAGCATGGACTTGCATGTTCTCTCATTTCATTGCACAGCCTGTAGTCCGCGCGTTCAGACGGTGTGAACCGCGTGGGCCACACTGATGAAACGTCTTCGTCTCGCTGTCGAGTTGAAGCTCCTAAAGGGTACTCGTCTCAGGGCTCTGTTCTTTCTTCTCTCCAAATTTCAACCGGTGTCGCCATGTTTATACTGATGGAACCCGAGCGCGTCCGTGCCTTGCCGTAGTTAGCCGCCGGGTACATCTCTACAGGGCGGTGGCAGATGGTTGCTCCAATTTTCAACGAGGCCTCTTGTGATGCGTGAGGTATTGGAGGGGCGCCGGCTGCGCTGGCCGAATGCCATTCTACCGTGGGTACGGATTTTGCAGGGAACTTTTTGGCTGTTTTAGCCTTCCTCCTTTCTCTCCGTGACAGGTTAAACAGGTGACAATCGACCTGTGAAGCAGAGTATCACACACTGAACTCTAAGGATAGGCCCTACGCGCTCACTGCGACAAGCCGGTTATCTTGCAGTCAGGTCGTAATAGCAGCTCGTTACACCCGAACAACATGCACGCTATGTGGTTAGCCTGCCACTTGCGCGTTGTATCGCGGGTGAGGCGCGCGATAGGTGGCAAGGCCTGTGACGTGACATAACAGACATAGGCACAGCCATCGGTGCCCCTGATAGGGAGGCTATCGTGCCTCCCATATGCGATAGGAAGCCTTTGCAGGTCTTTTTAAGGGTGCCTTGGTCTAGCCCCCTCCACACATTGCTTTTCCCACCTTCCTGTGCGCTGCCCCCTGTACACTCTTACTTTCCATCCAAAGAAGAAGAAACCGAGAAGAGGAGAAGGAGGAGGCCAAACTAGTCGCTGCGGCAGTTGAAAAAAAATTGTAGATCAATCACATCTACAAGTGGAGGTAAAATTATTTTGCATGCAAGATGATAATTAGTTCTTTGATTAGCTTAGAATTAATTAAATGACTATGTTAAACATGTTAGTTGAAGTATAGAACACCGTTATTTTACGTGGTATATCCTATATGGACAGGTGTCACTACTATAAAAACAGTTATCCACGGTCGAGATCAGTGACGAGTAGGATTAGCCCATCGCTGATGACATCATTAGTGACGGGTCTCTCTTCAATCCGTCACTGATGACTTTTTAGGGGACGAATCTTATCGAGATTCGTCCCCTAAAAAGTCATCAGTAAGATTCGTTTCCTAAAAAGTCATCAGTGACGGGTTGAAGAGAGACCCGTCACTGATGACTCATCAATGACGGATCGTTTCCTCACCTATCATTGATGAGTGCCACTCCGAGATTAGAGAGGCCGGTCACTGATGACTCATGTATGATTTTTTAAAATCTGAAATTTCAGAATCCCGCCAACTTTGAAATCTAAATTTAGGAGTGTCGTGGGGTACATAATTCACTCTTTCTCCATTCAGTTCTTGATCCAAAATTTTTCCCTTCCACCCTCCTCTCCTCCATTCCACATTTCTCCTCCTCTCACCCTTTCCGTAGGAACATGGTAGTGTCTCCTCTTCCCACGCAAGGCAGCCTTTCCTCTTCTGATCCCTCTTGCAGTAGGAATACGATGGAGGCTACACAAGAGTTTTGCTCGCATTCGAGTAAGGAAGGTCCTCCCGTGGCAAGATTTGTGTCTTTTTACGCTCAGATTTGAAGGATTCCTACTAGTGTCTTTTTTTTTGTATTTTTTTTAGCAGCTCTACTCCCTCACGGTTTTGAATCTGCAAAATTGTTGCATTTAGATGTCGAGAAGAAGTTCAACAGACGGTCAGAAGAGATGATTTTTTGTTTGAAGGCCTGAAAGTATGTTTTAGAGGGCAAATTTGGACTTGACCACACACTGCGACAACTCGTACGGACTTGACTACACATTGCGACAGCCCGTACGGACTTGACCACACACTGCAATAGCTGATAGCGACTTGACCACACACTGTCATAGTTCGTACCGACTTGACCACATAGTACGACAATTCTTATTGATTTGACCACACGCTGCGGCGTGATCCACACGATGCTCGGGCAATTTATGTATCCTCGGGTCCGCAACCTCAAGCCTGGAACGATAACTCGTTCGAGCTGTTATAAATACTACTAGATTTGCTTTTATATCTCAAACCTTCATACTCTTTTTTCCACACCACTAAAGATATAACAGGATACTAGTATCAACAAAAACCTTAATGTCCATGAATATAGGGAAGTTGAGCTCATCCTATAACGGAAATAGACTTTCATGGTGCACCTGAGTTTGTGTGCCTGCTTCTTTCCTCGCACCATCAAACATTGCGTGCCCGAGCTTAAATACTTTTGGTCTATTCCAGAACTTGGGTCTTTGCCGCCATACTAACAGGCTACCTCGGAAGCTCTATCCTTCCGTCTATTCCAGAACTTGGGTCTTTGCCGCCATACTAACAGGCTACCTCGGAAGCTCTATCCTTCCCGCAGAGACTATATGGAGTTATAATCTGGGATTACAATTATGAAGCCCTATTGGGCTATTGTCGTTGCTGCTTCTGTAGTGGGGTATGTTTCTTCTTTCCACTGTGATGGTAGGGAAGTTGCCCGTTCTCTAATGATTCGAGGCAGCAGTGCCGTACTCTCTGCTCTAGGCTCCAAGAGTCTGCTAATCTCTTTTAGTTTGCAGAGCTTCAGTGCGGCAATCTTTCCATGAAGAAAGTTGTACACTGCGGTTCCTTTTCCCGTTCGGACTCAGACCAGATTTTATTTAAACTGCAACCAGACCAGATTTGACTTAAACTGTAATTTGTGTTTTTTATTTGCCTTTTTCGATTTCCAGAGTGAACCAGTAAAACGTCAGCCTGTTAGCAAGTCTCAAACAGAAAAAGGAAAACGTGCGGGAGCTGAGCAAAGGCTGGGACTCCACGACAAATGTATCGCCACGATCCGTCTTCAGATTCAGAACATAGCTGAAGAGAACTTCACTCCTGACTCCTTTCCAAGCGACATTGACCTAACAGAGCCTTCCTTGAAGTCGAAGACACCGCTGGCATCTCGACCGCCCTCAACATCCAGTCTGAAGAATACTTGCAGACATTGGCAAGTACCCTTACAACAGTGACAGCGAGAACGAAGAAGATGGAGATCCGTGTGCTTAGGAGGACTACACGGATGATGAGAGTGTATGTGACGAAACGGACTAGCAATCTCCAGCCGGTGGTCAGCTCCCTCTAATATATAAGCTTCCTTAATAGTGATCCTCGCCACATGTGTTGCCCTGTTAGTTCCTTGCCCCATGGTCATGTGCAATTGTAACAGACCATGTCTATTAAATGGTATGTACGTGCCTAAATAGCACTTATCTATTAACCTGCCGTTTGTTCAATTCGTTATGGCACTTCATTTTAACTGTATCGATTCTCCGTAATGTAGAAAGGAACAACGACATCGGTCCGCACCTTTGCCTGAAAGGTGTGCTGATGACAGTCCAAGCAATTTTTTTTACTGAATTCACGACAGCCCAGAGTTAAGTAGGAGCGCGCCAGGGAGCGCAGTTCTTGCTAGTAACTCATTATACTCTCGTACTTCTCCTCCACTAATGTTTTAGAGAACCCTGGGTTTGTCAACTCCAACCGGCCCCACCAGCAGTAGTGCAGTACCACGTCGCCTCCCTCTCCTGCGCCGGTTCGCTGGTCTGGAGAAGTGAATTCCTCGGACGCGCGGAATGCCTTTGCAACAACCCAGTCCAACTGTTTGGGAGCCGATCGAGGCCCAGACACTAGACACGGCCTCGACCGCTCGGCGGTCTTGCCATGGATGCACTTCTTAACCATAGGCTCTCCAAGCAGGTTTTCACCGGCCAATTCCACATCTCCGGCGTTGTGGTCCTTCACGTTAGGGATTTGGTTAGGAGGGTGTTGGATAGATGTTCTATAAGTTGTGATTATAGTATTTTGTTTGTGTAATAAGCAGTTTTATACAGACAGTGCTCCTGACGTTGCTCAAAAGAAAAAGGAGCAGCTTTGTACTTCCTCTAGAGCTTTTCGGTGGCGTCCCGGCCTCTCCGTGATGAGCCGCTGGATGACCGCCAATGCAGTCCTCAACCTCTTAAGCTCTTCGTTCACCTGGTCTAAAAAAAAAGAAACCTCTTCGTCCACCTCGAACTCATCTTCACACGTGCTCTACGTACCTCGCGTTCCCATCGGTCATCAAAGTAAAGGCAGCACAACATGTGCCCCCTTTGTTGTCGAGTTTCACATGTTGCGCATCAAGAACCATCTCACCATCGTTGCATTGTAGAATGCTCAGCTGGTCGCCATGAAGACTCCTCCTAGTACGTAGTTTCCTTTTTTTGAAGGAAAAATACTGCTTTTTATTATGTAAGCAAACAAGCACAAACTAGCAGAAAACTGGGAAAAAAAAGCGCGGCTCTAGGAGCCTTCTTCCTCGACGATTCCAAGGTCGGTCGTGTCATCATTTTCAAGCCGTCAATGAACCAGATGGTACTGTGATGGTTAGATATAGGTTGAAATTTTCATCAATTAATGGTCTTGAGTGACCACCCCGTGTTTTATGCTGCTTCTTTCCTTCTTTTTTTCTTGTACGGTTGATTTCCCTGCCTATTCTGTATGCTTGATTTGGACATTGGCTGTGGTAACAAACCCTTAACCGAGCTGGGGCACATGAGGAACCAATGGGGCTTATGTGCTCATCAAATTTATGCATGTTTCACTACTCTGAGCTTAAGTCTAAATTTCCCAAGTAGTCCTGAAATTATAATAGAAGTTTTGCAGAATCCTTCTAACACAGATAACTTGCTCAGAAGTCGATCTCAAGTACATCATACGAGATTATCGCTCCATTCTTTCCATGTTTGCCACATTGTCAGCTTTCCATGTATTGTCACCTTGCTCCTTATGTGTTTCTTTAAATGATAACTAGGGGATGGGTATTTTGCAACGTTTTATATCTTACATATGCTTTTGAAAAATTGGAACTGCAGGTATCTTTAAATCATGGGCTCATGGCCTAGCCAAGCATCTGATATTATTCTGCCAAGAAGCATGGAGACAAGCTTTTCAATCCAGGGATTTCGCTACTGTGCTTGAGTGCTACTTTGAGGGTATGTTTAGAATATCAAATGTCATGCGTGAATCTAGTTCTCCTTCCTGCATCTGTACTCGGTTACTCTTTTGTCCATTTACAAATCAATACATTCGCTGTTTCTATTTCTTTTCCTTACTTTTAGATTGATTTTCCTCAAAATAGGCTATAAATAATTAACAAAATCCATGATGTCCCTGATTGAGTTTTTCTCTAATGGGTTACTCTCTGGTAATCAGTGTGTGTTAACATGTTTCATAGTGAACTGTATTGTGGTGTGGTTAGGTGTGTCAATTACATTGGGCTGGTGTGTTTTGTATCGGCATTCTTGAGTTTGAGTCAATATAGCTGTTCTTTTGTGGCGTAAAAATGAAAATTTGAATAGATCGATGACATTGGTTTAACATATGGGCCAATGTGAAGCTTGAAATGGTTGTCTCCACCAGTCAAAGTCCTGAAGTGTCACAAGGGATGGTCTGAACGTCTCTAAACACTAGTTTAACATATGTATTGGCCTGCTTAACTCCACGAGGGATGGTCTGAACGTCTCTAAACACTGGATGTATCACACTGTGCCTGCATGCTAAAACATAGTAGCACGATAGTTATCAGACTTCTATTGGTCTACATTACTTGGAGATGGTATCTGCTACTTTCGGGCTACTGATCTGTCGTTTTTGATAGGATTTTTGCAGTTCATTGACACTGGCACAATGGAGTCTCCAACTATGCTGCGTGATGAAGTTTCGCAAACATGATACTTGGCAGGCTTGCAAGGAAAGCAGAGGAGATATCACCTGAGTAGCCTACGGTGCACTAACTGCAAAGGATGGTGCTTGTCGGCCTAGGACCGGAGCTTGAAGGTCATGAAAGACTAAAGAAAGGCTCTGCTTTGGAAAGCTGAAAGAATTGGTAGAACTAGAACTGTATAGAGCGTTTGCTGCGGTGATGCCTTCGCTTCTCAGAAGGAAACTTTGCGAGTGAAAGAAAGTTGTATTGATACTTTCAGTGGTTTTACAAACTCGTAGGTTGGCTGCTACTACACCTTTGATGTATTCACAAGTACCAAAACTGGGCAATTAGTATGGCATTGTGTTGATTTGAGGTTGTAAAGCAACATTATTTTGTGTTATATCTTAAACATTCATGTATACACACAACTTCAGTAAAATTCTCAGAATTCAAAACTTAAATTCCTATGTTTGATCAGGCATTCCACTGTGTTGGACTTGCAGACCTGTTTATTTTTTTAAACAATAATAATTTAGTCATGGTATAGGACTGCAGAAGTGTTCAGAGAGACATCATGCATCTAATAATAAGATCGATAGATGAAATTCAACATACGATCAAACTAATGACATAGTAGGTGTTGTTACACATAGAGGTACCCAACATTACAAGTAGAGAGATTCAATCGTTCAACTAAGCAGATGAAACTATAGATAGATAGATACATACATACATACACACACTATGTGTATGTTCTACTGTGCCATCATCCTCTACTCATATGCTGCGCCATCCTGAGAATCCCCATCGTCCTCAGTCCTGTTGCCCTGCGTCCCCACTACAATGGAGAAGGATTGTAGAGACGTTCAATTTATATATTAGAGATGCTTTAAACCATCTCTAAGAGGTTGTAGTGTCGTTTTTGTAAAGTGTCCTAGGAGCGTCTTTTCACGTACCGTGTCAAAAACTAGAGACGCGTCAGAAGCATGTTTATAAGAAATGAGATGTTTTGTAAACTGTTGAAAGGTCATCTAAGCCCCAATATGGTTTTGATGATTAATAGCAACCTAAACTGGAATCTAATGTTTACATTGAGTGTAAGCAGGATCTACAGGTTCCATAAAGAAAGGTTATCCAGAGAAGGATGGCCACCAAAAAGGGTACAAGGTGGTTTCAAGGACAAAGAAATGGCTGTGCTAGGTAGCTGTGCCATAGTTGTGAAGAAGCCGGTGCTGTGCAGGGAGCTGCAAGCAAGGTGATGGTGGCTTGATGCGTCAAGGGCCGTGACTTCAGTTGGTGGCAGGTGAAGTTTAGATTTGCTAGTTTCTTTGAGTCCATAGGAATCACCCGTACTATCAAGAGGGATGAAACAGTAGCAGTTGTCTAAGGGAACCTTGCTCATTGCTCAGAGTGTTGGTCAAGGGGATTGGTGCTTTGAGGCCAATTGCCCTGTGTCAATAGCTTTGCACAAAAGTATGTAGCTGTGTGAAAACCCTAGAGCTTTAGGCACCTGTGTGACACAGCTATGTCACATGTGGTCTTCTGCTCTATGACTCAGGTACATCTCTGTACCAGGAGAGAGCTTGTAAATGCTAAGGTACCTGCACTGCGATAGGCGGTCTGATGAGTCAGAAGTCTGTCGGAGGTTCTCTCCTTATAGGTATTAGAGTGAAGTACGTTGAGGGCATGTCATGTGTCAGGACCGGGCTGAGTAGTGTGGCTATCAGCTAAGGGTTCACCTGTGTGCGCCGCCGGTGACACAGGTGTCGGTCTGCCTGAGCCGGGTACAGTTGGACATAGGGTGTAGCTGTGTCACCGGTGGTTGACAACGGTGGCTCACTTAATCCTACGTGGCAACAGGGTAACGGTCAAGTGCTTGTGGACCCTATATATAGGGGACCAGGGGAGGACTCTGTCCTCAACCTTGCTCAAATCAGTGATTCGCATACGACCGTTGCAAAGCCTCCAACCACTCCACAAGAGCAGAGAGCCTAAGGGTTAGTTCGAGTGGGTTTGTGAGCTAGAGCACGAGCAAAGGTTCCTCCAAGAGATTGCTGCTGCATCATCTGTTACTCTTGGAGTTTGTCTGCTCCTAGACAGGTGTAGGAGTTGCTGGTATCACCCAAGTTTGTGTGTGCTGAACCAGTAGTTTGTGAAGGTGTTCTGAGGTCTACCTGCTGCAAGGCAAAAGGATCTCCACAAACAAAAGAAAGAGTCCTGGAGTGTCAGGTACTCGGAGAAGAAGCACGGTTTAGTGCTGGCCAGCTCTTAGGAGTGGTCTCTCAAACGGAGACGTACCTTCTCTGCAAAGAGTTGGGAACTTCGATGAAAAACCCCTGAGTCTCCTTTACTTTCTTGTATTGCATGCTTATCTGCTTATACTTGCTTGCTTGTGTCTCTTAGACTTGATCTGCTAAGTTTACCTTTTCACCTGTGCTAGATTACCTTTATACCTGTGTGTGATCACCTGTTTCTCAGTTGCTTCATTCTCTTGTATTCACCTGTCTCAGCACCTGTGTCTCTAGCAGTCTAAGTAGAGCGCCTGTGTTAGGTTAACTCTTCACCTGTGCCTTCCACCTGTGTGACAGCTGTGTGTTAATTTACACATAGTCTCTACCTGTGTCACCTACCTGTGTCACAGCTGTCCACTATAAACTTGTGAAGTTAATCTGACAACTCAAACAAAGATTAAAAGAGGAAAATTTTATAAGCCAACTATTCACCCCCCCCTCTAGTCGGCATCTCGGTCCTTTCAACTGTGCCTATGCTCGTAGACACGTTTTAGTAGATGCACACCCACATTGTCTCTACTAATGTTAAGTTGCCTTGTTGCGTGCTAAAGAAATATAGAGACGTCTTGTTTTTGTTATGTAAAATGTTTTTTTATACAAATCGGTGTAACATAATATTATCGACTCATATGAAGAGAATTTTGATTTCCCTATCAAAGAACACAAAACAATAAAAAATTGCAGTGATTGCAGTGCATCGCGGGAAAAATAATTATATTATTGACCATTCTTTATAGTTCACATCTGAATTTTACATCCATAAAGAATGTTGCAAGCGAGACTCAAAACAATATAAAGGCTGGTCGTATATATAATTTTCTAACTCGTTAGAATCAAGCTATAAGCTTATAGATGCAGATAATGATACATCGCCTCCCAATCTTCATCCCTTACGTATCGCTTACGATCTTCTATTGTGTTGCTTGAAACTCCTCACAAAAATCTATCTTGCGAGAAAGCCAACTGAAAGATAAATTAATTAATGGGGTATAAATAATAATAGTAAGTAGCCATATGTACACCATTACAATAAAATTTAGGATATTTCAAAGTAAATATTTTGTGCAACTACGAGAACAACCATTGTATGGAATAGATTCCACTTCGTGAGGTTGCGTCAAGAGGACGAACCTACAAACCCGTGATTGATGATGCCTGAATGATTTCAGATGGATTTATTTAATGAAAACCATCAAATCAAGCGATGCATCAATGATTAAGGAGTTGAAGAGGTAAATCATGTGTGATCGAGAAGAAGCCTGAGAAGTGAACTTCAAGAGATCAAGATTGTGTTTAAGAAGCGAACCACATATGATCGAGGTGAAGTTCAAGAGAAGAACAAATATTGACCAAGATAAAGTTCAAGGTCAAGATTAGCTCATGAGATGAGCCGTTTATGATCAAAGTCTTAAGGCATGAAATTCAAGAGAATAATTAATATGTGGCTTCAAGAGATCATGATAGAGCTTGAAGGATAAAGGGCAATTGATCAAATAGTTTGGTGAGTAGTGCCAATTATGCTTGTGAACTAACCATGTTCCATGTATTTGGAAAGTGAGTGTTAGCTTCACACCAAGACGATGATCTCACCAAAAGTGAAGATTGACATCAAGTGATGATGTTCATCTATATGCAATGATCATCATCACAAGCTTAAGTAAAAATTATTAAGAGATGATGACAACAACATGATCAAGATAGTTAAAATCAAGTGCCATGCGTGGAGATGTATTTGAAACTTGGGGTCCATCATGTATTAATGGATATGTCAAGATAGTCTTCAAGAGAAGACTTCTCATAGAGGATTATGGAGGAACCAAATGAAAGACTTCATCAAGCCCCAGGTTGTCTTGTGTGGAAGTCAGGACGGTGGTCCCGAGTGTGGGCATGGCAGCCCTAAGCTGCGGGGGGCTCTCTTGCGCAGCTATGGCTATTGGGGTGATCGGGCCATGCGGTGTCATGACCTATGTGCAGGTGGTGAATGTTAGGGCAATGGCTCTGGAAGACAGTGTAGACGACTGCACAAGTTAGATGGAAGTCGGGGCGGCGGCCCTAGATGCACCATTGACTACATGTAGACCATTGTGAACAGTGCAAGGATGGCGGAATGTTGTTGTTCTCATCGAGGCTACAACGGCTCGGGTCTCCTCTCCTAAGGTGGGTCTGGCTTCTCTCTACTTGTGGCGATGGTGGGGCGGTTATTTGGTTATGCTGCTCTGTGGGTGCGGGCAGCATTTTAGGGTTCTTCATCTCTGCATTCCTGGCTTTTCATTTCTTGTGCTTATTTATAGCCTGTCAGGGCGCCTGTCAGGGCTCCCGTCATCTTTGTTGCATGGGTCACACCGAATTTGGCCCACTTGACAAGTGTGTGAGACCAGCGCGGTGGGGCCGTTCTCGGTGGTGGTGTGAGGCGGGGCCTTCGTGCTTCTACTAGTCTTTTGCTCTGCTGGTCACGAGGGGCCGATGCTCCTCTTGGTTGGTGACGTTGCTCCGCTTTCCTCACCGACAGGGTTATTGCTGGATCTGGCTCTTTAGATTGAGGGTGTGTGGCATGCTGTCGGTCGTGAGTTGGTTATCGTGCTCGGTTCAGGTAGGGTGAGGGGCTTGTCTACAGAAGTCCGATAATGTTGGTTTTGGTGGTACATTTGTCCATAGGGTTTCATCGCGTTTTCGGCCTTTGAGACTCCATGCTTGTTTAGTTAGGTTGTCTAAGTTCGTTGTACTAATTTTTACTTGATCTTTCTTACTTGACAGAGCAACTTCATTTCTATACCAATATAAAAAGGAACAGTAATTTGGAATCCAATCAATCTGAGCCCTTTATCCATCTTCATCCAACGGTTGCTATTTTAATTTGGACCCCTGCTAATTCTCAGCTCCACGTTTAACTCGCTTAACCGCCTTGCCCCTGCTCCTTCGCCCCCGCGGCCGTGCGCCTGCCGCCTTGCCGCCGGGCTCGCCATTCTGCCCTGCCCCCGTCGCCGCCGCGCCCCTGCCGCTCTGCCCGCGCCGCCGCGCCGCGCCGCGCCCCTGCCCCCGTCGCCGCCGCGCGCCCCTGCCCCCGTCGCCGCCGCGCCCGCCTCTGTCCCCGTCGTCGCCGCGCCCGCCCCTGTCCCCGTCGCCGCCGCGCCCGCCCCTGTCCCCATCGCCGCCGCGCCCCTGCCCCCGACGCCACCGTGCCCCTGCCCCCGTCGCCGCCGCGCACCCGCTCCCGCGCCGCCACCTCATCTGCGTCGCCGCCCGCATCCTCCGCTCCCCCGCCTCCCCCTCCCCGCTGCTCGACCTAGCGGACTACCTCCGCTCCCTCTGCCTCATCCTCACCGCCTCCGAGGCCTCCGAGATCGTCAAGGCCCTCTCCCCCGACCCCGCCCTCGCGCTCGCCTTTTTCCGCTTCGCCGCCGGCCTCCCTCCCGGGCTTCCGCCACGACGCCTTCTCATACAACCGCATCCTGGCGCTTCTCTTCCGCAGCAGGGCAGACCCCGGCGATGCTCTGCGGCTCATCGCGGAGATGGAGCGGGACGGCGTGGCCGGCAACATCTCCACGGTGAATTTGTTGGTTGGAATGGGCAGAGGAGGCATGGAGGTGGGAGGTGCCTGGAGCTGGCTAAGAAGTGGGGGCTGAGGCTTAATGGGTACACCTACAAGTGCATTGTGCAGGCACATTGGAGGAGCAGGGAGGTGTCTAAGGGGTTCGAGGTGTATGAGAGATGCGGAGGAAGCGGTACAACCTGGATATATTTGCGTATAACATGCTGCTTGATGCTCTTGCCAAGGCTGGAATGGTATGACAATGGGCACTGTTCACATATACATGGATGATGTTTGCTATTTTGTGCTAATCTAGGAATGGTCTACAAATTATATTTTTTCATGTTCCTGATATGTTTTGCTCTGGTTATTTGACCTACCATGTTGTTCAGGAAAACAGTAAACACTATCAGCAACGGGTGTTGGTTAAAATAAAACAGGATCTTCACACTAAAGAAGATGCCACATTATCTGACAAATTGAAAGCATATCGTCATGTTGTCCAAGAAGGTTGACAGCAACAGATCATATCCACCAAAAGGTCATCCATATCTTATCCTATCGAAATAGAAAATTCCTGTCACAATTTGTGAGAATGCAATGAATTAGGAGGTTCACAATTGTATAGAACACTTCTCTTTCCAAGCTGAAATAGCTCAGAAAGGAATCTGGTTTAGTTCCTCCTGATTGCCACCTGAGTGGTGACAATATGCACAACAACATGCAATGCAGCACATGTGAGACTAAAGGACACTGGATAGTTGAACAAGTATACTTGGGGTTACCAGAGGAAATACACTGAATGGTGTTAGGCACAACCAATTATCATTTTTAAGGAGGACTACTCCTGCAATCACTAGGCTTGCTCCGAATCATACTTACCTGATTTGCAGTTCATTGGATTCTCGATTCAGGTCCATGGTGCACCACTTCACAAAAGTAGAGCTCATTGGGGATATACCTATTCAATTCATGATTCAGTTGTGAACAGCTAATTTTACTATTGTACTTGACAATTTGACACTACCTTATATTTTTGGCTTTGGACTTACATTCATATTGGGCTGTTTCAATATCTAAAAAAAAATATTGGGCTGTTGAAGAAGTTCAGTTAATGATCTAGCACCACCTCTTTCAATGTTAATTTAAATCAGTAGCTGAGTTCACTGCATAATTTTATTTACCACTATAGATCTATGTTATATCGTTTAGGTAACAGTGGTTATGCGTTCAAGAAAGTATCTGGCCAATTGCTTCATGTGTTCTTTTGCAGTTATATTTACTTTGGTTGCCTGCAATCAAAATATTCTTGAGGTCCCAATTAACAAGAATAAGTTAGTTGGTCTATGGTTATACCTGATAATTGTTATCCGAGTTCAGTTATAAAGAAGTCCTTTTTCATTTCGAGTTTGCATTGGTACTGGATATTGTGTCTTTTTACTACCAGTACACAGAGGTTAGGCCGTGTGTGGTTTGAATTATTTGATATTAACCTTGGTACCTTCCTTTCACTCGCTGGTGTTGGTAGTCTGACATTTAGGCTATTAGGTGGAGTTTTAGGATGGCTTGAGATGAATACCTTGTGTGGGTTATCATTAGGGAGAGCCTGAGATTGATAAATAGGAGACTTTGGTTAAGCATATTGTCTTGTAAAACTGTCACCACCATTTTCATTTGAAGCTTTATTATTCTGTCATTTTTTCTCTTTGGTAAAACTACTTTCTTAGTATGTAAACTTGGGCACTAATTGATACTTTTTATGGTTAATTTATTGTTTCTCTCGATTAGATCAAAACAAAATGCATGTTCTGCACCCAACTTTTTAGAATGATGCAGGATATATTTGGACATATAGCTAATGTGTACTCAAAGTTATCAAATGTACTTTACACTAACATGTTTCCTATCAGCAAAGCTACAGGGTTAGACGGGACATTTCCTCCTGCTTGGATTGGCACTGGTATTGCTTATGCTGCTCAAGAGGAGGGTGACCAGGCAATGGCTGCATTTCGGACAACAGCTCGGCTATTTCCTGGGTCAGTAATTCCTTTCGTTATTTTTTTGAAATCCCAAAGTGATTGTTGATGTAAAGATCCAATCCATTTTTCTCTTCTGCTGTACTCTGGGGCAGAATATTCCTCTAATTAAGTTGAAATATTCTTCGTGTCAGCTTACTGTTCCAACTGCATCCTTCTGTATCAGATTGATTGGTTGTGTTTACCTTTTTAGTAGCGAGTGTAGCAGATTTAGTTTTCGCTATTGAATTTGTTCTCACACTTACATTTTCCCCAACTTGATATGGTCTATGCAATCTTTCAAGAGGAGGAAGCATGAGTGAAGTTCTATATTCTTTTACTAGCCTATCTCTACTATTATGAAGGCATAGTTCCGTCCTCCCGCTTAACATTGCTAGCACGTGTCGATGGGTCGGCCCCTGCTATCAGCGGCTATTTTACTAAGCTCCACTTCAGCTTTGAAATTTGAACTGTTAAATCCTGGCTATCTTTGGACTTGTGGTGAACTATATTATGCATGGTTAAACATGTTTATCTGCATCTTTGTTAGAGTTTTTCTTTATTATTTGCTTTCACTGAATAGCACCTGGAGGTCCAAAAAAATGATAATTGAGAGAGGGTGTGTTTACCTTACGTAGTTATACCAAAAAGATCCTTAATGAAATAAAACATGATAAGCTCTATACACCAAACAAGAAAAAGAACTTTTACTACACTCTATCTTCAAATCTGCACCTTGATCTGACCCAACCACCCTTGATAACTGATTTGCACTCTCCACATGTATTGGTCAAATAAAATCATATTTAGTTGTGTTAAAGTGAATGAAATGAATGGTAATTTTTGTTATGAAATGTTGCCGATAGTACTGGGTACTGGTGAGTCAGAAATTGTCCTGTATTGGTTTGTAATAGTGTGCTGCCTCCTTGTCTTCTGTTGTCAGTGTTTAGAGGACGGGTTTTCAGTTTCATGATCCTCATGGACCATCCTTCATCATGTAAAAATGTCTGCATGGAGTTGTGTTTCTTTTCAGCCATATTGGCGTATTTTCTGATTGGTATTCTACAGCTATAGTGATCTCCTTGGTGAGCTACGGTACAGTGCTATGTCTATAGCAAGCTATGCAAAGCAAGCAATCCGTTCAAATGTTGTTAATTCTTTTGAAAATTGTTACCAAATACTTGAACCGGATTGGCAGCTGTGAGTCATCTTTGTTGTGCCTTTGCCCTAAATTCATATCCGTCGCAACGTACGGGCATTCTAATTCTTGAAATTTATGAAGAACTAAATGACATTTTAATTCTTTTTTTCTTTAGTCATAGAAATGGAAGGCCATATTATGAATAAATCTTTCTCTTATTTTGCATATCAGCAAAACTAATAATGCTTTCCCTGGCATTGAATAGGGTTGGTTTGTTGTCTCTTGTGGCACGTCATAGCAGTTACTTCAGCTCGGATTAAGGGGGAAGGTAATACTAAAACACTTGAGGTAACTTATTTTGGATCTATTCTTGTATTCGAGTATGTCTATATATTATAAAGACGTGCATTGCACGTGCTGGTTTACTAGTCTTCTCGAGAAAACACAGAGTTTTCGTTAGTTCCTCGATAAAAACACTTCGTATTGAGGAGGGGAAATAGCAAATTCAAAGGAAAAAAATATATTAATGAACACCCCAAGGAGGAGCTGCTGTACGGGGCTCAACCGCTCGTGCCCCAACCAATACCCACGAGACGAGCACGTACCGGGACTGGAATTCCCAGAGAGACAGGGAACCGTAAAGCGGACAGTGTACACGAAATCCTCTTCTTCTTTCGAGTTCTTCCATAGTTTTAAGCTTTTCATGATCCGAAAGCAAAATGTTTGCGAGGCCTTTGCAGCTCTGCTCACACGATCCATGGCCTGGTAGTTGCGCACGAGAAAGCTACACGACGCGTCCCTATATAATATGACCCAGCATGCACACCGTCATTCCCTGACAGTTGGAAAGACACGCAACCCTTCGGAGTTGGGTGGGCCTCTTCTCCTGTGGATTATATCTGCTGCTACGTGCACCCCCGAGCGCATGATGATCGCGGAGGGCGCGGCGGAGCTGGTATCCATGCTGGCTCCCGTACTCGTCGTGCTGGCCGTCGCCGCCGTGGTCGCGTCGGCGTCAACGGGCGGGGGCGCGCGCGAGGTCGAGGCGCAGGTGGACGCGCAGGCCAGGGAGTGGGCGCGGTTCGTGTTCGGCTCCTCGGAGGACGCGGAGCTTCCCGGTGGCGCGTGAAGGAGGACACAGCGGGTGACGTGGCCCCTGCAGGACGCACAGTGCGTGCGCCGTTGTTCTTTACTCTGAGAATGTACACGTACCTTCTGTGTTAGTACTCGTTTGTCTCCCCCGTGTAAGTGTGCGTCCACCGAAAATTACGTGTGTAATCCTGATTTTAGTGCTAACAAACGGGATCAAATATTACGGATCCCCGACTGTTGCAAGTGTCATTCTTACCTATCAGAAGTTCTATACTTCCATTAACATCTCCCTGTGTAAGGATACGGGGAGCAGATAATTTTACTGTAGTGTCAGATTTACAAGTTTTGCACTTCCGTAGTTCCATGTGATTGGTGTTCTGGCGGTAAGGGCACGTTCCAATAGTATAATGTCAATCTTTTTTTTAAAGATGTCATAATTTTTTACTAAGATAGAGGAGAGAGAAATAAAAAAGAAAATATTATCTTCTTTTACAAAGATGATCCATTCACGTTTTATTTTTTTCATTGTATAATATGGCTTTTCTTCCTTATGCCTTTTCTAATTTAATTTTAATTTTATATCTACATGAACATTAATTTTTAGAGATGATATTAAAAATTAATTTATTTTATAACATGTTTTTAGTATCATCTTAGAGAGGATATAAGAAATGCTGCTTATGCTCTTAATAACCCAAAAAGCCCATATTTGTAAGTTGATTGAAATCCAGGTGACGGTAATAAGGAGAGTTTTTTTTTGAAATAATATGAATTTATTCAGATATTTCAAAAATATTATGCCATCTGGAAATTTTGCAAAAATGGCCTCAATCGCCATGACGCGCGGCGATTACGCAGAAATCGCCACGGTCCACGGCGATAGGCCGCAATCGCCACGGCCCACGGCGATTGCCGAAGCTACCGTCACGCCGCGTGGCGATAAGGAGAAATCGCCAGCACCCGTGGCGATAGGCAGTTAATTCCGCGCGCAACCCGCCAACCGTCCGCTCTTCACGGGTTAATGCGACGCCACGTGGCGTAATCGCCACGACCCGTGGCGATTACGGCTGGCCTATAAAGGCGCTGCGCGGTCGCCACCGACAGCCGGGTGGAAGGAGGAGGAGTTGGAGGGCGGGGCGCGGCGCGGGAGGAAGAGAAAACAGAGAAGAAAAGGGAGAGAGGAGGAAGAGAAGAGAGGAAGAAAAAGAGGAGAAACAAAAAAGAGAGAGGAGGAGGAAGAAAAAGAGAGAGGAGGAGAAAAAAGAGAGAAAAGGAGGGAAAAAAAGGAAGATAGAGAGGTATTTTTCAGCGATTTGAAGGTAAAATTTGAATCTTTTATTGTTTATTGTAGTAAATTAATATTTAAGGTAGATGTAGAATAGGAGGTAAATTAAGGTAGATTTGTTCGCATTGTTTAGTTCTCATAATGTTTAGAAATAAAGTAGCAATTTAAATAGAAACATACGGTAGAATAGATTAGGTAGAATAGAATAGATTAGGCAGTAGAATAGAATAGAAACGTACGGTAGCAATTTAAAGTAGCAATTTAGTTCAGAAGTAATGGTAGATTAGGTAGATGAGGTAGGAAATCGACATCGATTTAGAAATAGCAAGTCCACTTCGATTTAGAGGTTAAACATTTACATTTTATATTTAGTTGAATATTTCTGTATAATATTTATGTGTAGAAAGTATTACACATAATTTTAGTTATACCCACTCGTAGTATATTTAGAAATCGAGTAGAACAATTATTTTGCGATACCAGATGCTACACATTTTTGCATGCCTCTTCAATAGTACAGTAGGCGTGTAACGGTGCCGCTTATATGATGTAGTTCCTGTAGAAAGTATTACACATAATTTTAGTTATACCCACTCGTAGTATATTTAGAAATCGAGTAGAACAATTATTGGCGCATGTCATGATCTTATACCGTACGGACTAAAATATTACGTTTTGGATGGCAGGAATGTCAGAACTAGTCGAATTTTGTAGTTTACTATGGTGTTGGCACGATCTGTGTAGATGAGTCTGGTTCCGTCAATCTTAGTAGCTTCCCACAAACGAGATTAACTATGGAAGATCCAGACAGATACCATATCAGTACCATTAAAGAATGGTTCACACGGCCTTCGGTCTAGATCCGGAAGTCACAAGTGTAACCTTGCAAGCGTATTTCAGCAAGTCTTGCAAGCATGTCCGGTGGGATCTTTTCCCCCTAGATGGGACAAAGGACTGGCGGGCTTGGTTGAGGGCAAGTAAGGCACGCAAGGGTTCACATTATCTGTTGGTCCAGGCAGTAGATAAGGTGTCATCTGAAGAAGGCGGAGGCGGAGGCGGAGGCAATGAAGCTGGACAGAGCAGCGCAGCGGCAGAGGAAGTTGTTCACGAAGAAGACCCTGTAGTGGAAGTCGGCGGAAGTTCCGCTGGACCTTCCGCGACAGGAGGTACGGAATACCTCAGCGGTTCAGTGGACGAGGGCGAGATACGTGAGGAACTAGTGCAGATCATGGAGCATGATGATGCCGTTGCTAGAGAGGAAGAAAGCAATGTCGAGGACGGTAGCAGCGAAGAGGACGAAGATGAGGATGAAGAAGGGAGGGGACGATCCGATTCCTAGTATGTGGAATCTTGACATGTCCGCAGGATGAATCTCGAGGGCGCAAGTGACGGAATGTATATGTACAAGCCGAACGAGATTGTCCAAGGCGCATACTATGGCACGAAGAAAGAGGTGAAAGAGGCTGTGAAGCTTTGGGCGATGTCGACACAGAGGACATTTCGAGTGCACAAAAGTTGCGGGGATCAGTACGCAGTGAAGTGTAGGTCTGCTGGGTGTGAGGGGTACGTGCATGCGTCCCAGAGGAAGTACGAAGTGCATTGGGTCATACGAAAGGTGGTGCCGCACACATGTGTAATAAGCGGTGTTCCTGACACACATCGGAATATCAGTGCGGAACTCGTGGCTGGGTTGATGTATCACGAGATAGTGAAGAATGTCTGCATTCCAGCACAGTTCATACAGACATCTGTAGAGAGCAAATACCAGTATAGCATAAGTTATGCCATGGCGTGGAGGGCAAAGCAGATCGCACTAGAGCGGCGGTTTGGGACATTCATCGATTCATATCACAATTTACCGTACGTACTGGAGACACTGGGGCAGAGGAATGATGGGACATTTGTTAGCCGTCTCATGTGGCCCTCTGTGGACATTCCTGGAAAAATTTGTCTGAATGGTGCTTTCTGGTGTTTTGGCCCATGCGTACAAGCTTTCAGACATTGTCGGCCGGTTATTTGTATTGATGGGACATTCATGACAGGACAGATGAGGGGGACACTTTTTACCGCAGTTGGGGCGGACGGAAATGATCAGTTAGTGCCACTGGCAATGGGCTTTGCTGACTGCGAGAGCTACGATAACTGGTTGTGGTTCCTTGTCTGTCTGAAGAAAGGTCTTGTGAAGGATCGACCAAATGTGTGTGTTATCCACGACCGGCATGCCGGGCTGCTGCTAGCAATTCGCCATCTTCAGCAGGGCGTAGCGGTGACTCGAGAGGGGGAAGATTTGCCAGAAGATTCAACTTGGTACGACATACGGAGTAGGTGGTGCGTGCGCCACCTGGCGGCAAATTTCTATCGCCAATTCAAGAACAAGCAGTTGATGAATCTCTTCAAATTGTTATGCAATCAGAACCAGTCTAGGAAGTTTGAGGAGTACTGGAGCAGACTCGACGAGTTCACGAAGAAGGAGGTTAGACGACGGAACCCTGGGGAGGTAACACAGAGGCTTTGTGACCTTCCGGGAGTTGACGAGCCAAACACTAGGAGGAAGGCGTCGGAAAGGGTGAAGCGCTTCTCGGATTGGATAAGTAAGGAACCACTTGAGCAGTGGTCCCTCCTCCATGACACAGACGGCGCCAGGTACGGGATCATGACTACCAATCTTGCTGAGGTTTACAATTTCGTTCTCAGGGGGGTACGCGGTTTACCCCTGGTGGCCATCGTGGAGGGTTCGCTTCACGGCACAATGAGGTACTTTCAGGAGAGGCGTGCAAAGGCTGTACTTCATATGGAAAAATTTGGTGATACGCCTTACTGTGCGAAGACTATGCTGTTTATTGAGGAGAAGGCCAAGAAGGGGCAAATGCACAAGGTAAGACGTACGGGTAATGTGCACCGTAGATTCGAGGTATGTTTGAAGCAGAAGAGTGGATTCGGGGTTTGCACGCAGGAGATCACCTTCGCACCCACTCTTGCATAAACTCAAATGTGGTTAGGCCTTGCATTTTTCTTCTTCCTCAGAACAGTAAATATAACAGACATGTTCCTCTCAGTATTAGCATTCGCTGTCTCTGATGGATCACCGAGATGTTTGTTAAGGGGAATTACGTAATGAAATGTAATGTACTAATGATAACACATTAAATAACTGTTACTGCGAAATTAACATCGATATCTAATTATGTAAGCATAGGTTACACAGCCACGTTACACTGCCACACTAAAAGTTGGCTACACATATCGTTCCGTACAACAAGAAATTATTCGCTAGCAGTTCTAATATGACTACATGAAATCATCTTCGCTATCGCTTGCCGCTTTTTTCCCTTCAGTGGGGGCTTTGAAGCAAAACAGCTTAGAGAAGTCCTCGTCACTCGACGAGCACTCGTTTAACGCCTTTTTGGATGAACTACTTGCGCCTTTGTCCTTTGATGATAGAACATCTTTTTTAGATGTGCGCCCACGTTTTGCGTATTCGCGTTCAGCAAATGGGTCTCTCCAGTATCGGTCCACAGGGCAGAAATTTGGGATCTCGCAGTTCAGCAACCCTACGTCCTCCGGATGTGCCTACACACCGAGAAGCTGATGCATCAAACAAAAACCGTGCATCAATGGTTACGACTAAGAACAAACGAATTGTACTAACCCTTATATGCTTATTGTACTGAGATTGCGGGATACTTATCGTTCCTTCGCCGAAAAAGCCTCTTCTGTATTTCGCCCCAGGTAATTTTCTAAGCTCGTTCACCCTCTCCCACATCTTCTGGAACTCTTTCAAGCGCTTACACACCTGCTTGGACGTAAATCCGGGGAAACCCTTTCTCGCTAACAAATCCGCAAGAGCACCCGTATGAACGTCCTCAAAGATCTGCGAACGCATAATTTCACACCTCCACCTCATCAATTCCGCACCCGTAAGAAGTTCGTAGTCCACTCTCGGGTTCCAAACAACATCTAGTAATTTACACGAAATATTATTGTTCCACAAAACAGACATTGTAGATGTAATGTTTCAACGTATATGACGAGGAAATATATTACAAGACTTACCTCTATTGTCGCTATCCATTCACGGAGTACTTCTTCTTCTCCTCCCAAAGCTAAACAATCTTCTTCGAGATACCACCAATTTTTCGGAATAACTCAGCGAAGATTAGCGGCGTGGTCGAAACCGTCTGCTCACACGGTTAAATAGCAGAAGTGGGTGCGGAGGTCGTGATAATCGTCATTCACCATGGCGATTTCATAATAAATCGTCCTCGCTGGTCGGTCCACGAGGGGGCAACTGCAAAAATAATTGGTACGGTTCGCCAGACAAATTAGAAATCGCCGTGGCGACTGGCGATTCCATAATAAATCATCCCTACTGGTCGGTCGACAAATAGGTCTAGGGGAGGCCGCTATGAAATGAAATTGGGCTGTAAAAAAGAGCAGGACAAATCGCCGTGTCTCGTGGCGATTGCAAGAAATCGCCACAGCTCCTGGCGATTTCTACTAATCGGTAATTACAGTGGCGATTCCAAAGTGAATCGGTAATTACAGTGGCGATTAGCGGCCTATCGCCATGGACCGTGGCGATTTCTGCGTAATCGCCACGCGTCGTGGCGATTGAGGCCATTTTTGCAAAATTTCCAGATGACATAATATTTTTGAAATATCTGAATAAATTCATATTATTTCAAAAAAAAGCTCAAGGATCACTTTACATGAAAGTGTTCGTTTTTTATGTCACGAATCCCTCCCAAACACGAGGCAAAAACTCGGCTCCAAACAGAGCAGCGGAAAGACTACAGC
This sequence comes from Stipa capillata, assembly GCA_019208055.1. NCBI lineage: Eukaryota > Viridiplantae > Streptophyta > Magnoliopsida > Poales > Poaceae > Stipa > Stipa capillata. The sequence continues at coordinate 507,035 of JAGXJF010002309.1, forward strand.
TCATTCAAATCATCGTCGTCTCCCGAGCCGGCCGACCCGTCGGCGCCGCCTCCGCTTCTCTCGTAACCTGCTTGATGATCGGTCCGCACACCTGCTCCAACTCCCTCAGCTTCTCCTCGTACTCCTCCTTCTCCGCCGTCCGCCCGCCGCCGTCCTCCTCCAGCCACTCCAGCGCCTCCGTCAGGGCTGCCTCCATCCTCTCCTTGTCCTCCACCCCGATCTTGCCGGCCATGCCGTCGTCCCTCACGGCGCCCCGCATGCGGTACACGTAGTTCTCCAGGCGGTTGCGCGCGTCCACGCGCTCCCGGACTAGGCGGTCCTCCTCCGCGAACTCCTCGGCCTCCCGCACCATCCGGTCGATCTCCGCCTGGCTGAGCCGGCCCTTGTCGTTGGTGATCGTGATCGACTTGGACCGCCCCGCCGCCTTGTCCTCCGCCTTCACGTGCAGGATGCCGTTCTCGTCGACCTCGAACGTCACCTCGATCTGCGGCACCCCCCGCGGCGCCGGCGCGATCCCGGACAGGTCGAACCGGCCCAGCTCCCGGCAGTCCTTCGTCAGGCTTCTCTCTCCCTCGAACACCTAAGGTTTTAGAAAGTAGAAACATCGCTGTTAAGCCGGAAGAATCAATGGCAACTCACAGAGTCATAACTCAGATATTAGAGAGGCGTGAGCTGAAATTTATGCTTGCCTTGATCGAAACCGTGGTCTGGTGATCCTCGTAGGTCGTGAAGACCTGTGACTTCTTCGCCGGGATCCTCGTGTTCCGCGGGATCAGCTTGGTCATGACGCCGCCGGCCGTCTCGATCCCGAGCGTCAACGGCGTCACGTCGAGCAGCAGGATGTCTGGTCACCAAGAATATCGATTTGTATGTCAATGTCAGGCTGTCAGACACCCACGTCGCTATCTGTTACGTATGTTACCTTTGGTCTCCGCGCCGCCCTCGCCGCTTATGATGCTGCCCTGCACGGCCGCGCCGTACGCGACGGCCTCGTCGGGGTTGATCCCCTTGGTGGGCTCCTTCCCGTCGAACATCTCCCTGAGGAGCTCCTGCACCTTGGGGATCCTGGTGCTGCCGCCGACGAGCACGATCTCGGCGATGTCGGCCTTCCTGAGCTTGGCGTCGGCGATGGCCTTCTTGACGGGGCCCAGCGTCCTCTTGAACAGGTCCATGTTGAGCTCCTCGAACTTGGCCCTCGTCAGCGTCTCCGAGAAGTCGACGCCGTCAAACAGCGCCTCGATCTCGACGCGTACTTGGTGCTGGCTGCTGAGCGCGCGCTTGGCGCGCTCGCACTCGCGCCGGAGCTTGCCGAGCGCGCGGCCGTCCCCGCTGATGTCCCTGCCGTGCCTCCGCTTGACGAGGCGGATGAAGTGGTCCATGACGCGCTGGTCGAAGTCCTCGCCGCCGAGGTGCGTGTCGCCGCTGGTGGCGAGGACCTCGAACACGCCGTGGTCCAGGCTGAGCACGCTCACGTCGAACGTGCCGCCGCCGAGGTCGTACACCAGCACGTTCATCTCCGCGCCCTTCTTGTCCAGCCCGTACGCGATCGCCGCCGCCGTCGGTTCGTTGATGATCCGCGGCACGTTCAGCCCCGCGATCGTGCCGGCGTCCTTCGTCGCCTGCCTCTGCGCATCGTTGAAGTACGCTGCGAAGCACGGAATCAAGATATACATCTCACTCGCATTCTTACTCTAACTCGTCCTTCACATTTTTCAATTAATTGCAAACAGTAGAACGGTGTACGAGACCGCGATACCTGGCACGGTGATGACCGCGTCCGTGATGCGCACGCCGAGGTAGGACTCGGCCGTGTCCTTCATCTTGGAGAGGATCATGGCGCTGATCTCCTCGGGGCTGAAGACCTTCTTCTCTCCGCCCTTCACCGTCACCTCCACGTACGGCTTCCCGTCCTTGTTCACCACCTTGTACGGCAGGTACTTCACGTTCCTCTGCACCTCCTCGTCATCAAACCTACCAACCAGCCCATACTCATTCACGGACGATTCATCGGGAAAGTAAAAGATGGTGCAAGTGCCGGATTTGTATCAGCTTACTTCCGGCCGATGAGGCGCTTGACGTCGAAGACGGTGCGTTGCGGATTGAGCGGGGCCTGGTTCTTGGCGGCCTCGCCAACGAGGCGCTCGTCGTCGGTGAAGGCCACCCACGACGGCGTGATCCGGTTCCCCTGGTCGTTGGCGATGATCTCCACGTGCCCGCTCCGGTACACGCCCACGCACGAGTAGGTCGTGCCGAGGTCGATGCCGATCACCGGCCCCACCGTCTTCCCCTTCCTGCCGGATCCCCTCCGCGCCTCGGCGGCACCGGCCAACCCGCAGAAGTACCCTAGGATGAATGCACAAGAACAATGACATTTGAGAGTATTCCAACAAACAATTAACAGTGTTTTGTGTGTGTACTGATGCGTTAAGCACGTGTACCTGAACAAAGTAAGGAAAGCAGCACAAGAGCTAGAGCAGAGTGCCTAGTTCTTGCCATCTCCTAGTCGTTTCTTGCTTTGCTTGTCTCTCAATTCTCTCTGTAAGATCGATTTGATATCTGTCGGTTTAGTCTTGGAGAATGATCATGTCGCACATGCTCTGAGTTTATATAGGTTCTGGCGAGAGGCGAGTGTAGTAGCCGCCAGAGTGTTCTGGCCCGTGCACGACCTCCACATCACAGGGCACCGTAGAAACGGTCCACGTGAGGAGACCAATCGCATGCTGACACGTACGGGGCCGTCTCGGTGCGGCCAGGTCCGGCGATCTAGCGAGAACATTCGGGTCTCCCGTAGTCCCGTAGCACGAGGTTGGTGTTTTATCTTTTAGGCGGGCCTAAGCTACCGTTGGGCCGGGCAGGCTGGAGAAAACGAGTAATTTTCCAGTCTGCAGCAGGAAACCAGAATAATCATAATATGAATTATGCAAATGAAAACGGGGATGCATATTGGCATGCATACTGATACTTTGTTACTAGTCAATCAATTGGGCGAGTATACTCTTCTCACTCAATGTGTTTGTTAGCTGTTACGCTTGAAGTTCAACCCCGCTGGTTGCCGAGCTACCTGTAAGACAAGCTGTGTGGTTAATCGTGTTGGAAATATGCCCTAGAGGCAATAATAAAGTTGTTATTATTCTATTTTCATGTTCATGATTAAGTTTATGTTCTATGCTAAAATTGCATTGGTTCTTGAATATGAGATTCAGAGGAAAACCTAATTGCATGTGTGGAATAATAAACACCATTCAGATCCCTAGTCAGGCCTCTGGACTAGCTCATGTATTGTTGATGATCTTATTTTCCTGATCATGGGCATTGTTAATGTAACAAGGATGCCGGCAATAATGGGAACACATTGTTAGGGTAACAATGGTGTTGGATAGACCCCTTATGAGATACTGCGAGATCACTTCGTCAATATGTTGTCAGTATCTTCTCATGATGTGTTAACGTTTACTTGCGTCCTTAGACCATGAGAATATCATAGACCTGGATACCGGATGGTTGCTTTGGGGTCATCAAACGTTACGCCGTAACTGGGTAATTATAAAGGTGACTTCCAGGTACACCAGAAAGTATATCGTGGTTCTAGATATGTCAAGACTGGGATTTGCCCATCCGGCGATGGAGAGATACACTCTGGGCCCACTCGGTATTACGGTGTCCAGCATCGCCTGGCCAGGTATTGTGACTAAAAGGTTAGTCACGGGGATACCGGAATACGGAAACGAGAAAAGAGTACAAACCGGTAACGAGGATAACTAGGTATGGTGATCAAGGAGTTGATCACAGGGATACCGTCAAAGTCTCGCCTCGGGTTGTGTAATGTATCGTGAGGCAAAAGGAATTGTATGCGACAATACAAGGTTTGCTCGATAAAGATCTTCGATGATATGTGGGAGTCGTTATGGGTGTCCAGATCCCGCTGACGATTATTGACCGGAAGGTATTCCGGACATGTCCACATATACTCGAACTTATAGGGTCACACGCTTAACGTTTTAGCGACATTTAAGAATGCTACGATTTATAGAGAACGAGAGAGAAGGGTTCCGAAAGTGTTTCGGATGATCTCGAAAGTGTTCCGGGAGGTCCCGGATGGTTCCGGTGATGTCCGGAAGTGTTCCGGAAAGTATTGGAAGGTTCTAGAAGGTTCTGGAAGGTTCTAGAAGGTTCTAGAAGGTTCTGGAAGGTTCTAGAAATTCTAGAAGGTTCTAGAAGGTTCTAGAAATTCTAGAAGGTTCTAGAAGGTTCTAGTGGAGTTGGACTCCAACTCCAACAGGGTGTCCCTGCTGGAGTAGGACTCCACCTGCCTAGGGAGAGCTGCCCCAACCCCTATAAATAGAGGGGCAGGGCACCTCAAAGGGTATCCCAAGCAGCCCCAGAGGCAGCCCTAGTCCCTTGGACTAAACCCTAGGCCGGCCATCTCTAGATTGGCCACAGCCTTCTTTTTCTCTCTCTTCTAGATTGGATCTAGTACAGCTGCCGGCGCGCTGCTGCTTCTCCTTCTCGTAGATCCCCGCTGTTCTTGTGTGCTAGTCCACACATTACCGCGGTGTCGCTGATCCGGTACGCGTGGATACCTCGGAGACGTCGTATACTTCGGCGTTTGATCGGGCGAACTATTCACGAGGAGATCGCTCTCGCGGCTGGGAGGTATAACCTAGCTGCGGGAGTCTGCGGACTTCATCGACATCGGTCAACTTCTCCGCTGCATTGACGTGATCGTCGAAGGTATGATATCGTTACCTACACCTCGATAGTGTTTCTTGGTTTGGTTCGTGCGCAGAAAAATTTTGTTTTTCGTAGCGCGTTCCCCAACAAATCGAGCTACACCAACCTGTTTGCGTATGGCCATCCTGCCAGGCGCCAGCTGACCAGCCTGCTGCGTCGCACATTATGAGCCGGTCACTTTGTGTATTTTGCTAATGTCTCCGTGATCAAGAAAAGGGATCGTATTACTCCATATGTCCTAGGAATTCCCTTGTCTAAAAATAATATGTCCTAGGAATGGTGTTTCTGGCTGGTATACGTGCGTTTGGTCCAGGCCATACAAGCAAATGGTACAGAACAGTGGTGAACCGCGAGAAGCTGAGAAATTGGGCTTTTCTAGAGTTCCGTAGTGTTTGGGCTTTCATGAACTCTCCCCCCATTTTAGAAGCCCGCGAGGGCCACACCCATGCCGCTCACGCCGGGGTTTTGGCGGGAAATTCCCACGTCACTAAACACGGCGGGCCCGTTGCGTCAGTGACCCGCACCAACAGTAGTGGCAAAACCCTTCTTTCTCCCCAACTTTCGTCCACCTTTTCTCCCCTTCATCTTGTTCAAACCGCGAACAGCAGCAAGTCGGCGGCAGCGGCGGCGGCGGCGGCGCGAGAGAGGACGCAATGCCGCCTAAATCAGACAGCGTCGAAGGTATGCGCCCCGTCTATCGAATCCAACCCCCTCTCCAAGCTCCCGATTTAACTTACCCCCGCGATTCCTCCCCCAGTTCCACCCATCCTTTGCTTAATCTTATCGATTTATCTGATGATCCTGTTCCTGATCTTCTTCATTCGCTCTCCTATGCAGGAATCGTCCTCAACTTCGTCAATGAGGTAACGGCCCCGTCCGCTAAAACCCTGTCCCCTAAACCAAATTGCCTGCTTCCGTTTAGGTTTCATTTTTGCTTGCTGCCGCGCTTGCCCGACGAGGGTTGGGAGTTTTCTCTTCCATTATTCATCTCGTGGGGTTTTGTCTGTGTGAGAAAGTTTGTAAACGTTAGCCGGGATGCGTCGTTCCATAGCAAACGATGGTAGGTAGAATCTGCCTCAGTACCGATATGTTATACTACTGTCAGGAGCGTGTAATGAAGTAGCCTCCTTTTTTGGGAACAAGCGATATATTAAGGTGACGATTAGTTGCACGGAGGTTCGTGGTAACAGCATGTTGTTTGATTTATGCTGGTTGTCATCATAGTTGCTTCGTGAGATGCAAGTTGAACACTTTTGTGTTATGTTAAAAAGCATGATTGTCAGCCTAATTAATCGACCGCCAAATGTTACCTGCCCCGAAAAGGAGGGGCTTCAACTCAATCACCATCCTCACTGCATGAACGATATGGCGCGAGCGCAACCATTGTCGTTATCATCAGAAACTTCACGGAAGAAGGAGAAGAATGGTGTCTTGCTGGTGCAAAGGACTTAGCTCTGATGTTAGGCCATAGTTGCTCGTCGCCAGGTAGTGCAATCATGGCGAGACTTTAACTCACGCATTCCTTTTTCGCCAGTCGCCTCAGTTGCCCAGCTCTCACACTAGCTGCTGTATCCAGATTTTGTTGAACCTTTCCTTCTTAATGCATTGAGTCCCCTGCATGGTTCCATCGATCGCCATAGGGTTGACAGAACTCAAAATGATCGAAGCTGTGGTCATTCTTCAATTCACACCTGTCTTTCGAATTTTATGCTGGTTTGTGAGATTGAAGAGTTGTTTCAGCTCAAGAAAAAAAAATCCTTCTTGGTTGTCTTGCTTTCTGGTCTGCATATGTTCCTATGTGGTCAAGATAATTCATTAAATTCTCTTTTGAACTGTTTCCCCTCTAGTTAACTATTTCCTCTCAATTTAGCACTATCCTTTTGCGATTTTGTAAGAAAAGCGTCCTCTGAGGCTATAGAAAGAAGTAATATAGAAGTGCTTGCAAATGGAAACACTAGTATTGTCAGATCAATTTTGGTCTCCACTCTTTATTATAGACTGTTTTTTATCAGAAAGGTGTTATATGCATCTGAACCATTAGTGTGTTACTGCATAAAGTTATCATATATCATCATTAGTTCTACACGGTGTTTCCTTTCAGGCACTGATCTTACATTAATTTGGTTAAACCCAACTAAGTTATGCTGTGACTAAATAGTGTACGTAATCATCCATGTAAAAGGAGAAAATTATTTGAAAAAGGAGTTGAACTTCATGCAGAATATCAAGGGATGCACTATGTGGTCTGTTTAACTGATTTCAAAATTATTCTGTCTCTACACTAAGTTTGGTACCGTAGCTCCACTCTTTATCTTACCAGCAGCTTGCTTCTCTTATAGGCAATGATGTTGAGTTGACTATTGCTAATTTGCTATGACTCTGCAGCAAAATAGGCCGCTGAACTCTCAGAATGTAGCTGATTCACTACAGAAGTTTAATCTTAAGAAGACTGCAGTGCAAAAGGCATTGGATGCATTGGCTGACAGTGGACAGATTTCCTTCAAGGAGTATGGCAAGCAGAAAATCTACCTTGCTCGGCAGGATCAATTCGACATTCCAAATGGGGAAGAACTTGAGGAGATGAAGAAAGCAAATAGCAAGCTACAGGAAGAACTTGCAGATCAAAAGAAAGCAATTAGTGAGGTTGAATCTGGTAAGTTCCATTTGGTACCGTGGTCTTGTTTGTGGTCTTCCATAATACAGTAGACAATGTTCAGTATCTAAGTACAAATCCTGTCGCAGAGGTAAAAGGTCTGCAGTCGCACTTGACATTGGCAGAGATTAAGTCAAAGGAGGCTAAATTGCACAGTGAAGTACGTGCATATTAATAGATTCCTTAGTGCACAAAAATGTGTTTGTCAACCAGTTTTAATGGCAGACCTCATGTTTCTGCAGGTCCAGCAAATGGAAGAAAAGTTAAATAAATTGCGGAGTGGTGTCATCTTGGTGAAACCTGAGGACAAGAAGATCATTGAAGAGACCTTCTCTGAGAAAGTTAACCAGTGGAGAAAGCGAAAGAGGATGTTCAAGGAGCTATGGGATAATATTACTGAGAATAGCCCCAAAGACCAGAAGGAATTTAAGGTTCTTGGTGCCTTGTTTTGTTTTACCTTTTCCCTGCACTTGGTACATATATGCTTCTCTTGATTTCAGCACATGAATGGCAAGCTGTAATTGGTAGTTGTTTATTTGTCACCGCTTCTTGCCAGTTAAACTTTGTATTAGTATCATCGTACCAACCATCATACTAATGAATAATATTTGTCTGTGCAGGAAGAACTTGGTCTTGAGTATGATGAAGATGTTGATGTGAGCTTCCAATCGTATAGTGACATGCTGGCGAGTCTCAATAAAAGGAGAAAAGTTTCTCGCTGATGATGTAGCATGGGATTATCTCAGATAAGATGTCTGTTACAGCAATTTTATCAGCCAATCAGTTTCATGGTTTTACTAATTTCTTAGGCAGGCTGTTTGTTTTAGTTGGTCCAGACCGATGATGTTGTCCGCTGTTAATATTTCTGCTCCGAGTATTCTAGCTGGTAGCTTAAGTGCATTAGTTTATCTCACAAGTAATGAGGTTTGAAGAACCAGTTGTGTAATAGAACAATTCTCCATCCTCTTTAATATATCTACAAACAATGCATCTTAACAACATACGCTGATGGTTTTTGCTCTCTGCTCGGTGAAAAAAAACTATCCGAATCAAATTGGTATTTCTTTTTCAGTTTTTTTTCTCTTTACATTACATGACATGGCCAGATGGCCTAGGCTAACTACATAAATGATGAATCTGCAATATATAACTGCGAAAGTTCAACTGCTAACAATATAACCAGATCAAGAAACCATCTCTGCTATTGCCATATGGTTGCAGCTAAAACTGCTAACGTCCTCCCTTTGTCCTGACCGAAGCCGGCCTGCTCCTGGCCGGATCCCGCTGCTCTCTGTGTTCCAGCTCGCTCCCTGCAATGTCGCCATGGTGCGCTTCAGTCTCCGGCAAAACCTCTATCTCTGAGCCATAGTTCCGGACATGTCCGATCCTCTCGAATTTCTTTGCATCAGTCAGATCCTCACCTCCGTGGAGCATCTCTTTCTCGGTTTCGTCGCCGTCGGTCTGCGCCCTCCCCGGTTTCCTCCTGTCGTCGGGGCCCCCGGACTCGGCTCGCGAGAGCTCTATGGCAGCCTTCGCGGCAGCCGCCGCCGTGGCCGCCGATTCAAACGCGGCCTGCGCCGCCGCTTCCACGTCTTCGTATCTCTGAGCCGAGGAGTCGGCGGAGACGTCTCCCTCCATATCATCTTGAGGCGTCCTGCGCCTCTCGTCATCTTGCTTCTTCCTCCTCCGGTTGGAAGAACCCGAATCCTCGTAGGAGGGCTCGTGAACGTGCACGGTGATACCTTTCTCCGCGGCGATCTCCTGGAGCACCATCTGCCGGCTCTCCAGACTGGGCTGCTTGGTCGACAGCTTCTGCACGATCTGTTCCAGACATCCGGATTTCGTTAGAAATTTTGCCTTAGAATCATCTCTTAGAATCATCGCAGAAGAATCGAATTTATGGCTAACTTGATGAGTCCTCACCTTGGTATTGATCCCGCAGCCGCTGCGAAGCTCGGCCGCGGCGGAGGCGAAGTCCCTGCCGAACTTGGCCGCAAGGAGTCCCCGGACCTCCTGCAGCTCCGGCAGGTCCCCACACCTCGCGGCCGCGTACACCAGCCCCGCCGCCGCCTCCCGGAGCTCCTCGGGGCATTCCCTGTGCGCGTCGACGAGCGCGGAGCGCTCGGCAATGAGGTTGCAGTAGGCCTCGAGTACGAGGAAGACGTCGAGCATGTTCTGCTCCCGGATGACCTGCTCGGCGCGGATCAGAGCGCGGTCCGGGTGCCCGAGCCGGAGCAGCTGCTCGACGTCCCCCCGCGCCTGCGCACACCGCACCTGCCTGTGGCCCCGAAGCACGGCGAGCCGCGTCACCGCCAGAGCCAGGAGCGACTTGAGCCGCGCCGTCTGCTTCGACGTCCGCCCCAGCAGCACGTCCAGCCTCCTTCCCATGGCCGCCTGCCCGCTCCCTGATCAGCAACCGCTAGCCCCTGGCCGCTGCTGAGTTCGCGCTGTGTCCTGCGTGCGAAGTGCGAGGAACAGGCGGTTTTGCCTTGGTCTTATGTACTACCCCCGTGTGGCGCTGGCGCTGGCGCGGTGGGGAAGTGCGAATAATTGGCAGGAGAGAATTAATACACGGAAGGATCCTAGGAGTACGGGTACGGCGCGCGGGGCGGTTGCTTGTGGAGATGGTTTGCTTTGTGGCGAAGGCGTCGTCGCAGCGAGGCCGACGTGCATTAAGACGTAGCAGTAGACGCGTGCGGGGCAGTCGCGAGACTGGGTCCGTTCAGCCGCGCGCGCACAGGGCCAAGGGGTAACGACACGGAACGAGAGGCGGCCGCACGCAGGTCTCGGCACGGGCGGGGCGCGCGCGGCCTGCGGGTGTTTGTCCGGGCGACCGATCAAGGTTTTCTTCGCCTGGGGGCCGGGGGTTCGACCCGGGCAGGTGGGCAGCGCGCGAGCCGTTACGGCATCCGAAGCCGCAACCGCCACGTACGTTGCTCGGGGTCGGGGGAGTGAGTGCGTGCATTTTTTTCCTCCTCCTTGTTTGACTGGGCAACCGTGAGTTCGCCACTTCGGGGGATTCACGACAGGAACTGAGACGGGTCGGAGGGGGTGGAAAACGACGGCGCACCGGCTGACCGGCGCTGCGGTTGGACACTTGAACCGGAGCGAGAAACAGTCGCGGTGATCTGACCTGCCGTAAGAGATGGCAGAGCTAGTGGCAGAGTGCAGCGAAGAGTTGCTTCGCTGTGTGGTTGGGAGCAGTGGATACGGATGGCTTCCCTTTCGTACGGTCTATAGGACTGCCGCAGTGACGACTGTGACTGGCCTTGTCTTAATCGGTGCTGTTATGATTTGAGCGATGAAGGGGTTTGTCTAGATGGAGACAGGAGGGCCCGGCCGGTTACTACCGCGAAGGCGCATGTTTCTTCTCCATGGCATTTTGCGTCGTTCATGGCTTGATATAAATGGCTTGTTTTGGTTACGGAGATGATTCAGAAGCTTGAGGGTAACACTTGTTTTTAGCGTTACCATTCCAGATATACATCGATGGTGCCACCGACACCCAGAATGCATAAAAGTTCTACAGCAATAGAGTACCCTCACTTAACAAGTTATGCGCTGTACATTGGACTACTGGAGTAGTGAATAAAGTTATGTACCTTTGTATAATATCAGACTATCAGTATACGCATCAAATTGGATGTGTAGTTTTATAACCAACGAAGAGCTTCCTCAAATGTCATCGTCCCTTTCACGAAATCCTTTTCACGGCAGAAAAAATGAACGAACGTAGTTAATGGTATGCTATGGATTGATTGATCCGTGAGACGAGTCAGCACCACGGGATGCTCACCCCTGCATGCAGGCACCATCCTAGGAAGGTTCTGTCCCAGGCGGCACCTCCTCCCGGAGTCCAATCACCACAAAAAACAGCGTACTGCGCGTGAAAGGATATATTTCAGGTGCTGACGTCCAGGTCATCTCCCACAGGGACGGCAGCGTGGCCGACGCCTGGCTCCATCCGACGTGGAGTATTCTCGCACAAGGCACGCTCCTGGCGCCACAGGCCCAACCAGCACCCAGACCGCGTACGTGGGCTGACGCTCTACCTACAGTGGCGGCTAGCCCTGCAGGTTGGACTATCGCTGATGGGCCAGCGCTACTGCGCAGTCTCACGTGTACTACGTATGACCCTATATCCACGCCAAGTCCACGTGACCATGTTACGGTGATAAAATACAGCAACGTAGACAATTTTAGACTGTATTTGCACCAACAACCCAAATTTAAAGTGCCTAATTAACGGTTTGAGAGTTGTTGAATTAAACTGCATCCATCTTCCAAGTTTAAAGACCTTGGATGCGATTTACTTTTTAAAACCTGAACTTGTCGATATGTTCATGGCGTTGATCTGGTCCAATTCCCAAAGCGATGGAAAAATCATTGATCACAAGCCACAGGTCGTGTGCGTTTTTCCCCCCGTCTTTCTCCATCCGGGCGGGGAAAGGGCTTGAGTTTTCACCTTCCAGATCGGCTCGCCTCTTCCAGGACGCAACGCGTTTACTGCTTGTAAATTCCAACAGAAGCACCGTAGCGTAGGCCGCACAGCCGCACGGTAGTACACTGAACGTGAACTCCACAGGCCGGCTCACGGTTTATGACTGGCAGTCAGGCACAAGCGATCACCGTGCGACCAGTCTTTCTGTCATTCTGTGTACCACCGAGCTGCACTCCTCGTTGGCTGTTTAAACCTTCGATGGAAGTCAGAGGTGTAGCATTGCCGTCTCTTTCGAGTCTTGATGCTGCCAGCTAACATGGCCCCTTTTCGGCTTGCACGTAATCCGTGTCCTTCCTGTCAAGGGACCCTGTAGGCATAGATGGATAAATAGGTAACCATGTAGCCTATGTGGATGAATATGATACTCATTGAATTCTTTTTTCTTTTTAGGGCGCTAGGCTCATGGATTTATGGCAAAAAGCTATATTATTCGAAGAACAGACAGAGTGAGAAAAAGAAATTCGTATTGGAAAAGGGGAACAACGCAAGAAGAACCATCAAATTGGAATATAAGTTCGCGATTTTCAAAGACAAAAGAAGTAGAAAGTTCTTAAGTTGCAAATCTAAATCATGTTGAATAAGCTCTTACAATACAACTTGTCCTTTTCGATGAACTGGCAGTGGAGCAAGTTCCCAGCAACCACAAGTCCTAACCGAGCAGTCAAAGTCTTCCCCCGCACGTGTCCCACCGTGGCAGCACAATCGGTCTCTAGGATGATCGGTGTTACGAATTTAGACTCTACACCATTGATAACTTCCACGATTATTTTCATAACGGTTTGCTTCTATTAGTCATAATATTAACATACGCATCATATGATTTACTGAGAAAATATAAAAAAAATAACACTGAAATTGGTTGACAGGATTCAGTAAACACGCCTAGCTACATTCTTGAGAGCCCTTCTCAGGACATTTCAGCCAGCATGTATTAATCATATGCACAACCAACACTGGCCTCTAGGTGCCGCCGGTTAGACCGGCCCCACCGACATTGATGCTCAGCGATTCCGAGGTATCCACCGACCCCTCTAGGGCTAGCGGTGTGACCACCCCTTAGATCGCCCCCCCTCACTCGTTGAGCTCGGATTTTGGCTTGGTTACAATGTGTGGTGCCTTCTCCTATATAGGAAGCCTATGATACAAAAGTCTGACTCTAATACTTTCGTAATCTATCCACATACCTTGTAATATCCTATCATAATACTACAATTTTCCTAAATCTAACTTGTAATCTACCCATACACGTATTGACTAGTGAAGGATTGAAAAAGGACTCTCGTATCGCTCAGGAGGAGCGCCCTGGGAGGAAACCTTAGTCGCTGCCGCTAGGCTCCCACAACGTCGAGCTCCTACTTCATCTACAGCTCCTCCAACTCCAGCTTCTACTTCATCTATAGCTCCTCTAGCTCTAGCTCCAGCTCCAGCTCCAGCCGCCACACCGTCCTCCGTCGTCGACCATGAAGCTTTGTCTACAGCTCCAGGAGAGCTTCCTTCATTGTAGGTCATCGATCTCGAGACGTAAAGGTTATTCTTCCCTTTTTTCGATATCATGATGCCAAAGGGGGAGGAAACGTAGTTGTGTAGGTTGTTAGCAGTAGGAGAGTGTTGTTCTTATGATTTGATCTTATCGTTTTGTAAACTCTATTATTTTGAATGACATGTGATATGGTTGCTATTCTATATATATGCATCTCTTTGATATGATCACTGTCTTGTGCATAGTTTATATCTTTATATTTCTATTTCTCATATGCACATGCATACAATTCAATGATATAGGGAGAGCTCCCTTAATTCTCTTCTCAACATGGGTATTTACATTGAAACACAAATTATAAAATGCACATATTTAGGGGGAGCTCACTTTGTACCCAAAAAGAATGAAAACCACTCTTTTTAATTCATCTATGAAGCTTTAATCGCGTTGTCGTCAATCACAAAAAAGAGATATTGAAAGTGTATCTAGGCTCCCTAAGTGGGTTTTGATGATTAATAACAAAATGATTAAGAAACTGATGAGTTTATCAAGTATTGATCAGATGTTAGTCCCAATAATACGGTGTTGATGACCCCTAAAAAGATTGAAGAAAAAGCATGGCTTGAAAGGCTAGGAGAGTAAGGATTTTTTTTTCTAGTTATTTTAGTGGTTCAAAAAATCACATTGAGTAATAGGAAAATCATACTATTAAGAGGGGGATTAAGCCGACAGCTAGGGTGAATCGTTGTAGCATCTCAATATGATCAAATTCTAAGTCTCTAAGAATCTCTCTATCTTTTGATTCCATCCGGTGCCACTGAGCCAAGTGTGTCCGGACAATCCGAGTGCTTGAATATGTTCTGTCCAGAAGCATTCTTCTTGTCTAGAGCCACCAAGTGGTCTCCATCCAAAGTCTTTGAGTGTTCAGGCTTCTATCTAGAAGCATCTTTTTTTTCTTGATTAGAGCCTTTGAGTGTGTTTTGTTCGGCCACTCCGAGAGTTAAAAATGTTTCTGTCCAGAGAGCACTTCCATCGTCCGCTGCCTCAGAGTTCAGCTTGTATGGATCCTCCAGGAGTTTGCAAAGTCTCTGTCCAGAGAGCTTTTCTTTGATCCGGTGCCTCCGAGCGGTTTCTAACCGGACTATCCAAGTGAAAACCTAGCTTCTATTCTTGTGCTTGATCGTGCCTGGACACTCCGAGTGAGCTGTGTTCGGTGCCTCCGAGGGAGCTAGCTGCTTCTGAGTTTTCACTAAGTGTTGAGTCTCCGGACACACCGAATTGATGCTGTCCAAAGCATCTGAACCATGTTTCCGTTTCTGGATAGAAGGTTGTCTTTTGTCCAGATCCTCCAAACATACCTTGTCCAGACCTTCCGGGAACTAAAATTCCCTTGTTGTTTGAATCGCTCGAAACCTCAGGATGGTGTGGGATGTGTTCCAACACGCTCAATCTAGCCATTATTTCGAATCCCAGAGGGTCCTCTGTGCAGTGCAAAAAAGGGCATAACAGCTAGATCTCTATAAATATCTCCACCCACTCCGGCGGGATTATCTCTTGCTCACCCATTCCAGTGCTTTTGCCATTTGAGTTCTTTTCCTCCTAACTTTAAGTGGTCTTTTAAGAGGGAAAAAAGGGAGAAAATGGTGAGATCTAGTTGAACATCTAGTAAGAAGATCTTCTCCAAGATCTGGCTTCTCTTGTTACTCTTGGAGGTTGGCGCCTCCTAGACGGGTAGGAGTTTTTGGAGAGCATTTAAGAATGTGTAAATTGCTCAAGCATTTGTGAAGGTTGGAGCTAGCCTACTGTAAGGTGAAGAGCTACCAAGTAAAGAAGGGTGCTTCACATCAGCAACTCCTTTGAGGGAAGAGCACGCTCAGATGATAGCTTCGATCGTAGGATCAAACTTCCTCAACGGAGATGTAGAGTGTCACCAAAAGCTTAAACTTCGACAATAAATCACCATGTCAACTTTGTTTGCAATCTTCTTTTTCACTCTTCTCATAAGATTGTTTTGCGATTGCTTAGTTGACCTGTTTCGTTACTTGCTCATCTCATTTGAAACTAGTATGCTTAGGATGTATTAGTTTTATTTGATAAATTGTATACTCACCTGCCTTCTTTCTAAACGACATCCTTTATCCTTCACCTCGGAGTAGAGGCTGCGGTTGCTTGACCTTGGCTTATTTTGTATTTGACAACTTGTCATAGTGTGTCTTATTTTATTTTTTTATCGAGTCTTTTGACCTTTTAATATTTTAACTATGTGCATCCCTAATTGGTGTAGAGATCAAAGATTTATTATTTGTATATGTTATTTTGGTGCGACGGTGCAATAATAATCTTTCTTTAGAAAAAAGAGCCCATACACGTAGTGACACAAACTAAGCGATCGGGAGATGACACCGTTGGGTTGCCAATCCGCAGGCACGCACCAACCGTTGTGTCGGCGGAAGACGATTGGAACGCTCCGTGGCCTTCGTCAGTGTGCAGCCGTAGCCGTGGGCTTTAGTTAGGCCGGCCTGTGCTGCTGTGCGCTTAGCACTACAAAGCCCAGTACAGACCGGACCGTGCGTGCGTGAGCCACTCGACCAGACCGAGCGGCGCGCTCCAGTCCACCAGCCACCAGGTCGAGGTCGAGCAGTGGCGGCGCAGCGAGCAGCGGGCGCCGGGCGACGATCGAGGGCGGCGAGCAGCAGCCGAGGTAACTTTTCCCCCTTATCCCTCAATCTCTAGCTCTGTACTGACTACTATCAAGTCCCAATTTCGATTTCGATTGCTGGCGTGCTGTCATGATGCGCTAGGAAGCTAGGGCTTCTAGTCAACGTCGATTTTGATTCGTTGACGTGTGAGGAACTTCACAAGAAATTTAGAGGAAGCGAGGAACGATGAAATAAGAGGATGTCCAAAAAGATGAAATTAAGAGGAACTTCACACAGAATCTGGATCTATTTTGAACCATTATTTATGGTCAATGTTGAGTTGCATCGTTCCTCCATAATTTATCAACTTAAAAGTTCACCCCCATCTCTTGAAATCTCCATAATTTATCAATTTAAAAGTTCGCCCCCATCTCTTGAAATCCTGGCCCTGCCACTGATCCGCAGCATTTGTAGCAACAGAGAGAAGAAACAAGTGGAACGGCTCTCGAAGCGCTACTGCTCACAAATACTTGACTATAGGGAATGAAAAGTGTAGGAATTAGGAGTATCATCCATCAAACTTGGAATGTATTGGATGTGGATATGCAAGCAGTACATGATTCTTATCAGTTAACAGTGACCAGGCTAAAAGGTAGAGGTCATTAACAACGATTGTATTGTTTTACTCACTTGATTGGGCAATGTAAATAAAGCATTTGCATTGTTAGCCGTGTGCAAGTTTCTATGCAAGATGGAGAGCGGATTGTTTGCAACAGATCATAACATCGTTTAATTGTTCTTACTTTGTTTCTTTCATTCTTCAGATATTTGGTTGTCTTTGTTTCTCTTTCTCTTTGTTTAGAATTCAGTTCGAGATATACTTTGTTACTCCGTTGTCTTGCCACATTTAAGCACAGCCACTGTCTAACAATGTTATATATGGAAAAAGTATTGCATAGCCAATCATACCCCATTTTTTGTTATCCAAAACACTAGGAATTACTATTGTTTTAGACAGAAGCATATATCTAATTATGTTTTGTTCTTTCTGCTAGTGCTAATAACCTTGGCCGGAGAATGGAAGGGCGTTCCCCAAATGAAATATCATCAGCTGAAGCTATCTTGGCTGGAGCCCTGTCTTCTGGTGTTAATGTAAGATAGTGGAATGTTTCTTTGAGGGCAGAATTACTGCAGTGTACATTAATGTTCAATCTTGATTTGAATTATGCAGTATTCATTACATTCAGTCTGAACTTTAATCTTAATATTGTCCCTCTTTATGTGGTTTTGGAATATCCAAATCAAGAAAAGAGCCTAACCAATGTTATATCCCTCTTTATGTGATTTGTGTAGGCCCCTACATGGATTATGCTCCAGACCATATTTTTGTTACTGGCATTCTGTTTTACTGCAATGCTTTATCTAGCATTTTTCTCCAGTGACTTTGTGATTGTCGGGCATGTTCTTTTGCTTGTAACCATCAGTGCGGTTCTATTCGTGCTTCTTAACAGGTCTCCCTCCCACCTTCTATTCCCACACTCGATCTTCACACCTGTTCTGAATGATTAGATGATCACGATTTCGGTTTTGTAGGTTTCTGGCAGAAACTGGTTTTGTGCCGGTTGAACAACAGATGCAGGAGATGGGTATCCATAAAACAGAAGCCGCAGAGAAAGACAAGAGAAACTAGCCACTGACTGACTTTTATTGATACAGATGACAGCTTTACATTTTACATCATTAAACAGACTGCGTTTAGCACTACACGTTTTTCAGACATGTATGTAAAGTTTAGGCAGGCATTTAAGCACATACGATGATACAAGCTCTTTACATGTACATGTGAAGTGAAATGGATTTTGTAGTAGGCCACTTCTAAGCATGCTTGGCTTCTTCCTCCTTTGTCTTGTTCCTCTTTCTCTTGATATAACAGAAACATGAGCAGCAGGGCAACTGAAACAAGAACTTCATTGTCTGAGAATTCACCACAACTGTCTGCAGAGATGTTTTGCTGAGGGGATTTGCATCCAACCCTTAAATATACTTGCTATACTGATTCCTTACTTAGTTTGTAGTTGAAGACAGTAGAAATTGTTGCCAAAGTCCCTGTCGCGTGGAGCTTTTCACCTCCGCTGATGCTTTCTTTTGTCTGGTGGTTTTAATGTAATCTCATCATGGTAAGCAACCACGACTATCGTTCCGTCATAACCGGTTTCGTTAAGTCACAAGGGAAGTATAAATCCGTATAACTGATTCAGATGTTCATTAGGAGAACTTTCTTGCCTCATTAGTCATTACAAAGCAGAAAGCATATTCTTTGGTTGCCGATGTGGTAGCTGCTGTATATTCTTTGTTTACTGATGAGTTGATGCTATCGCGTACATCTGGACAGAGTGGTATCGAGATCATTTCTGGGGCGACTGCATACGATAGAAAACTGAAACAAGGAGAGCATGCAGCAAACATGCTTCTAATTGCAGGTTACTTATTCCTTGCGATCACGTGAGAACGCAATTGCGGCTGCGATCCCGGAGATAGCATGTAATGACCCTTTTTTCATACTATGCAAATGAGGTCCTTGATGAGCAACCTGTAATGAAGTGGTGTTTTACTTATTTTATTTCAGTATGTAGGACAATTAAAATGGTTCAAATTAAAAACCTTCCAACATTTGCCCTAAAATCAACTTAAATAAAACTTGTAAAACCAAAGTCATCAAATTTCCACTCTAATAAAATTTGAAGTTTTAAACCTTTCAGAGAATTCCTCTAAATTTTTTCAAGTAATTTGAAGTTGGTTTGCATATTTAAATAAATTATTTTCAAATGGACGTAATTGTAATATATCAATGGAGTAAATTTTCCCTTATTAAAAATTTATGAAATTTTGTATATGTGTCTTATTTATCTTCTTGAACCCAAATATAAATTTCTCAAAAATATTTGAAAAGTATTTCACCTACCTACAGTCCAAACATAAATTTAAGCAAATTTGCATTTGTACTTAAATGACATTCAAAAATAAAATATTTTAATCTGACAAACTTCATGAAGGTTATAAATTCCCTAAAAGTTCTCCATGAGTTTTGCTAAATTTAAAAAGTGAGTTTTGAACCCTCTGATGATTCAAAACTTAAAATGGATAAAAGTAAAAATAAAAGAAAAGAGAAAACCTTACCTTATGGACCAACCGACTAGTCCATCTTCTCGCGCACGCTGGGCCAAGCCCACCATTGGCCTGCCCATGTCACATCGCTTCTCCCGCTTCTGCTCTGCCATTGTTGACCAGCGGGGTCCGCTGGTTAGGACTCCTCTTCCACGCGCCCCTGCCACGCGCTGGCAGAGGCCACGACGGATGAGGCGCGCCATTGACGACCAACTGCCCAGTCGACGTGCTAACGGCCTCCTCCGTTTCCTCTGGTGAGTGCGCGTGCCTTCCGATGATGCCAGCTTGCTCATTGTGTTCGCAACGGCTAGCTCGCCGTCAGGATTCCTCCACCGAGCCATCCTTCTGTGAGCTCTGGTTGCCGCCATTCTTCACCCCCATCTCCTTTCCTTCACCTGTGAACCCCCATTACCCCCCTGATTCACCATTGAGTTCCCCGTGACGTTGTATAGCTCTCCCAATCAAAATTGAGGCATGCGGGTGAGCTCAGTGGTCGGAACGCTTTCGACATCAACAACTCTAGCGAGCTCCGCTTTCGGCATCACCATGTTTCTAGGTTATCGGCAATGAGGACCGCTGCTCCATCTTGTCTGTGAAATGCACCTCTCCTCCCTGATCTCATTTTTCTTCTCACCCTTCCGGTTGGAGCAGGAACCGAGGAGATCTTCACCTTCATCTTCAACTCCAGTGGAGATCCGTCTCTAGCTACTGACTCAACTCCCGTGAGTTCTAGCAATCGACGATGCTTCCCTTGGCTTCCCCTCCATCTCCTCTAGCTCACTATTCCTCCCTTTTTCCTTGGCATGCACCAGAAGCTCTGATCACTGTCGAACTGAGTGCTGTCGTCCGTCAACAATGTTGAACTCCCTATCTTCTTCCTCCGGAGCAATTGGTGCCCGAGATCTTCCCAGGACCTCTCCAGGAATCTGTTGGTGCCAAGATCCAAGCCGCCGCACCTCTTCTTCCTCTTCCCCAACTGCTCCATGCCGACCACCGCGACATCATCAGTTGAGCTCAACTGCCTCGACTTTAAGTTCAGCAACACTCGCGGTGAGCTGTTGACCCTTTCCCACTTCTTTCATGTTCATGCCATGTTATAATATTTTGTTGATGAAATACTTGTGTAGTATTTTAATTCTTATTATATGCTATGTTTAAGGTAATTGTGATGAGCTTAAAAAACATTTTGCGAGTACGAAAGTACTCATAGGAATTTTATTCCTAAAATATTACAGGTGATCCTAATGTATGTGACTTCTGTGACAGAGATAGTGTTAAAACTGATGCCTAGTTGTGTAGTTTGCGTCTCTCGATCATTTATGGGTTATATGTGGCTTTTGAAGATGGTAGTGGCTGCCATCTCGGTGTTTGTACATGTTCCCGTAGTTGTTCCATATTTTACTAGTAAACAGTACATGCATTGCACGTCAGGGCACAAATGCTTCGAGAAACGACGGGTAGACGGTAGCCTAGTGCCAGTACTATAGATGTCACTGTTGCTGTGAATCCCAGCCATTTCAGCCGTCATATGGACTCAAATCGATGGTTCACAATGCTTGCTGATGCTAGGATTCGAACTTTCAAACTTGGTACACTATAGTAGTAGAGATTTTGGATGTGAATGACCTCCGAGTCTTTGCCTGGCTTGGTACACTATAGTAGTAGAGATTTTGGATGTGAATGACCTCCGAGTCTTTGCCTGGCTTGGCCAACGGTGATGCATATGTCTGATGTGCGTATGAGATGTTGGCCCGATGTCGGCTGCCCAACGGCGATAGATGCATACGTCTTTATACGTATGGTATGTTGAATAGTTATTCGGGTATTCAGACATCACATCACTCATAAGTCAGGAGTAACTCCGGAACCCTAACATTGCAGTGGTGCGGTAGGTCTTGCAATTGCATTGAGCCGTGTCTGCATAATTGGAATCGTCAGTGTCATATTTAATAGGAGTATAAACGCTTGCCTGTGTTAAGCGAGACTGATAGAACCTCAATTCTTTTTCTAGTGTGTGTAGAGGATACGCATACATGTGTTCATGATGGTGTAATTATAATGTGTGTGGATTGTACGTGTTGTCTTGTACTTTCTCCGTCCCAGAATGTAAGACATATTTGATTGGTTAAGACAATGTTTTGACTAACAATTACTCTATTAATATGTGGTTTATGTGATACAAAGTCAAAATTATAAGTAAGTACTTTTGAATACGATTCTGATGACACTAATTTTATGTCACAGACACCACGTACTAATAAAGTAATTGTTAGTCAAATTCTTGTCTTAACCAATTAAAATATGTCTTGCATTCTGAGACTGAGGGAGTACAAGATAACACGAATAATCTATACACATTATAATTACACCATTATAAACATATATGTGCGTCCTCTTAAACAATTAAAATACACTATGAGATGGTGGAAATATTTTATGAAAAAAGAAAAGACGATCTAGAGTACTTGATAAAGGCATTAGAAGTAAACGGAGAACTTACATAGAGAATCCTCTCGAAAAAGGAGAAGAACTTCACATGTGGAGAAAGGTATTCTTTGCGCTAAATTACTTTTCGTTGCTTTTCTCGCGATATCTACAGAGCAGTTGCGACTTGGACCAAGCAGGCCTTACTTGCACCAAGCTATGGACTGCGTGCGACGACGTCTCTCGTGGTGGATGGATCGTCATGAGGAGGCCGTGACTGCTATCTGTAAGGTCAGCACCAAGGGTAAAGGTGGGAGTCGGGCCGGGTCGGGCCAGCCCGGCACGGATCTGTCGTGCCTCGGGCCGCATCGGCCCGACACAAACCAGCCCGTCCAGCCCGTCGTGCCATGCCGGGCCGGCACGGGTTCCTCACGACGGCGTTGAAGCACGGCCCGTGGCACGCCGGGCCGCCACCGGGCCGTGCTGGCACGGGCACGGTCCACCAGAGGCCGTCGGTGATGAGGCGGCATGCATGGTTGGGACGCCATCGCTCCTCCTCGGCGTCCACGCCCAACACACGCCTCTCCACGACGTCGTCCTCCCGCCACACCTCGGCACCGCCGCACCCATCCCCGTCCTCGTCTTCGTCCGAGCGCCAGTAGCCGCCACCTCCCGTGGGGTGGGCGCTGCAGTGCAGGGACCCGCCGCGCTCGTACTCCTCCTTGACGTGCTTCTGCACCTCCTGGAGCGTGCACTCCCACGGCGCTGCTCCGCCCTTGCAGCCGCCGGCGTGCGCGATGCCGGGCACGGCGCGGCGCGGCCGGAACGATAGCGCCGCGCCGAGAGCTCCCACGGCGAGCAGCGCCGCCGCGCGCGTGCCGGCGAGGGACTCCTCGCACTGCGCCCTGCCTCCGGAATGCTGCTTGGTGTGCCACGCCCTCTCGCTGAGCTTGCGGAGGTTGGACCCGCACTTGGCGAGCTCGGAGCCGCACCGCCGCTCCACGGCCTTGCACTCTCTGTGCGGCAACGGCGAGGCCGATGGCGCGGCCGAGCCAGGCGGCTCTGGTGCATGGGACGAGCGGGTCGGCGCGGAGCTCGTCGAGCTCGGCGGCCAGCCAGCGGTCGTAGGCTGAGCGCACCGGTGGCCATGGGGCCATCGCCGGCGACGGCGCGAGCCGCGAGGAGAGGCGCGTGGAGAGCGACCGCATAAGCGTCGATGGCTTCTTCATCTCGTGTTGTGTAGCGATGCGCCGATGCGTCTGCTGTGATTCCTGTGTTCTGTGATCTTGGGAGCAGGAGGGAGCTTGAGAAGTGCATGTGTGCTGCTCCCAATTTAATACGAGCAAAAGAATTCAGGAGCGAGGCAAGTAGCACCAGGAGCATTTCCCAATGAAAGCAAAATAAAATTACAGCAAAGCACGCAGGAAATATATAAGAAAATAAAAAAATAATAGTA
The DNA here is from genome assembly GCA_019208055.1 of Stipa capillata. NCBI lineage: Eukaryota > Viridiplantae > Streptophyta > Magnoliopsida > Poales > Poaceae > Stipa > Stipa capillata. The sequence continues at coordinate 530,084 of JAGXJF010002309.1, forward strand.
GTACTCCAGTACATGGGGAAATTAGCTGAATTTTATTATTGATAAGTACTAATACAACGTTACTGCCTCATTAAAAACCTTACACCCAGTATAGGTTCCCCCGTAAGGAAAAGAGTACAGTAACATTCGTCGATACATGTAGAAGCTACTCAGAATCAGAGAAGGCGAGATCAGCTAAAGCTCCTACGATCTCGGGATCTTCTAGTTGATGTTGTTGCCGGCTATCTGCGTTGTTCCAATCCTTGAGGCATGCGATTGCTTCCACCGTCTCAGGTGCGAGTGACGACCTTCTTTCTTCAATTATTCTTCCAACCATGCTAAAAGTTGCTTCAGAAGAGATGCTCGACACCGGAACAAGTAAAACATCCCGTGCGAAATGAGACAACACGGAAAATATGCGTGTAGCATTCTTCCACCATAGAAGTAGGTCAACATTCTTCTTATCCGCTAGTTCACTATCCGTGGCTTCAAAGTTATGGTATAAATAATGGTTGAGCTCTGCGATAGGATTCCAATTGGTGTTGGACGTCTGACTTGATAAAGAAATAGAATCCTTGGACCTCTTGCTCTTCCATAGGTGAGCTGTTGCGCTTCCCTTGCCATGTCGTGTGGCTTCCGACCTCGTGCCACGCGAAATGCCATGTTTGTCACTGTACAAGCGGAAGACTCGATAGAGTTCTTTTTTCACATGTTCAAACGCTTCGGAGTAGTCCAAATCGAGTGCTTCACCTATTTCCATCCATAGCTTCCTGCAAAGCTGAAAGCTTCCTACGAGGATCGAAAATGGTAGCAAAGCAATAGGCGTGTGATATAGATCCAAAGTATTTAAGAAATTTAGTCTCCATCAGTTCAACAACATGGCATAAATGAGCATGGTTCTTATTTTTTTTATTGACTCCGCCATTAACCAAATATACTCTATAACTAGGCATGATGTAGGGTAGTAAACACCTGAAAGGACCTTAGTTTATTTATAGAATGGCTTTAAAAAAATACGAAATTCATTAGCAATTATCCAATCAATGGCATTAAGAACAACACCTCCATGCTGAGAATTTGTATTGATAAACATAGTCATTATATTTTCATACCCAATTAGTGTCTTTAGCATCAAGTAAGTCGAGTTCCACCTCACCTTCATATCAAGACTAAATTTTTTTGGTTTCACTCCAAATCTTTTACTCACTTGAGGAGAACTAGAGATGTAACGGATAGCAGCACGAATATTGTTTAAATATTCACCAATTACCTCCATACCATCTTGCACAACAAGATTGATTATGTGACAGATGCACCTCTGGTGTATAACATAACCACCAATGTAAGATCGCAAGTAGGGGGTGAGGATCTCCATGGCCTTCGTATTTGATGAAGCATTATCCATTGTAATAGAAAACATTTTATCTTGAATATTAAATTCAGTAATTACGTCTAATATACGCTCAGCAATGGCCTCACCGGTGTGTGCCTCGTCGATCGATTTAAAACCAATAACCCTCTTGTTTAACATACAATCACCATCTATATAGTGGGCTACAATACTTAGATATGAAGATCTTTGATGAGATGACGTCCAAATATCAGAAGTTAATGCAAAAGAAAAACTTACACTTTCGAAAGTTGTTTTTAGTGCTGCTAGTTCCCTATGATACATTGCTACAATATCATTTTTTGTTGTTCGTCGACTATAATGATGGTACTGTGGACAAAAGCCTTTTTTAACCATTCTTTCAAAATTAGTGCTCTCCCCCATTCTAATAGGCAAATCTTCTGATACTATAAAACGTGCTATTTCTTCTCTAGCTACTAGGGGTTGGTACAACCAATTACTTACAGAGCCATCGGACGCAAAGTTCAGCTGGGTTTGCACGCCTCCTCCTTCGGCGTCCTTGTGTTTTTGTAGGCACTTAAAGTAATGCCGATTGAGATGTCCCGTCCCAGAGCTCGAACCTGCAGTTAGATCTTGATGACAATAATTACAATTCGCATATACTTACCTTACACCACCTTGTATCTCCACCCTCCTTGTCATGTGTTTCCAGCATTGCGCATTCTTTTTTCTTGAGGAGCTACCGGCTTCTAGGACAGCGGTTGTAGGTTCAGAGGAAGGGGTCGATGGCAGAGAGTTATCCCCAAGTGCGACGTCGTCCTCGTCGCCCTCAAGACCATCCATATGACGGTCTTCCATGTTGAAGTCTTCTATGCCGAGGGAAAGATGATGAGCATCGATCAAGTCCTCCGCCGTAGGAGGAGGATGAGGGCGGCCTCTTGTCATCGACGCAGCGCCTGCGGCCGCGGCAGCCACAGCCTTCTTCTTCTTATTCTTGTCACGACTGAACATCTTAAATTGTTTTTTTTGAAAGAAAAGGCGTTTCCATTACTTAAACCTCGCCAGTGAGATCACCGGCGACTAAAACAGATACAAAGTCTAGGAAATCATAGAGCCAATGAACTTGGCCTCCAGATTCCAAACCAGCACCATGAGATGCTAATCTATGTGCTGCATTGTTACAAGATCTTGAAACCCAAACAACTTTAGCATCAAAAAAGTACAAACACAGCAATCTTTTAACCTCCATAAGTATAACACCATGCTGGGAAACATCATATTCTTCAGAAGAGGTTGCTTGTTCCAGCACTCTAGAATCAGTTTCAAAGATGACTTTCTGCCCTCCCAATTCAAATGCTCTCTGAATTGCTCTGAGCAGGGCCAGACTTTTAGCTTGGAGGGCGTCCTGTAGGTGATCCAAACTTCCTGCTCCTGCAGCCTCTATATCACCCTCCGAGTTTCTGATAATATAACCTCAACCACCTGTGCCATCTTCTTCCTTGAATGCTCCATCAGTATTTATTTTCAGGTAATTCGCAGGTGGTGGCTTCCATTTCGGGTGCAGCACTGCACCCCTCCTAGTGCATATATTCTTCCTCTCTACCTATAGGAATTCCTCATGATGCAAGTTTATAGAGCTCACAATCGCATCACAGGATCTGATAGTTTCACCCACATTTGCTCTGTTGCGTTCATGCCACCATAACCAAAGCAATATATAGATTTTTGAAGCTTCCTCTTCCCTCAAGTTAAAATTTTTCATTAGGAAATCCTGGGGATTGGGACAACTTACAAGTGATATTCTGATGTCCTCCAATTGCAGCGCCCTCCAGACTCTCTTCACATGCTTACACTGGAGGAAACAGTGGCTCCCATCCTTCTCCACACGGAAGCAAACAGGACATTTAGGATTGGTCTCCACACCTCTCTTTATAAGTTTCTGCCTCCAGGGTAAACTGTGATGTGCAAGCCTCCATATGAAGAGTCGAACTTTGCTTGGTAGAGGGATCTTCCATAGTTTCTTCCAATCAAAACCAGTCCTATTCAATGCATTGTTTGAACTTGATTGAGCCCCATTGTCTGCTCTTCTGGCATCAGCATGCATTGCTACCCTGTAAGCTGATTTTACTGAGAACAGCCCCTTCTTGTCGTAGTGCCAGGCCAGTCTATCTTCAATTAACACATTAACTGGTAATTGTAGAATCAGATTAGCATCTTCCTTGCAGAAAGTTTGCTGGACCAGCTCTTCATCCCAACTTCTCATTCCTGGGTCTATGAGCTCAGCTACTCTTTGTAATAACACATTTCTTCCCTTAACCGTGATTGGTCTCCTGGTTGAGCTTCGTGGTAACCATGGGTCCTTCCAAATATCAATATTTTGGCCATTTCCAACACGCCAAATAGCTCCTTCTTTAATCACCTTGATCCCCTTCAAAATGCTACGCTAGGAATAAGACATATTTCTCACTGTTGTAGCCTTTAAAATCTGCCCATGAGGAAAATACTTTGCAGCTAGGACTTGTGCACACAGAGAGCTAGGATTCTGAAGTAATCTCCACGCCTGTCTTGCCAACATTGCCAGGTTAAACATATATAGATCCCTGAAGCCTAATCCACCTTCCCTCTTCGGCTGGACCAGTTTTTTCCCATCCAATCCAATGGATTTTATTTTCCTTATCCATTTGACTCCACCAATATCTGCAAATCATCGAACTTATTTGATCGCATAAGGATTTAGTTATGTCAAAACATGACATAGCATAGATGGGAATTGCTTGTGCTACCGCCTTTATGAGAATTTCCTTCCCTGCACAAGATAGCATTCTCTCCTTCCAGCCTTGAATTTTTCTCCAGATTCTTTCCTTGAGATATGAAAAGGTTCTGCTCTTTGATTTTCCAATAAAGACCGGCAGCCCCAAATACTTTTCTGATCTGGTTTCATTGTTCAAATGCAGAGACCTCATCACTTCTTGTTTTGCTTGAGGGGAGGTATTCTTACTAAACATGATTGCATATTTATCCTTATTAATAACTTGGCCTGAACATGCTGCATAGGTATTCAAAATCTGATCCACTACTTGAGCATTGCTTCTTACTGCTTTGAGAATCAACAAGGAGTCATCTGCAAATAGAAGGTGGTTAACACTTGGAGCTCTATGGGCTACTTTTATTCCCTCAACTCTTTTGTGTCTTTCAGCATCATGTAATAAGGCCGAGAAACCTTCGGCACAAATAATGAAAAGATAAGGTGACAAGGGATCACCTTGACGAAGTCCCCTTGTTGGAATTATAGTTCCTGTGACCTCATGGTTGACTTTAACTTGATATCTAACTGTTGTAACACACTTCATAATCAGGTGAATCCATCTTCTGTCAAAGCTCATCTTTCTCATCATATCTTCAAGAAAGCTCCATTCAACTCGATCGTATGCCTTGCTCATATCAAGCTTTAAAGCTGCAAATCCATTCTTTCCGCTCCTTTTATTCTGCAGGAAGTGAGTTAGTTCATATGCCAATAGGATATTATCCGAAATCATTCTTCCCAGAATAAAAGCACTTTGATTATAAGAAATTATTTCCGGGAGGATTACTTTTAGCCTATTAGCAATCACTTTGGAGACAATTTTATACATGACATTGCATAAACTAATAGGTCTCAAGTCCTTTAGATTTTCCGGTCTGTTTACCTTAGGGATGAGGACCACCAACGTATCATTCCATTCTTGGGGCATTTCCCCTCCCCTTAGGACATTCAGCACCTCCATTGTCACTTTCTCCCCCACAACATTCCAGAATCTTTTGTAGAAAACAGCCAGCATTCCATCTGGACCTGGGGCCTTTAGGTCTCCAATATCATCAATAGCAGATTTGATCTCTTCTCTTGAGTATTCAGCACACAAGAATTCATTCATTTGACGGTCTACCCTACTGTGGACAAATCTTGTAACATCTTCATTATCTACCAAAGCTGTGGAAGTGAATAGGTTTGAAAAGTAGTCAAAAATGAGCTCCTTTAGGTTCTGAATACCTTCCACCCAGGCCCCATTATCCTTTTTCAATTTGGTTATTGTATTTCTCCTCTTCCTTTCAGAGGCAAAGGCATGAAAATAGCTGGTGTTTTTGTCACCAGCCTTTAACCAATTAGCATGCGCCCTTTGTCTCCAATATGTGTCCTGTTGCTGCTCTAATCTGTTTAGTTTTTCCCTCAAAAATAGCTCACGGGATACCTGCTCCTGGGATATGTCCCTCCTCCTCACTTCTTCAAGTTCCGATCTCAGAAGCTTCATCCTTTGAACTACATCACCTAGAGAATGTGTACTCCAGCTCTTAAGCTCTTTAGCTACTTCTTTCAGGCCCATCAATACATTGAAGTGATCAGCAGTCTGTGCATCCTGCCATGCCTTCTTCACCACTTTCTCACAGTCATCCTCGTCTAACCATTTTGCTTCAAATCTAAATCCCTGACCACCTCTGAAAAATGAGAAGCATGTCCGTCCATCAGTAGTCACAATTACTGGCCGGTGGTCAGAATGGCGTGGATCTCCATTGATCACCCGAAAACAAGGAAATTTCGAGCACCATCCCCTTGAAGCAACTGCTCGGTCTAATCTCTCCTTTATGAACTTTGATGCTATATGACTGTGATTCCTCCAGGTAAATTTATCTCCTTCATAGCCCAAATCCCTTAATTCACAAAAGTCTAGAGTCTCCCTGAACTTCTCCATGTGCCATTGAGATTTAGGCTGGCCCCCTTTTTTCTCATGGCTGAATAAGACCTCATTAAAATCTCCGAGATATAACCAAGGTCTATTCAGTTGGGCTTTCAGATCTCTCAGCAGATTCCAGGTGATATCCTTCTTCTCCATCGAAGGTTCCCCATAAATGCCTGTGAGTCTCCATCTAAAGCCACTTACCTCAATCACCTCCGCATCCACATGATATTTTGAGTAATTGTGGAGTTCTATATTGATGCTTTCCTTCCAGAACATAACTAGGCCACCACTAAAGCCTTTCCTTCCTTCGCTGTCTTTAACCACCATACAGCTCATACCCAACAACCATTTAAAGTGCTTCATTCTTTTTTCATCTGATTTTGTTTCAGACAAGAACAGAACATCTGGGTCCTCCCGCTTCTGGAGATCCAGAAGCCCTCGAACTGCCGGGCCATTACCCAATCCCCGGCAGTTCCAAGCTATAATCTTCATTTTGATCCGCCGGGCTATCCCTGCAGCCCAGCGTTTACATCATCATTTGGTTGTTGTGGGTTTCTGATATCCAACACTTTCTCCCCTTTCTCACTCTCCAATCTCGCCTTTTTCCCTAAATCTAATTCTCCATCAACTTCCATCAGATCAGCACTCCTCTTTTTCTCAATTGGCTCCATAGGGTTCTGATCGTTTGAGGAGCCTGTAACATCCCTGTTTTACTAACCTTGTATTGTGCATAATATGCATTTCATGGCATGAACATCTGCACTGAAAATCGAGTAAGATTTTGAATTTTTATGAAAAGCCTTAAACAAACCTTAACTCCATGGCATGGATAACACCTCGGAACGTAATCGATGTTGCAAAGCCTTGCAGTAATAAGTCCCGAGGATCTTCTCATGAATTTGATTTGTGGACCGAGCTCTAAAACCCTAGGTTGGATATAACCAATAGTCCAAAGGTTAGGTGGAAAGGGAAATCAACCGTTAAGTCGAACCTTTATCTTGGAGCTCTAATTAGAAGTAGAGCTTAGAGGTTTAAAAAGGGGATTCGAAATTGATTCGGAAAAAACCTATTTGATTTAGAACAAAACTCTATAAGGATGTTGTGGAAGTTAATAGTTAAGTTGAGAGATCTTTGAAATGGTTCTAAAGATTTAAAAATTGAAATCAAATCAAAACAGAAATCTTGAAAATATAAAGAAACCCTAATTCTTCTACCCGGAGTGGGCCTCTTCCCTCTGCCCTGGCCCACCTCCCTTCCTCCACCGGCCTGGCCCGAACCGCCCTTCTTCCTTCTCCCCTAAGCCTCTGGCCACCTCTGCCTTATCTCCTCCCCACGCACCGACGCCACCTCCTGCTTCCCCATCCGCCACGCAGCTGCTTCCCATGGCGTCCGAGGCAGCCACCTCCTGCCTTGCTCCTAGCGCCACCCCGCTTTTCTCTCCCCTCCCTCTTGCATCCGAGCTCCCCATCCCGCGCCGCTCCCCCACTCGGCTTCGCCGCCCCTGGGCCTCTCCGCCGCTCCCCGACCGCCGCTCCGCTTGCTCCCGTGCCCTCCGCCTCGGGCCCTCCCTCCCTCGCTGCTCGAGCTCGCCGCCTCACCCCTCGCCGTGCCCCACCCCCTAGCTCCGCTCCACCCGTACCCTCCGCCGCCGGGGTCCCGAGCCCCGCATCCCGTCGCCGGCCTCCCTCCATCTGCCGCCGCCTCCTTGCTCTGCCCCCCCCTCGCCGCTGCTTCCACCGTGCCGCCACCGGAGCCGGAGCTCCGCTCGTCGCTCCTCCGAGCTGCCCCCTTCACTAACCACCGGACGTCGCCCCGCTCCCGAGCCCCTGCCGCGCGGCCATCCGAAGCCGAAGACCCGCCGGATCCCGAGCCTCACCGCCCCGGCCTCCTTCCGCCCGCCTCGATTCCGAGCGCCGCTGCTCAGCTCCGCCTCCACCGGCCGCCTCTCGCCGCCTCGCCGGAACCCTAGCGCCGCCGCCTCCGGTAAGCCGTCGAGCACGCGCCGCCTCACCCCGTGCCCCCGCTGTCAGCCTCACCACGGTCGGACCAAGCCCAAGTGGCCGAGTCCCCCGACCGGGTGCAATTAGGGCACTAATGCCCTTCTAATTAATGGTTAAGACACAATTACGAACGTCATAATGGCTAAGTGCTTTGATTAGAGCTTTTAATCACTGTTCCGACTGATTAATGGGGCTAATTAATATGGTCTGTGATTAACTCAGTAATTAACATTAATCATTAGCTTCCGGACCTAACTAATAACTAATCATCAGCTATTTAATGCTAACGGATATATTAATGGTGCTAATTAACTACTAACAGTGTATTGAATGCACTTATTTAAGCTGTCCCACTGACATAAAAGAAAAGATTAAAGGAAAAGGAATTATATGCCAGGTGGACCCCACATGTCAGGATTTAAACTAAAAGAATAAAAGAAAATGATTTATATGACAGTGGGCCCCACTGTCATTGACCTAAGTCAATTTCGACCAAATTAACCAGTAGGGCCCACATGTCAGCCTCTGGTGATAATTGAATTAAATTAAACATTATTTTTACTAAGAAAAATACAACAAAGGGGTAAAAATGGATTAAATCTTGTAAAATTCATAGAAAGTTTATTTTAATCAGAAAATTGCAAATAATATATCAAAATGTTCATAAAAAGAAGATCTATTCAAAAGCATCATTTTCATCCATGTTTGCATGCTAGGATTAATATAATTTGCTAAAAACCCAAGCTAGGGTTTCCGATTAGCCGGAGGATTTTCGGATTGCGATATTTTATGCATCCGAACTCCGATTAAATTGATTCCACTTGCATTAGTTTTCTTTTTGCATCCTCTACATCATGGCATGCATTGCATCTTGTATTGATGTTTGACATTTTGATGTTTACGATTGTACCCTTGTTTCCGGTGTTTTCGTTCTTCCCTGTTAGAGCCGGAAGGTCCAGAAGACGATAGTTTCGAACAAGAGCAGGGTTTAGTTGCTCAGCAACCAGGCAAGCAGCCCCTTTGGTCACATTGCTAAACTCCTATTATTTTGCAAAGTATTAGTTGTTTTCAAATGCAACATTACATGCGTTCAAATGTTATTTCCTCGTTAGTATTACCTCTATTCCTTGCACACAGCTTATTTTGTTGCTCAATCAACCCCACTACCATCCTAACCTAACTAGGGTAGTCTAGTGTGTAACCTGCTATTGCTTATTATATGTATTTGCTTAGGCATGCTTAGAATGGTAAGAGTCGTAAGTTCTGGGATAGCAGAGGTTCTCACACCATTGGATGGGTTGCTTGGTAGGTGGGTGTTCACCGGGATTACTTAATAAACTTGCTTAATATTCATCTGGGCTAGACGAGAGGCCATGGCTGGGAGCATGGTGGTTTGTCTCGTTTTCCCGCAAGGACCGGTTCCCGGTGTCCCTTCGAACCAAGATTTGCGTACTTCTACACGGGTGGATTATGGGGCCACCCCCGACTGAATAATTTGCCTAGGCTTAGTGTATGAGCTGCAATCGGTTGCGGTTTTCTTTGGGGATAAAAAGGCATCCGGTGGGGTGGGCACACGGTCTGGGAGGCCGGGGATGTTCCTCGATTCACAACGCATGGGACCGTGTCTCTGTGCCGTCGGACAGATGTACATGGACTAGCCTGTACGGGTGGCTCATACCTAAGTCGAAAGCATTGTAAAGGTCGTGTTCGATCACCCTCCGCCAGCACACCTCGTGAAAGTGTGTAAATCGTCGTTGGCACTAGGAGACGATCGATACGTGTAGGTAAAGATGTACCCCCCTGCAGGGTTTGAACTGTTTGAACAGCCGTGTCCGCGGTTATGGACAGCTTGGTAAGATTTTGCACCGAATTAGACAACTATAACAATACTCTAAAACTTGCCAACCCTAAGGACGTGGTTAGCGACAGCTTCCTCCCAGGGTGGTCGAGGATGGGTCGAGGGTATCTAGGGTGTGGTGTTCTGCAGGTAGGAATGTTCGCGAAGTGTAGACTTATCCCCTTTCGAAAACCTTCCGGTAGTCGGTTTTCATCTACTTATAAGATATTGCTAAAAGTAAATTGGCTTTCCGCAAAACAGTCCACAATTACCCCTTTATTGATACCTGTCACAACTATTACTACTTTCCGCACTGTAAGTCTTGCTGAGTACAATTTTGTACTCACCCTGCTATTGTTGATGTTTTTGTGCAGAGGAAACTACCTCTCCTGAGGGTAGTTTCGATATAGAGATCGACGCCCACGACGGTTAGTCACTGGGAATCCCAGGCAGTGATCCTGCCCCTGGGGTTGGGCAGCTAGGTTTGTTTTGCTGCCGCTTTCGGCACTACTGTTCGGCTTCTTAGCCCTATTTGAAACTTCCGCTGTGTATTGTACTGGGATCCTCGGATCCTTTGCAGGTATGTGTTGCTATATTGCAGTTCTGTTGTAGAGTTCTGCTGTGTTAGCTGGTTGTTTTCGCCTACTCATGTGCCGTGCGTGTATGTGATGAAGCACATGTGGTGGGTAGGACTTTAGAGTTTGTATCATAGAGTCATTAAGTTTAATCACCCCTGTGAAGCGACTCTACTACTGAGAGATTGGGAACTATATCATCCTACTCCAGCCGTGCATTAATTTGCCGGGACGAGTTCGGGATTGAAGTTCCGGCTCAGTGGAAAAGAGTGAGGAGACCATATCACCCTACTACTCTATGCTCCTGCCAGAGTAAGCTTTGGGGTTGACGTCTCGGGCTATTCGGAGCCATATCACTCCACTCCTCTTGGAATTGACACCCAGGAGTTGAGGTCGGGGTTGACGTTTCGACTTAGCGGGTGGTTTCACTTAAGCCTCTCTGTTATGAATTCTGGGGTTCGACAGAGCCTTGTCTTGCCTGGCGCCTAAATATACTCCTCTTCCCTTTTGATTTTGGCTCTAGGGCATTAACTTCTGCCTCTTTTTTATTCGGGGCTGAACTTGTTTCTTTTGGTGAGTACACTGGACTTGGTGAGTTGGATGTTATGTGATTATATAGCCATACATCATGCATGGATAGAACTTGAAATGTAGCCGTTTCTCTGGAGGGAGACTGCGAGAGCCAACGTTTACCTGCAAGCTGCAAGCCTGCAACTTTCAGCTATGCAAGTATGCCTATACAAGTATGCAACGTCTCTTCACTACCAAAAGCAGCAGAGCCTGTGCAAAAGTTGAGCCATGCGCCATATGCTATCCATGCTGCCGTGCAACACCCCATCAGTCACATCCACTGCGTGCAGGCATGGCTCTTTTCTCGCTTGTTGACTGATATTGGCTAGCTGATGCATGAGAATTTCTTGTGACATGCAATTTGAATCCATCTTCCACATTTAGCAGCATTCAAAGAAATCTACATCTAGATGACCGTGTCCTGTGTATATATCTTAGCTGCAGTGAATCAACCATTTTCTTGAGATTTATTCGTTTGTTTAACATACCGTACAGTGAGAATCAATTAGATGACGCTAACCAAATGGTACAGCTAGTCTGGATAAAAAAAATCCTTAAAATTAGAAACCTCAAGCTGCCGTGCTACTTGCATGCCATACTGCCATTGCATGCCTCACTTTCTCTGCCTTGTGTTGTCTAATCAATCACTTTCTCTGCCTTGTGTTGTCTGCACGTAAACTCAAGCATCTGCAGGCACAGCATGGGCTTGCCGCTCGCAGCGGGTCTGCTCTATATATTGCGCTGCTCACAGTCCGCTGGATAGCATATGGGCTTCTTCCGGGCCGGGCTGGCCCGAGCACGGCCCAAGACACCGTGACGGGCCGTGCTGCCCGTCGTGCCCAATTTTCAAGCCCGACCTGGCCCGGTCTACGGGTCGGGCTGGCCCGGCCCATTACGTTTCGTGCCGTGCCGTGCTTTCCGTCGTGCCATGCCAATCGGGCTCATGCTGGCCCGAAATAGCCCGGCCCAAGTCCCAGATTTAACCAAGGGAGTCACTTCCCTCCTTATCCTTACTGCATGGGAATTTGGAAGAAGCAGAACCGTCGTACTTTTCAGCATAAGCGTATGGATGTCACGACGCTGCTAACTACTATAAAAAATGAGGCCTGCCTCCAGCAGCGGGCTGGCCTTTAGGTCTTGGAGCCTGGTCTCTGGACCAGATGATGTACCATAGTTACCTTACTTGCTACTCTTGTAACTCTTCTATCCCTAATCCCTCGAGCTCTAGTGGTTCTTCGTTTTTTTTTGTTTCATCTGTAACTTTTGTCAGTTCCTTACCGACCTTTTTGGCAGTAAATAGTCCTTTGTTGCTGTTTCGTAAAAAAAAACTTTGGGCTGCTTTTTTACTACATTGTTGGGCTGCTCACGACAGTTTATCGTAAGAAAAGAAGAGAAAGAATGTCAGGCCTCTTTAAATTGAATGAATATTACAAGATTTTTTTAGGATTTTAGTCTATAAAACTTTTTCTATAGGATCTTTTAAATAAAAAGAATGAGATCAGCAAAATTTCTATGGATGGCTCGTATGCATCTTAATTTTATAGATTTTCTAGCTAGATGTTATCCTGCGGTCCAAAGAGACCTGGCTCAGAGCATGGCCATTCCTTACTTTGTCATGGGCCAAACGTGCGCTATCTATCTGCAGTTTGCTATCTCTCATTGTTCAAATTTTCGCATGGGCCTTGCGTCATCTGATCATGGTTACTTGAAAAAGGCCTCAGTTTAGGTTCATAGTCTTGTACAGTACACGACTCGTGCGTTCTACGTGATGATGACGCGCGGGACCGCTCACCACCCACGTACACAACACAAGTTTTCAATAGCCACCGCCGTGACCGCGACACGCCACGGTAGCCATGGGCGTCTCCGGGGAAGCTTCGGTGCGACAGGGGCATGCATGCCAGCACGCCGCATGTACCTGCGCATGCAGGCGCAGCAGCATCGCACAGACGAAACCAAGCGCGCTGGCGCCCGCTCCATGTCACCGTGCAGGCACACCTAATCCCCTCCACTACCGATCGATCACTCGCACCTGCACAGTTGCATGATTGCATCGCATTGCGTCCCTCCTTTCCAAAGCCGACGACGAGTCGATGATCTCCTCGATCGCCGGTAGTGCGTGCTGCAGAACGGTCCAGATCGAGTAAACTAGCCAAGTACTCGTTGGAGTTTGGGGGTCGCGGTTTCGCATATGTTTAACAACGTACGTGGCCCCGGCTGTGGACTACGTGGAGCGCTCGATCGCTCGCTAGTGCGCGACACATCAGGCACGTCAGGGAGCGTCTATTTGCTGGGGCGTGGTAGGTGAACTAGGTCCGTGGCATCATGGCCAGTATAGTGCATTGGTGACGCTAATGGTGTGTGAGACGATGGGCTCGAGGAATTGCACATTGGTTAATTTAAATGGAGCTAAGTGCATAGCTAGTATAACTATGTAGGTGGCTTGGTATGCGAAATGCATTGGAGTACTATACTATTAATTAGTCCTACTCATTGTAGTGTGATAAATGATTTCACTGGGTTTAAACCGGCATACCTAGGTAGTCTCTCTATCTAGAAATATAAAGCGTATTTTGATTAGTTAAGATAATACTTTGATCAACAATTACTCTATTAATATATAATTCATATGACATAAAATTGATATCACTAAGTCGTATTCAAAAGAATTTACTTATGGTTATAATTTTGTATCGTATAAACTATATATTAATAAAGTAATTATTAATTAAAATATTATATTAACTAATCAAAATACACCTTACATTTTTAGACGGAGAAAGTATAGCTCAATGAGGCAAGAGAACTACAGCTTATTAATGGACTGTCTTGTGCTCCTACTTAGCCTCTCATCCTTTGTATGTGCATGTGGATCAGATTAAGCGACCCGTAGCAGCTATAGTTAGGGTCTAGCACCTTGTACTAGCATTGCAGCCATCCATCTGGACAGCGGATAAGCGTAACTCACTCCACTTGTGTCTACTTTTTTTTTGACAAAGGAAGAATTATATTACTTCTAACCTCTGCATATCAAGATGCACACAGCCAACGAACATAGTCACCAGACACATACACAGCCAGCCACAAGAAAACACAATGAACCATACGACAAATCTCCTAAGATAGCACATGGCAGAACTAAACAAGGTGTCCTATGGAGTGCTAGCAGCACTAATTCTGGGCAACAGCCGCCAAGCATTAGACGAGAATAAGTGAAGCACCACCTGTCTTAACAGGTTGCTTCCAGTCTCTAAAGATGGTCGTTGATCCTCCTGCTGCAGTGGAATCTATGAACGCAGAAGATGTACGCATATGGACACCACCTGATTTGGATGGTAAAAGAACTTTTGATCAAAAATTACATCATTACGGCGAAGCCAAATAGCCGAACATAGAGCAAGGACGCCAATGAAAACTCGATCTCTGATATTATCATCAATATTACAGTACCAACTCCCCATCATATCAGCAACAGAGCGATGAGGTAACAAGTTAAAGGCTAGCTCTACCACCCGCCAACAAAACTGAGCGACATGACAGTAAAAAATAGATGTTGGATAGTTTCGTTCTGAGGACAAAAGCAACACTCAGGACATCCATTCCAGTTTCGTTTAATCAAGTTATCTTTTGTGAGAACGACCTCTCTACCTAGGTACCAAAGAAAAATCCTGGTTTTAAGAGACACTCTCAATTTCCAAAAGTGTTTATGACGGAACTGGGCATTAGTGTTCATTAGGAAATGATACATAGACTTAACAGAGAACTGCCCATTAGGATTTAAACCCCAAATGAGTCTATCCCGATTCCCAGAAACCGTGAACTCTGCAATATCTATCATCAAATTATTCCACTCCACCAACTTAGGCCCAACAATCGCTCGTCGAAAAGATAAATTTAATGGTGTAGACTGGAAGACCGATGCCACCGTGACATGTTTATTTTGGACCACATAAAATAATCTTGAAAATTTGTTTTTCAAAAGGGTAAACCCAAACCAAACATCTTCCCAGAATCTCGTTTGACTACCATTGCCAATTTGGAAGCGACAAAGAGGGAAGAACAAGTCCTTAACTCCCATAAGGCCAGACCAGAATTGAGAATCCCCCGACTTAGAGATGACTTGGGATAACGGTTTAAATCTAATGTACTTTTTTCTAAGGAGACTTTGCCACGTACCATCCTCATTTGATAGTTTAAAGAGCCATTTACAAAGCAAAGCTCTATTTTGTTGTTTTAAATTAAAAATGCTTAGCCCACCTTGGTCCTTAGGACGACAACAGCAACTCCATTTAGTTAGCCTATATTTACTCTGTTAGCAGACATCTGTTGCCGCTGATCATCCATCTTAACTAGCTAACTCATCCTAAGTCCTAACACGAGGATATGGTCTGCTGCCATTCACCCTGTGATGATTACATTAGGCAGAAATGCTGTGTGTACAGGCATTCCTTTCTTACCAAGTTCCATACCTCACTGAATCACTGATATAGACGAATGTTTTGAATTCGACTTGTGCAGTGCAGTGGAACTGGGTGTCCGGAACCCTCAGATGCAGCGACAGAGCCAAGAATCCATAGGAGGCAGGGTGAATTCAATTCCAACACCAAAATTCGCTAGAACCTTTGAGTTAGTGTGAAACACAGGCGCGATCTTCTTCTCGGTTTCATGGTTAGTCAGAAACCAGGTTGGCACCGGCGACTCTGGCTCCATTTCTTTTATTGAGTGAGCTTTCGAAATTTCTGGACAAAGTTTGGTTCTTACGAAGAGCAGCCTGGGACAGAACTCTAGATTCAGACATGACTGACTTCTTTTCTCTCCTCCTTTCAGAGCAAAATATTCAACTAATGCGTAGGCGTACATTGTGGGAGCGCGTCCAACTGCTTGCCTTAATTGTGATTTGGAAATTGCGCTGAAGGTAGGACTTTGGGGACTCGAGGCCGGGAAGGCATGCTTTCTTCGGCAGCTTCGCATTATCGCATACCACATCTACGCAAGTATTAGCACAAAAAAATGAGGTATGCAGGACTAAAGTTTCTGGAAGGAGTATATTCAAAGCAAGTCAGTAGGTTGGCGAACGGGATGCAGAGCTTTCAATTCTGTATTGAACGCTTCTTGGTGTGTTTATGGCGCACCACTTCACCGGTGTACTAGTTTCTACATGCATATATGCCTGATGCAGTACAAGAAAAACATTAGCTTAATTAACTGCGGATATAGGCTTAATCCGATGTACTCCTACGAGTTTGCACGTAAATCATGTACCGGGCAAGCTCCATTTGTTTGTTCGCTTTCACTATCTCAAGTACAATTATCCATAGTTGCAAATTAAGCTGACCCGTGCATTGAAAATGATCTTAAATCATGTACTGACCAGTTCCCCGTGAACGGCGATCGAAATGGAAACGTACCGGACATCCTCCGACAGACAGCGAAACGGCTCGTCGTCCTCTAGCTCCCAACCGGGTCTCCGTTTTCCCATCGTGCGCGGGAGTGTTCACTCGTATACTACTTTTCCCTGTGCCCTTGAATACTTTACAGGCCCCGGCCGCCTCGCCTGCTCCAAAGACCAAATTTATGGCCAACTTCCTTGTGGCTTGTGGGTGGTTGGCCTACCACCATCCTCGATCGCCGATTTAACCAGAGTAATTCCCATTCCTCTCTACGGGATGTGGGGGCTTTGACACGACTAGCCAGCTAGGTACGAGCTTTCCCAGCTAACTAGCTGCTCAGCGTAGGGGTACGGCACTGATACTGTAGCGGCTTCTTGTTAATTCTCGTGATCACTGTGCTTCTGACGGAACGAGATCACTGTACCGGCGTTCACACGCGCCGGCACGGACCAGATAGACCGCGTTACAGTAACGTACGGTAGCCAGCAAGTGTGGTCTATGGCATGTGTGGGGTGTAGCGTACGTGCCTATAAAAGGGTGTGCCCGCTGCCAGCACTGAGCAACACCGCTCCAACTCATACTCAGCACTCACTCGTCTTCGCTTGGATTTCCCTTCCTGAGCTTAGCACGTGTGAGAAAGCAATCAATCACTAGCTAGCGATGGCTCAGGGAAGGGGCAGTGCTCGTGCCGGCAACGGCGCCGTCGTGCTGGCAATGGTCCTCCTCTGCGTGCTCCTCCACGGCGAGTTCGCCGAGTCGGCGGTGTACACCGTCGGCGATCGCGGCGGATGGACGCTCAACGCCGGCGGCTGGCCCCGGGGAAAGCGCTTCCGCGCCGGCGACGTGCTGCGTGAGTGTTTCATGCGACATTAGTTAATTTTGCTTCACTTGTACCGTTGTACGTACGCTAAATAGATCACGCCAAGCATATAATCTCGTTCATTATCTGAAAAAAGAGAGCATATAATACCGTTGGCTAGCTTAATTAGCCTCGGTAGGGTACTACTCCACCTACAGGTTTGGCAAGAGTACGAAGTACGTACTGCGGCTCGTGAGTCGTGAATGCATATGCACAGCTCGGTGTGGTCGCTTGTCACTTGTCTGCAGGCTCTCCAGTGCTCCACTGGTGTAAGATGCGGGACTTTTCTCTGTGACGAGTCGGGAAACGCCACGCTGGCTCGTGCACCACCCGTGTGCAGAATAACTTCTCGTGACTAAAACTTGCTTGTCTGAAATATGGCATGGTGTGCAGTGTTCAAGTACAGTCGGGCGGCGCACAACGTGGTGCCGGTGAGCGCGGCGGGGTACAGGTCGTGCAGCGCGCCCAGGGGCGCCAGGGTGTACAGCTCCGGCAGCGACCGCGTCACGCTGTCCCGCGGCACCAACTACTTCATCTGCAGCATCCCCGGGCACTGCCAGGCCGGCATGAAGATGGCCGTCACCGCCGCCTGATCGATCGATCAGCTGATGAGACGCCCGGCCGGCCTGCTAGTGGTTAAGTTAATTTCCTTAAAAGAGTAACTAAATTAAACGGAGCCTGTTAAATAATGGTTTGTCTCGAGTAAGTGCTTGTTTTAGGTCTGGCTGATTGCCCTAGAAAGAGTAGAGTTTGTAATGTGGATGTGAGAAAAGTAATAAAGCCATACGCAGCTGCCTGTGTTGGTCCAGTTGTACTTACAATTGAGTTTGAGTTGCTGTGTAATGCACTAATAGGACAGTTCATGCCTATTAATTTGGAACTACGTATTTCCTTTCTTTAATTAGGACTATATGCGGGAGTACTTTGGTGATTCAATTTCATTATTTGGTTCTTTTGTGTGTGTGCGCTCGCTCGCGGGGAGGCAGTTCATTATTTCGTGTGTTCTCTAAGTAACGTTCATATCATTGCAAATCTCCAGTCAGCGGCGGAGCCAGGATTTTGCCGCACAACGGGCTAAACTATAACTCTATAACTATATAAACTAACGCCAATTTATATTGGCACCACAACATAATAAAAGCACATCACAAATGTACCATTAATATGAAACATGGCAAAACATAAATAATGTAACATAATAGTCTTAATAGAGATACAATATGAGATTTTTTTGAGTACCTAAATAACGAAGATTTCCTCCCATCCTACCCTACCATTTCTTAATCAACCGTCAGACAAGAATCAGAACCTACAAGGTACATGAAGTTTACATTGGTAAGACTAAAATTTTAAAGATGAAATTTCATATGAAAATAAAAAAGAGTATACAACAACTAAAGTAGCTAATCATTGTTGCAATATAAGAAAACATACCTCTTTGACGAGATAAAACCCCTCTACACGATCTCATAGCTTGAAAACGACGCATAATCTTATCATCTTCAATACTTGCAAATACATGTCGCTCAATATATCATACCATGCTATCATTCATCCATTCATCACCCATCTTATTTTTCAACTAGGTTTTGATAATCTTCATAACAGAGAATGCTCTTTCTACTGTTGCAGTTGCAACGGGCAAAATCAATGCCAACTCAATGAGGCGATACACCAAAGGAAAAATGGTGTGTCTATTGGTTTGAACCATCTTCACAGCAAGATTACCAAGGTCATTGCAACTCAGGAAATCTATATCAGCTCTCACATCAGCAATGAATGTCTCAAGTTGGTCTCTAAGGACAATACAATCATATGTAGAGAAATCGGCAGCATACATCTTAGCAAGTTCAAGAAGCTTGTCTTCATCATAGTTGGTAAACGAATTCCTTGGATCAAGACAAGCAATGCATCTCAACAATTAGGTAGATCTTTCAGCAAAGCGATTATTTAACTCAACAATAATTTGATCATTTACCACATTAAATATTTCATATCTGAAACGATGGTAGTAAATTACCGATTGGACACCACGACCCCTTGAACGACCTTTAGCAGGTATTGTATCTTCCATACTTGGCACAATGATGTTATGTTTGACACAGAAGTCATTTACCTCTTCAAAGAGCTCATTCCAACCATTTTGCCTTATATCTTGAATTTTCTCCAATGTGGTCCCAATCAATCCCACAGCACGAACAATGTTTTGGTCTTTCTTTTGCAAGCATTGTGACAAATCATTAGTCTTGCCTAATATTCAAATCATAAGATGCAATATGAGCACAAATTCAAAACTCTCTATATGAATAATCAATCCATCGGCTGTGGTTCTTTGTGTTACATTATCAGCATCATCATAGAGATTTTCTAATACCTCTAGGACTGACTTCCACATGAGGATAGGATGACATAAGGTTTTATGATATGTGCCCCATCGTGTATCCCCAAGTCTTGCAAGGTTAGTTACTTGGTTTTTTTCCTCTTCCTAAAAATATTTTACTGTTCTCCAATTGGCTCACAATATTGTCATGGTGTTGTTGGGCCAATTGATCATGTCTCTTACAAGAAGCATTAACAGTGTTGACAATCAAAGTGGTGTAGTTAAAGAAATCCAATATAGGAGCACAACACGTTGCAACAAAAACAACCACTAATTACAACTGATGGGCAAAACAATGTATATAAAAAGCATATGGATTTTTATCCAATATTTGTCTTTGCAACCCATGAAATTTCTCTCTTATGTTTGACGCCCCATCATACCCTTGCCCTCGCAATCTAGAGATAGATAAGCCAAAACGAGAAAACATAGCATCCAAAGCTACCTTTAGCAAAGATGATGTCGTGCCTGAAACAATCTAATATATAAATTGTGAGCAAATAGAAGAACAGCAAACAAAAGCTACTAACCTCAAAACCATAGCCATTTGCTCCTTAATAGATGCATCTCGGGCTTCATCAACAAGGCAAATTTTCTATCTCCAATATCATCAATTATTGCTTTCGTGGTCTGTTCTGCACAAGACTAGCTTAATTGCTTTTGTATGTCATGTGAAGTCATCAAATGGTTCCCAGGAGCATCCCCATGCAATTTTCCATCCTTTGGGTCCTTCTCTTTATACCAATCCAACATCTCTAAAAAGTTCCCCTTGTTCTTTGAACTAGAAGACTCATCATGTCCACGGAAAGTAAGAGCTTGCAATAGAAGAAATCTTACAACACCCAGTATAATAATAAGACGACCTTTATATTCTTCCTCCGACTTCTTACTACCACGCTCCATCACATGTGCCACACGCTGCCTCTGATTTTTAAAAGCCTCGTAATATTGTCTAGCTTTATTGTGAGCACTATCATGTTTACCAACATGTCGATCAAAAACTTTGATTGCATCCTTCCAACGATTAAACCCCACCTTTGTGAATGATTCAATACCAAAGTTTTCAACCCTTAGTTGCTTAAAGAGAAAACAATAGAAACAAAATGCCGTATCTTTAGCAACACTATATTCCAACTGACGATGACATAGCACCCGGGTATCGTCAAGGAGGACAAAACTGGCCATCCAGGCATAGGGTGGGCCAGGTCGACTACTCAGAGTCCGACTACAACACGGGGTGCATCATCGACTTGAAGTACAAGACATGGACACGTACCTGCCCGGAATCCCGGGTGGTAGTTGTAACCGATTAGGAAACATATCTGTAAGCCGATTCGGACTCTTGTAACTCTATCCCGGCCGCCTATATAAGGCCGGGTAGGGATCCCCAGATAGGTAGACAAAAAAATAGAGCTCTCAGATCATCTGATCATAGGCATAGACACATACCCTCATACGGGATACATCAATACCAGCCACCAAACACAGGACGTAGGGTATTACCTCTTCTCGAGGGCCCGAACCTGTCTAAACTCTGTGTCCCGTGTGCACCCATCTAGATCTGCTACTCGTACACCGCCCCATATTCAGTATTGCCGGAATAATACTCCAACAGTTGGCGCGCCAGGTAGGGGCTGTGCGCGTAGATCCATCTGAACAGATCCAAATGGGTTTCTTCAACAATGACGGTGACTTCGTTCCGGGCCTGGTCATGAGCTTCGACCCCCAGACCTCTGCCGCCGCTCCAGGATAAGCTCTCCGATTCGAAAAGCTCGACTTCATCGCCGACTTGCTCGGCAGGCTCCACCTCGGCGATTCGGCTTCCAGCCAGTTGCCCGGGGGCTTCATCGCCGACTTCAACACCGACTTGCTCAACAGGCTCTACCTCTGCGACTCGGCTTCCAGCCAGTTGCCCGGAGGCTTTGTCGCCGACTTCATCATCGACTTGCTCGGAAAGCTCCACCTCGGCGACTCGGCTCCCAGCCAGTCGCCGGGGGCTTCATCACCTTTAGTGCTCGGAACCTCATCCGAGTTGACTACTTCGGTGATCAACTCCAACAACCTGATCCCGACTGGTTGATACGATCGAGTCCCTTCTACCCGTCCTCGACTACGACTCGGACGGCTTCAAGGGTTCGGGAAGCCACAATCCTTCTCGGGAGGACTTCATGGTGGACTCGGATGCGCCGTACGTTGCCGCCCGACTACGCCCGGGGGCTTACCGACTGAAGGATAAAAACGGCAACCTCGTCACCAACGCTTGGAACATTGAACAGCTAAGTCGTTTCTATGCTTAAGCTTTGTATTTCCATATTTTAATTATGAATAAGTGAATAAATATTTCTTTGTTCCATCCGAGTAACTTTTGGGGTTCCCGACTGGCCCGCTATGCGCGCCCACGGCTACTCATAGCGGACACTCGGGGGCTACACCACACTGGGTGCGCCTAAACGCACTCGGGCTCCTCTCTTTCAACAATTATTTTAGTACTGTGTAAACAGCCCGGCGTTAACTCTTCGTCTTCGATCGCCGGTCTACGCCACAACCCTACGCTACACGGGAAACAGCCCACGGCTAATCTCAACGCAATGGGGGATACGACGGGTCGGCAAGAGCACACACAAAGGGCTAACTTACACATGAACGAATCTTTACGAAAGAAGAGATTAATAAACATGACACAAGTTCACCAAACATGCAGAGTCACACTCGGACTTTCCCGAGTACTTAACATGCATTTGCGAATGGTTCATATATTTATTCCTACTTCCACAGGTTAGCGCGGTCGACGAAGGCGTTTCGCTGCAGCATGGACCTCCTCCTCCTCCATCAGCCTCGAGAAAATCATCAGGACCCTCCGCTCGGTTCCACGAACCGAGTGGAGGCTCGGGGGCTACACCCACTGGGTGCACTGTTCGTGCCCCCAGTGTGAAATCCACAAGACAATAAGGAATCTCCGTCCGACTGCTCTAGTCAGACACCGAACAACTCGGGACCGAAGCACTACAGCCTGTATTCTGGTTCTGACGCGAATTTCGAGGGTATTCCCGCAGAGGGACACTAGCTGGACCTGAGCCACTCGGGAAACCAGATACCATTTGGCGATGCAGTCGGGATTCGTGAGGTTCTAAAGTCCCTCACACTCTCTCTGCAAGTGACGACGAGGCCCGCTCAGGCGGATGCCACTCAGGAAGCCTGCCCAGGGGAGAAGGCAAAAGCATTCGGCGTAACCAAGACAAAAATCAGCTACTCGGGAAAGGTCATAAGGACCCTCCACTCGGTTCGAATCGGGGGCTACACCCTCTGGGTGCACTGTTCGTGCCCCCAGAGTGAAGTATACAGAAGCAGCCTCTGCCCGACTAATCCAGTCGGCCGAAGGCTCGGGGGCTACTGACGATGACATAGCACCCGGGTATCGTCAAGGAGGACAAAACTGGCCATCCAGGTATAGGGTGGGCCAGGCCGACTACTCAGAGTCCGACTACAACACGGGGTGCATCATCGACTTGGAGTACAAGACATGGACACGTACCTGCCCGGAATCCCGGGTGGTAGTTGTAACCGATTAGGAAACATATCTGTAAGCCGATTCGGACTCTTGTAACTCTATCCCGGCCGGCTATATAAGGCCGGGTAGGGATCCCCGGATAGGTAGACAAAAAAATAGAGCTCTCAGATCATCTGATCATAGGCATAGACACATACCCTCATATGGGATACATCAATACCAGCCACCAACACAGGACGTAGGGTATTACCTCTTCTCGAGGGCCCGAACCTGTCTAAACTCTGTGTCCCGTGTGCACCCATCTAGATCTGCTACTCGTACACCGCCCCATATTCAGTATTGCCGGAATAATACTCCGACACCAACCAATTAGAAAGCCTCTCGAACCAATTATCACGAAAGCTTCTTTGTTATTTTCCTATCCATTTTCGTGGATATTTATGACCTTTTGGTTGGCATGGACCCAATAGAATATACTCCCTTCTAGCAGCATCTTTAATGTCTACATCCAAGTCCTCAATTGGTTTTCGAAGTCCGGGATTGGCAACAATGACATCCGGACTGAGTTCAACACGGGCATTATTACTTTCTCTAGTTGAACTTGAAGTTGATGTTCTTGTTTCTTGAGTAGGTTGGTTCAGTGGTTCGTTGGATTGCGATGAAAAATAAGATGACAAAGTCTTGGTCCTCTTCATCTTGGATCAAAACAATTAAACTCTGACAGCTCATTTTAAGTAAATTAGTTAAACACCAAGCTAGCCTATCAATTCCCATTCCACGATAGCAATGCCCAAGCAAAGTAGATGAGTGTCGGGTCTATACAGTCATACAGAATTTGAAATGCATGTACCCAAATATATGCCGATGGATCTAAGCCCTTGGCCCTTGGGCATTCAGGGTTTTAATTCAAGGGAAGTCTAGCCAATTCAGGGTTCCTATGTTACAAAGAATGCACAAAGCAACATGTATGCCTTACTGTAAATATCTCTTCACTTTTATTTTTCAGATTCAAGCTTTACCAATCAACAAGTTGAAGCAATACAAACTACTACAAGCAAATAAGCAATACACCATACATTAATGAAGCATCGAAGCACGGCATTATAAACCAGATTATAAAAGTCTAAAGTCTAAACAGATCCCAAGTGCAGCATCTATGCACCAAAGAAAAAGAGAAGGACGAGCTGCAGTGCATCACACAACCATGATATTCAACTAATAAATAAATAGTTAAAGCAAAAATACAGTAGAATAATTCAATTAACTGTACTAAGTGAGCCTGGTTCGGATGGTGTCAGTGTATGATCTTGCGGTAATGCGGTTGAAAACTTGAAATTGCTGGAGCCTGGAGGAGACTCGTGGACTCGGCCACAGCCCACAGGCCACTCGTTGGGCACTTGGGCTCCCGGGCGGCTGGGCCCCTGGGTCCTTGTCACACCCCGATTTTCCAAAACCCAAAAATTGGGACTATCAAAAACCTTTAAATAATAACGCTAACTAAATTACACCTGATTAAAACTTTACTTCAAATTATGCTAAACCCTAAAAGCAAAGCAGGCCAAGATCTTCCGCCTTTGTTCCTCCTCCTTTTTCCTAGTCGGGTAACCTAGGCCGACATTTACAGCTAAGCACCCACACGGTACCCTTGTAAAATTGAAGCGTATATATGCCTTAAATCTTTTCCGAATGACGTGATCTTTCGCCACCTACCTCGCCACGTCTTATCATGCATGTGTGCACATATATACTGCTTCTATATATATATGCATATACGCAAAACCCTAACCTCTTCTTCCCGAACTACGGATCGAACTCTAGCTCATCGTTCAACTCTGCGACAATCCTTTGCGTATATATGAGTATACCGGCGATAGTCCCCAAACCCTAGCCCACCACGACCTCTTATATCTATTCTAACTTCGTTGCCACCATATATACGCTTGAATTCCCCAGTGTATGTGGGCGCATACACTCTGAACCTTAACTCGCTTCTTCCGAGCAGAAGTAAGCTCCAACACCTTGGCTGCCCCATATCTACATCCTTCGTTCCGGTGCGTCCAGGTGCCTGACTATGCGTATTCCTCGACGCACGCATTTTATCTGTACCTGTCGAACCCCCGACCTTAACACTCTGTATTCCTCTCCTTCTCGGCTATTCAACTCCAAACCTTCCAACACGTACTCGTTTATTACCTTAAGATTTCCCAAGCTTCTCATTAAGGTTCCTCAATGCTCCTTACGTCGATTTTTAAAGCACCTATAACATAAAGTCGTGATCTCGCCACAAACGTATCAAAATACTCAAACCCTGGTAAAACTGATTCTTAAACCCTATCTCAGTTCCTACTATGTTGGAAACCCGGAAACCTTTCAAGAACTTCTCTTAGAACATCCTTGTTCTCATAGAACCCATTTTGTGCATAAAGACTATTATCATATGTGTCGTTCTTCCACAAATACCAGTAAGCTCCTCAAGGATATAAACCTACATGTGAGCTTAGTTGTACACCCGTCTACCCACGTCCTCGTTGAAAAAGAAAAATTTCAAAAAAAAATTTGAAATCACGTTGGGCCATTGTAAACCGGGCTCGAACTCCCATCTATCTAGACGTCCATAGACTCCCAAAATTCCTACAGGGCGCCATTTTATTAAGAATGAACCATTTGTAGCATAAAATAGTGTTCCTTTTATTGGAAAAATCATCTACGAAAAATCGGAGGAAAACCCATTGTTCGCTCTCTGAAAATCTTCTCTGTTGTTCCTGATGAACCTTCTCCCTTCTCTATTAGCCTCACCATGAGTGTACCAACCGACTATCTCATCCCTGAGGTCCCAGACCCCACGAGACAGTTCCTCTCTATCTTCTTTCCTGGGTTGTCTTCTTCCTCCTTCTATTTTCTTTCTCTCCCACCTGCCGCCGAGCACTGCTCCTCCTGAGCAGGGTGCCATCTCTTCCCTCCACCGCAGCAATCGGTGCCAAACTTGAGCTGTTCTCTACAGCACCAACACAACAGCCGGCCAGCTCCTCTTCTCCTCAATCTACAGCGATCGGCACCAAACTCTATTGCTGCCACCCCGCCGCCATTAATGCACCATGCCAGCTCTCTCTCTACTTAATCCCTCACCCGAGCACCCAAGCAGCCAAGCAAGCTCAACCCCTCTCCTCTTGAGCCCCTGGTCCGCCTGAGCTGCCCAAGGTCCCTGCTCCTCCTCCCCCTCCAGTCAAACTGAGCAGCGCTAGTCCCCAATCCTCCACCACCTGGCTACTCCCGAGCTCCATTCCCCTTGCTCCCCTCCACTTCTCTTCTTCAGCCGAGCTCCATCACCTTCTCAACTCCTCAACCGAGCAACCATTCTCTCCCTCACTCTCCTCTGGCCAAGACGAGCAGTGCCCTCCCCATTTTTCTCTCCCCATTCCCATGAGCTCACTCCTCCCGCGGTGTTTCCTTGCCCCAATCCCCTCTTCCAAATTTCTTCCCTCTCTACCCGAGCTTCCTCGCGATGTTAGCTCTTCTCTCCTCCATAATCTCCAAGGCTGAGCTTCCAGGTTCCGAGCTGCTCCATCTCCCTGACCAGCAAGGTTGAGCCCGAGCACCCCATCCCTCTTCTACTCTCTCTTTACTCCATCCCGAGCTCCCTGATTCCCGTGCTCCTCTCACTCGTCCTGAGCGCCCCTTTTTCCTCCATGCGAGCAGCTCTTCTTCTCCTCCGTACGCACCTCCCCTAGCACCGCCGGCCATCTACCCGGCTACTCTCCCTCTCCGGTTCTCCTCCACCCAGGCCCGTCTCCGCCCAAGGCACCTCCAGCCCTCGCCGTCAACCAACGCTATCGCCGTCACCACCGGCGGTGAGCCCCATCGGGTCGTCTTCAACTCGCCGCCACAACCGAGGTCCTCGCCCTGCCCCGTGGCCACCGGCGTGGATCCCCGCCTTCCGTTGCCGCAGTACTTCCCGGGACCGCCACCGAAGCCGCGCCGAACACCGCTGGTAAGGGACTCACGGAGCCCCACGGTCGTGTATAATGAAAGCGTAAATCGCAGATGCGCTTATGAATCCGGAAAACGTACTTCTTCTCCCTATCAAGCAAAATGTGTTTCCTTATCAAGAAAGCGCAACCTTTCCGAATACTCGCTGTTTCAGCATTCCAGCACCGAAGACGTATTCCATATAGTGTCACAATAGAAAACGTTTCTCCTTTTGGAAGGCGTATTCCCCTCTACTTTCAAATAAGATCCATTTTCTCAACTCGAAGGCGCCTTACCGGTTTGCGCTTTATGCATCTCCTTCACCCATTTCCCTTTTCTTTTCGGCAAATCTTCGGATATCCATCTCTCCTCTGCCCCAACTCTGATCCGCCCGATTTTTCTTTCTACATTCATCCAAATTAAAAATCTATCTAATGATACCAGTTTCATAAATTTTGAAAATCATTTGGGATCCAAATTTGAATTCAAATTAGATAAGACTCTAGTATATATATGCATATCTTTCGTAAATCATTCCCATAGAAAATGATTCTTTTCCAAATACCACCTAAAGTATTAGGCACTATTTTGAATCTATTTTGTCGATGGAATAAACAGAACATTCTCTATGCTAACTCCATAAAGTAGCTCAAAAACCCTATTCGGTTCGGCATCCTTTGTACCTGATTCTTACTACAACATATGGCCAAATGTTTTGCCTTCAACAAAATTCTTCTAAGAACACTTAACAGAGTAACATAATCTCCAAACTCGATTGAACCATGGGAAAATGTGATCACCTTAGGTGTTAGCATGTTCCCAATCAGACAAACTAGGGTTTCCGGTTCTAAGAGAAACCTTTAATTCAAGCGAGATAGAGCTCTCCTAGCCTCTTTAGAAAAACCCTAATAAACATTTAAGTCCAAATCACGTATTCTAAGAATTCATGAGAGTATGTTTGGTTCTTATTTGGTTCTTCCTCGCCTCATTGCTCATTCGGTGTTTCTGACGTGTAGATACGGTGTAGCGAGATTGCGAGCGGAATATTCCGAACGACTGCTATATCAAACTCAAGCTCGAGACCCGGCCAATATCGCCAGGCAAGCATTCCCACCTTGATCATGTTGAATCCCATATGTGTGAAATCTAATTATTTTATTTGCGAAATTTGCATGCTATGTGGATATCAACATCATTTTATGTAGACCTAGTTATACCCTATAGTTGCATATGACTTAGGTTGAAAATTCGACCCTTGTAAACCTAGACATATTAGTCGGTTGGTACTCGACCGACAATAGTACTAAGGATATAGGCATTAGCCATGCTTAGACCTGCTATAGTTAAAAACTAAATTTTTGTTTGGTTTATGCGCACTCCTTGGGACATGGGAATAAAACCCTCGGATAGCATGTGCTTTCTGAGGTGACTGTTTCAAAAGAAATGTTTGCCAAAACCCCAAATAAAATGAAGAATGATTTTGATTCGGGTAAGAATGGTAAGGGCAGCCTGGGGCTGTAGAGTACCAAGAGGTAGCGTGGTCGTCGAGGACGAATATGGAGTCTTGCTCGAATCGATTAAGGACCGAGCCTAAGTGCCGCTAAAGCAGTTCCCCACCGTACTAGAGTATGGACCCGTGGGAAATAGGAAGCATGTGCTAGGTGGTTAAAGTCCTAGAGATCCACCATCGCTGGGCGTTTGGGTGTTGATGCGGCACAAAGATGGGGAGTCCCATTTTTGGTCTAGGACGTAAAAGTTGGGTTGCCCACCTAGCGGGTCCAGCTCTAGTATGGAAGCGGACGAAGGTCTCGTTGTAATAACCCTGCCGGCACTCCTCGTGAAGAGTGCTCATTTGGCCATGGCAACAAGGGGGACTTACATCTTGTGGGTAAAGCCGTACAACCTCTGCAGTGTGTTAAAAACTATTCGAATAGCTGCGTCCTCGGTTATGGACATGAACTGGTAAGGCCACACATTGGTTAGACTGAGTTTTGTTTGTGAAAACCTGGGAAAGGGACTAAGGACGTGGGTATGACGTGTCCACAGGGTGCAATTCACGCTACATGACTGGTAGCAAGGAATTGCAGGAGAAGGAGGCTAGCCATACTACCCGGGGTAGTACGGGATGAGCATTGAGTTAAGCGGAGGCTAGCCGTACTACCCAGGGTAGTACGGACTGAGCATCGAGTTAAGCAGTGATAGACGGAGCTATCACTTGAGATGAGAAAAGGAGGTAGCTGGATCTACCTCAAGAGAAGTTTTGTTGCTTTGAATTGCTCTGGTTTACAAAACTGCTTTGGAATCTACTATTCTCGTATTTAAATGGAAAACTTATATTTCCACACAACAAGCAACTTAGGATAGAGCTATTCCTTGAATTACACCTTGCATGAAATATTGCTGTTTAATCCTCCTGTGGGAATAGCTTGCGAGTACATTCAATGCACTCACCTGGCTTATTGATTTGGCCAGACGGAAGAGACATCTAATCCAAGAATACGACTTTGATCATGAAAGCTAGAGCGTAACCCCAGTCGGTTGCCTGTCGGGTATGGCATATTGATGAGCCACATCATCGCTTGTTTTTTCGTTGCAAATTTATAGCCATTGGGCTACAAGTATCAGACAATCGATCTTGACGGTCTATTTACATAGAGTATACTGATATACGTATGTATGACAATGATATACATGTTAACTTGTGTGTACCGGCTATTGATCCAGGGACCGGTACAGTAATCACAAGGGAGTATCCGGCCTTAAAACCGGGTACGCCACAGTCCTGTTGCTCCCTGGCCGCTCGGGAGACGGGAGGCCGGAGGTCGGACCGCTGGAGGCGCTCGCGCCGCTGCGCTTCACTCACCCGACGAAGCAGGGCCTTTGGGCGCTACCGGTCGGGACTCGGGAGCGGGCAAGCCGACGAGCGGCCGAGCGGCGGAAGGGTGGTGGGACTGCGGGAGGCCGGGGGGCGGCGGAAGGACAGCCGAGTGGAGAGCTGGAGAGCCGCTGACCGCTGTTGCCTATCAGGACTCCAGTCTCCGGACTCGGGAGGCCTGGGCGCCCTGGTCGGCCTCGGTCTTGATCGACGTGATGAAGGTGGCGGCGGGACCCCGGGAGGGAGCGGCGGGTTGAGGAGGGCCGCGGCCCGCGGGATGGGGACCGGGGGACGGGAGGGCGTGGCGGCGGCGGGAGGGAGCGATGGCGGCGGCGGCGGGAGGGAGTGGCGGGACCGCGGGAGTTGGGAGAGGACTGAGGAGTGAGGAGGGCCGCGGAGGAAACGAATGTAGGCACTGGCCACTAGGGGAATGGGTCGGTGGCGCTCGGCCTGCTTCCACCCCGGGCTGGGCCAAGATTTTAGCATGGGTATAGCTGCATATTTTTCGTACGCCCCAAGCTACAGCCCTTGTAGCCTGGGGCCTGGATCCGCCCCTGTCTTCAGTGATGTGGCTGGTTTATGTTCTAGAGCTTGGGACACGTCCTATAACGACTGTTAGCCCACATAAAGTTATGTCCCTCAAACCGCATAGGCCTAGCCCATTTTCCTATCAAGTGCAGCCTGCCTCTCAACTAGGAGAGCCCATAATGCGATTCCCTAAAAAAAAGAAGAAAAAGAAAATGTGGACTGGCTCAATCTTCTAGTCCATTTTTTGCGCGCTTAGGTCACACATAATTCTCCTTTTCTCCCTATCCATTACCTGTCTTCTTGTTCCCATCGCATCACCCCGGTGCAGCTACCTCCCAGTGCACGTCGCTGCCATGCACCGCTACCGCCCTCTCTCGCTATCATCTCGTTTTCTTCACAGCTTTCCTCCTCGAGTGTGGGTTAGCCTTCCGTTATGGTTCATTCTTCTGAAGGTGGGAAAAAGGATCAAACTGATTATTGATCAAAATTAGGGTTTGAAACTTAGGTAATTAACTTCTTCTGCTTAACCCAAGAACAAATTGGCTTCGCAGAGGAGATTGCTGGCAACCACTATCGATGAGGACATGACTCGCCACCATCACGACTACCCTCCGTTGGTGCGGGAGTGGGACGAAATAGTAGGTGACAGCTACAATCAACGAAGGCTCTACGTCTTTATTGAGAAAACTTGATTCAACAATTGAAACGGGCATCGAAACGTACGCTTTCCTCAAAGGGCTTGCCTATGCGAAGCCCTCTCTCACTTGTGGCAACTCTTCGTCTTGTGGTAGGTGAGTTCCAAATCTTCACAAACTTCTTGAGCGCTTCACAAACCTCTCTTTTACTCTGCCATCAAGAGCGTTTGTGGTCATTTGTCACGAGACTCTAGCCTATATATATCTAATAAATTTATCTCATAAATAAAAAGCTTGAGAGGGAAGGCCTAGAGTTCCAAATCCTGAACGGGCACTTTAGGTGTGATCTTGGAGAGTCCACGACGACTTAAGTCGCTAGTCAAATCCATACGAATCTCGCCTCCTAACATATGGCTAGGACGTGCTTTATGAAACGACCAAACATATTTAAAAATATCGATGTGTCATATAGCGTCGAGCGTTATAAGATCGTTCTACACGGCTCGTTATCGATACTCCCTTTTTAATATTCTACAATAATAACAGAGACGTCAGTACATCACGGTGGACATATGACATGTATGATGATCGATGAATATCCAGCTAACCGGGTCGATCTTTTGAAAAGGGCACCTGGTATGAACGTTATAGCTGACCGGTCATTCGATGACGGGTTCGTGTCCTATGCCGCATTGAAGTCGAAGCCATACACTGCAGTCTCCTGCCACACTGCTCGTCCTCTGTCCACAGTATTGATTGTATTGTATCAGAATTTATGCTCCCGAGGCACCGAGGCAACCAGCCAGCATCAGCAACACTACACACACTTCCCCAGATCGTGTTGTGTCAATCAAGTGCAAAAATCTCACCCCCTTCACTTCCAGAATTCCAATACCAGCTAGCTAGTGCACTGAGCTACCGCTCGAGGTGGCAAGCGGAATGGCTCGTGGAAGAGGCAGTGCAAGGCGAGGCGCCGTCGCCGCCGTTGCGTTCACTGTCGTGTGCTGCTGCCTCGCCGGCTGTGGTGTGGACGTCGCCGGTGCAGCCACCTACGACGTCGGGGACGGCAGCGGCTGGTCCCTGGGCAGCGCCAGCTGGTCCAACGGGAAGCAGTTCCACGCCGGCGACGTGCTGGGTAACGCCAACAGCCTAACACACTGCGTACATCTTGAGCCGCATTCTGCTGTGCATCTGGTTGCTGCACGCACACTGAAAACCTGTGACGGTTTGCGTCTTTCAACTGTGTTTTTCTTTTGTGGGGCGCAGTGTTCAGGTACCTGCCGTGGATGCACAACGTGGTGGCGGTCGACGAGGACGGGTACAACGGCTGCACCACGCCGCCGGGGTCGAGGACCTACACGTCCGGCGCCGACAACGTCAGGCTGGCCAGGGGGGACAACCACTTCATCTGCACCCGCTTCGGGCATTGCTACCTCGGGATGAAGCTCCTTGTTAACGCCGCGTGACCACGGGCGAGCATTCCTTGTTCCGTTTGGACTCTCCTTTGTTACATTTCGTTAGTGTGGGAGTTGGTTTGTGGTCCTAAGTAATTAGGTGATTGTGTTTTCTATGGGGATCAAGACTCAAGACTATCTGGGTGTGCAATGTTGACTTTGACAGAATGTGTTTGTTCTGATTTTCTGAAGAGATGTTCCTGTCTGTGCCTTCGGTGACCATTCGTTTTAACCATGGTCAGTGACATATTTTATCGTCATGTTAATCAGAAGGCACTTCTTACTGATCGATCGCTTGGGGACCGTTTGGTCAGAAAGGAAAAGTTGGATGTGTCAGGGCATCTAGACCTAGAACTTTAGCCACACACGACATATTCATCCTTGAAAAAACATCAAAATTCCATGATACAATCCAAACGAAATCACCTCTGAGCAATTGATCTACAAAAGATGAGCTATGAACAACTATCTCTAACATCATTGAACAAACATCTCTGAACATTCATCCTCTGAACAAAATTACATTTGCTAGCAGCGATACCAATCTCAAATTTTATACAGAGAAGCATCCACTGAAACATCTCTGAACAAAATATCTGTAACTGCTTGACAATCTGAACATAGTTAAATTTGCTAGCACCTATGCCAATCTTGCAGTGAATCATCAAACTGATAGCAGTAAATTTTCGTTTCCTGCACCCAAACCAATCTCAAAAGAAGCACCCACTGAAATAACCCAACGAGAAGGGGAAATCATCAACGTGGTTATTCACTTCACAAGGAAAAACTCACATATGGGTCCGTACCTTCGATTGGGGGAGCTCGTGCTTGGCATTGATGCTAGCGAGGTAGATCTTGCAAGCGCGTGCCCTCGTCTGCAGCCTTGGTGCAGCGATGCGGTGGACGGCGACCACGACGCGGGCTCCAGTTGCCCCGGTCAGAAGCGGCCACCTCGTCGCCCAGGTCGCCGGTCGCCGTGCCTTCCTTGCTCCAGTGGTCGTGCCTTCTTCATTCCGATGCAGTGGAGGGAGAGACGAGAGGGAGGGATCATGTGGTGGACTGAGACAAGAAAGAGAGAGCGATTGGGTTGGGAAGGTGACTGCATACGCTCAGGCGATGGAGCTGGGAGAGGGTGAGGGTGGCAGCCTCATCCGGCAGATTTTGCCGGTTGGACACATCCAGTTTCTTGGATGAGATGAGATGAAGAACATGGATGGTCATGTCTCTCCAGGTTGAGCCATCTAACTAAACGCACTCTTGGTTATTCAGACCTGAAAATATTAGGAAAAAAGGCAAATCTAGCCCCCCCCGCGAGTTGCAAAGCCGGTTTTAGCCTCCGGCCGAGCGCAACGGTAGAAATGTCCCCGCGAAGCAACGGGCAACTGACGCGTGGCAAAATCGCTCCCCGGAACCACGACGGCAGTAGATCGCGCCTGCGCCCCGCGACCGATCTCCTTCGCGGGCCCGGCCCAACCGTCGCGCTCTGCGCCCGCGAGCTGCACCAGGCCGCGGTTCCCCCACGCGACGCAGGCCGGCTCGCGCTCGCGGCCCGCGAGGAGGAGCTCGCGTGCGTGAGCTGCGATGATCGCTCTCCGCGCCCAAGGCCCGTAACGCGTCCCGCTCTCCGTGCATAACGCCCGCGACTGCGTCCCGCTCTCCGCGCATAACGCCCGTGACGGTGGCAGCTCGCGGTCGAGGCCCGCGATGACCGGCCTACGCACTCGCGGCCCCGGCCCGCGAGATGAGCAGCTCGCGGCCCACGTGCGCGAGGGGCGGCGCTGTCGGCAGCCTTTTTTTCCCATGATTTTCTTTTTCTGTTTCTATTTTCTTTTCCTGTTTGCTTTTCCTGTTTGTCTCGAAACTTGTGCTGTTAATTCGTGTTTCTTTGCATTTCCTGTTTGATTCCCGGACAACATCCATCATGTTGTCAATTCTCGCGTTAATCTCTCTCACGCTGCGCAGTCTTCTCTCCTTATATTGTGCTGTTGTGCTCTCCTCTGCTCTCGCTCTCACTCTGCAACTCTTTCACTCTGTGCGTTCTAATCTCAGTGAGTTTGAGACTATAAACCACATATTTAGAAGATAAAAAGAGGAAGATCAGCCATCTTAGCAGTTGAAAAAATTGAAGATCAAGTTGAGAGCTACGCATGAAGGTAATTTATTTTACATGCATGATGATATTATATTTTGTATTTAGCTTGAAATTAGATAAATGACAATGTTTAAGACTTTAGTTGTAGTTAAGTTAAGTTGACTGTTATTTCATACGTGCATAAAATGCAGTTGTGTTGAGAAGTTTGTAAACTTAGCTTGGTATTTTATTGAATGTAGCATTGAAACTCAATTGGACGTAAATAGAGCACGAGATGGAGTTTTCAAATGGATTTAGAAGATAAAAAGAGCAAAACCGGCCATCCGAGTAGTAGAAGAAATTGAAGATCAAGTAGACACGTACACATGAAGGTAAATTTTTCTTACATGCAAGTTGTTATTATGTTCATAATTAGGTTGAAATTAGATAAATGACAATGTTTAAGACTTTAGGTATAAGTTCACTGATATTTCATGCATGCACGTAGAAGGAGTGCGAGATGGAGTATTAGAGTGGATTTAGAAGCTTAAAAAAAGCAAAATCAGCCGTCCGAATAGTTGAAGAAATTGAAGATCAAGTGGAGACGTACACACGAAGGTAAATTTCCTTTACATGCACGTTGTTATTATGTTCTTAATTAG
Source organism: Stipa capillata (assembly GCA_019208055.1). Lineage (NCBI taxonomy): Eukaryota > Viridiplantae > Streptophyta > Magnoliopsida > Poales > Poaceae > Stipa > Stipa capillata. The sequence goes on from JAGXJF010002309.1 coordinate 565,436, forward strand.
CCTGAAATTAGATAAAAGATAATGCTTAACACTTTAGTTATAAATCAGTGCAGTGTTATTTCGTGCATGCCAAAAATTTAGTAACATGTTAAGTTAACATCTTTGGTAACAACCAACGTGCGTAATGTGCAAGTGAGCAGTGCATGTATACCTCAACACACTTAAAGATAATTTTTAACTCCTTGTGTTGTAATGACAGGAATAATAATGGCAACACAATACGAATAGTTATCTTTGTCTACTTTATCGTTATTCCATGCATGCAGACATGGCGATTGCCTCGAGAATTTGTACATTTAGCTTCTTATTTTATGTAATGTAGAACTGAAACATGGTTCCATGTATATTTGCAGTGGAATTTGAAGCTTTAGGGAGTAAAATTAGTTCATGCAGAAGTTAAACAACGTGTACATCTTGTGGTATTCTTCCAGAAAAGGTAAATCCATGTTACATGAAATTATGTGATTAGTTGATTAATTAGCTTAATGTTAGTTACGTGACATCACATTTATCCATTCAAGTGCGATAAATGATATTGTTATTCTATGTTATGTTTTGGGTACATACCTATAAAATATGTTAAAGTTAAACTTATTTGACAGAAATTGGAATAATGTAAGTACAGTACGGACTAATTGGGGAAAAAATGAGTAGGTGAAAAAAAATTATTACGGCTGAGGAGTTTACTATTATTTAAATTAGTTTATGCTGGTAAAATGAGAAGATATGATAAACTAATATTAAATATACACTATTTTGGCTACAGTTAAATTCAGAAAAAATAATGTTTACACGCTATTCAAATTTTGGTTTCGCATGTACGTAGGTACAATGAATGAACTCTTAGTGTTCTACGGGCCGAATATAATACGTGACGGGCCCTGTGGTCTCGACTTGTCCCAATGCGAGTACAAGGTCACACACATAGATGGTTTGGAGGAGATTAGTTTATTGGACCTGAGGAGGTGCATACGCCGCGAGTTTGATCGGGACATAGCTCGCAACAAAATAGTCATTGAAGCAGTCACATGTAGCAGCCGGGAGGACGGGTCATCAGTCCCCTTATGGCAGCTGCACAAGGTGGCTAACAACGCATCATGGGCTGGGTACATGCACTTTGTGAGTACACCAGGGGCGTACATATATGATCGACCCATGGTGTACGTACAGTTTGTTGAGAGCAGTCGCCTGTTGATTGGCGACGAAGGTTCCTCCGGAGTTGGTGAGTTACAGGTTGTTGCAACAGAAGGAGATGTAGGGGCAGCGGATGCAGCGTTAGAGGTCAATCTGACACATCCTGAAGACCAGTTCGTCAGTAATGAAGATGCCGGTCCCTTCTGGTCTGCTCGTGCCGACTGCTTTGAGCTGTTAGCAAGCATGCCGAACGAGTTGGACGATCCTGAAGACGGTAGCGACGAAGAGTCGGACGGTACCGACGAGGAGGGCTGTGATGCGGTACGACGTGGTCTACCTGCAGTAGCTGCTGGCGAAGAAATGGATGAACTGACGGTGCAGAGGCTTGTCATATCAGAAGATGTGAACTCACGGTGGGGTTTCGAAGAGAACACTCTGATGATAGGTCAACACTTTCCAACCAAGCATGCTGCACACATGGCTATTACAAAGTATGCCACCTCCATAAGTCGTGAGTATCGGGTCAAAAGGTCGAATCCCACATGTTTGAAACTTGTATGCACACGTCCAAACTGTCCTGGAAGGGTGCGTGCAAACCGAGCCAAGGGGATTTACAAGGATTTTGAGATAATTGTGTTGGTGCACCACACGTGCGAGCTATCCGAGCCGTTGACTGCGCACCGCAATGTGAGTGCCGCATATGTGGCCGAAAAAGTGCACCACCTAGTATCCAAGGACATCTCCGTCGGGCCAAAGTCATTGATGTCCACCGTGGCTGACGAAGTTGGTTTTCCGGTCAGCTACAGTATGGTCAGACGTGCGAAGCAGAAGATGATAGAGAAGATGTTCGGGACTTATGAGAAGGGATATAATTTCGCCCCAAGAATGCTACATCAAATAGCGGAAGCTAATCCAGGCACTTACTTAAACAAGTATGAAAGGCCACATCCCGATGGAGTACCTGGTCATTTCATACTTGACCGTATATTCTGGGTCTTCAGCCAAACTATGCAGGCATTCAGGTATTGCCGTCCGGTGCTTTCAATGGACAGTACATTTCTGACTGGGAAATACAAGGGGACACTACTTATAGCCGTGGTTGCTGATGCTAATGATCAAGTCCTTCCTGTTGCCTACGCAATAGTTGAGAGCGAGAACTCCGATAGCTGGCTGTGGTTCCTTATAAATGTGAAGTTGGGTGTTGTAGGGGACAGGCCTAATGTGTGCCTTATTTCTGACCGTAATGCTGGGCTTCTAAATGCTATAAACACAATCAAGAATACTGCTGTTGCTGAGTATAGGTGGACTGATCTTGAGAGTAGGTGGTGCATGCGGCACCTAGCCGCTAATTTCTACGGAAGGTTCAGAAACAAAGATCTCATGAAGAACTTCAAGAAGATGTTCATGCAGAATCAGTTACGGAAGTTCCAACACATTTGGACAGCACTGGACGCTGCAACCAGTAGGTACAACGGGGAGTCTCAGGTGGAAGGCCAGCAAGAAGTGCAACATCCCAGAAACCGAAGGGTGATGAGTTTGTCAGAGTGGGTTAGTAGACATGCTCCCGAGATTGAGAAATGGGCCCTGGTGCATGACACAGGTGGTCATAGGTACGGCATAATGACAACCAATATGTCCGAAGCGTACAACGGTGTGCTTAAAGGTATGCGGTGCCTCCCAATTATTGCCATAATTGATGAATCATGGTCTCGGACAGTTGGGTACTTTCACAATAGATCCAAGGCTGCGAAGGAAAAATTAGACAAAGGTAACGAATGGTCCGAAGTCATGCAGAGATACATGGAAAAAAAATAAAGAAATCTCAGAGTCATGACATTCGAGCTATTGATGGCTTGAGGAGGAAGTACGAGATTCGCCTACGGCAGAAGCATGTCAATAGCCATGCACGAGGTGATAGAAAACATGAATGTAAACTTGATGCTGACATTTGCTCATGCACGTGCAACAAGCCCACGCTGCTACACTACCCTTGCTCCCATGTGTACGCGGCTTGTGCGGCAATCAAGCAATCTTCGCAACAATACGTCTCAAGATACTTTGACATTCATCATCTGATGGGCACATGGGGCAGCGAGTTCTACTCGTATGGTCTTGATATAAGTTACAAGGATCTCTGGACCGACGTTGTTCAGTGGGTGCCTAATCCATCGTTGAGACAGCAGAAGAAGGGACGTCGACACACTACTCGGTTCAGGAATGATATGGATGATAGCCAAATTGGAGAACCACGCCGCTGCAGGATATGCAAGACAAGGGGTCATAGCAAGAAGGATTGCCCGAATAAGCTGAGCACGTCGACGAGGAACTAGAATTTAGTACCACTGTGTTAGCTGTAGTGCGTACTTGAAATTATGTGTAAAAAATCTGTATGGGTCACTTGCCACTATGCTGTATTTTCTTAGTATTGTACTCGAGTTTTCGAAGATGTAATGTTGACCTTGATGTCATGTACTGTAAAGTTTTATATTATGATATTTCGTACTTCAATTAACTATGTGTTTCTATTGCTTTTCGCTTTGCAGGCGATGGCTAAAGTACCAGAACTGCTAGACCGGTTTTACGACGATCTCCACCGATGTCACTGTTGGCTGTCCAATGACATCGAGGTTCCACTAACATTCACTCTTAGAGTACCCCGGACACAGTGGCCCTTGGATGAGCGCTTCGTTCCCAAGCTTACCGAAAGTGGACTCCTCCCCTTTGCTCGTTTGGTTTCAGCTGCGCACTCTTTCACTCTAGATGGTTCTCTATTGACAGCCTTGGTCGATAGGTGGAGACCGGAGACACACACTTTCCACTTTCGTTGGGGAGAGATGACGGTGACTCTTCAAGATGTTTCCACGATAACTGGTTTGCCCATCAGCGGAGAGGCGATTGTTCCACCTCCTAAGAGGGCTGACTGGATGCAGCACTTGGCTGCGAGATTTGGTGTGGAGATCTCGAGAACTGAAAGGGGGGCGGCTCAACGAGGTATCCCTTTGAGCTGGCTTAGGAGGTTTGACACATGCCCAATCGATGCAGACGATGAGGCTGTTATGACTCATCTGACTGCGTACTTGTTGTATCTCTTCGGGTGGTACATGTTTCCGACGTCGCACGGAAACATAGTCTTCCCCAGCTACATCCACCTCGCGGAGGCCGTGGCTGATTCTGTGCTTGGAGACGTTCCACAATACAGCTGGGGATCTGCAGTACTGTGTGCGACGTATAGGGGGTTGTGTGACGCTACGGCCCGTAAGAAGGGCAAGGAGCCGATTCTTAGTGTGCTCATACTTTGCTGCAGCTATGGAGTTGGGAGCATTTCCCGGTCGGACGGCCTCGCATAATTGAGCCGGTCCACCCGTACCCACCTGGACAGACCACCATAGATGGTCCAACCATGAGCACTAGGTGGACAGGTGCCATGTTAGCCTGGGTGCGGGACATGTCCGCACGGTGCTACCCGTTCTACCACCAAGAGTTTGAGATGTTGGATCAGCTAGGTGTCGTATGGTTCCCTTGGACAAATAAGCATGTCTTGAGTGTGGCACCTGCGGGGTTGTCCATCCAGTGTTTTAGAGACATGCAGTACTGGATGATGACGTGCCACTTAGTATTCTCAAACATGGTGGAGCCGTACGCACCTCAACTGTGATGAAACAGTTCGATCGCTTCCAGACGGTGCCCCCCCCGACTAGCAGATGGCTGGACAAAAAAGTTCATGAGTACGCTCTAAAATTTGTAACCATTTTCAGTTTGCATTGCTATTGTTGTTCTTACTAATTTGGACCGTACGGTTTTACAAAATGTAGGCAGGGGAAGAAAGGAAGAAATGAGCAAGACTGGAGAGGGACGCAAAGCACATGGAAAGAAATGTGGGATGGCATGGCTGCACAACAGATCGTTCATGAGGCGAGGTATTTATTTTAATCTGTCCGTTCTCACATGACATGATGAATCGTTGTCCGTTACGTAACGACATTACTTCCAGGCAGTACGACGAACGCACGTACGACGAGTATCTACAATGGTACCTACCTTGGACGCGGGCTAGACTAACCTGTGCTCCACCTGAGAGACCCACGAGCCTCACGCATGCTGAGCAACTACAATTGGGGATGGATCGGCATAGAGCTTCACGTCGTGACGAGACGGTAATAGTACCAATTGTTTTGCATTATTCGTTGAACTTATCGATCGCACGGTTTGAAACATTGTTTGGGAATGTAGTTCGATCGGGCTGTGCGGATCCATGATACTGCCGCGTTCGTCATCCGCTCAGGCCGTCGGCAGGATTTGTCGAGGGTACTACAGAAGGTGAAGGACATGTACGAAGATGCCAAAGGAATTTTGAAAAACTTGAGCTGTGGTCGCACGGACGACGTATTACGCTCACATTCAAACTTGCCGGAGCAGAGGTCCGCACGACCCAGTGAGGCATGACCCAGTGAGGCACGACCTAGTGAGGCACGACATAGTGAGGCGCGGACTTCAGGAACCGTTTTAGGACGTCGAGAGGTAACGTATTTCAGTGCTTCGAGCCAAACTGTTGAATATAGGGCGTGTACGATTTTTAGTTAACCATATTATTGTATTTTCATAGTATGATGCACGGGCAGACACGTCTGTACAAAGGATCTCTTCTAGGCGAGCTGGTCGAGGACATCAGGTACGCATAATTCAAAATTAGTCACACATACATAGTGCACAAATGTACACTGAGAGTGTAATTGGCATGGTGCTATTTGTAGTCCGACGTACGTGGGGACACATCACTCATACGGATGTCGTTAGGACGAGCTGGTACAGGACATAAGGTGTGCTTTACTCTTCGGAAGAACGCATTGCAATATTTAGAAAGTGTGCTTAGTCTTTTGCAATGGTCACTTTATTTATGCAGTACGACTCGATTGAGGACGAAGGCCAAACCTCTCATTCCGGTGCAGCTACTGATTTATGGTCTTTTTTAAATTATGTGTGCACAGATTGTGCATTTCTTGTGTACTTAATCTTCACACTTATTTTCGTAGCTCCGGGAGGACACGTTGCTACAGCGAGACTCCTCAACGCGACACGGTGGACACCTTTAGGTTTTTTTAACTTATCACATATCCTCATTGCACCCAATACGACGGACTTAAATTTTATCTGAGAAATGATATATTTTTTACATAGTACGTGATCGATTCACCACATGAGCCGCTGCAGGGTTCTCCGGGAGGAACATTTAGTCAGGTATGTCAAATTAAATTTATTGTTGTCAAAACAATAAACTTGTTTCTTAATTGATATACCGTTTATTCTGGTCTTTTTTCAGACATTCAATGATTCGCCTCCCCACGAAGAGACTTTTATTTACCAAAATCAATTTATGCGACCTTCACTTCAATACCAGTCCCTAGTTGGAGGAGGAGGTTCCGAGCCTGGTTCGTCCCACCAACAGGGTCATGAGTGGGTCGAAGATTTGTTTCGATATCCCCAGGAGATCGTTAATAGCCAAATTCCTAGTCAACCATACCCTACTCAGGACACTCAGGAGGATCAGGAAACTTATGAGACTCCCCAGTACAGTCTCCGAACAAACCCAAGACCAAGCGAGCATTTCACTTTCCCCTCAGGTCACATGCCACCGAGGCATAAGAGGGGAAGAGGCCCGTGATCGCAACTGTTTTAGTTCCTTCAATAATTGTGCTATTGTACTTTGCCGTATGCAGTACTTCATTTTCTTACTTATTTCGCGTTATACATAGAGTTTGCAGGAAAATGCCTAGATGAAAGATAAAAGTAGAGAAGCCAAAGAGTGGCAGAGGTAGGGAGTGAGAGCAGAGAACTACGCTACACAGAGAAAAAAGGGAGACGACCATAGCCCTAACAGCAGCGACACGCGCGGGAAAAAAATAGGAAAAAAAGTGATGCAAACGCGGTGTGGGCGGCGTCACGGGTTCGGCGAACGATTTTCCGGTGTCACGGGTCTGGCTGGCGATTTGTCCACGTGTCGAGTACGCGGCGCGTCGCGGAGCCATTTTCGGCGTTGCTCCCGGGCGGGGGCTATTTCTGGCTTTGCCACTCGCCCGGGGGCCAATCCTGCCTTTTTTTCGAGAAATGAAGATGACCATAGCACCAGCACCAGCACCAGCGTAATATAAAGAGAGAAGAAAATCTCTGTCGGTCGGATGAGGAAAGAAAAAAGAGAGAAAGATGAGAAGAGAATGGACAGCGTCCTGGCATGCAGCGGTGCTAGTACCGAGGCGAGAATCTGCTGCCGCGCACGGGAGTGAGTCCACTGAGAAAAGGAAAAAAAAAGGGAATCTGCTGCCACGCACGGGAGTGAGTCCACTGAGAAAAAGAAAAAAAGTTCGGGAATCACTGAGAAAAGGAAAAAAAAACGTTCGGGAATCGCTGGACGGGAGCTGGCCTGGTCGCGGGCCCCGGGCGCGACCTGGGCTTGCTCGCGAGCCCCAGGCGCGAGCCGTGTTCGGCGCGGGAGGCGGGCGCGACACGAACGGGATCGCGGGCCGAGGCCGCGAGGTGGCGTCCGCGGGCCGAGGGCGCGAGCCGACGCGTGATCGCGGGCCGACGGCGCGACTTGTAGCAGCTCGTGGGCCGAGGCCGCGATGCGGGGCGGGGACCGCGACATGCTCTCTTCGCGGGCCTAGGGCACGAGTTTGCTGCCGTCGCGGATCCGACGAACGATTTTGCCACGCGTCAGTTGCCCGTTGCTTCGCGGGGACATTTTTGCCGTTGCGCCCGGCCGGGGACCAAAACCGGCTTTGCAACTCGGGGGGCTAGATTTGCTTTTTTTTCCGAAAATGTTATGCACACTCTGATCGGCTGGTTACAGCCCTGTACTGCTGGATGATTTTTCTGATGTAAACCCCGAGTAGGCAATCAAAAGGACCTAGTCATTTCTAACTCTAATCAACGTCTCTCCCTTTTGTTTTCGTGAAGGAAACTCTAGTTAATCTCTGGAGAATTCAGTTTAGTTTATCATGCTGCATGCTGTTTATTACGACTTTTTCTTTGAAACTCTTTGTTACGACTTACCTGCTCTCTACTACTTGCCCCACATCTGAACAGGGAAATTTAGACAAAATGATTAAACAGCGGAGGAGTTAGTGCTACCGAACCCGAGAGCCATCTTTCTCCCATTATGGAAAGCTGTTTCTCTCGCTTTTCACATTGTGGAATACCAGTCCGGTAATTTATTTTTCTGCATATCGTTTCCGCGAGTCGAAGCTGAAGACATCTCCACGATAGATCCACTCTGAAATCTACAAGCTGCCTTAGAAAAATTTCATGGCTCGACGCCGTCTGTTCGTACATAATCCAACCAAAGACTTAACGACTTCTGTGTCCTCGTGGCCACCGAAAAGAGTGAAATTTAAATGACCATTAGTAGTTCCAAGATGTCAATTTCTGGTGAGTGGAGACGATCCTGTGGCAATTTTAAACCGTCTAGTGGACCGACATGACGCATGACGCAAGTCTCCCATTGACTTAAGCAAAGCTTAACAGCGAAATTTCTCCAAGAGAAATGATCCTACTCTTTTCAATTTGTTTATCCTCTTGGAAGTATCAACATTCTAAAAAAGAAAAGTTCGCAAAAATAATATAAAAGAGATACATGAAAAATAAAAAGATAAAATAAAAGTAATAAAGTAGAATGGCCCAATGGGCATGGGCATGTCGTGGCCTCGATGGGCCCGAAGGAATCTGTCAAAGGTTTCTTGGGCCGGAGGGCAGGCATCGTTTCTCGAACCTTCTAGACGCTTCCGGTCTCCTATAAGATACACCTCCACTCCCCTCCTCCCCGATCTCCATTTCCAAGGAAGAAACAAAACCCAGAAAAACTACGAGAAGAAGGCAGAGGAAGATGGCGGTGTCGATCGAGGTGACCAAGGAGTACGGGTACGTGGTGCTGGTGGTGGTGGCCTACGCCTTCATCAACTTCTGGATGAGCTTCCAGGTCAGCAAGGCCCGCAGGAAGTACGTCGCGCGAAATCCGTGCTGCTCTCGTTCGTCTCCATGGCTGCATCTTTGTCCATTTTGGTTTTTGGAGGATCTGATGGGAGTTTCCCGATCCTTCTGCTGCTGTTCAGGTACAAGGTGTTCTACCCCACCATGTACGCCATTGAGTCCGAGAACAAGGATGCCAAGCTCTTCAACTGCGTCCAGGTCCGCAAAATTCCCTGCCCTCCCTGGCTGATATCTTGTGTGTGTCTCTTGGGAGCAGGAGCGGGTTAGAATTCTTGTGAAATTTGTGTTGTGGTGAGTGCAGAGGGGGCACCAGAACTCGCTTGAGATGATGCCGATGTTCTTCGTCATGCTGCTGATCGGCGGCCTGCAGCACCCGCTCGTCGCCGCGGGGCTTGGGGCCCTCTACACCGTCGCGAGGTTCTTCTACTTCAAGGGCTACGCCACCGGCGTTCCGGAAAACCGTCTCAAGATTGGGTATGTTTGCTTGCTTAGCCATTAGCACCCTGTTGTTATCTCTTCCATAAAACTGGTGCATATGCAGATAACATAGATGATAATGACATGCAGATTTTGGTGGATGTGAAGCAGTAGAGATTAACTTAGGAAATTCTCAGTCCTGCGAAACATATAAGCCATTTGATTGTATGGATAGGATGGTATTAGTCAACCAAACACCCAACAAATTATTGTGGTGAGTACGTAGGTAGCCAATGCTCAACATAGTGCTCCATTAAACATGTCAAAGGTGTGCTCATGCATAATGAGGGGCTCATTGGTGCTTACTGACAACATGTCAACATGGAGTAGCTTTCAAGTGTTTGTTGAACTTGCTGCACATGTGGACGTGCCTTTGTCTTAAATTCTTCATCCTTAGTACTATTGTAATCCATTGGCAGCTGAGGCCCCAGCAACTACTTGTCTGCACAACCTTGTCAGAATTTCCAATGTTCACATAGGTCATTACTTAAGCGAAGACCTTGGTCGGTAGGCGGGGTTCGTAGTTCGTTCACATTGCATCATAGGTCATTGATAACTTGAAATGGAGTCGGCCATTGGTTAGAACTCAGTAGGTATGGCAAATTGTAATGCTACCCGACCTTTTGTCCTATGTCAATCACTTCAGTTCATAACCGACTGCCTACAAGCATGTCATTTCCTGTTCTCCGTGACAAAGTTTTCTTTATTTTTTTTTAAAAAAATCAAGGTTCTGATTTGGTCGACTTGCTTTCCTTTAATACTGCAGGGGGCTCAACTTCTTGGCGGTATTCGGCCTGATCATCTGCACGGCATCGTTCGGCATCAACCTGGTCATCAGGGAGGCGATCTAAGCTGCTGCTGTGAATTGTGATGTTGCCGATAGGGCTGTGACTTGAGTCAGTTAACAAGCAGAGTGTCGAGTCTCAAATGTGTGTGTGTTTTAGTGTTATACTCTCACGCGATGCCGGAATAAGGCTGGATGGAGAATTCCAGTCGAAGGATTACATTTCCAGCTACTAGTTTCATACTGCTTCATTGTAGATGGTTTGGCGGGTTGTAACGTTGAGGTTTAGCTTTTGCAGCATCAGTGTTAAATGCAGTCGTAAATTTTCTTGCCTATCATCTTGCGGTACCAGGTTTATTTTTGTTATCTCCGAAGAACAAAACTTCGAGCATAGCCGTCGGCCATCTGCGGGACCATGTTTATTTAACGTTGTATGTGTTTGTTTGATACTTATGTGATACAAAGTTTTTTTATCACATAAATAACAAATTAATAAAATAATTAATGGTTAAATTCTTGTCTTAACCAATTAAAATACAAGGAGTATAATCATACAGCACAACATAAGCCCTTTTCGTACAAGGCAAAGTAGAGAAACAAACTAGATAGGTCAACTGTCACGCGACAATTAGCAATTAATTCATCGTCTGTACAACCTCGTCAAGAAACAGTTGTATTGATCTCGCTTGTCTCGTACCCTAAGCCGTGTTCATACGTTAGAGATTGTTTCTAAATTGCCAGAACGCTATTATTTCGTGAGTCGAGTGCTCAACTAAGGTATACGCAATACAGTGTATGCTACTAGCAAAAAACATCAATGCCTATATAGCTAGTGGATATTCTCACTGGCCTCTAGCAGCAGTGAATCTCCTCTGGGATGGTGTCGCCCTTTGGCTCGCTACATGCTTGCGTGCCCCTTCGTATGGCAAGACATCGTCTTCGTCGTCGTCGTCGTCCTTCCTACTCTTTCCGGTGAATCCCCTCTGGGATGGTGTTGCCCTTTTGCTCGATACATGCTCGCCCGCCCCTTCATATGGCAAGACATCGTCTTCATCGTCATCCTTCCTGCTCTTGCCAGTGAATCCCCTCTGAGCTGGTGTAGCCCTTCTGCTCGCTACATGCTTGCTCTGCCCTTTGTATGGCAAGATCTCATCGCCATCCTCATCTTCCTGACGAGGAGAGTCAAAGCTACTAGCCTTGACAGCTCCCTTGGTATTTCTCCATACATCATATCCGAGCTTTTTATCCTGGGTATCGTCTTCAGGACGGTCCTGGTTGCACTTCAAGCAGTCCTGGTTACGTCGGAAGTTCACAAAGTCACATCTACAAAGGGAGATAATGTCTGATTAGTTTGTTAAGCAGGGAATAGTCCCGAAGAGAATGAAGTTAGTCACATACGAGGGGCATTCCCACTCTCCAGGGTTGAGCTGCCTCTTTGGCCGATGTCCTTCACATTTAAAACACATCTTATTGCGTGAGAAGTTCATAAAGTTACACCTGAAAGCGGAAACAAGTGATTAAGGCCAGTAGAACAATGCTGAAACACTAAAAGAAAATGTATATAAGGTTAAATAATTACTGTGGACAGATCCAATCTCCCATTTTCATTTCGGTTGTGGCTGCTTCAATTTTCTTTGGTCCATCTGCTTTGCATTCGAGACAGCGCCGATTTCGAGCAAAATTTAAGAAGTTGCAACTGCAAAAATTACAAAAAGTCCATCAACATGACATAACCAGCAACCATCAGTACAACATCCTCCCACATGCGCAAGAAAATAAAAGAAAACATTGAAGCGAGCAAAAGAGGCCACTGATTAACCTAACGTTTTCGCACAATGACTTAACAAAAAATTATTATTTGTTGCCAAATAAAATATCAACCATAACCAGCACAAACCGCATCTAAGAGGTGTGCTTCTATGATCCACCAAAGAGAAGTGCATAATAATAAAGGCTTGGCACAGGTCAACTATTTAGCTCAATTGAAGCATAGAAGCATTTTACATATATAACCTATCCAACAAATTGTAACAAGCCTGGCAGCCGAGCCCGTTTGTATGTACTCATCAAGAAGCTGTATAACCTGGCCTGTGAGGTACAACTAAGTTTCACTACAGCATCAGGGATGAGGGTTCTGAGTTGAATTTAAGAGATTCTCCTTGCTTCTGGGATCACCTTCTAATCTTTTACGAGATACTATGTGGATATACTAGGAAGTAGGAAATCCTATCAACATTAGATACAGCTTTGCGAACAGGTGTTTCAAGGCTCTCTTTCAAGAAATAATAGCTACTTCTGAGTTCGGTTCAAATTTCCATACAGGCTATTGTTGGACATGCAAATAGCCAAATAGACTTTGCTAACAATGCAGGTACAGTAGAGTATATCGTGCTACAGCATCCAGAATTGATATTATTCAAATTTGATCAATGGATTACAATGACAGGTTTATGACATTGTCATGACCCATTGAGTTAAGTATATAAGAATATATTGTAATTCTGCAAAGTCAAACAGTGAAAGTACAAGTATTGGATCAGAAGAAAAAAGAACACACAAATTCACTAAGAAATTCAGAATGCTTAACAACATGGTAGGAGCAAAATCTAAAACAAAGAACGTGGCCATCAAATAGGAATAATAAAAGCTATTTTCAATCATATAAAAGCCGTAGTAAGAAAAAACACAACATTGACTTGTGGTTAGTGGTAGACGAGCATACAAACCACTGCCATAAAATGGATTCTTTTAATAAATTAGAACAGCATTCAGATGGAAATAAGCACCATACCAAACTATAGCCATAAAGATGGTCTTGTGTTCTATGAACCGTGGCAAGTATGAAAAAGTACAACCACCCACCCACTCAACAGAGAACTAGTTAAATCTGTTCATAAATACTGGTGCTAATGATGGCATTGGACCCTAGTTTTATATGCTGAGAGAATCATCATAAAACAACAAAGAACACACAACTAATGCTCAATCTAGGCCCTCACATGTGTCACAAGAAACAAAATATCGAACTTAGCAATCTTACAGTGCAATGTAAAGAAAACAAATTCCAAGGTTCACAAAACAAAAGGCAGAGCAGCATAACACCCAATTAATATAGCATAAAGAACTTACTTTGGGCACAGCCAATCGCCCTTCTTCATTTCAGTTGCAGCTGTTTCTCTACCCTTTCCAGCTGATACCCTAGACTTTGTAAATGATTGTGCACCCCTGTCAGGTTTGGTCGATGACTCTTGCTTGCTAGAAGTTTGAAATACAGGTTTAGGAAGAGATGGATCAATTGTTGTGTCACTAAGCGTAGTAAGCTCTGAGAGAAGCTTTCTTGCAGACTCTTGCACACCCCTGTCAACAGAATTTTCTCCTGAAAGGCTGGTTGGATCGATTGCATAAGTCAGCAGTATGCGCACAACATCAACGGTACGAGCTGCTTCCTCAGCGTTTGGAATTACATAGGCTTTATCACAAGATCCACGTAATTTGCAAACGCTGCATGCCTGTATTAAAGCACAAATATTCAGACAGTTATTCTGTGATCAAAGTAAATCATGAGTAACGAAAGAAACCTAATATATAAGAAAATCAAGAGTACATTACAAGGGGAAACACAAATTAAAAAAAAACAGTTTAACTTACATCTCCTTCATCAACCTGCACAAATTCTCTCAGCCTTTTTGCAGAACTGACAGCCTTTCGGAAGATATTAGGACACCCACACTCAACAATAGCTTGAATATCCTGCTTGGGAAGAGAGCTGCAATAATAACGGAGCCAAATTAAATTCCAATCAAGCCAGAAATACTATATAATAGTTGCAAAGGTAGTATCACAAACAGTTCAAAGATTCAGTTACTGATCACATAATCACTGCTGAATTGTTGATAACCATGCTCCTAACATTAATTATATTGTGGCCACCCTGGATAACATTTAATCCTTATGACAAGGTTGTCAGATCCTGAATCGGATCGAAGACAGTCTAGTAGGATCACATTTAGAATCGAATCATAGAATCTAAAACTCTACAGCATTTGCTTTGTCATTTGGCAAGTAATTTGATTCATAAATCTTATTCACGGCTCGAATCACGGTTTTGGTTCCATGAAATTTAAAGCTATAATTGGAATGTCGGTTTTGACAACCTTGTGATTACCTGACCATTTTACATAAAAATAAAATAAATACACAATCAAATTAATACTTATTATTCAGGACCTCCGAATCTTAATGTCTAAATTATTAACTAACCAATACTTACCATACAACTTGAACTGAGGGTAGGACACAAACAGACATGCTAGATCTGAGAGCATGCATGATTCTACCACGGGATTCTACAACTAGGAGTGTGATGCTAGCATGTACAACTCAGGGTATGATTTGAGTCGTATTGGTGTTTGTAGGATAGTAGAATCATACGATCCTACAACTAAGATCACGATTTTAACAAATGTAAATCAAATAGCGGCAGTAATGAATTTAGTTGATGCTCCAAGAATGTTCTCGAAAAGTCTCATAAAACATGCTAAAGTGTGGAGCAGAAATGCGGTAGAACTTCCTTGGTTTATAACTAAAGTGCATAAAACTAGAAAAATCTAACACTATATATGGCATGCAAATAGGACTCCCAAGACATTACGAAGAACTTTTGAGGCATGAGTATTGTTATTGGGAGCCTATTTCAGGAGCAGACCAGAGCCCAAATTAGCAGTTCTTGCTGCATACCTACTCGGCCACGGACATGATCACTTTTCGTCTCCAACCATTCCAAGAGCAACGTATTCCAATTAACACGAGACCTCACCGACTACGCAGAGTACGCAGCAAAATAAAGTCCAATTCATGAACAGAAGCAGACCATGACAGATTGACAGAGCTACAAGGTATCTATCCATGTCACTGCTCCAAACCTGAGAAGATCGAAGCGCTCGCGCGCAAACTTGAGGCACGCGTTCTTCACCCTGTTCTGGTCCCTGAAGGGGTAAGGGTCCGCCGTGGCCATGGTGTCCGCCGCAGCCGCCTCCCCATCTCCGGCGGGGCTCTCGGCAGCATCCGCGCTGGAGGCGAATGGGGGTCGCACGAAGTACCCCTTGGCCCGCAGCTTCTCGAGGAAGTTGCCCCACTCCGGCCACGGGTGGCCTGCGGTGACGGCGGCGACGGCAGAGTAGGCGACATCGAGCGCTTCGGGGGCGGGAGCGGGGGCGGTGGCGGTGGCGGCGGCGGCGGCGGAGCAGAAGCGGAGGGAGAGGAATGGCCCGGGGAGGCGGCGGGAGGAGGGCGGCAGGAGGGGGGAGGAGGCAAGGCGGTAGAAGCGCAGGAAGGAGGAGCTCATGGTGGTGGCTAGGAGCTTGGACGAGGAGGAGGCCATGGCGGATTGATGGATGGTGTAGGAGATTCAGGTGAGGATGGAGGCGGGGCTGTGTGGGTGGGTGGGTGGGAGCAGAGAGGGGAATGGATAGAGGGAGGATTAGGGTTTAAAGGGTTTAGTAACGAGAACGCCGTCGTTGGAGAGGCTAGGGCTGATGGGACGGCATACTGGAGTAATACTTAAAGCCATTTTTTAGGAATTATATAGAAAATTTTGATAAATTTTTTATTTTAATTTAATCTTTGATAAAATGCTCTGTTATATGTCACTATAAGGTCTATATCTACCAGTCAGTGATATATGACGAGATATTTTATCAAAAATCAAACCAAAATTAGACATTTTATTTAGAAAGCACGTACCTTGTCTTTCCTTTTCGTCATTTTTTCTTTCCCCTACGAGAAAATGAACGATTGTAGTCGCAAATATTATATTATCCATCAGAATATCGTCGCAAAGCGGCTGTAGCGTTGGATAGTATCATTGCAAAGAGTTGGAATCATCACAGGTACGAACCCTTAGTCTTTTGTCCATCTTTGACATCCTTTAATCTCTACTACTTAAAAAAAGAATAGCGTTCCCTTTCCTGCCGGCAGAGTGCGTTTTGCCCACTCTTCGTCCAACCTTCCTGTTTTGCAACCTTCCTGCCAATAAATACTTACCAAATATGTGTTTACCAAATAAAATCCTACTATTTTTATACAATCACATTAATATGGACAGGTAAATCACGAGCTAACGTACTAGAATATTTATACCCCATTGCAACGCACCGGCAATTATCTATGAGAGATAATGTCAGTATAATATGTCTGTCCTGCGTATCCGTTTTTTCTTCCACTCCTCTTTCGTATCGACAACACACACACTCTTTATCTACCATCCATGCAATGTTTATCTCTTCTTCCATTCATCTTTCTATCTCCAGCCAACACTCTCTCGTCATCTGATACTCACCGGTACCACGCACGGAATCAGAGAGGTACGTCTTCCGTAACGTGGATCGGATCTTGCATGTTGGATTTCGTTTGCTTAGCTGTTTTGGAGCTTTTCGTCATGTGTTCCCTTGTTTTGGATATTTGCTTTCGGCTCGTTGTCTGCGGTTTACAACGGTGGCACCGCTCTGTTTTCTGAGCTGCTGAACTCATCTACACGAGATGGCGGCGCTGCGTGTTTCTTCTAGCCAAGCTGTTGAAGGGAACCGAGTCGATGTTCTTCCAACAGGTCCATGGCGTCGCTACTTCTGTGGTGAACTAACTGATGCAGCGAAAAATGCTTTCGGGTCCTTCACAGGCTTGGGTAGGTCTGCACTCACCGGCCTCTGCTACGGTCGCTCCAGGATCGACTGAGGCGAGATAGATGAAGTGATACGGTCACGCCTACCCCTAGTGCTGATGTTACTATTGAACCAAGACATATATCGTATATACTAACGTACCTACGACTGAGCTACGATGACGAGGACGCTTTGGTTGTTGTAACTTGTATGCATGCACAGGCGTTACAGAGTTCGCGCGGTTCATCTTGCATGCGTACGCAAGTATTTGGTTGGTTTTGGTTTGTTCTGCATTGCACGAGTGCAAGATATCGATTCGGTCGGGATCAGGATCTACCAAATAAAATCAGATCACAATGAAATCAGGGATTCGAGAGTGATTTTTGTATGCATTAGAGATAAGGCAATGTTTTGAGTTCTATTTTTACCACGCAAGAAGAAAGAATTGAATTTTATTTCTCCACGTGAGTTTCTATCCTTGTGTAATCTAGGATGGGGTCCACCAGCCAAACACCACATGTAGATGTCACATCAAATCAGCTTAGCTTAGTTGTGTTCCCTTTGTAAAAGATTGTGTGCTAATTATAAAGCATACAATTTACCAGTTACAGGAAAAGTCGAGAATAGTTTATTAGGGTTGATAATTAGAGATACAGTCAGATATAGTTTTCGTTGCTTGCTTATCAAGTCCTATGAGTCGGCTATGTTAGGATAAATAGCCATGCGTGCGTTAATGTACAATTCAGGTCATGTTTTGATTAATAACTATGCGTGCTTTAAAATAAGAGATTTTTTACTGTACCCCGGTACTCTCTAAACTGAGATGGGAGTACCAATTTAATCTAACCGTCCATTTATAAGGGTAAAAAAGACATTTTATCTTATTGCTACTGTAGCATTTCTTGTCCCTTGCTCCACCGCACTGCCTCCCCTCGCCGGCGCGTCCGGCCGCCGGAGCAACCAACGCCGCCACCTCTCCTCGCCAGCGCGCCCGGCTGCCAGAGCAACCAACGTCGCCGCCTCTCCTTGCTGGCTCTCCTCTCCCTGCGGGTGCGCGCCGCCGTCTCACCGCGCGGCGGTCGGAGCAACCGGCGCTGCCGCCTCCTCTCTCCCCCCGCCCCGCCGCCTCTCCTCACGGACGCGCGCCGCCGCCTCTCCTCTCCCCCCACGCCGCCGCCTCTCCTTGCGGGCGCACGCCGCTAGCCCGAGCACAATACGCCGCCATTGCCGTCGTCGCTGTTCTCCACGTGGCCGGAGGCGCGTGCAGGCGGCCGGCGGAGGAGCACAGATGGTGCGGGGGCGGCCGGAGGAGGCGTGCGCCGGCAGGGCGTGGAGGGGCGAGATGGGTGCGAGCGGCCGGCGGAGGCTTGCGGGGGCGGAGCGCGGAGGGGGCGTGACGGGCCCGGGCGGCCAGTGGAGGCATGCGGGGGCGGAGCGCTGGCGGATGGCCGGCGGAGGCGCACGCGGGCAAGGTGCGGGCGGCGCCGGCGAAGGCGCGCGCGATGGGGCGCCGGCAGGCAGGGCGCTGACGATGGGGCAGGCAGGGATCAAAAAATTTAATTTAATTTAAGAAAAAGAAAATTATTTTTATATTTCCAATTTTATCCCTAATATCAGGGTACTCCCTATTTTTTTGAAGTCTTTAGAGGTGGTACTCCTTAAGTCTAGTATTAGAGTACCAGACAAGATAAACCATCGGATTTGAACAAATGAATGATCTATATTTATTCCGGGGTACCGTAGAAGAGCTCTTAAAATAAACACTCGTTATCGAGCTCACGAAAATCTCGAAAAAATCTCTAAATTTTAGAGAAATCTTTTTTTAATGGAATTGAAGGAAGCTTCAGAAAACTTTCTTTGAAAATTACGGTGCAAGGGTTTTTCACACTCGTGTTCGAGTGCGAGAGAGATCATATGCCATGACCTCAACTATTGGAGCTCGATTAATGCTACAAGCATCGAGATGGTGGAGAAGCTGGAGCTACCTCCGACGCCACATCTGCAACCCTACTTGTTAAGTTGGTACAACTGAAAAACTCTATTTATCTCTGAGTTGGAAATATGAGAATAATGGAGGAAATATTAGCATCACTATAAAGGAAAAGGCATAAGTCTATTGATGCCACCTATAGCATTTTGCCTACTGCCAAATAGTGAAGTATCTAGTTGAGTCAAAATTGAAGGCAATATGGGCATCGACACTCCTTACATACATGAAAAATATAAAAGTGAAATTATGTGAGGAGTAGTTGAAAGTATCATAACGCCATTGTAAGAAGGCATATGTCCCTAGGTGCATATTCTTTCTAGAGAAACATTGGTAGTAAGTAAATAAAAATAAGAAATAAAATATTGTGACTCTATTCTGGGATACAAGTCATTGAATACAAGATATTTGAAACCTTGAAGTATTGAAAAAAGAGCACATCATAGGGATGGATTATCCACACACTTGGAGATGTGTTTCTAGGAGCGCAGTAACATGGATAATTGTGGCATACCAGGTTTTTAGGCTAGACAAACCCTTGTGTTTTAGACGTACTAGTCCCATAATCAGTGGCTAGTACACACAAGCACTTGATAACATCGTCATACAATACCGAGTTCTTTATTACACAATAACCATTATGGTCTTAATTCATACAAGCGGGCCTATTGGCCGAATTGAAATAGCAGCGGAAATTAAAAGCGCGTTAGATAGCCATTAATATGCCGAACCACAGGCAACTGACTGGGAAAACGCCCTAGCCCTCATAGTCACTGTCGTCGTCTTCGGTGACAAACTCCTCTTCATCTGGCCATATCAACAAGCTAGGTGAGTACTTTGAATATACTCGCAAGCAATCCCCACAGGTGAATTTACACGGCGATATTTCATGCTAGGAATAATTCAAAAGAGTAGCTCTATCCTAGGTTGCAAGTTGTGCAGAAATGTAAGTTTTCGATTTAAATACGAGAATAGTAGATTCCAAAGCAATTTTGTAAATCAGAGCAATTCAAAGCAACAAAGCTTCTCTCGAGGTAGTCCTAGCTACCTCCTTTTCTCATCCCAAGTGATAGCTCCGTCTATCACTGCTTAACTCAATGCTCAGCCCGTACTATCCCGGGTAGTACGGCTAGCCTCCTTCTCCTGTAATTCCTTGCTACCAGCCGTGTAGCGTAAATTGCACCCTGTGGACACATCATAACCACGTCCTTAATCCCTTTCCCAGGTTTTCACAAACAAAACTCAGTCTAACCAGTGTGTGGCCTTACCAGTTCATGTCCATAACCGAGGACGTGGCTATTCGAATAGTTTTAACACTCTGCAGAGGTTGTACGGCTTTACCCACAAGATGTAAGTCTCCTTTCTTGCCGAGCGCTAACGGATACACTTCACGAGGTGTATCGGCAGGGTTATTACAACGAGACTTTTCGTCCGCTTCCATACTAGAGCTGGACCCGCTAAGTGGGTAACCCAACTTTTACGTCCCGGACCAAAAAATGGGACTCCCCATCTTTGTGTTGAATCAACACCCAAACGCCCAGCGGTGGTGGATCTCTAGGACTTTAACCACCTAGCACATGCTTTCTACTTCCCACGGGTCCATACTCTAGTACTTGCCGGGTTAATAAGCCAAGTCCTTCCCATAAAGGCCATGTGGACGTACGGTGTGGAACTGGTTTAGCGGCATTTAGGCTCGGTCCTTGATCGATTCGAGCAAGACTCCATGTTCGTCCTCGACGACCACGCTGCCTTCTGGTACTCTACAGCCCCGGGCTGCCCTTACCATTCTCACCGGAATCAAAATCCTTCTTCTTTTCATTTGGGGTTTTGGCAAACATTTCTTTTGAAACAATCACTTCGGAAAGCACATGCTATCCGATGGTTTTATTTCCCATGTCCCAAGGGAGTTCGTATAAAATGAACAATAATTTAGTTTTTAACTATAGCAAGTCTAAGCTAGGCTAATGCCTATAGCCTTATTATTCTTGTCGGTCGTAGGACAACAGACTAAATTATCTAGGGTTACGAGGATCGGATATTCAAGCCTAGGTCATATGCAGCTAAAGGGTATAACTAGGTCTACATAAAATACCGTTGATATCCACATAGCATGCAAGTTTCACAAACAAAATAATTAATTTCGCACATATGAGATTCAACATGATCAAAGTGTGAATGCTTACCTGGCAGTTCTTGCTCTTGTTCGTGACGTGGGGGTGACTCCGGGTCTTCCTGACGCACGTATCTCACGCCGCCAACTACACGTCGGAAAATCGGCGAATAAGAAGCAAACAGAGTAACTTCCATAAAATTCAAAGAATACGCATGCTCAAAAGAAATGAGGTTATTAAAGTGAGGTGATAGAGGTTTTGGTCGCGTTAGGATTTTAGGGTTCCCGGGTGACAGATCGTCGTTCCCTCCAAGGGTCGTCAAACTTATGAGCGGCTTAGGACAAAGGTTGGAGGTGTGTATATATATATGGACTCCATTTAATAGTGGGCCCTAGGGTTTGAAGCGTAGGTCTATGAGAACAAGGAATACCCTAGGTGATCGGTATATATCTTCATCACATAAAATGATAGTGCTTTTGCTCTTAGCACGTTCATGCCCTTAAGGTCGTACCTTCTATTCCTAATGGACTATTGAGCACTTTAGACAGCCCTGGGTGTACTGGTAGGACGGAAAGAATACCTTGGCTGTCCTAGAAATGACATACATGTCGTATATGTTATTTAAAGAAAAGGAAAACCACGCCCTAATTTTAATCTATATTGTTTACGCTTTCAAATGACTTCAAAATCTAAATTTCCTTGAATCGAAGATCTTGGATTGAATCTAGAGGTTCCAGAACTGGAAGGGATTTTCCCAAAACCGGTCTAGTTCGAGGTAAACCGGTTGAACCAGTTGTGGCCAATTTAAAGAGATCAGAAAAAACCAGGTTTAATGAGGGAATGCGCCTTCTGTATGGGTGGAGTGCGCTTCCTAGCTACAGAGACGCGAATCGGGTAAGGCGTGGCCACTCATCCTGACCGTGGGCCTCACCAGAGGGTTGGCCCACGCGTCAGGGCCTTCCTTCACTTACCCGGTGCGGTCCTAGGGTGAGTCGACACCTGCTGGCCTGAGTTGCTGCTTCGGGACCGAGCTGTGAAGACCGTCGGCGCTGGAGTCCTTCTGGAGTTTTGGGGCTTTCGGCTGTAGGGAAAATTGGAGGAAGACGGGAGCGGCTTAAGGAGGAGGGAGGTATGGCGATCAAGGTGTGGCGGTTTGATTGGGGGATTGGACCTTGCAGCTGCTCGGGTTGCTGAGGGCAGTGGGGAAAATGGTGATGGTACGCGGCAGGAACTTAGGGCAGTGGAGGAGATCTGAGTAGCCACTCGCCTTTCTAGAGGGGAAGATGAAGCTTGGTGAGGGAGTAGAGCTCGGGTGAGTCCATTTTATAGCCGCTCGGCACCGAACATTGAAGATGGCCGCAGCGGCCGGCTTGGGCAGGAGACGGGACGATTTGAACATGAGGTGACTCTACCTTGAGGCGGGGTAAGGGGCCAGAGAGGCTGTGGCATGCACAGACGAGGCCAACAGCGAGCTAGTCATCGGACGGCGCGGTGGAGCGACGGACGGCACGGGAGCGGCACTGCCGCTGCTGTCCTCCGCTCGAGCTCAACGATGGGACATTGCCGGGCAAATAGGGCGGTGCTGTGGCCACAGGAAGAGAGAAGGGCGACCGTGGCGTGTGACAGCGGCGAGCGGCGCGGTGAACTGGGAGCCGGCGCGGCAATGCCACTGTTGGCTGGCATCATGGCATGCCAGGGCGCGCTCTGGACCATGCCTACGTGTGTCCAGTGTGGCATAAGGCACCACAGTGCGACCCGTGGTGGTTTGTTGTGCAGCACCTTGTCACAGGGGTACTAGGGGATGTGTTCAAGTGAACAGAAGGGTTAGGCACCGAAAAATAGTGCCAGGAGGGAATCCCTCTGAATGCCACTAAATGTCTCGTCCTATCAAGAACTAGGGTTCTGTTGGACACGATGCTACCAAGGGATTTACTAAGTTAGGTGTGTTGGGGAAACCGAGAAGAGGCTCCATGGTGTTTTTGATAATTTTTGGTTAGGGTTTACTCTTGACTTCATGCGGCGGAAAGCTTCGCGCCCAGGTGTTCGATGTTGGCCACTTCTAACTTTTGATCATGACACGCCCATGTTTTTATATATTTGTATTCCCAGACATGTGAAGATCAGTGTAGGATTTAATCAAAATTTTCTGAGGCTTATTACTAAGGGTTGCAGTTCAATGCTCATTTTTGCCCTATCGTTTATTATTTTTGTATTCAGGTATTTTTGAACTGGGCATCAATATTTTATGTTATATTTGGGTTGAGGATATTATTACGTTGTGCCATGCATTTTCCCGAAATTTTTGGTAAGGCCGAAGGTCGCTAGGTTTCACGATTAGGGTTTTGGTCATAATTGGAATTAATAGGGGGCAGGGAGATCGGAAGCTGGAATTAGGGTTCCGGGGTGTGGCAAGGTGACGAGAGGGTATAGGGACTCTCGGGAACTCTCCTGCCTTGGCTTGGAACTTCTTGGTTGCAGGGTGCCGTGGGTATATTGGCGTATATGGCGTAGATGTTGGGGACGGGGTGGGTTTTCGCGTTAGGGTTTAGTTCAGGGCGGTGCGTGTGTGGCGGGGTCAAGTGTAATGAGTCCATGTTTAGATGAAAATTCCCTAGCTATATGCGGGGTTATGCTGGCATGCAAGATTTTGAAAAATAGGGTGTGAATGAAATCATTATCATTTATCTCGAACTGGAGAGCCCTTTTGTTTCGGATATATGGTTAGAGGAGTACTCATAACAGTGTAGATAGTCCGCTTATACCTAGAGTATAAGTAAAAGTCCAAGAATATATATGAACCTAATGGACATGTAGTCCCATAAGTGGACTTAGACCCAACATGCATCAATAAGAATGTTGAAAATCGTTTGACTCTATTTGAAGAGAAGTCGAGTGGTATCCATTGGTGGAAAATGCTCAAAGGTAGTAACATATCCTATGACCAACTCACGTTCTGTAAAATGCGTCGTTATACATCATGGCCAAAATTTATGCTTGACAAACCGAACATGAGCCATATAGCTCACGAAGAACTATAAGTTCGGTAATTAGATACGTATCATATAGAGATAGTGCATGTGTGTCTAAATAATTGGTGGACAACATTCCAAATTGAGCCATTTAGAAAATTCTTGTTCATGGGTAGTTGATTGGCCTAGGCAAGAGCGTGAAGCTTATGGTACACTCATCTACCTTAGTCCCTAAAATTATCTTAATAGAAAATGAAGCTCATGTTGTACAACTGAGTTGGTTATAATTGCACATTGATGATATATATTGCTCCGTGATATATCACTTACATTATTCCTGAATGAATTTAATGAAGTGCAATGGATATATCGAAACATAAAGATATAGCTTACCACAATTTCTAGAAATAATTGTTAAGGGCACTAAGGAAGTTCGATGTTGTGTTTAATCAGAACATTATTCACACAATATTGTCAACGATATTTCTTTCCAGAACATAAGAGTTAGAATATGAAAGTTCTAATGGAGGCTATCTTGAGGGGGAGCAAATACATGTCAATATTAATTATCAAGCTTTGAATCATTCAAGGTCATAGAATTGATTCACTTCGAAGAATCAAGTGTTGATAATTATAATCTTGAAAGAATGTGGACTAAAACAACAACTCCTGGAGATGCTAGCTTGAAAATGAATTTCAGCTATATATGTATAGTATCCGGGGGGAGCAAATATTTGAATAGAATATAACCAGGATAATACATAATAGTGATGTCATTACAAGAAGCATCTTTCGTAATTAATCGCTAGGAGATTAATTGATTCAATAATTGTACTCTTTTTTGTCCTTCAATGAGCTTTTCTGAAGTTTCTCATATGTAAGGTTTATAATGAGATAACTAATACAATACGAAGCTACATGTGCAATGTATTTTTCTCTAATTTTTTCCATTGAGTTTTTTCAGAGTATTGATGATGCATGTGCATCTGGCGATAAGCATCCAAGAGGGGAGTCTTGAGAAACCTTCAAATCAAAGCCACCAAATAGTGGCACTCCTTTAGGGAGAAGTTCCACATTACTTTGACTTGGTGTGAGCTCTAAACACCTCTTAGTCTATATATAGGTGCTCATTTATCACTTGTTGAGAAGATTAATAAAGAGAAAGATATTACATCTTTACACCTTTTTTTAATTATTATTCTTATATGTGTCTGCTTGTTCTTCTCTATTCGATGATGATCGAACTAGACTCGTCGGTGTTGGTTGCTAAACAGCCAAGACTATCTTCTTCTCTTACAATCCCATGGTACCCAACCAGCCAAAGATGCAAAGCAGAAATCACTGCCAAAAAATTGCGTAAGAACCGGTCGCCGTAGGGTGGGCGAGCCACGAACGAGCAAGCACCACACTGCTACTAAACCCAACACTGGGCAACAAACCCACGTCGGACAACACAGTTTATAGTCACAAAGGCGCGACCATGTAGGTGGGGGCGGACGGCAACGCCCTCCGTCCGGCTCCTCCTACCGGCCATAACCTACGTCTTCCGGACAATCCAACCACCCAAACTAACACAATCCCTACCCAATCCACCCTGTAGTGTTGTCTACTCATCTAGTCTAGCCGTCTCCATCCCACCACCTCCCTCAACCCCCCACCCTATCCCCCCGTTCGGCCGCGCCGCGACCCAATCCACCCATCCCCCTGTCTCGTCTTGCAGAGGGCTCATTCGATCCGTGCGCGCGCACCATGGCCTCAGACCAAACCCTCCCACTCCCACTCCCCGCCCCGTCCAACCCTAACTAGATCCCGACCCCGACCACACCACTCCTGGACCCAACCCCGCCCTCCTCCTCCGCCACGTGGAAGCTCCCCATCAAGCGCCGCACCCCGCCCCGGCCCTCATCCTTCCCCTCCTTCTCCGGCCCCACCTCCTCCGGCTATCCCCTCAAGCATCAGGGCCAGCAGCAGCCGTCGTTCAAGTTCCAGTGCATCCGGTCCGAGTCTGATGAGCTCCGCTTCCTGCAGGGCCCCCTCGCTGTGGCGCGCAGGGCCTCCTCTTCCCGCGCGACCTCAATGTCTTCTACGACTGCTTCTTCGAGTCCATGCCCCAGCCCTACACCCACTCCCAGCTCTCTGAGAAGTTCCACCACCTCAAGAACAAGTTTCGCAACGTCTCTACATGGGTCGCGCGGGCGGGTCGCGCGGGGGCTCGACCCCGCACGCCTCACGCCGCATGACCGTGATGTGCTCCACCTCTGCTAGCACCTCTGGGACCCCGCCAACACTGCCACCTCGCCCTTCGCCGCCAGCGCTGGTTCCTTAGGAAACAAGCGCCAACCCGCAAGGTGCATTCATGGATGGGAATAGCGAGGATGTGATGTATCTTGTGCAGGAAAGCATGCAACTTTATGATGATGAAGGTGTCGGACTTATAGCTAATGGCAACCTTGATATGGTTGCGATGGAGCAGGCTGAGACTGTGGCCACTCTCCCCAATATTGGGGATAACAATGGAGTTGCCAATGTGAATGGAAACTGCAAGGTGCCGCTGCCATGTAGCAATGAGCATCGCATGGCAAGTGCCGTGTTGGATGTATTTGAGGAGTGTTTGAGGCAGGCAAAGGCCAATGGTGTAATCTCTGGTGGCAATGCAGATGGGAATGTTGAGGAAAGTAAGCTCACGAAGTGGTGGAGGGCGCAGAGGATCGATGAGCTTGATGTGCTGAGCCAGAGGCTTAGGTTGCTCATCGGGGATGCCGCTGCGGCTGGGCACTAAGTGAGAGACTAGTAGTTTTGGTGATGTGCTTACACCCTTTGCCGCATATGTATGGAGACTAGGTTATTATGCTATGCTTTTGTAGCATTACTCAGCTTGAGCCTTGCTTTAGCCAGTCTATTATAATTTATGCCTATGTACATGGCTACGGACATTGCTGTTTAGTTTAATAATTTGATCATTCCAGCAGCGTAATAATACCATATGATTCCAGCATTGGTGTTTATGTAGCTTCCTTTTGAATTGACGCTAATGAGTAATGGTTACTAGTTCGTGTAGATTAAGCCTTTTCACCTTCCTCCACGAGAAGCTGTTATAACAAGAAAGCTATGAAAAAATAACTATTATGTTTCCTTGTGAACCACTTTATTCTGAATGTCTTTTCTTTGCTCATCTCAATGCAATTTCTATTATTGCTTCACTCTAATGTATGAATGCAGCCTGTTGCACTCAGTATGATTTGTGGACATTATCGCATACAAAATGCTTTATGTTGTCAGAAGGTGCTGCATTACCAGAAATGTCAACCATTTGTATGAACTCTGTACATGAAAGTTTGGGCTTTTTATTTGGTTGTCATGTGACTCCGCTCTAGATTTGAGCAGCTATTTTGCGCGATTTTGGTGCCACTGGCAGGAATTGTTTACTATCTGTTCTAGCTAATTGTGTATGTTGATATTATCGGTTCATTTAAATGAAAATTTTCTATCTCAGTCTAAGTCAAAACATTTGTTGGGCGTCCAGTTTAAACCTATATTATGTTTCCTTCTAAGAGCTTCCGCAGCAGAGTTGGTATATGGTTCCATGTAGCTAAATTTTAACTCAACCGACAAACCCTATCTCCTTCCGCATCGCATCCTGTTCTGCATATCGTCTCCCTCATTCGTCACTTCTAGCGAACTCGTTTCATTTTGCAAATCCCAATTGGCGGCCACGGAGAGCTCTGTTCCACCACCATTGAGTTCACTGCTACCCATAGCCTCTTCTCCTCCGCGCGGATCCAACGTGGGCCCCATTCGCTGCATCGCCGACGCGTCCGGCGTGGGCCTAGCCGCCTCCGGCGGTGCCGATGACTCCATTCGCCTCTACGACCTCGGTATGACACTAGAGATTAGCCGGAGCAAAGACTAAATTTGCTTCAAGAAAGAACATCATTTCAAGCAGGATGT
The DNA here is from genome assembly GCA_019208055.1 of Stipa capillata. Classification (NCBI taxonomy): domain Eukaryota; kingdom Viridiplantae; phylum Streptophyta; class Magnoliopsida; order Poales; family Poaceae; genus Stipa; species Stipa capillata. The sequence continues at coordinate 593,479 of JAGXJF010002309.1, forward strand.
CTGTTTGTATGGTACATACGTTTCTACACAAATTAGAAGCGTATCCTTATAAATGTTTTGCTATTTGTAACTAAATGTTTTGCTATTTGTAACTAGGCCCTTCATTTCAAGTGGATTTCTGTTTGTATGACAATATTTCTTGATGTGATGTTGTTGTTCTAGACAATGTTGTGAATCGATTGTTTCATTGAAGTGGTGCTCCATGAGAACTGATTTTTGCTGATGGTGTAGTACATGTACAATTTTTCTTGAGATTTTTGAAACAATGGCTCATTTAACTTGGATATTTGCAAGAGATGGCCATATGCCCAACTGAATGTTTTGCATTTTGCATAATATGTTCTGGTATTTCTATGGTAGTTTTGAATGGGCATATGTTCGTGTACTTATACTAAGTGCTTCTCAATTCCCAGTAGTTTCAAAGAAACCTCCTAAAAAAGACATGAGGTTTTTGTAGTTTTATAAAAAAACTGGATTGACCCGACCTATAAGAAAAACTAGGTTGAAAGTCTTACAGAGCTTGGTTGATTAGAAGACAACTGTATAAAAACCTCGACAATAAAGAAGCCATGTAATTGAACTAGGTTTAGAGCACAACACAAACGAAACAAACATGCAAGCAAGACAAACCTAGCTAGACATATACCGACAAAAAATATAATCACTACAAAATATGACAACCACATCATCGTCATCATCCATCGCACCGCGACTGATGACTCTGACATCGAGCAGTGCCACTGGGGCCACATCTCCATCTGTCACACTGAAACCAAGACTGCCATGACCACATCAACCTGTTCCATCGACGCTGGAGAGAAAAGTTAGGTCTGGAGGCATCGGACCTGAGCCCCTCCAACCCCACAAGGTCGACGAACACAAAACGCCCAGCGTTGTCTGCCCGCCGGAAGCGCTCATGCCTCCCGAAGCCACAACCGCCAGCCCCAAGTTGGTCACCGTTGCCAGCCATGCGTCTGCCAGCCATCGAGGCTGAAAGTATCTAGGCTATCAATTAGATAGGGATAAGGAGATTAATAAAAAATAATTCCAAAAATTAGTTATGTACAAATAATTCTATAACACTAAGTAAAATCTAGCATGCTAGTGATCAAAACAAGTAAGAAAACAAGTACAGAGAAGTTCAAGGAGTTAAGCACATAGGAGACACGTGATTTATTGTCAAATTTTATCCTTTGGTGAGGCTCTACATCTCCGTTGAGCATTTAACAAGTTATCTTTTCTCGTGATGTTGACTAGTGATGCTGGCCTAGCAAGAGGACTAGATTGGTTGCAGCAAACTTTCCGTTGGAAGTATTCCGAGATTTATCGATCCTAAGGAAACGAGGTGGAAATGGTCAAGGCGTTGAGATCGTTCTTGAGAGTTTTAATGAATGCTGGTGATTACTTCGAGTGTCAATTTGAAGATGACGATATTCCTGAAATCAATTGTGAAGATAACGACTATGCACATAATAAAAATAGAAATAAAAATGCATAATATAAGGAGAGTTTGTTACTATGATGAGAAATAGGCTTAGGAGTGAGTTTCACTTGTAGATTAGAATATTTGTAAAATTATTGCACTGATAAACATAAATAAATGATCAAGTGGGTGACACATTCATAATTCACCTATACTGACATCCGCCTATTAATAGGATCTATTGTCCAACTCCGATGCGAGGCAAAGCTGGTGATCACCAGAATTATTAAGGCGTAAGGCAGATCAACACTTAAAGCATTGTGACTGTGTCGGGTCTCTCTAGAGTCTCCTCATGGTTAGATCCTCTTCGTGTCGCTATCACCTTCGCTTCGAAGTTCATCACAAGTCCTTCCTAATGTTCATCTTGGGCGCCTATTATCAAGACGATCATAGAAAACAAATATCGAGATATCAAGACACAAAATAAATATGATCAAATACAAATAATATTTAATGTACTAAGCTAATTCTCCTCCCAAAGCCTATGGTGGAATATTCACAATCCATAGAAATTACCAAGACCAAACCAATAGAAAAGTTAAAACAAGGAGATAAAAGGAAAAAGTAATTGGATTGAAATAATTCAACCGTCTTACAACCCTACTTCTTGGCAAAATGAGGAGATAAAAGGAAAAACTAATTAGATTGAATTACTTCAACCATCTTACAACCTTGCTTCTTGGCAAAATTAATGAAAAGAGTATAAGATCTATGGTGGCTAGTGTTTGAGGGATGGTGCTCGTTGCATGTGGCCATCAAGGAGTTACTAGCCTCGTCTCCCTTCTGCGCCTCTTGTCTCTCCTCTCATTCTCCCTTTATATAGATCAAAAGTGTTTAGGATTTTCTAGAATAACCGTCATGATTCTCCTTGGGGTCCCTTAACAAAGATTTCTTGATTTGATGTGGTGGCGTCATGCAACCACGGTACGACCATGTTGCACGAGAGGCGACGGTCGTACCACAGGTCAGCAAACCTACTAGAGTCTCTGTTCAGGCTCTTGTTTCTTCGTGGTCGCTTCTCTTGGTGATTAGTTTCCAAATATATATCAATATATGCCCATTTTCCAGCGATCCTACACACATTAAGTCCAAAAAAGGAGATCTGCATAATCGGGTAGTCAATTAGTCATTGGTAGCAAAAATCAGGAACTGATCCAGTCAAAATTCATTGAATAAGGATCAAACTTAAATAAAATGATGAGTATAAAATGGACTTATCAAGTAACTCTCCCCTCTATAGTACGGTTGTCCTATACTCAATGTGATCATTGGATCACAAAAAAGACTAGAAAAATGTCTTTAACCTTCTCGATTCCACGCCGTCTTGAAAGGACATCTACGCCCCTAGATGTATGTGTAATAGTATACAATGATTAATGACAACCGGGTTTGCGGCTAACCATTTCCTTGTGTTTAGAAAGTGTGTGGGTTAGGTACCACTCTGCGAGGTTGCACCAAGAGGATGAGCCAATGAGTCCGTAAAGTCCATGTTTGTTAAGTTGAGGTGTCCATCAAGTTGAGAAGAAAATTACCAAGTCAAGTGTCACATGAGGACAAATGATTTGAAATAAAGATGAACCTCAAGTGAAGATTCAATATTGATAAAGCATCATAAGGTGATGACATCAAGTTGATAAGGATGTGATCAAGTCAAGTGTCACACGAGGACATCTAAACCTCAAAGTGAAGGTTCCAGCTTGTGGATATGGACAACTAAAAACCAGGTTCGAGGTGTGAGCCATAGATGATCATGGTGAAGTTCAAGGATGAACTCAAGACGGTCGACATAGAGTTTAAATGATGTGCCACTTGTGATCGTGTGATCAAGTGAATTTGGTAACCAATTGTGAATTGCATATTGTGGACTAATCCGTTTATATGTGTGAGAAAAATGAGTGCGGGTTAGATTCCACGTGGTGAGATGGCATCAAGAGGATGATCTTACAAAGCTCGAGTGAAGATTGAAATGAAGTGATGATGTTCATCAAGATGCAAAGATCATCACCACAAGCTTAAGTGGATAAGCATTAAGAGGTGATGACAACAAGATGAGCAAGACAAGTTCAAGTCGAGTTCTATATGTGGGAGATGTACTTGAAGCTTGTGGCCCATCAGATGTTGATGGACATGTGAAGATGGTCCTCAAGAGAAGGCTTCCCATGAGGGATTTGGGGAAGCCAAATGAGAGACTTCATCAAGCAACGTGATCAAGGTGATTTCGACTTGGAGCGTGGATGATCATACTCATCAAGGCTCAAGTGGAATGCACAAAAAAAAGTATGCTTAGGCAAGGTATTCCTAGTTTGACCAGTCTCAAGGTGTTGGGTGGGAGACCGGATTATAGAATAATAATCATAATATCAAGAGAGGCTACCGGACGAGTAGCTTGTAGAGTGCTCAAACATTTGCATAAGTTGCATTCTTATCTTTGTTGATCTTAATTTGAATCTTGTGTAATTCAACCATCTTCATTTGATTGGAGCCTAAAGGACTGAGACGACAGCCAAGAGGGGGTGCATGGGTGACTCCAAATTTTAATCAAATTATTTGCCTTAACAAGATCATTGCGGAATTAAAGATTTTTTAATGCAAGCTATAGTGAGGCGATCCTAAATGATGCTAGAAACAACAATGATTACTCTTAAAAATTAATAAACTTGCAAGAAAGTAAAGAGGATAGAACCCTAGTGCTCAAAGATAAACTCTTCTCTCTCTAGCACATAATCCCTTTTTCTGAAATCTTTCTCATAAAGGTGGTGATGATTTTTCTTGGGAGAGGAGAGGGGTTTGCTCTATAGGTGGGCAGCAAATCAAATGAGCAAGAGTTGGAAGTGGAGTGGTGAAGGAGGGTATAAATACTCCCCTCTCACTTACTAGTCGTTGGACACTTCTTCAGTGTACGTCGGAACTTCCGATCCTATCGGAACCTCCGATTTTTTAAAATCCAATGACTACAAACCACTTTCCACACACACCCCTGCCAAAAGACACACATCGGACTATCCGATCCAGCAACCGGAACATATGACGGTCTTTACAGAGCGATCAGAGGATTTTCAAAACTTTCGATATCCACAACGGAACTTCCGATCGGTCCTAACTAAGAAAATAGAGAACATAGGTCTTAGAAAAATCGGACCTTCTGAAGGGCATCCGAACCGATCCAACAATTGGAAATTCTGATTATCTACAACACACAGGCCTGAGAACCCTTCGGATGGTCTGGTTTTTGGACGGTTTGACTTGGATCAGAACTTTTGACCTGACGATTGGACATTCTGATCCATTTCATCAAAGCAACCCGAGAACCCAAGGTTCACAAAATATAGAAATTTCGATCCAATTGGAACATCTGATTTTGCTAAGGAAAACATATCCCGGTGTTTGTGTTGTGAACTTGTGACTCTCTAAATGAAACATTGATCAATTTGAGCGTTAAGTTCATTGCTAAGCTACTATGTTGCACCCTCTTAATAGTACGGTTATCCTATACTCAATTTAAATAACAAGAGAGTGCTTTACATAGAAAAAAAAACAAGTGTCGTCTTCTTTTCTTCATTTTTAAGGGTCGCCAATGTCGTACTGCTTTCACCAATGAGACTTTCACTTATTCAAATACTCATTGAATTTATTAGTCCCTTAATCGCTTGTCGTCAATCATCAAAACCCACTTAGAGAGCCTAGATGCACTTTTAGAACCTCCGAGTGAAGTTCTTTCGAACCCTCTGAAAACTCAAAATGTCTCTATCCAGAGAGCATTTTCTTGGTCTAGAGCCTTCAAGTGAGTTCTGTTCGGAGCCTCTGAGGAGCTCGGTGTTTCTACTCTCTAAGTGTTGAGCTTCCAGAGCATCCGAGCGAAGTTTTATTCTGTCTGAACCCTCCGAGTCATGAAAAGCTCTCTGTCTTTAAATCCCAGAGCCCTTGAGTGGTCTCCATTCGGAGCCTCCAGGCAGTACGTAAGGTGAAGTAATGGCTAGTTCTTTTATCCCAGACCCTCCGGGATGAGCTGATCTGGAGTCTCTAGGCAGTGCAAAAAGTGGCATAACGGCTAGTTTTTGAGGATGGGCTATAAGTCCCCCTTGGCTCTTGGGATCTCTTGTTGAGTCCTTCCTAGTATTCACCTCTACTTAATAGCTTTTAGGGCATGTCTTGCTCTTGATGAGGTGTAAGAGGGAGTTGTATATTGTGTTGCACTTGGCGATTGCATCGGTTGTATTGGTTTGAGCTCTTATGTCGATTGTATTCGAGTGGAAGTTTGGGAGCTTGTTAATCTTGGAGACCACCGTTGAAAGATCATCTAGGCCCTAATTTGGTTTTGATGGTTAATGGCAACCTAAACTGGAATCTAATGTTTATATTGAGTGTAAGCAGAACTTACAGGTTCCAAGAAGAAGGGTTATCCAAAGAAGGATGGCCGCCAAAAAGGGTACAAGGTGGTTTCAAGGACAAAGAGATGGCTGTGCTAGGCAGCTGTGCCACAGCTGAGAAGAAGCCGGTGCTGTGCAGGGAGCTGCAAGCAGGGTGATGGTGGCTTGATGCGTCAAGAGCCGTGACTTCAGCTGGTGGCAGGTAAAAGTCTAGATTTGCTAGTTTCTTTGAGTCCATAGGAACCACCCGTACTATTAAGAGGGATGAAACAGTAGCAGTTGTCTAAGGGAACCTTGCTCATTGCTCAGAGTGTTGGTCAAGGGAATTGGTGCTTTGAGGCCAATTGCCCTGTGTCAATAGCTTTGCACAAAAGTATGTAGCTGTGTGAAAACCCTAGAGCTTTAGGCACCTGTGTGACACAGCTGTGTCACAGGTGGCCTTCCGCTCTATGACTCAGGTACATCTCTGTACCAGGGGAGAGCTTGTAAATGCTAAGGTACCTGTACTGCGATAGGCGGTCTGATGAGTCAGAAGTCTGTCGGAGGTTCTCTCCTTATAGGTATTAGAGTTGAAGTATGCTGAGGGCATGTCATGTGCCAGGACCGGGCTGAGTAGTGCGGCTATCAGCTAAGGGTTCACCTGTGTGTGCTGTCGGTGACACAGGTGTCGGT